>JABSTQ010010456.1:0-641293 GCA_013358835.2 Ixodes persulcatus
CGTTGGTTGTTGCTTTCTAGACGCAGCGCGAAACGCGACGCCTGGACGCAAAATATCTGGCTCCTCCAGATACGCCGGAATGCGCCTAAAAACGCTGCGTTTCGTCCCGGCGCCGGAAGTGACGTCAAAGCGCAGGCGCAGACGCGACGCAGACGCGGAGAAAAACGCACCATGTGGGCTAGCCTTAAGAAAGCCACAGCAATTGATGCGGCAAACAACAGGCGACCGCCGCGACGCGGCCGGCACCCTCGCTTCCCATAGCGTGCGTACGCAAAGAGTCTGCGATTCTCCAAGGAGGATTCGCGATGAGAAGTTGGCTAAAGCCAAGACGAGCACAGTTAAAAAATGGCGGCTCCCAGGACCATGGCTGCGGCCGCTTTGGCGGCGTCGTGAGTGCGACGTCGGCGGCGTCCTCGCGACTGTGATTTTCAATACGGGACGACATTGTACTCGGCTTGACAACGATCACCGGCAACTTGACACTTGTGATGCGCGAACATTTCTCGGTGAAGGTACGATGTGTGAAGGTCAGTACACAAGACCTCTCTTGCCGAGGCGACGCAAGCGGACACGACCGGTCAACCGCTCGCGTCGCATTCTCATGTTTAGACAAATCTAAAATGGTACTCTGGACCAAACAACTTGTTTTTTTTTCTAAAGTTACAGCGTTTCGTGTGTGAAATAAAAATTGTGACTGTATCTTGGTGGCGTCGCAAGCGCGAGATGCTTGGGCTTTTGCGTCGCGACGGAGAAACGCTATTCTAAAACTCTCTCGCGTCGCGTGCGCTAATACAAGCGCTAAATTTAGCGCTAGCGTACGCTAAAATTGCGTACGTTATTCTAAAACTCCCTAATACCCGGACAGGTTGAGGAACGAATTGTACCAGCTGACGTCTGAGTATACTGGCGTCGGAGCACGGACAGTTGTTGCCATAAAGAAGGAAGCCATCACGAATTCCGGGCTCCTTCGAACTGCAACTGGTAAGCGCCCAAAGTCGGTTGGCACCCGTCGTCGCCTGGTCCAGTACGACTCTCTTGTGCTGTCTGCGTTGCGGTCCTGCGTGCACGGCTTCTTTCGAAGGAACGAAACCCCGACCGTCACGAAGATACGCGAAGCCTTCATTGAAGCGCTGAAGGATGATGAGATAGCCGTGGAACCGAGTCCATCGACTGTGTACCGTCTTTTGCATGACATTGGGTTCGAGCTGCAGAAGAGGAATCGTAACTCTCTTCTCATTGAGAAGGACGACATCCTTGTGTGGCGTGCGAAGTACCTCCGCTCGATCCTGAAGTTTCGGGCAGAGGGTAAGGCGATCTATTATCTCGACGAAACGTGGGTCAACGCCGGACACACCGTCAACAAGATCTGGGTCGACACGACGGTGCGTTCTGCCAGAGACGCAGGAAATCGCGGCCTTAGCACCGGTCTCAAAAATCCCTCTGGCAAGGGCAGCAGACTGATTGTGACTCACGTTGGGGGTGACGAAGGCTTTGTGGAAGGATGCCTCGACATTTTTCATGGAGTGAAGTCAGGCGATTACCACGACGAGATGGATGGCAACAGATTTGAACGTTGGTTTGACTTGTTCCTGACCAAGGTAGAGCCAGGAAGCGTTATTGTAATGGATAACGCTTCCTACCACTCAAGACGCGTGGAGTGTGTCCCCACGAAATCTTCAACCAAGAGTGTCATCCAAGAATGGCTAAGCTCAAAGGGAATTGACTGGGACAAAGACATGCTCAAGGTGGAACTAGTTTCCCTAGTCTCCCAAGTGCGACACAAGTTCCTCAGCTACCGAGTGGACACATGTGCTGAAACTGTTGGGTGCACGGTTCTTAGGCTGCCCCCTTATCATTGTGAGCTGAATCCTATTGAGCTTATCTGGGGGCAAGTGAAGAATGAGGTTGCACGAAGCAACTCGTCTTTCAAACTAAAAGATGTGAAGGTTCTGCTCGAGCAGGCAATCAAGAATGTCACGAAAGACAACTGGACCGCTGCTGTACAGCATGTTAAGAAGGTGGAAAGGCATTTCTGGGAGAATGACAGCCTGTCAGACAGAGAGATTGCACCAATCATCATCGAAATCAATGCCGGAGATGACAGCGACGTCTCCCATGAAGACGAAAGCTGCGATGAAGTTGCCTCTGGGTCAGGCCAGCCACACATTCCAGGTGTGGAGCCACTTGATATGTAACCAGTGTGGTAAGGTGTTTCTTCCATGGTGCTCTCCGGGAACTGCTGGAGGCCCACGTGAAGCCTTCTCTGCGTACCAGGCGGCCTGCCTTTGTGAGCTGACTCCCGACATCTGGTGTGCAACCCTGCCTCTCCGAGAACGGCTGCAGCAACACAACGAGGCGGCTTCGGAAGCCGACGTGAAGCCTCCTCTGCGTACCAGGCGGCCTGCCTTTGTGAGCCGACTCCCGACATCTGGTATGCAACCCTGCCTCTCCGAGAACGGCTGCAGCAACACGAGGCAGCGCCTTCGGAAGCCTACGTGAAGCCTTCTCTGCCTACCAGGCGACCTGCCTTTGTGAGCTGACTCCCGACATCTGGTATGCAACCCTGCCTCTCTGAGAACGGCTGCAGCAACACGACGAGGCGGCTTCGGAAGCCTACGTGAAGCCTCCTCTGCGTACCAGGCGGCTTGCCTTTGTGAGCTGACTCCCGACATCTGGTATGCAACCCTGCCTCTCCGAGAACGGCTGCAGCAACACGAGGCAGCGGCTTCGGAAGCCTACGTGAAGCCTTCTCTGCGTACCAGGTGACCTGCCTTTGTGAGCTGACTCCCGACATCTGGTATGCAACCCTGCCTCTCCGAGAACGGCTGCAGCAACACGACGAGGCAGCTTCGGAAGCCTACGTGAAGCCTCCTCTGCGTACCAGGCGGCTTGCCTTTGTGAGCTGACTCCCGACATCTGGTATGCAACCCTGCCTCTCCGAGAACGGCTGCGGCAACACGACGAGGCGGCTTCGGAAGCCTACGTGAAGCCTCCTCTGCGTACCAGGTGGCCTGCCTTTGTGAGCCGACTCCCGACATCTGGTATGCAACCCTGCCTCTCCGAGAACGGCTGCAGCAACACGAGGCGGCGGCTTCGGAAGCCTACGTGAAGCCTCCTCTGCGTACCAGGCGGCCTGCCTGTGTGAGCTGACTCCCGACATCTGGTATGCAACCCTGCCTCTCCGAGAACGGCTGCAGCAACACGACGAGGCGGCTTCGGAAGCCTACGTGAAGTCTTCTCTGCGTACCAGGCGGCCTGCCTTTGTGAGCCGACTCCCGACATCTGGTATGCAACCCTGCCTCTCCGAGAACGGCTGCGGCAACACGACGAGGCGGCTTCGGAAGCCTACGTGAAGCCTCCTCTGCGTACCAGGTGGCCTGCCTTTGTGAGCCGACTCCCGACATCTGGTATGCAACCCTGCCTCTCCGAGAACGGCTGCAGCAACACGAGGCGGCGGCTTCGGAAGCCTACGTGAAGCCTCCTCTGCGTACCAGGCGGCCTGCCTGTGTGAGCTGACTCCCGACATCTGGTATGCAACCCTGCCTCTCCGAGAACGGCTGCTGCAACACGACGAGGCGGCTTCGGAAGCCTACGTGAAGCCTTCTCTGAGGATAAGGCGGCCTGCCTGTGTGGGCTAACTCCCGTCATCTCGATTGAAACCCTGCCCCCTTCAGGAACTGTTGCAGCAACACGACGAGGCGGCTTCGGAAGCCTACGTGAAGCCTTCTCTGTGTACCAGGCGGCCTGCCTTTGTGAGCCGACTCCCGACATCTGGTATGCAACCCTGCCTCTAAGAGAACGGATGCAGCAACACGAGGCGGCGGCTTCGGAAGCCTACGTGAAGCCTCCTCTGCGTACCAGGCGGCCTGCCTTTGTGAGCCGACTCCCGACATCTGGTATGCAACCCTGCCTCTCCGAGAACGGCTGCAGCAACACGACGAGGCGTCTTCGGAAGCCTACGTGAAGCCTTCTCTGCATACCAGGCGGCCTGCCTTTGTGAGCCGACTCCCGACAGTACTGTGCCTCAGTTTGGGACCCTTACCAGAATTCACTGAAAGCGTCCCTCGAGAGTGTGCAGCGGCGTGCCGCCTACACAGTCTTGCGGTGCCAGGCTTCCCCTGGACTGCCACATTACCACATCAAGAAGCCATAACACCAGACAGCACAGTTTCCAGCTGAACGGAGAGGAACTCCCCGCCACTAACCGTGCAAGACTTCTTGGTGTGACAGTAGATTCAAAATTAACCTTTTCGCCGCACATTGGGGAGGTGACCTCAAAAGCCCGCCGGATGTTCGGATTTGTGCGTCGAGTCACCCGAGGAGCTGGCCCCAGTGCATTGCGGGACCTGTACACTGCTCTAGTGCTCCCACAACTCGAGTACTGTGCCTCAGTTTGGGACCCTTACCAGAATTCACTGAAAGCGTCCCTCGAGAGTGTGCAGCGGCGTGCCGCCTACACAGTCTTGCGGTGCCAGGCTTCCCCTGGACTGCCACATTACCGTGACCTGTCCACGCAAGAACTTCTGAGGATGGTGGGGTGGAACCCCCTAGCACTTCGCCGGCAGGTTGCGTCACTCCGGCTCCTTGCTGACAGCCTCCTCCCAAGAGATCAGGAGCTCCCGCTGGTTAAAAGCTTGCGCCTTACTAGATCTGGTGGGCTACAGCCACTGTTCGGTCGCACTGTGCGTCACCAGACCTCTGTCTTGGTGAAGTGTGTAACCCTCTGGCGCTCGCTGCCAAAGACGCTGACCGACTGTCCACCCCAGGAGAAGGAGGACCTTAAAGCCTGGTGCAAGGAGGCATCAGACTTCCTTCAGCAGTGACCTTCCATGGAAAAAACCTTGCATGCTTCGTTGTCATATTTATTTATTTATTTGTTTCTTTTTCACAATATGTAGTAGTGCGGCACCACAGGCCTCAGGTATGGGCCAATGGCCTTTCTGTGGTGCCGCAACCCTCCAGGGTTGAATAAAGATATTATATTATATTATATCTGGTATGCAACCCTGCCTCTCCGAGGACGGCTGCAGCAACACGAGGCGGCGGCTTCGGAAGCCTACGTGAAGCCTTCTCTGCGTATAAGGCGGCCTGCCTGTGTGGGCTGACTCCCGACATCTGGTATGCAACCCTGCCTCTCTGAGAACGGCTGCAGCAACACGAGGCGGCGGCTTCGGAAGCCTACGTGAAGCCTTCTCTGCATACCAGGCGGCCTGCCTTTGTGAGCTGACTCCCGACATCTGGTATGCAACCCTGCCTCTCCGAGAACGGCTGCAGCAACACGACGAGGCGGCTTCGGAAGCCTACGTGAAGCCTTCTCTGAGGACAAGGCGGCCTGCCTGTGTGGGCTAACTCCCGTCATCTCGATTGAAACCCTGCCCCTTCAAGAACTGTTGCAGCAACACGACGAGTCGGCTTCGTTATGTTGCACAGAAGTATTAAACACAGAGCCATGTTCAAGACGTCGTTCCATTCCCTTCTCGTCTCCCAGACTCGTATTGCAGGTTTTAGCATGTCTTCAGCTTACACCGGCTGGTCTGCACTCATCTGCTGGTACCTCTTAGATTCAATAGATTCAATCTTTATTTAGGCAACAACATACAAACAGTCTTTGCCCAAGAGCCAACACAAAAGGCAAACAGAATTGCCTCACGAGGTGCCGCCCCCCCCTCCCCATCACAAACATCATACATACTTGTCGTACACAATATAGCAGCATAAAAAAGGTACAGCAAAGATTACAGAATACACTTGCACAACAGAATTCAATTTTAGGGCACTCCTGGCCCCAAAGATGCCAGAAATGCAGTTCGTTGAATGCATAGTACACAGGAAGAGCCCGAGGACTATTTGAACAGTGCAGGTCTATAGAATTTGCTTGTGTTAACCAGTTTTTGGCTCATGGGCTTACATCTCATTGTAAACGTAGGACACTGGACGAACACGAAAGGGCCTTTTAGTGTTTGTCTTGTGTCCATCCTAGGGATGTACAAAATACGAACCCCAGGAAGCTTATCTGTGTCACAAAGATGCAGGGCTGCGGCACTGCAAACAAAAGCGGCCACAAGTACATTTGCCATACGCAAACAAACACGTGCTGGTGCTGTCCTGGAAATAATTTATAGTGAATTTATACCTGCAATGAACGGACATCGTTCCGTACTAGAATAAGTGGATGTGGGGCGGTCAGTTATAGTGCCCAGATGTAGTACAGCTGCACCTGTTTTCTCGAACGTAAGAGAACTGCGAACAAAAAATGCGAGCATTGTAACCAGGGGCGGATTAAGAGGGGGGGTCCGGATGTCCTGACCCCCCTCTTGAATTCTGCATGTGTAAAAATTTAGGGCGTGGAAACGGGAGGGGGGGGGGGGTCTTAAACACATGGTACGCTGCCCAACACCTGACCCCCCCCCCCCCCCCCCCCTCCCTCCCTCAAGAAATACCTGCGCCCGCCCCTGATTGTAACAGGAAACTGTGTTTTGGGCAGTATAGTACAATACCGAAATTGTTCGTTTTAGGGGATTTTACCATGGGGGGGAAGAAAAAAAAAAAAAAAGAATAACCAATGCTGTATATTTCCACCATTTGATGATACAATTCTTAGACTTAGAATGCTACATGTCAGTCGTCGGAGCAAAAAAGCAGGGGCTAGAAGAGCTGTGGACAGTGGCCTGCAATGAACACAGAACATGAACCAGACCTACTATGAATGTGATATGCTCTTTGTTACAAACAATAAACCTTGTAGATATACTTGCAGTTTTCTTGGTGACTACCTATTTGTATAACTGCTCATATTAGACCACAATTCTTACCACTCCAGATTCGCGGCTTTGATGCAGTCGACGTCAGCTGCAGAAAACACGTTTAACACTATTTTGAGAATCTGCTTGTTACAGCAATCTGACACTTTACCAGTCATTTTCAAATGCTGTCGGACATCTCGCATGCCTATCGGTGCAGCAGGGAGCCGTTCGCGGACGTGGTATTTGACGCTGGAGAGACTGAAATTGCATGGTACCAGTTCAAGAAGCAAATAATATAAACTTTTTCAACAAAACCGCGGCCGTAACGTAAGGGCATGTCATATACCAGGCAACATAAACAGCGCGAATGTTGTGCGGCAGCGAAGTTCCAAACGCGGTCCGCATGCGCACCTAGCCCGATTGAAAGCGATGGCGACGAAGCGCGACGATAGCTGCAAATCATGTTTTCTATGCATTACATTTTCTTGCAGCTGTAGAGATGCCGGCCAGTGTAGTTCGATAGCACAGACGTCCGTTTCTCCGCGAGCGACCGCTACGAATACGCACGCCACAATCCTGCTTGCAACCCGCTGGCTGAATCAACTGTCAACATGCACTCTGACTCCTCCCAGTGGGAGTGCCGGGTGAGGGCACCCGCACTCCGGTTGGTTGGCGCACTGATACAATTCTCTTTGAGGAGAATTCGCCGGTGCACAAGTTGAGGTGAAAAAAAGTATAGTCTCGGTTGTCTCGGTTAGAGTTTCTGTATAAGGAGTATTCACTGGGCGCCATATTTGAGGGCGATGTTTAGAGCGCATGATTGATTGATTGAAACGTTTATTATGTGAACCATACCCTGGCCTATTGGGCCACATGTGGCATGGGGGAGGGGAAAGGGGAGTTTAGCGATGACGATGGGTTAGATGTACCGTCCAGTCCCGGAGGACTGGAGGTAAGAGATGATTGATGAAAATACTAGTGTTTCCTCAGCTGGTGCTGACGTCCTCGGGTGGGTCCATTCCCGTAGGGTCGTCGGTCGGAGGGGCGGCGGTTGACTGTTGATCGCCGCCACCCATTCACGAGATGTCCCCGGACAGGACCATACCAGGTGATGGCAAGTCGCGGGGACGCCACAGTGCATACAATTCGGGTCAGGGCCCGTGTCCTGCTGGTCCGTTGGTCTGTGGAACCTGGCACGCCAAACGGGGGTCACCATGCTGCGACTCTGTAGTCTGTGCAAGGCCACTTGCTCCCATCGTGGAAGCCCTCGTGGGATTGAGTGGGGGTCGGAAGGTAGGAGCGCCGAGAGACGTTCTTTTCGGGCTCTATTTTTCTCCTTCTTTGACTCAGATGGGTCATAGTCTTCGTCGGGTGGAACATCCCGTTGAACGGGCGAGGGGACCGGGCCTTGTGAGGGCTGAATACTTGCCTGTAGCAGTGCCCTCGCGGCCCCGTCCGCCCTCTCGTTCCCCGGGATGTCTGCGTGGCCTGGTATCCACGCGATGATGATCGGCTGTCGGGCCCCGGCCTGGCGAACAAGTTCTCGGATTTGCGCAACTGTAGCGTTGCATGTACTCGAGCGCCGAAGTGCGCGCACCGCTTCTTGAGAGTCGGTGTATATACGTGTTTCTCTTATCTCTGGTCTTAAAGTGGTCGTGGCAGTCTCAACGGCGAACGTAATAGCAAAAAGTTCCGCCGTGCAAGTGCTCTTTGTGTGTGATGCGAGTTGATGGCTCGTCTCGTTGCGAGTAGGAGAGTGCCATGCAATCGCAGTGCGACCGCTATCGTCTCTCGCCGCGTCGGTGTAGAAGACTTCTACAGGAGCGGCAAGCTTGCTGATTTCACTGCGATGAATGGCTGCTTGCGTGCCTCGTCGTCCGGGGTTCTCAAGTCCTTGATGACTGGGGAGGGGCTTGACAGGTGTGACTACTTCCGCATCCCAGGGTGGTGTCGAAGTAGGTATTAGTGGGCCTTCGATAAGGTGGGGGCGTCCACTCGATGTAAGAATAATTCGACCGTGAGGAGTGCGAGACAGTCGACAAGCCTGGCTGATCCGCATCTCATCGGAAACCTCCCTGATGGTGTTCATTTGCGCGATACGCTCGAGTTGGTCAACCGGTGTGAAGCGGGGCAGCCTTGTGACGACTCGCATGGCCGCTCGCATCATGGTTACAAGTGTCATTTCTTGGTTCTTTGTAAGACGGAGATAATTCAGTCCGTACACAACCTTAGATGTAAGGATGGTGCGAACGAGTCGTCGGAGGAGGTCTTCCTGCGCCCCCCAGGCTTTGCTCGAGATAGCCTTCAGTAGCTCTATGCCGTCCTTCCATTGCGACTTTACTTGTCGGAGCCAGGTAACGGCGCCGCCCTTCGTTTCAAATGTGACCCCTAGAATTTTAACGGAGTTGGTTGGGGTTATGGCAATTCCATCCAGCTGCAGTTCGACGCCTGTTCGGGCGCTTCGGCGTCGGCAGGGGAGGACCATATATGTTGTCTTCTCCTTCGATAGTTCGAGGCCTGACTCCAGGGCGAAGGTTGTGACAATGTTTAGCGCCCTTTGCATGTTTTTCTGCTGGCTCTTCGCCCCACCTGCAGTCGTCCACAATGTAACATCGTCCGCATAGATTGTAAAACGAACTTCTGGGACGGCTTCAAGGGCGAGAGCGAGGTCCACCATAGCGAGATTGAACAGAAGCGGGGACAAGACCACCCCCTGTGGGACTCCGATGTTATTTGTTCTCCACTGGCCTTTAGTTTGACCGATGGAGACCTGGAATGTGCGGTCTTGTGGAAACGTCTTGATGAAGTTCAAAAAGCGGCCTTGAACACCTCTCTTCTTGGCGGCAGACACAATGGTGCTATGCGGAATCGAATCAAACGCCTTTCGTAGGTCAATGGCCACGAGCGTACGGGGCTGGCTTTTGAAGAGCCGGCGCTCATAGAGGTCATGGTGAATCATGAGCAAACTGTCCTGTGTTGAGAGGTGTGGTCTAAAACCCGTTTGCATGGGATGGAAGGCCCCCGTTGACTCGAGGATCTATGACAGGCGGGCGGTGACCATGCGCTCCATGACTTTGCAAAGGTTGGATATCAGAAAAATCGGACGTAGGTTGGCCACCGTGTGGGGTGTTTTGCCGGGCTTGAGTATAGGAATCACTGTAGATCTCTTCCAGTCGGCAGGTAGCTCTCCCTCCATCCAGATAGCGTTGAATATTTTTAGAAGTTCCTTCATGGTGTCTAATGGAAGATTCCGGTGCGAAGTAATGGTAACAAGGTCTGGGCCAGGTGCCGTCTTCGCTCGTGCTGCCGTGAGGGCGGCTAGTAGCTCCGTGAGCGTAAAGGGGGCGTCCGCTGGGTGTTTGTGTAGGATGGGTTGCCGGGTGCATACTTTGGCCGTGGGAAGTTTGGATTGTTGCGGGAAGAAACAATCTCCTTCTTCTTCCGCGAGCTTCTCCTCTGTTATATCTAAACGGAGGGCCAAGTTGCTTCCAGTTTTACTGGTTTTTGTTTTCCCGGCGAGCCCTTTGTAGACCTTCCACAGCGTGCGGTAGCCTGTCCGTTCATTAAAAGAGTCGCACAGGCTATGCCAGATGGCGCGGCAGAGTTTGATGGTGTATCTCTTGGCTTCGGCTGTGGCGTGATTCAAGCGTATCTTATTCCGGAGGGACTTCCTGGTTCTGTAGCATAAAAGAGCCTCTAGTCGCTTGTCCCACAGTTTGACCAGGTGCAAGTCGGGAGACGGTGTACCTTCCCTCATGTTGTATTCAGTACGTGACTCGCTAAGAGCTTGTCTAATACGATCGGCGAATGGTATACCGGAGAGGCGGCTGATGGCGGTGCGGAAATCATCCCACTTTGTGAAAGTGACTCGGCGCCGGGGCGTGGTGCGGATGAGAAGTCGGATGTGTATAGGTAGGTGGTCGCTGCCATTGGACCGGCTTGGACTTGCCACTGGACACGAAGACGTGGAGATACCCAAGTCAGGTCAGGGGACGTGTCGATCTGGTTCATGGCCTGGGCCAGCCGCGTGGGAGTGTCAGGGTCATTGCACAGTTGGAGACCGCTGCGACGTATGCTTTCTTGATGTTTTTGCCCCGGGCGTTCTTGTTCGCGTATCCCCACGCGGTATGTCTGTCATTGAAGTCTCCGGCTAGTATGGTATGTTTGCCCTTCTGCACGAGGTTTTTGATCCAGTTGGCCTCGTTGGAACCCACGGACGGCCTAATGTATATGTTATGAATGTTTATACGTGTTTCCCCGATGTTGACCCGCGTGGAAACAACCTCTCGGCAGTCAAAGCACGCCGCCTCGGAGTTTAATTTTGTTTGCTTGTGTGTTTTTGTATGCTAGGGTTTATGTAAGTGTTGTAGCCCCTAATTTTAATCTTCTTGACATTAGCCTCTTGGAGAAGAATAACGTCGGGCGCCTTGTCGTTAAGTGCAAATAGGCGTGTTTTGAGTTCATAAATTTTCTGTTGTAGCCCTCCGCAGTTCAATTGCAGAAACCATGGTTGCGGGTAGCGTCGGGACTTGTGTTTACGTTTGCGTGTTGCTCCTCGAATGTTCGTATTTGTATGTTGGGAATTATTGTCTGCCATTATGACTGTTTACGAGTTTGTGGATGGCCGCCGTGAGTTCCGCCAGCTGCTTCTCTACCCTTGCGAAGCCATCGTACTGAAGCTGTAGGACCTGCATTGCCATGTCCGTCCGTTGGGGTGGATATGCCTGTGGTACAGAAGATTGGAAGGTTCCCATTGTCACGGCTGCGTACGACGCCCCGGCATCTTGGCTAGCCGGTATTGCCGCAGGTGGAGGGGGCGTGGGCGCTCCCCTTCTTCCTGCTAATTTCATAGTTTGTTTCGTGCTGGTGCTCCGCGGTGGGATGGCGCGCTTTGGACAGCCGTTGCTTGTGGCCACGTGGCCCCCGTCACAGTCCGTGCACCTCGGGGTTTTCGTGCACTCCTCCATATCATCGTGTTCGGAGCCACATGTTCCACAGCGCGCATTCTCCCGCGGGCATGCGTCCATTTTGTGGCCAATCGCGTGGCATCTAAAGCAAACGAGCGGCCTCGGACGATATTCGTCAACGGTGAGGACCTCATACATATAACATACTCGTTTAGGGCGAGTCTTTCCTTCGAATGTAATAAGCATTACATTCCCCTTCTTCCCGAGAGGGCGCGCTGCTACTACCTTTTGTGTTCTGCACACAATGTCCACTTGAAGTTGTTCTGGAGTAACCTGATTATCCTGACCGCGTAAGTGTATTACTCCGCGGCATTGGTTCCTGGTGAGGGCCTTGTATGGTTGGAAGGTGTTGGCTTCGTCCCCCTTGCGAATTTCTCTGATTTGCATGAGTTTTTCTGTAGGGCATTCGCTTTGTCATTTCGATGTACAGTGTAGTCTGCCTGAGCGTGGACGCCGGCACGTTCAATACCCTCGCGGATTTCTTTCCCTGTGAAGGCGCCCACTTCTTTCTTTTCTACAGAGCGAAGCACCACAGTTTCAACTGGGAGTAGTCTCGGCATAGATTCGTCATCGTTTTTCATAGCTGGTGGGTTTCGTTTTCTCTTCCGCGAGGAAGTGCCTGGTAGCGGCCATTCTTGGTCATCGTCTGTCTGGCAGACCGATGTCGCAGTGAAAGGTGCCGACGGCACAGATTGACACGGCGTGAGGTTTTGAGAAGTGCAGTTACTGCACGACGGCGCGTGCTCGGGGAGGCCGCCGCCATCTTGTGGGATTGAATGTGCCGGTGTGAGACGGCCGCCATCTTCCATTTGTTGGGTTTCTTGGTAAGATTTTGCTTCGCGGTCATCAGTTGTTGGTCTCCTGGGCGACCGGGATCTATCGTTATTGCATCTGGTTCGTGGGTAATGCCTTGGGTCCTTCTGTTTAGGCTCCGGCTGGTCATTCGCGGCTTCTTGTGTTGGCGGCATAAATCGAGCAACGAATTGCTGAAGAGCTTGCAGGAACGCCGGCTGGCGTTCAATCACGCCTGCCAGAACTTGAAAAAAATTGACCGCATCTCCACGTGGTGAATGATGTTGCTTGGGGTGAAGCTCTGGTGGTGCTTGTCTGCGTAGACGCCGAGCCGCAGCATGCCGAGCCTTTTCATTCATATCAGTAGGAGAATGTGTGGTTTTCTTCTTTTTCTTTTTTTTAAGCAGACAGATGGGATGGCATCTCAGAACCCCCTACTCTTTTTTTTTCTTCTTTTTCTTTGAGCCTTTTCATTCATGTCAGTAGGAGAATGTGTGGTTTTCTTTTTTTTTTTCTTCTTTTTCTTTTTTCATAATTTTTTTCACCTTTTTTTTTGCCCTACACGAGCACGTGAGCATGTGCTCACGTGCTCGTGAGCACGTGATCTCACGAGCAGAAGCACGAGCACCCGACGCCGGCTATACGGCGGACAACGGACGGCGGACGGACATGGCCAGCCCCTAAGGAGCTTCGCCCCTAAAAGTTGGCTCAACTCAGGCGGTGTTATTCCCTGGAAGGGGCGCGGGGTCCCCTGCGCTTGTTCTCTGCCATCTTCCTTCGCAGCTCGAATTTGACCTAATTCGTCAATGTTGTCTTGGTTCAGCATGTTTTCCATGCCTCTTGTTATTGGGCCCACATTGGCCGCGGCTGCTCCTGTACTTGCAGCTTGAGTGCCCGTGCCTTCTACTCCGGGTGTTAGGCTTATCGAGATGTCCATGCTGCCGCATTCCAAATTCACTGAATTCGTCCCTCCCGGGTCAAACATTGGTGGTTGGAGGGTGACGGAGGGTCCCCCTTGGTCCATGAGGCCTTTTCCGGGGCGCGAGGGCCCCTTAAATTTAGCGTAGTGAACAGCTCTCGGCGGAGGTCGGAAAAACAGGTCTTCCAGATCAACCACTTCGTCGTCCTTTCCCTCCTCTTAGAGCGCATGCCCCGAACGAGCTCACATTAATAGCCTGCTAAGACCGGCAACCTTGATGGTGCTAAATGCACGCTCCAAAAGGACTGCGGAAGCTCGCCGTCAGCACGCGCTCAGCACTCGTGCACACAGCTATGGCCGCCAGTGAATACTTCCTATAGACCTTTTTCGCATAACTTCAAACCAGCCAGTAACTGACGTACCCTCGACCTGGTGAATTTTTGGATTGCCCGCTGACACAGGGTATGCAACCGCCAAGGGTATGGGCGAAAAGGCTTAAAAACGGACGTCGTGCATGAGTTAGTTACGACTGCTCCTTTTTACCGTGCTGCAATTTCCGAAAATCTACGGTTGTCTCGCTACCACGGCGTGGTCGTCGGATGGATAAATAATTCTAAAACGCATAAGAACAATAGCAGAAAGTGTGCCATGAGCACAAGAAGCTGCAGCGCGAGCGAGGCTGCAGTGTTATCGAGCTTCGCATTTTCTCCAAGAATCCTTATTTATGAAGTCAGTCGATTGCGAGCTTGAATCGCGAGAGATTCGTATCAGACTCAACGTCACGTTTCAGCTCACAACCACTTCGCCTACGACAAGATGACCGATTTTAATTCCCGGTGCAGGTGGTCCAATTAGGTTATCACTGCAAGCCTCATGGTATGTGAAAGGTATGAAAAAGTCTACATGCCACCACTCAAGATGGAGCTATCAAATGCCGAGAGCTTACCTGCATAGACTACATTAAACTGCTCATATATACAGGGTGTCACAAAAGAAAATTTACACGCTAAAATGGCTCGCAAAAATCGAAAACTTGACGGATCGTGTAGCAACTTTCCTCAAAAATGTCTTTAACTGGTCACATTGTTGTGCTAAAATTTCAAGTCGGAACTCCGAGTACAAAGAAAATAAGAAAATGATAACTGATTTTTTCAACGGCGGAGCGGCAGCTGTCGGGGAGACACCGAACGACGGCCATGTTTCTTTGCCTTATCCAGAGATGGCGCTACGGATTTCACTGGACGCTGACTGAACGAAAAAACGCGCTTTCATCCAAGTGTTTGGTTGCGTGGGATATTTGCCAAAATAAAGTTGTTTGAATTTTCAGTTAAGTTTCACTGTGCAGAAAGTGTCACGCCATAAATACGAATAAATAAAACCGCCAATGTCTGCTCCAGAAATGACGTACCTTCGTCTCCGACGGTTCTTGTTTCGTGCATCGTCTGCTTTCGCAGTTTGACGTTTGAATGAGACACGAGAGGCAGCCAGGAGTGCGCCCGATAAAGCAGCGATTTGGTGGCTCTGAAAAGAGCCGTTGAAATCTGAACTGCGGTCTTCGCAGTTGTGGTCAAATGTCTCATTCACACGCAGATACACTCGGAAGAAAAACAAAACAAAAACGGTTAGACTCCCAGCTCAACGTGCCCGCCGCGAACTTCGATGCATTTTTCAAGCCTCCTCTCGTAGTCCTGGAAGACGGCCTCCCGCATGTCGTCACTGATCGTCTCGAACGCGTCGATGATCTGTTCTCTCAGCTCCGGGATGGTCCTCGATCGCCGGGCGTACACCTGGGCCTTTACGTACCCCCAGACAAAAAAATCGCAAGGGGTCAGGTCTGGAGACCGAGGAGGCCAAGCCATGGTCGGAGAGCCGCGGCCCATCCATCTCCCAGGAAACTTGTTGTTGAGCCAGGCTCTCACGTTGCTCGCATAGTGGGGAGGGGCCCCATCCTGCTGGAAGATGCAAAGTTCGCGTTGCATATGTGCAGTTTCGAGCTCCGGCAAGATCTGTTCCTCCAGCATCTTGAGGTACGTGTCACCGGTCACCGTCGAATCGAAAAAGAACGGGCCGACGACACCCTCTCGCCAAATGCCGCACCACACGACGACTTTCGGTGACTGAACTGCATGTTCGGTCGACCAGTGCGGGTTCGTGACAGACCACAACCTGCAGTTCTGCTTGTTGACGCGGCCGTCGAGATGAAAGACTGACTCGTCTGTAAACACGAGAAATTGCAGGTGGCTGGGGTTGGCCCGAATCCGCGCCAGCTCGTCCTTACAAAACTGCACTCTCCGTGCGTAATCCTCCGGCTTCAGTTCGTGCAGGAGCTGCGCTTTAAACGGGTACAATCGCCGGCGAAGCACTCGCCACACGAAGCCCCGGCTTCGGTTGAGCTGACGAGCAGCACGCCTGATCGAGAGGTGGGGCTGCGCGTCGAAAGCGTCGAGAACGGCTTGCTGCTCTCTTCGTTTTGGCGACGTTTCAACACGGTTCGGAGCCTTGTTTGTCATGTTCCCGTCTTGGGCAAACCTCGTCACCCACTTGATGATGGTTGGCCGAGAGGGTGGTTTTCTGTTGAAGGCGGCCCGGCACTTTGTTCGGACTTTCTTGAAGCTTCCACTTGTTGTGTACCATAGAACCACCTGGATCCTCTCCTTGGAACTCAGTTGTCGCATGGTGAGGCGTTGAACAAAATAAATAAAAAAGAAACAGCGATAACAAATGAAGCAAACGCACTGAGGCAAGAGCACGAACGTCAAACTGCGAAAGCAGACGATGCACGAAATAAGAACCGTCGGAGACGAAGGTACGTCATTTCTGCAGCAGACATTGGCGGTTTTATTTATTCGCATTTATGGCGTGACACTTTCTGCACAGTGAAACTTAACTGAAAAATCAAACAACTTTATTTTGGCAAATATCCCACGCAACCAAACACTTGGATAAAAGCACGCTTTTTCGTTCAGTCAGCGTCCAGTGAATCCGTAGCGCCATCTCTGGATAAGGCAAAGAAACATGGCCGTCGTTCGGTATCGCCCCGACAGCTGCCGCTCCGCCGTTAAAAAAATCAGTTATCATTTTCTTATTTTCTTTGTACTCGGAGTTCCGACTTGAAATTTTAGCACAAAAATGTGACCAGTTAAAGACATTTTTGAGGAAAGTTGCTACAAGATCCGTCAAGTTTTCGATTTCTGCGAGCCATTTTAGCGTGTAAATTTTCTTTTGTGACACCCTGTACTTCGCTGTGGAAACTCGATCAAAACACCCCACCATCTTCGTCGTCGTTCTCTCGAGGAATCAAGGTGATGGCCTGTGAGTAGCCAGGTAGATTCAACCGGACAAGCTCCAACCAAGTTATTGCAGCCCAACATAGCCAAGTCTAGCCAAGTTCCCCCCATACCCACACCGTTGCCTACCCAGATAGCTGTGCTGCCAGAACTAGCCGGTATTTCTTTTTCTAAGCCGCTAGACGGCGTTGTTGGCGCCGCAATTCTCAAGATGGCGGCGCCGTTAAAGAAAATGTCTAGAGGGAGTATTCATTGGCGGTCATATCTGTGTGTGCGCGGCTGCTGAGCGCGTGCTGACGGCGAGCTTCCGCAGTCCTTTTGGAGCGTGCATTTAGCACCATCAAGGTTGCCGGTCTTAGCAGGCTATTAATGTGAGCTCGTTCGGGGCATGCGCTCTAAACATCGCCCTCAAATATGGCGTCCAGTGAATACCTCCTATAGACGATTGCAAGCAGGTCATCTGGCCGCCGCCATGGCTCTGCACGTGTGGGCAAGTGCGCGCAATTACAAGCCTGCCAAAGCCACGATCATGCGCATGCAGCACATACTTGCACGCATGGGGCACCAGTGAGGCGATCACGTGAGGAGCCGGATCAAGTATCGTGCAGCAAAGTAGACGTTGCACGCGCCCCGGCGTACGTTCCCCTGCTTTTGAGCGCGCGCCGCGCGCCTCGAACGCGCGGCGCCGCTATTCGCCGAATTCAGTCACGCGAGGAGCGGGATCAATATGCCGTGCAGGAAACCCGGCGCTCCGGGTGTGAACGCGCAACTCTGGCTCCCGTAGGGAGCCTATACACCTTTTTCGTTTAGCCTCGCACCCAGCCACGTCGTCCCCATATCCGGTATGCGTTCCGAAAAAAAAAAGTAAGAGATTACAACCCCGAACAAGTAAAAAAGTATAGAAGGGTCATAACAAGAACGACTGACGGTTGCAATTAAAATGTTAACACGTTCTACTGTTGAGGGGAGAAGAAAGCGACGTTTTCACGCATACCGGAAGTGCCAGAATTGAAGATGGCGGCGCCCCCGTAGAAAAGGTGTATACATAGGTTGCACTGACGTAATTTGGTCCTCCTTTCTGGTGGCCGAACTTCCTCGAGCGTAGCCTTTACTGTGCATATTCTACGAGCAGTACTCGAGCGTTGCGAGCGAGCGGAAACGAGTGAGCACAGCTTCATTATACTTCGTTTCAATTTATCTGCGAGCGAAGCCAAAGCTAGAAGCGCGAGACCAGCGCTTTGTGCGTTTCTCCCCAGCATGCGCGCTCGAGCAAAGCCTGAACGCACGGAGCTTCCGTGCTCGCGCTTCCAGCTCTGCCTTCGCTCGCACATAAGGTGAAACGAAGTATAACGGCAGGTTTTGGCCACCAGAAAGGAGGAAGGATATGACGTCACGTGCAACCCATGTATTAGCGGCGAGATGTTTTGGTGGCGCCCTCCTATGGTTCCCCCTTGTGACGTCATTACCTTGCAAACAACACGTTCGATGGTGTTTTTAAATAGCATGGTGGAAGCTTGAAATCATTGCGCTCTCAAAGGAACACTGCCAACACCGTCAAAATTAAAGTTCTTTCATTCCTCTTATTTCCGTCGATGATAAATCCTTTTCTGACGTCATAGTCAGCGTTTGGCCAATCGTGGAAGGCCGACCACAGGAACTCTAGTCTCGGTTAGAGTTCCTGTATAGGCTCCCTACGGGAGCCAGAGTTGCGCGTTTGATTCCACATGCCGCGTGCCGCGCTCGCCCAACGAGCTTGAGTGAACTTAGAGCGGTAAACCAGCAGCCAAAAATGGCACCCCCCCGATTGCCGCCATCTTGCCTGTTTGCCACATTAGTGATCACGTGACTTAAAGATGGCTGCGCCCAGAGGTGGGCCAGATCAGATTGGCCAGATCGCGGTCAGCACATGGGCGCTCTGGGGCTGCGTTCCAATCTTACTCAAATGCATCCGAGTTATTCCGGCGAATCAAGTCACGTGACAAGACAGGTGGACGCGGGTAGGTTTTTGAACGCAACGGGTACAAGACCTTTACCAAGGAGTGCGATAGAGTAAATTTTGGAACACGGCGACACCAGCGACACGGCCGCCTGGATGGGAGCCGAGGCCGAGCCGAGCATTGGCCGAGCCGAGCGCGAGCAGCGCGGGCGTGTGCGAGCTGGTCGTGGGCGGCTGGTGCGGCGACCGCGGCAACGGCGGTGCGGGTCGCGTTGAACCGCGATGATCATGCTGTGGGAGAATGGTAAATCTCCATGTGTGCTATGTTTGGCTAGGCAGACGATGAACAAATAGAGCCGGGTATGCACGTATCGCACAAGATCTAACCAGGTATGGGCACCGATCCGATAGAATCGGTCGTACATGTCAAACATCGGGTGGATATCTCGCATGAAAGTTTTGCATTCTCTCTGCACTCGACCAGCGGAATGTTCATTGCTCTTAAGGATAGGTACGCAGGGCATATGGAGTGTCTGCGAGTGGAAGCCGAGAAGGAATGCGTGAGAGGTTTTGGTGGTTTCGCGTGACTGGCGCAAGGCTCGAGGATACGGTTGATCACGTCGGACGTACCCGGCCGATTTTCTTTTACGTCCGGCCCATATTAGGTTGCTATAGGTTGCCGTGCCCGTGGGGAACGCCACTGCTACCGTAAGTTCGCCCTGTGATTTGTATAAGCATGGTCCTCGGGGTCCTGAGCCCTCGGCGCACACCAGGCACCGTCTTCACATATAAGATCTATACCGCGCATACGTCCGACATACCTGTTACACCTGAAACCATTTTATGACTCTTTTTTCGGATACAGCTTTTTCCGGGATACCAGCAAGCGCTACAGCTGTTGCACCGTCTTGTTATAGAAGGACTGGACATCCGCAGACACAAATGCAGTCCTTCAACCACTGCTGGTGTCAAGTGCAGGAAAATAACAAGGGGCTCACAGTTTTTTGTTCTCTGGTACAGAGCAGCCGAGACAGCATAATGCTGGATTGTAACTCTGTTGTTAGAGTGTCTTTCACCAAGCACAGCTGCTGTTGTTGAATTCCATGAAATGCCCAAACCCGCATATTCCAGCAATAATACGAAATCGGCATACACATATCAAGCATCAAATCGGAACTTCCATTCTCAGTAGCATGCATTAGACAATAGACAATCGAAGTGATATGTTTGAAATCGTACTTGCGTGCCTGCAAGATGCTTCCACCACAGTGCAGTTTTGAAATGTGCACCGTTGTCAAGGAGGTCAACCTCCCAGACGTTTGTATAAATGCATGCTACTGAGAATGGAAGTTCCGATTTGATGCTTGATATGTGTATGCCGATTTCGTATTATCGCTGGAAGATGCGGGTTTGGGCATTTCATGGAATTCAACAACAGCAGCTAGGGCGCGCAATAAGTAGCAGACGACATTTTTGGCGCGCAATGTTTTGTGTGATTTTGGTTATAACTGCAGTGTTAACAAAGTGGCACAGTTTTTTAGTGCTTATAACTGATGTAACAAAGTAATCTGCAACATTGACTACAATCAAGCTTCGTTTGATTTTGCGGCCGAGAGATAGCAGACGACTGCGCATACTTCTGTGGTTCAGAGGCTGTCAGCTCGTCGTGTCCGATTCCTTTGCCATTTTATTTCCAACGGGAGTTGAGCACTAAAAGCTATGCCGCATTCGTGCGCGCCTCCTAACTGTACTAACAGGTACAAGAAGAACTCGGCGATAACGTTCCACGGGTAAGCTTTCCACTAACTCTCAAATTATTGTGTGTCAACTCTTTCCAACTGCGTTGCGATCTTTACGAACCTTAGCCCGCATTTTCGAGCGGCATAATCAAGTCGCATCATTATAATACATTTAAATACGCGATAGGCAAGCAAACGCAATCATTGGATCTAAACTTGCAGTTTTGGGCGCATTTATGTAGGACAACCGCACGTATTTGAAAGTTGCTCTGTGGTTGAAGCACCTTATCTCAACTACTCCAAATTGGGTTTGAAACATTTCAAATTACCTGCTCGTCATACTTGCAAGAGATGGTTCAAAAACTTCAAATATTAGTGGCATATAAATGAGGCAGAAGGGGTAGTTTAGAATAAGCATATGTTTCTATAATAAAAAGCACACAAACAATAATTAGAAATGCACAAATATGTATTTGTTTTATTGAAAGACAGCATTGTTTCGGTGTTTTGACAGTCCGACCTCGTTGTCTGCCGCAGATTTCCACTGAGACACCCAGAACTCCTCCAGGCATGGCTGCAGAAAATGAAATGCATACACTGGACTCCCACCAAGTTCTCCAAGCTGTGTTCAGAGCACTTCGAAAATGACAGCTTCCGCAGGCTTGTTGGCAAGACTAACCTCAAACAAGGAGCAGTGCCCACACTGTTCACCCTTCGAGCGGTCAGACCTCAACAACACCCCCGAACTGACTTTCCCTCCACCTCTCAAGTGGTCCGATCTCAACGGTCCCCCCAGACTGACTTTCCCTCTCCACAAGCCCCATCAACAGCAGATTCTGAAGCAGCGTCAAGCAGCCCTGAAGCTCCATCCTCACGGCCGGCCACCTGCTCTGGCGACCACAGCTACACAGTTGTGTCTCCACGACGGGACAGGATGCTTCTAGCTGCCAGCAGGCGCAAGCTGCAAAAAGCCAAGAAGATCTTGAGACAAGCAAAAAGAAAGGCAAACCGGAAGGGAATGAAGATAAAAAAACTCAATGCGTTGCTGAAGAGACTCAGGGCAGAGCTACCTCAACCAGCGGTAGCCATCCTGGACAACATCTTCAGTGGCACACTGCGAGACATTGTGCTGAAAAAAACAGGAAGGGCAAACAACAGCTACTCGGAAGATGTGCGCAAGTTTGCCTTGACACTGCATTTCTATTCGGCCAAAGCTTACAAATTTCTGCGCAAACATGTGAAACTGCCTCACCCCAGCGCACTTCGGAAATGGGTAGCCGTGATTGGCGCGAAGCCGGGCTTCACAAAGGAGTGCTTCGAAAAAGTTTCCCACGAAGCTCAGAAAGGACCTCTCCTCATCAGCCTGATGGTGGATGAGATTAGTATAAAGAAACAAGCGGACTGGGACGGCAAGGAAGTCGTAGGCTACTGTGACCTGGGCCATGGCATCCTCAAAGACGACTGCATTGCATATGCGAAGCACGCGCTTGTTTTCCTGGCAGTTGCCGTCAACCGCAACTGGAAGCTACCTCTGGGATATGCCCTGATTGATGGACTCGACGGCACTGTTCGGTCCAATTTGGTCCAGCAGTACCTGATAAAATTGAAGGAGGCTGGTGCCGACTGCATCTCTGTGACGTGCGACGGCACAAGCTGCAATCTATCTATGCTCTCAGCACTTGGGGTAAGCCTGGCGGAACCAAGAATGAAGAGCTGGTTCCCTCACCCCTCCGACCCGTCAAGAAGGGTGTATGCAATCTTAGACGCATGCCACATGTTGAAGCTCATGCGAAACCTGCTGGCTGAAAAGGAGCTCATCAGGGATGGTGCGGGTAGGACTGTTGCCTGGCATTACATAATGTGTTTGGATCGCCTACAACAAAAGGAAGGCCTCCACGCCGGGAACAAACTTCGGAGGCGGCACATTGATTTCCACCAACAGAAGATGAAGGTGTCGTTGGCGGCACAGACGTTAAGCCGCTCCGTCAGCTGTGCCTTGTTGTTCTGCAAGGAAAAGCAGATCCCCGGCTTTGAGGGTGTGGAGGCCACTGCCGAGTTTGCAGCAGTAGTGGACGACACCTTTGACCTCACCAATTCCTGTCACCCCCTTGCTCTTGGCAGCAAGGCCCCCATTCGCGTCAACAACAAGGAGACAATCTTGACAAGGATTGACAAAGCCTCGCGCTACCTCAGAGGCCTAAAGGACACCACGGGCAGACCCCTGATCCAAGGTTCAAGAAAGACCGCCATTCTTGGATTTCTGTTGGCCCTCCAGTCCATCAAGGGTCTGGCTGAAGACCTCGTTTGGAGCAGCAGTCCTTTGCCCAAGTGCCTGCTGACACGCAAGCTAAGTCAAGACCACCTCGAATTGTTCTTTGCAACAATCAGGAACAGAACGGGCAACAACAACAACAATCCTACGGCCCTCGAGTTTCGCTCGGCGTACAGGAAGTGCCTCATCGCGAATGTGCTGCCCTCGAGCCGTGGCAACTGTCAGGTCGACGGCACGGAGACGCTTCTTTTGAGCTCGTCGGACAAGCGCCAGCAAGGCCCAACAGCTGACACAAGCCAGGACGACGCCGACGCCACCTGGGTTGTAGGGTACAAGCCTCTCTCGGAGTTTGCCGATAGCATTGTACAATACATTGCGGGCAATGTGGCCGTCCAGTTTGCAAAAGACGCAAAATGCCCGGACTGTGCAAGGATTGCACTTCTCACCACTGACAAATGTGACCTGGTGCGTGTCAAGGACAAGGGCGGTCTCCACAGTCCATCCCCAGACATCCTGCATCTCTGCACCACTGCCGAGAAGGTGCTTCGCAGAAACTTCGACACAGTGGCCAAGGGAGGGCGGAACTGGCTTCTCAGGGTGCAAACCGAGACATTGAGTATTGTCTCCTTGTCACCATCCTTCAAGAGGTTCGACCACCTGCTTGTTGCACAAACAATTGACAATCAATCTCACTTCTCTGTCATGCTCAAGAAGATGCTGGCACACTACTTTCAGCTGAGGATTCACCACATGTGCCGGCAGCAAAGTGCCGAGGAAAGGGGAGTGCCCGTCCGGCAATACTTCAACAAGCTCGTGCTCTTTCGTGGACAATAACGAAACCTGTGCTACATTTGCCATCTGAGCCTGGCTTCTGTTTGCATAACGCCATTTATGAAGACGTGGTGCCACATATCAAAAGACTTGGCTCCTCACGACAAGAATCGTCTAGTTTCTTTCCAACTCCCGACTTTTTTTCATTTTGTTTATCTATTTTAAGTACCCTAAGAGCCCTTGGGTTCGAGTATTGCATAATGGAGTGATTTAATAAAATATTGAGGTTAATATGTCACGAAATGAGTCAATGTCTTGGAGGGAAACGGTGGCTTCAGACAGGCCATTAAAGTCGACAGGCCTGTTGAGAGAAACAGTGATCAATGCGAGGGAATATCCGATGCGGTGGCAAGATGAATGAATCATGCAGGAATTAAAACCTATGAAGGGGACAAAGTTTACTAATATGCCTACATGAACACAGGGGAGTTTGTAAAAAAAAAACTGCATTTAAGTTCAGTGATGCTAGCAAACCTAAAATGTAGAATAAAGCGAGTACTAGCCCGATTCTGAACCAAATCCGGATTGGATGAGAGCTATTTAACGTGTGGGTCCCAGGCCGAGGATGCATATTCTAGTTTTGGTCGCACTATTTCAACATAAGCAAGGCAGTTGACAGATGAAAAATCCAGACGGAGGTTACGGCATAAGAAATCAAGGATGCGCTTTGAATCAGAAAACAGGGCATTCCAGAGAAGGTAGCGAGAGAAATGTACAAGACATTCACAGTGCGAGACAGATTCCATGTCAAGGTTATATATAGTATGGTGTCCGTAGCGCGTCTCCGACTGGTGTGTTTAACGTCCTATGCTGCCCATACATCAAAAGTGGTCCCAAAGTGGCAACAAATGACGTCACAGAAGCCAAAGTGTCATGCTGTTGCATGTCGTGATCCTGGCGGTTGGTTGTAGAAATGCTGGCGAAAAGGCTGCGAGTAGAACAACCGACCACGAGTGTCGCTGTCGTCACGGCGTCCCAACTTCTAGCTGCCGAAGCTTCCGTGGACTGCAACACTGAAGAGCGACCTGCAGCAAAACAGGCGTCCGTCACGTCCACCCCCGCTGCTGTGACACTGCCAGGATTGCGGCCGGCAACAGCATGTACGACGTCACCGAGAGGAAACCGAAGGACCACTTTTTTAGAATCGGTAAACACACCAGTCGGAGACGCGTTCCAGGCAGCATGCCAATGGAGTAAGCAGTGTACAAATGTCGGCAGATATTTTGATGTGTAACCAACCATTACTTCGGTCTACATAACTTTCAAAGTTAAATTAAGTTTTGCGTGGTTGATATGACTCTGTAAATGACACAGACATAAGAAAAAAAAGAGAAACACTAAAAGACAAGGAAAGGGCAAGTTTTTTAAAAAAAATCACAAAAGAGAGCAATGGTTCAACTAGATATCTTTCTGGTATGCCAGAAGCTACGGGAGTGCCTCTGAAGTGACATATATGTGAGGATGCTTTCGATCCATGCCAGTGTAGAGAAAGTGCGGAGAGTGCGGAGACTTTTGTTAGTAGTCGCTTTTGAAAGACGTCACTGAAAGCTGGAGGCACTATATTGGACAGGGACAGCAGTCCCTGTAGACTATTTTCTCTCACGATCCAATTGACCGCTCGAACAAGAGCAAGAGTCAAAGAAGACGCTGACAGAGCCCCGAGAGAAAGTCATAAAAAGAGAAGCAGTAGTGCAGAAGCCTCGTGAAGAGGCTTCTGAGAAGCCTCGTGAAGCGCAGAAGTGCTTTGCTGCAATGGCACCAGACCTAAGTGAGTATGATGCCTTCAGCGTACTCAGGAGGCTGCTTCATAGCCACCAAAGATGGGTCACCCTTGAGAAGGTTGATGGTCAGCCTGCGTCGCTTCGGTGTCCAGCCGTCCGTGTAATGTCACGACCTGCACCCACCTTGTCGACCGTAGCAGACAGGCAAAAAGACAGCACGTGGCCGTCCCCGGAACAGCTGTGCTTGGTGAAAGACACTGTAACAACAGAGTTACAATCCAGCATTATGCTGTCTCGGCTGCTCTGTACCAGAGAACAAAAAACTGTGAGCCCCTTGTTATTTTCCTGCACTTGACACCAGCAGTGGTTGAAGGACTGCACTTGTGTCTGCGGATGTCCAGTCCTTCTATAACAAGACGGTGCAACAGCTGTAGCGCTTGCTGGTATCCCGGAAAAAGCTGTATCCGAAAAAAGAGTCATAAAATGGTTTCAGGTGTAACCGTTCACCAGCTTCGACGCGAGCGAGTATGTCTTGAGAACTTTGACCAGCGAAATTGGTTTCCATCAACTATTCTCAGCTGTGTTGACACCTACAGACGTCTACTGACGCCTTGCAAGCAGAGAACGCTGTGTCTAAAGGTAGTTTGGACGTACCCGGAAGAATTTCTTAGATATGTTGGACATACTCGGCCGATTTTTTCAAAGGTACGTCGGACGGATCCGGCGATCAGGTATGTCGGACGTATGCGCGGTATAGATCTTATATGTGAAGACGGTGCCTGGTGTGCGCCGAGGGCTCAGGACCCCGAGGACCATGCTTATACAAATCACAGGGCGAACTTACGGTAGCAGTGGCGTTCCCCACGGGCACGGCAACCTATAGCAACCTAATATGGGCCGGACGTAAAAGAAAATCGGCCGGGTACGTCCGACGTGATCAACCGTATCCTCGAGCCTTGCGCCAGTCACGCGAAACCACCAAAACCTCTCACGCATTCCTTCTCGGCTTCCACTCGCAGACACTCCATATGCCCTGCGTACCTATCCTTAAGAGCAATGAACATTCCGCTGGTCGAGTGCAGAGAGAATGCAAAACTTTCATGCGAGATATCCACCCGATGTTTGACATGTACGACCGATTCTATCGGATCGGTGCCCATACCTGGTTAGATCTTGTGCGATACGTGCATACCCGGCTCTTGGTAAAGGTCTTGTACCCGTTGCGTTCCAAACCTACCCGCGTCCACCTGTCTTGTCACGTGACTTGATTCGCCGGAATAACTCGGCATTTGAGTAAAGCCTGGTTCACATGCAGCGATTTTTGCCCTAGCGCGGCGCGATTTCTGCCGTCGCGGCGCTCTGGCCAGCACCAGCGATTGAGCGGCACGAGCGCCGCGACGGCAAAAATCGCGCCGCTTTAGGGCCAAAATCGCTGCATGTGAACCAGGCTTTAGATTGGAACGCAGACCCAAAGCGCCCATGTGCTGACCGCGATCTGACCAATCTGATCTGGCCCACCTCTGGGCGCAGCCATCTTTAAGTCACGTGATCACTAATGTGGCAAACAGGCAAGATGGCGGCAATCGGGGGGGTGCCATTTCCGCTGCAGGCAGTGGGTTCGGTTTACCGCTCTAAGGTAATACTCAAGCTCGTTGCGCTCGCCGCTATTCGCCGAGATCCGATCACGTGAGGAGCCGTATCAAGTGTCGTGCAGCAAAGTAGACGTTGCACGCGCCCCGGCGTACGTTCCCAGGCTTTTGAGCCCGCCGCGCGCCTCGAACGCGCGGCGCTGCTATTCGCCGAATTCAGTCACGTGAGGAGCTGGATCCACATGCCATGCGTGAACGCGCAACCCTGGCTCCCGGAGGGAGCCTCGGTAAAGAGGTAGCGCCATCTATCGATACGTGCAGCAAACGCGTCCCGCCACTGGACTCGGTCGTCTGCGTCACCGTCCGCCGTTTACCATGGCAAGTTTCTTGGCCCAATTTTTACAGAAAGGGAGCTACGCTTTCTAATTCTACAAGGAAAACCGACCTGTGAAATACACCTTTGACGAAAAGCTTAGATTGCTACGTGCAGGCGCCGATCTTTACGGCCCATTTTAGATCGGGCCTGCTTATTTCAATCACTCTATATTTCACCCAAAGAGCAGTCGTCTGTCCATAAAGTTATTATCATGTGCGTTAAGGCCGGTTCAGACACTTGCGTTTGAGTGCGTTTGACTGCGTTGCGGCGAGAACCGAAAGCCAGTCACCGGCACATTTGTGCTTCGTATGAAGCGTGGAATCCAATTCAAGGAATCTTCTTGGCACGCGATATAAGCAGCAGGGATGTCCTGGTGTCTCGCTGCCGCAACGCAGTCAAACGCAGTCAAACGAAACTGTGTGAACCGGGCTTTAGAGGTTCAACTGGTGCCAGGGAGAAAAGAAGAAGTCGGATTTACCTTGGCTGCTATCGAGGTTCTCCTGCTATATTGTGTCTTTATTCAAGATTTCCGCTGCTAATTCAAGGTAAAAACCATACGATCCTCGCTATTGACGCAACGGTCACCGACCATGGCTGAGGCGGGCCATCCCGCCGGCCAAGGCTCACCATCGATCGAAATGGAACTGGATGGACAGGCTGAGCGGCCATCATTGGGTACGTCAAGCGCTTCAAGCACAGTCTCTTACTATGAGAGCATCTCTGACGAGCTGGACACCAACTCGACACCTTTTCAGCTTGTTCTGAACCGAAAGAGACGCAAAGCCTCAACTAGTTCGGAGTCAAGCGACAAGACGGTCAAGACTATGAATCGTACTGATCCCCACCTCACGGTGATAGTCAGACCCAAGGATCCAGACAAAGTGATCGCCACCATTAACCCGAAGAAAATTCAAGAAAAACTGGACATGACTGCTCCAGACGGGGTGATCCTGGTTAGGCCAAACCGAAGACTAAACGTACTGGCAATTGACACCAGAAATAGAGACGCTACGAAAGCGCTCCTTGCACTGACCACACTAGACGGGATCGCTGTCCTGGCCTACGAACCGCTTCCACGAGAATCGGCGGCCGGGGTGATCTACGAAGTACCAGCAGACCTCACCGAGGTCGAACTTCAACTGGCAGTACGCACTACTGCACCTGTTATCTCCATCCGACGACTGGGTAAATCCGAGACCGTCAAGCTCGTCTTTAGCACGGACACTCTACCAGAGTACGTTACAATCGGATACACAAGATACAAGACACAACCGTACATCGAGAAACCACGTCAATGCTCCAAATGTAACCGTTTTGGGCACGTTCGAACCGCCTGTACTAGGGAATTGCGATGCGGTCGCTGCGGGGGTCCCCATGATCGCACCAAGTGCGAAGCGGAAGACCCACTCTGCATGAACTGCAACAAAGCACACGACTCTACATCTCGTTTGTGCCCGGCATACAAAAGAGAGCAGAAAATATACAGGTACAAGAGCGAAGCCAAGGTTGGTTACACCTCAGCAAAAGAGGCTCTACGGTCTACACAAGATCAGATGTCCACTGGCCATGCCAGGACAGCAGCCAACCAAGCAAGACACGACGTCGCAGCTCACGATCTTCGTTCTCAACGAGATTCCCCATCAACGCAGCTATCCAGCGTGAGAAAAGGCAAGACCTATTCAAAATCTACAGAGGCTACAGCTCCTACTTTGCAGCTAAAGGATAACAAAGAATTTCCAGCACTTTCTGGATCTGCATCAACTTCGCGTGCAGAAGATAAAGAAAATAGGCAGCCCAGGAGGGACCAGTCAAGTGCATCAACCAGGGAGCAACCACCTATGTCCGGGGTCAAACTCCAAACCATCACCAACGCTGTCCGTAATATTCTTCGGTCATGGGATTCTCCTATAGCCCAAGCGCTATTAACCGTATTAGATGCTATACTTCCGCTTGTTATGATCTGGTGTCAATAGACAAGCTTCGTAGAGATGCCACCGTCCTTCAATGGAATGCGAGAGGCCTTCGAAATCGACTTTCGGACTTTAGACAATTCATATTCAAATATCCTGTTCCTATTATCGCAATATCAGAGTCGCGAGTGAAGCACAGCATCAGACTATCAGGGTACGAGCTTTCTCATTCCCACAGAACAACTGGTCTTAGCCGAGTTTTGGTCGGCATTCGAAAGGACCTGACCTATATTCAACACGATATTCCGTCGCACCCCACAAATGAGTATATCGCTGCGACTGTTAAGATAGAAGACATTTCGTTCACACTTATTGCTAGCTATATACCTCCTCGAGCAGCCTTGGACATTCAGAGGCTGGATACAATTTTACAGCAAACCCCATCACCCCACTTTCTGACAGGAGATTTCAATAGCCATCACTCATTATGGGGAAGCAGAAAAAATAATGCTCGAGGGCAAGCCTTATTTGACCTTACAGTAAAATATGACCTTGCAATTCTTAACGACGGCAGTCCGACGTATTTCAGAGGTGCATCTACGAGTAGCTCTCTAGATTTATCGTTCGTGTCTTCATGTCTCGCTGAGGGAGCCAGGTGGTTCGCTGATATTGAAACTCATGGTAGTGACCACGTGCCGACTTACACAACGTTTCAAGGATTGCATTGCTTGAAGAGGCGTACTACAATGCATTATACTGACTGGGATATATTCAAAACAAAAATGGAGTCCGCCTGTACTACACTAACTGAGACAGAAGGATTTGTTGCGGCCATCAACTCTTCAACCTCCGAAGCGACCAAAACAGTCAATATGACAAACCCCCCGACAGCTATTGATGGAGAATACGAACGACTGCGTGCCATCCGCCGGCGGGCCGAACGCAGGGCAAGAAAAACTAAGAGTGCTGAGGATGTCAGGGCTTCTAGGAGAGCACAAAAGCGCGTTATAAGACACCTGGACAAGCTTTCCAAAAACGCTGGAGGTCTCTTAGTGCCGGCCTTGATCCCAGAAAGCCAGTTACTCGCATATGGCCCATGATGCGAAGCTTGCGCGTGAGGCCGCAGCAAGTTCGTCCATTCCGGGCCATCGCTTTGGGCCGCCAAGTCTCAGCAGTAACCATAGCCGAGGAATTCTGTGTCAAGATCACCTCCTGCTCTACTCTTATCGACTGCAGAGTGAATACGACAGATGACCACCCATCCGTAAGTGTATGCAAGGCTGTTGAAGCATATTTTACTTTAAAAGAACTTGATATGGCACTATTTGCCTCTAACGTCAAGTCGTCCCCGGGCACGGATGGAATACGATACTCAGCCTTACGTCACCTGGGGGAAGCGGCTAGAACCTTCTTGTTAAAGGCATTTAACTCCTCATGGGAAACGGGAATTATACCGAGGCAATGGAAAATTGCTCGTGTGTTGCCAATCCTCAAACCTGGAAAGTTTCCCCTAGATATTAATTCGTATCGTCCAATTGCATTAACAAGTTGCATGAGCAAAGTAATGGAACGAATGGTGCTAGCCCGTATGGAATGGGATCTAGAAAATAGAGGATTATATCCCTCGCCCATGAATGGATTTCGACGCGGAAGAAGCAGCATCGACAATGTTATTGATTTAGTGACAAGCATTGAACAAACGAAGACTGTCAACAAGATAACAACAGCTGTATTCGTGGACATAAAATCGGCATTCGATACTGTAGAACATAAGGCCATTCTTCACGATTTGGGTGCCATTGGCTATGGAGGACGCATATATACGTGGATTGCAAGTTACCTTAAAGAGAGACAAGTGTACATATCGACGCCGGAGGGCAACACTGTTTTTCACGAAATCAAGAGGGGAGTACCGCAAGGGGGGGTCCTTAGCCCCATGCTTTTTAGCATTTCTCTAATAGGCCTCCTTAAAATACTTCCGAAAACCGTTCACGTATCCATATACGCTGATGATATCTGTTTCTGGGCGTGCAGTAGGTCTCTCTACATAAACAAAGCAAGACTACAGAAAGCAATAAACATCACAGCACGCTACCTCCACGAGCGGGGTCTGCATATATCACCGGAAAAATCAGCGGTGATGGCATTCAGCAGAAAACACACGGACAAATACCCAATCGTGATCGATGGAAAACCAATTCCATACGTCACTGAACACACATTTCTGGGTGTCACTCTCGACAGGCAACTGACATGGAGCCCCCACATAAAGCGCCTAAAGAAAAAACTGACCTCGTTTATCGATATAATCAGAATGATTAGTGGGACTAAATGGGGATGTTCTGTCCCTGCGCTAATGGCCCTATACAATGCTCTGTTTCTCGGCCTTATGCGCTACAGTCTTCCTGTTATGCATAATGTATCCCGGTCTCTTCTTAAAGAATTAGAAAGTGCCCAAGCACAAGCTCTTCGAGCTTGCTTAGGACTGCCGAAATGCACATCGAATGTGGGAACTCTGGCTGAAGCACGAGCAGTTTCGCCCGCCATTTTAAGGACACAGGAAACGTTGCGAGCTCATCTTCGTCACAAAACTCGAATACATAAACATCATCTAGTAAATATCTCAACAGAGAGACCATCCTCAGGATTTGCCCAAGTAATCACGCTTTTGGAGGATTATATTCCCAGAGCATTTGAAGCGGCTGCAATTCCAAGATATCCACCGTGGAAGTACCCCCACTTAGAAATCAGAACAAGTATCCCAGGGATCACTTCGAAAACAAAGATGCCTGCGCCTGTGATCACCCAGATTGCTCTTGAATACATCAATAAATCATACAACTCATTCCACCACATCTACACTGATGGCTCTACAATGACGTCATCATCGGCTCTGGGAGTCTACATTCCTTCTATGAGAACATCCATAAAAGCAAAGCTGAGCCACGTCACCTCATCAACGGCGACAGAGCTCGCGGCGATTCGAGAAGCAGTGACACAAGCGGGAACTGAAAAACCTAAATTTTGGGCAATATTTGTTGACTCGAAGCCCGCTCTCTACACCCTCTCCTCGATGAAAAAAAGTAGCCCATATCTACAACTTGCACAAGATATTTTGGAAGCAGCTCGCCAAGCTTCGTGCCAAGGACACCATTTTATTTTACAGTGGGTTCCTGCCCACTCCGGTATAACCGGAAATGTTCTTGCCGACAGAGCTGCTAGAGATGCCCACGAAAGCATTATTATTGTCTCTATTCCATTCTCAAGACCAGATGCAAATAGCATGATCAGAAACATCGGCAAAGAAATAACATCGTCTCTTTGGGAAAACCCTCAATACCACTACAGATATCTTTACAATATCGATCCTAAGCTACAGTTTCGGGCTCCACGAGGTTTACCAAGACCAACGGAGACCGTGCTACACCGCTTGCGGCTTAAAGTTGCGTACACCAACAGCTACCTTCACAAAATCGGAAAGGCTCAGTCTCCTGAATGTGCATCGTGTGGCGGCGTCCATAACATCCAACACGTAGTCTGCGAATGCGAGGAGTACAGCCATGAAAGGCAGTCAATGAAGAAACAGCTGAACATCAAAGAGGAAGAACAAATAAGCATCAACATCGTGTTTGGTCTCTGGATGACATCTTCTGACGGTTATAAGGCCACAGAAGCTCTCCTAAAGTTTTTGAAGAATACTCGTTTACAGCATAGGCTGTAGTGTTCTAAAGTGAACTGAAGTGGTAAATGACGCTTGCCATTGAAACACTCACATCTACATTTATTTTAATTTTTCCCTTGTATCATTTTTTATATTTTCTTATTCTTCCTTTATATTAATTTTGTTTTCTTACTTTTCTCTACTCCTTTCTGTTTTTTTTTTATTCCGTTCATTACACAGTGTAGCAAACCAGCACAAGGCGCTGGATGACATCACTGTTTTAATAAACGCCTACTTCTCTCAAACAAAACTGGTGCTAGTGTGCTGCGGCAAATTGAAGCAGGCAGCAACCAGTCGGAAATTGATATCCCGTAATGCATTTCTATGGAAAAAAAGCGAGTGCATTTTCTCCCTGCGCTCGATTTTAAGAGCAAATATCACGTATAATTCGTGCGTACAGGTAGATTGGAACATTTCTCAGTCACTCAGACGATATAATTGGCTAGTTACGGCGTTTTTACTTTAAATTCGTGGTATGAAAAACGGTGCTAAAACCGCTTCGTACATGTATTTACTTGCACTGTCAGACACTGCTTGCGCGAACACGGCGTCGGCGCTTTCCAGCATGGGGGATATACGTGCCAAACGAACAAAGGACATGGGGAAAACCAGGAGAGACAGCAAGAATTAAGCAGTCACACTGGATAAGTAACTCCTTGTGCGAAGATGCTTGTTCTGCGTTCAAAACGTCACTCGCACGCTCGAAATATTTTAAAATAGAGACAAGCCAGAGAACAGGTTCCCGATAAAAGCTACCCGACAAAGCAAATCATAAAAAGGCACATCTTTCATAGCCCACGTACTTTATTCTTTACGTTTCGAATGTTTTTTTAATCGCTCGTAAAGATGCACGACGGAGTCATTTTCATATAGTGACAGGACATGTGTATTAGATATATAGGCACCACCGGAATTCTGGCGACCCTTGAACACACTCTACATTCCTTTCGATTGTTATTTTGCTTAAAATCGTCGCTCGTCTTTCATACCTGCCCTGGAACAGAGGTTTGGTCCTGAAAAATAGCGAAGTTAACATCGTTCATTGGTAAAGAAACTTCTGTAACTAAAGCAATGGACCTTTTTCGAGAAGCGTTCTGCGCACGCGCGAGCGCCCGATGCCAAGCGGCGGAAGCGGGCACGAAAAATCGAGGAAATTCGGAAGGAGGACGGAAAGAGAAACACGACGTTTGGGTCGTGTTTTTCTTTCCCCCCTTTAAAGTCGCTTTGGGTACGCGCAGCAGCTTAAGGGCTGTTTATACTCCGGCGTTGAGCGCAGTGAACGCAGCGTAGCGCAGAACGCGCCCCTTTCATTGGCCGGCAACCAGGAACTCGATATCTGCCACCAATCAGTATCTGTGCGCGCTGCGCTACGCCGCGCCCGTCAACGTTACGTTGGAGTATAAACGTGCCTTTAGAGAGCGACGAAACTGGTAGCGTAGCTCCCATTATCGATAGGTAGAGCAGGTAGGTCACTTCCTCGATTTTTAGTTCGTGCAGCCACCGCCTGGTGCCGTCGGTATGTGGAAAAGGTCCATTACACTTTCACAATGTTAATAAAGATACATGCTATTCGGTACGACCCAAATTACATAAGTTATCTGTATAAATTTCCGTCGAAGAGACCAAAATGCACGCGCATTTTCCCATAGGAATGCACAGGAGCACCGCAAAAGTAAACTGGTTGCTGTTTCTTCAATTTGCCTCCCGGATGTCACACAGACACTAGCGCCAGTTGAACCTCTAGCGTACATTATAATAACTCTATGATATGTACCAAGTAATGTGTCCGCAAATGAGATCTATTCTTTTTTTATACCAGTTTTTACTGATGACGATGGTCTTAATCCCAGTTTTCAGTAGGCGATATAAATCAAATTAACAATATTTGTGTTACAGGAGGGAATTTTTAATTTACTATTCAATACATTAGATACTTTTTTAAAAAAAGGTGCGGGACAGGGTATGATTTCTAACGCTTTCCCGAAGCTTTATGCAGAATTGGCCTCAAAGTGCTTACACGTCTTGTTTTGAGTAGCTCTCGAGCATGCAGTTTTAACAAAAGACTGTAAGACGGCCAACATCATACCACTACACAAGGGCGGAGATTAGAACATTGAATAAAACTACAAAATCGTTCCTTAACAAGTACAGTATGCAAATTATTCTAACACATATTATCTTTACACACGTGCCATCCCACCTGGATAAGCATAGTTTTATTTCCAGGAATCAACACGACTTTAGAAGGTCATCATCCACCACTGTACAACTCACTGAATTCAATCAGGAATTAGAAGAAAGCATTATTGATAGAGGGAAAACCGACGTAATATTTTTAGACTTGGCTAAGGCATTCGACAAGTTATCTCATGCGAAACTTCATAACACAATTAATAACACCCACATTTTAAGTTGGATAACAGCATATTTAAGAGGTAGACAACAGTATGTTCACTATTACAGACTTGATTTGAACATACCTTCCCGTCTCATCATGGGGTACCACGATGGTGAGTACTTGGACCCCTTTTTTTGGTTTACATTAATGATATAATGACTGATATTGATGTTTCTCTCAGGCTATGGCTATGTGCACACGACTGTATCATATATCATAAAATCAATGAAACCGTGGACAATTTAAAAAAAAAGGAAGCACTCACTGCTATACAGCGCTGGACAAAAAATGACAAATAGATTTAAAATTTACTAAAACAGCTGTGATTACTATATCACGTAAAAAAACATATTCAATTTAATTACATGTTGGATGTGCTAAGGGTAAATCGTGTAGACGAATATACAAATCTAGGGCTAATGTTTAATAACAAGCTCTGCTGGAACCATCACTTAAAAAAAAAAACAGTGAATAAAGCCATAGGCAAGTTGTTTGCACTGAGAAGAAAATTAAAATTTTCAGATTCTGATACAAATCTCCTAGCCTATAACAGTTTTGTAAGACACATTTTAAATTACGCGATTTCGGTGTGGTGCCCTTTTACCAAGGACTGAATAAACAAAGTAGAGATTCAAAAGCTCTACTGGCAATACGAGATCATCATCCACCGAATTAGTCAAAAAGCCCAGCTTCTGACTTTACCAACACAAGCTATAAATGACAGATTGAAAACTCTTTACAAAATCATAAACGACTCCCTTCATATAAATAGCTCAAATTATTTAAAACCTCTACAGTCCAGGTCCTCAAGAATAAACCATTGTCGAGGATTAACAAATTACAGGTTTAAAAATGACTGCTTAAATATTCCTTCTTCCCTCGGGCTATTCAAGAGTGGAATAACCTAACTAATGACATTGTGACTTTGACGACTTTCGACAACTTTGTAGATGCTATTGAATTGCACTTTAGCTAAATATTTTGTTGGTGCGCCATTGCTTTTTGCTGATTTGTATTGTGTAACCACTCCTACCATAGCTGCTTGAATGGAGCTGGTTGTATTCCAAAATAAAAAGATTAAGAAAATCGGTTTCACTCCGTGGGAGTTTTTAGTCATCTGACGCTCAGGAAAAGCTGCGCTCTCGCTGAAGTCTTTTGTCGTTTCGCTCACTAACAAACATGTATATTAGTCTCGCCTTGAATACATTTTAACGAGAATCTATCCGACTTCGGTCGCTATGCGCATACATATCTCTCGTATAATACCTCTTTGGTGACGGCCACATGATGGAAACGCAGGACGCCAAAGGGAGACTCGAAGGCGCAGGAACGTTGAGACCGGACGCAGGAACGTTGCTACCGGCCTAGAACAAAAGGAGGGCTCCCACGCGGGCGGCAGGGGAGCCCTGCTGTGGCCACGTTACCATAGCGACAGCCAATGGCGTTCTCGTCGGAAGTCGCCGTATGAGCCCCGGTACAAAAGCGATTGCACCGAGATTTTCTGATCCAAGAGCACATTCAGCGTGCGACTATTTTTCATCAAACATAAACACAGTACTGTCGCGAATAGATTTTTTTTTTTGTTTGCAGTGGAATATGCACAAAATACGAGTTTAGGCATTCTGAAGTATTGCATGCGATGCAATCGCAAGAGTTATTCAATATGCCAAGCCAGCACGCGACGACCTGGTCACGCTTGCAAGTCGCACTTCTAAGGTTTTTTTTTGTTTGTTTTTCTATTGGGGCGGTTGCTAACTTGCCGTAACAAACACAAAAGGACACGGGGCAAAACGCAAGTTTACGGGCAATCTTTCGCAACAATTTTCCTCTTTCCCTAAAAATTGACTGCAGAAACCACTATTGTTGGATGTCTATGACTCAGAATGCAGCTCACTGTGGATACGACGACACAAATTTTGAGTAAACACTTTATTTAATGAATGGTTTAAGACGCAATGATTGACGTCAGCGTGATAGCAGCGCGCCACTTCGAAATTGAGTGATTGCTTCGTTTCTGTGTAATCGTTTAACCTTCTGCTTCTGTGTAATCGTTTAATGTTCAAGCTGTTTCCCCACCATCACTGAATCTTTGTGTGTGTGCCTTGTCCTGTCTCTCAGTAATCGTTTAATGTTCAATCTGTTTCACCACCATCATTGACCATGTACCAACTAGCTCTAGGACGACGTTGAGGGCGGTGTCCTAGAGGACTACGTCCTAGAGGACCACGTCAAAGACGACGTCTAGAACGACCTCTAGGACGACGTCTAAGACGACCTCAAGAACGACGTTGAGGGCGACCTCTCGGGTGATCTCTTGGACGACCTCAAGGACAACGTCGAAGGCGACGTCCGCATACGCGCGCCGCGCATATGAACAGCGCATTTGAGGCCAGAGAGCGTATCACAAAAACCGGGCGAAGTAGCTAAGAATGCTATCGCATTAAAAAAAAAACATTTTAAATGGATGTTTTACCGATGTCCTCGAAGTGTCAGGAGGAGCTTGCGAATAACGGGGAAGTAGGGAAGTGAGTAAGGCCACCATAGCCACGGCACCCACGCTTAAGCATAGTGCAGAATGGACGCTCTCAGCAACAAGGCCAACGCAGTGGCCTCTAATGTGACGTCACACTCTTAGAAAAAAAAAAAAAGGGGACCAAAAGGAGGTAACAGACCGCCTTTACCACCCTCCTCCCGGCCAGGGGGGAAGCGCTCCGCTTGTTACCTCCTCAGGCGCAGCAGACATGAAGAATTCGGTGCTACCAGGTGAAGTTCGCCGCGAAGGGGCACCAAGGAGTCAAGTATTACCTCCCAGAGGGTGCACCTGTTTGGGCACTGCCAAAGCCTGGGCGCTGCGATTGGCTGTGGGAAGGCGCAAACGAGTTCGCTAATTGGTCTCCTCGTATGACACGGGATTCTTCGCGCATGCGTGGGACAGCGCCTGCCCGGCCGGCCGGGAGCGTCGGTGGGGAAGGCGCCGGCGCTCGCGGCATAACGGTCTTCTTCTCGAACGTTCGACGCGGCGTCCCAGCGCAGGAACGTTCTTTATTGTTCTGTTCGGCTCAGTCTCTTCTTACGAGGTCACCGAGAGTGCTGCATTGACTTCGGTCGAAGATCCAAGTCGTGTGCACCGTATGCAGGTAAGGAAATGTTCTGAGCGGGCGGCAGTTGGCGTTGGTTATGACCGCCCGGGAAGACGACCCCCGTCTTCCTTAGACAAAGGGTTGGCGGACATGTTGGCACGTCTGAAGGCGTCGAGCGTTCGATAAAATTAGTGTGTGGCGCGAACGCAGACACGGTTTAGACCATCGAAGTTCATAAAGAGCAAGAACAGGAATGACTGTCGCTTTCACTAGCGCATACTTAGAAGGTTGACATACGCTAACCAGTGGCGTAGCCAGCAGCTTTTCCCGGTGTATGTGTGTGCGGGTGGAGGAAGGGGGAGAGCGGCGGTTCGGCGAGCCGGGTGGTCGGGCGACAAGACGCCTTTTGAATCGGGGGTCGCCTACGTTTAAGGCGTGAGGGGTAGGAGGTTTTTTCTTTTTGGGGCCGTTGATGTGTCGCGTCGGACGTTAAATTGAGTATCTGATCAAATATTTGAAAATCTCATAAGGTGGGTTGTTTTTTTTTTTTTTTTTCGCAGAGCAGTAGTCGATCAGGCATTCATTGGCGGCACCGGCCAACCGGCGGGATTAATTCTGAACGTCGTTGATATTTGTAAAAGTCATTGTTAAACACTGGTTTTTAATATCAACGTTTTTTTTTATTAATTTAACGAGGTTTAATAAATGGTTTGGTGAAATGTCACGTTACCTTGAAATACCGAATATACACATCTGAGGTAATTATTCGTGCGCTTCGCAAACATTAATGGTAGTATATTACGGAATAAGGTCATAAAGTTGTTACAGGCAGCGAGGCTAGCAATTATATTGTCTTGGCATTTTCTTTGTGTGTGATCAGGCATTTCTAAAACTCTGATCATTCAGTAGGCGAGTTAGATATAACTCAAGTTTGCATTATTTGAAGTTGATTGAATATATTTCTTTCGTCCTGCGGCTACGTTATAGGGTGATTTCGTCGAGGGTACTGGATGGCTGCTACCTTGGACTCATCTCGTGACAGTTCTTTACACTGCTTACTGCAGGTAAGCGGAGTCCGATATTTTATATTGATTTTCTTGTTCCCATTTCTGCACTTGAAGTAGGGCTCTTGATTTTTATGTTGATTTTGTGTGTGTGCTGTTCGCTCATTTGCGAGAGAAAATTGAGGGTATACTTCGAGTAAATGAATTAGAGCAAGACACACAAGGCGCTTGAGTGTGTCTTTTTCGGTGTTCTTTTTTTGTGTTTTCGTCCTTGTGTGCTGTTCTTCTCATGTCTAAATAAAACATACATTCAATTTTAATCTGGCAAATTACTTCGGCAAGAATATTTATATATTTGCCGAAGTTCGACATTCGGCAGTTAGAAATTATTCGTGCGCTTCGCAAACATTAAAAGTAGTATATTACGGAATAAGGTCATTAAGTTGTTGCCGGCAGAGAGACTAGCAATTATAGTGTTGTCTTGGCTTTTTTTTTTTTTGCGTGTGATCAGGCTTTTTTAAAAGTCTAATCATTCAGTAGGCGAGTTAGATATGGCTCAAGTTTGCATTATTTGAAGTTGATTGAATATATTTCTTTCGTCCTGCGGCAATGTTGCAGGGTGATTTCGTCGAGGGTACTGGATGCCTGCTACCTTGGACGCATCTCGTGACAGTTCTTAACACTGTTTACTGCAGGTAGGTGTAGTGCGATATTTTATTTTGATTTTCTTGTTCCCATTTGTGCACTTGAAATGGGGCTCTTGATCTTTATGTGTATTTTGTGTGTGTGCTGTTTGTTGATTTCCGAGGGAAAATTGAGTGTATACGTCGAGTAAATAAATTAGAGTAAGACACACAAGGCGCTTGAGTGTGTCTTTTTCGGTTTTATTTTTTTGTGTGTTTTCGTGCTTGTGTGCTGTTCTTCTCTTGTCTAAATAAAACATAGATTCAATTTTAAATTTTATTCTGGCAAATTACTTCGGCAAAAAAAATTACATATTTGCCGAAGGTCGACATTCGGCTGTTAGAAATTATTCGTGCGCTTCGCAAACATTAATAGTAGTATATTACTGAATAAGGTCATTAAGTTATTGCCGGCAGAGAGACTAGCAAGTATATTGTCTTGGCTTTTTTTTTTTGCGTGTGATCACGCATTTTTAAAAGCCGATCATGCAATAGGCGAGTCAGATGGCTAAGTTTGCATTATTTGAAGTTGATTGAATATATTTCTTTCCTACTGCGTCAACGTTGTAGGGTGATTTCGTCGAGGGTACTGGATGCCTGCTACCTCGGACGCAACTGCAGGTAAGCGTAGTCAGATATATTATTTTGATGTTCTTGTTCGCATTTGGGCACTTGAAATGAGGTTCTTGATTTTTACCTTTCTTTGTGTGTGTGGTGTTCGTTCATTTTCCAGAGAAAATTGAGGGTATACTTCGAGTAAATAAATTAGAGTAAGACACAAGGCGCTTGAGTGTGTCTTTTTCGGTGTATTTTTTTTCTGTGTTTTCGTCATTGTGTGCTTTTCTTCTCACGTCTAAATAAAACATAAATTCAATTTTAATCTGGCAGAGCACTTCGGCAAAAATATTTGCATATTTGCCAAAGTTCGGCAGTTAGGTTTGGCGGTCATAGGGATCTGCTGTGGTGCTGAGTAGCTAATGTGGTGTAGCGCTCTGTGGTGTATGTTCTTCCTCTGTCCTTGTCTTAAAGCGCAATCATGTTTTTTTCACGTACAATACCAACTCGCCCAACAATCAGCACTTCTATATACAAACCTGCTACAGTAGTTGTACCCCTTTGACTAAGATTTGTTAGTCACCTAAGTAAATCGGGGTGACAAATGTATACATGACCGGTGAACACAAAGTGCTTACTAATCTACGATTACCACCCGCCATGTGACAATTTTAGTCAGTGGTAGTTAGCCAACAGTTAAACTGGTCACGTCTGGTAAGTATGGTCGATACTTTATAATGCTGGAATCAGTGGCCCATCAAATGCTCCAACTGCACCTTAGAAAAATCTAATATTCTTCACAGTTTCTTCAAATTGGAGATGGAATCTAACCCTTAACAACTCCGCTGTAAAAAAAAAAAAAAAAAAAAAAATGTTGTCGCCAACACGTGGTTATGATGTCACGCCGCCGCGATGGTGCTGCTATCGGCACGGCGCATGTGCAGACGCTTCACCTGACGCGAATTTGGTTTCTGCGCACGCGCACTGCCCGCACCCGGTGTGAGTAGGGCCACTAGATGAGCTACGCTTAGAATATCAACACTCTGTTCCCCGATATTGTTGTGGACGCCGCCATCTTAGTGCTTAGTACAGAGCAGACGCAACTACCGATCGTCATGATTCAAAAGTGCGACTTCCTCAGCATTAGATTCGGTACTAGGAAGCTCAGGTAATATTGCTTTGCCCTGTCGCGAGCTGGTTAAACAATTTTAGAGGACGGAAAAGCGTTTCCCGTGATTTCAGATAAAGCTTCAGATAACTGGCAAGCAGTGGCGTACCAACCTGTTTTTGATTGGGGGGTGGGAAACCAAACCCCCTCCCCCCCCCCCCCCCCCCTCTCCGGGGGCCGGGGACGGTGCCCTTGGTATCCCCTGGGCGCCGCCGGCCAGTGTTTTGTCTGCCCAGTGGTGGCTGTTTCGGGGGGGGGCAAAACATGCCTTGCGCCCCCTCCCCACTCTGAGAACTGGGGGGGGGGACAAGCGACCCCCTGGCCCCCCCCCCTTCCCCTCCGGTTGGTATACTCATGCTGGCAACCATAATGTTAAGCGCCAAGATGGATAAGTGTCGTTGCTCTGAAGCGTAGCTTATTTAGTGGCTCTAGGTGTCGGTAAACGCAGGCTTGTTTGTAAACAGCGAGTTAACCTGTAGACTTTTCCGGAAAATCCCAGGAGACCTTATGGCTACCCCACGTTGCAGTGCGCGGGGAGGGGAATTGTGGGGCTGCTTCGAGCTACGGAAAGGCCACCTCAGACGCTTCCTGGAAGCGGCACGATCCACTCTTCTATTATTTTTAATTCAGAACGCAAAAAAAACAAAAAAAAAAACGAGTACACGAATAAAAAAAAGGTAATTACGTGCTCTGTTTTGTTTTTCTTCTGCCTTCTTTGCATTCTGAAATCACAAAAAACAAGCCGTCATCCGATGGGCGGCCGTTCGAGTCCGAAGGATACTGACCGGCGGTGCAACACCCCAAACAAGCATGTACTCTTCGAGAAGAAAGCCGAAAAGTATCACTGCACTCGGTGTACCCCAGAAGGACTTGAGGTTCCAACTACTAACCTCCGAAACCCTCTTTGGGAATGCACGACATTACAAGAGCACCGGGACGCCGCGTGGGCTCAGCTGCCCAAAGACAGAAAATCCTACGAGTGAACCTCCACACCACAGTAAAGTGGTCCTGAATTCCCGTCTCACGTACTTGAGGAAGGCGGTTTTTCAGAACTGTGTCTAGCACCCTTCCCCTTCCCACCTGATTTGAAGGGGAGGGGGATATAAACGAGAGGAGGAGGTTGCTTTCTCTCCAATATTGTGCGTGTGTCTTCTTTTACTGGTCCTCGTTTTCTAGCGCTTTTAACCCTGAAATCATTGTGATCTTTCACTTACCTTACATCGGATCGTCATCATCCACCAAGCAGACGTTGGGGCGCCATATATTTCTGGAATAGGCTATTGGCGAGGTGCGAAACTGAAAACGTCGAGCGCGTGTCCAGACCAGTCATGGTTTGGCAGGCTTGCAAATCACTCGGTGCTCGGGCAGTAAGCACATCTGATTGCAAGCCTGCCAAATACACCTTGGCGTGCATGCGGCACGTGTTTGAGGTCTGTCTGTGTCGGCTGTTTCTGTTTGTTGCTCGAGCGGGACCAAGGCATATACGCATCGTTTGACAGGGAAACGAAGTTTCGTGTTAGGCATCTACGCTATTGATGTGGAACGCGAGTAGCGTTTTGACGTGATATCGTTTGTTTGAACACCGCTGAGCTAGAGAACGGCTTTTCTTGCGGCCTTTGCTCTTGCTTAGGAGCAATGATCTTTTTTTTCTAGCCGTGTGAGGGCGCGACCCACCCCTCCCAGAACTGCCTGAACCACCCTGGACGTCCGCTCCGGCAGTGCTTGAAAATGTGTGGCAATGTACTCATCTTAAGTGACTGTAGTGCGCCGTTGTAAATATTTTTGACTTACCAGAAATGAACACCTGTTTATCGGATATTGGTTTTGAGAAGGGGAAGAGTCGTCCGTCTACATTCCTGCAGGCAGGCGCCTCGTAGCCTGTAGGCCTAACTAGTCTGGAAATTCCTCGAGCACAACCACTGAGCGAAGAGGCCCACACGGTCAGGTATGGATCTCTTCCTAGAACGAGTTATAACTAGGGTTCTGTTTTTACCCGCCGGTATTTTACGGTATTTAAAATTAAGTTTGATCAGCGCACAGGGTCAATGGTTTTGGGAAAATGCCACCAGCATAGTTATCTTTAAAATCTCGAACCATTGTCAAGAGGGGGTCTTACCGCTTCTCTCGTCAAGGTTCATTCAGGACATGTCATTGTACTTTCGGGTCATGACAAAAATCACTGTTTTGGTTTCCAGTTTGGGCCATACTATTTGTGCTCTAGAGGAAGAAGAGGTTGTGTTTTTGCAACAGGGAAAGCTATGGACAACAGAGATTGTATGAAATGGGGAAGAGGGGCAGTTGAAATTCTCTATTACATCCTTTAGAAAAGGATGGGATGAGTACGCCCAGCAATTACCTCCAGGAGTTTATTGATTTTAAGGTATCGACGTTTATCGAAGCAACACTTGTGTGCAACCCTTGCCATGAGAAAAATTAGTATTCACAATGGCAATGGCACCAACGCCAAATCCAGCTGAAAAAAAAATATTAATTGAGGCAACAAGTTTTATTTTTTAGTTTACTCCTGGATATTATTTAATGATTAATTTTTAACAGAAAACACTGCGGAATTAAACTTCGAGTTTCGGTAAATTGGGAACCAAACAATGCTAAACTCCGTTAAACTCCGAATTTTTGGCGAAAAATAAACTCCGAAAACACCCTCCGAATTTGACAAAAAATAAACTCCGAAAACGCGGAACACTAGTTATAACTTATAGCGTTGTAGGACGGGTGAGGCCACAGCGACTCCACCGAGCTGCGGCGCCATGCAGGGAGGAACTTCCACCCATGAAGTCCGTAAGAAAGTGAGCCTTTTCACTTTTGTCCGGCCGTGTTTTAAAGATTCAGCGACTCTAGTTCGAACCTGCCTCCACCACACGTGCTAGCTCGCAGGATAGGTGCCTTCAGAGGTCTTCACCGTTTTCAAAGCTACGAAAATAAAGCCCAGTTCCGCTAAGGTATACGGAGGCGCGTACACTAGTGAGCCTTTTCACTTTTGTCCGGCCGTGGTTTAAAGATTCAGCGACTCTAGTTCGAACCTGCCTCCACCACACGTGCTAGCTCGCAGGATAGGTGCCTTCAGAGGTCTTCACCGTTTTCAAAGCTACGAAAATAAAGCCCAGTTCCGCTAAAGTATACGGAGGCGCGTACACTAGTGATCCTTTTCACTTTTGTCCGGCCGTGGTTTAAAGATTCAGCGACTCTAGTTCGAACCTGCCTCCACCACACGTGCTAGCTCGCAGGATAGGTGCCTTCAGAGGTCTTCACCGTTTTCAAAGCTACGAAAATAAAGCCCAGTTCCGCTAAGGTATACGGAGGCGCGTACACTAGTGAGCCTTTTCACTTTTGTCCGGCCGTGGTTTAAAGATTCAGCGACTCTAGTTCGAACCTGCCTCCACCACACGTGCTAGCTCGCAGGATAGGATAGTCCTTCAGAGGTCTTCACCGTTTTCAAAGCTACGAAAATAAAGCCCAGTTCCGCTAAGGTATACGGAGGCGCGTACACTAGTGAGCCTTTTCACTTTGTCCGGCCGTGGTTTAAAGATTCAGCGACTCTAGTTCGAACCTGCCTCCAGCCACACGTTGCTAGCTCGCAGGATCGGTGCCTTCAGAGGTCTTCAACCGTTGTTCAAAGCTACGAAAATAAAGCCCAGTTCTGCTAAGGTATAAGGAGGGGCGTACACTGAACTGCCTGAACCACCCTGGACGTCCGCTCCGGCAGTGCTTGAAAATGTGTGGCAATGTACTCATCTTAAGTGACTGTAGTGCGCCGTTGTAAATATTTTTTGACTTACCAGAAATGAACACCTGTTTATCGGAAATTGGTTTTGAGAAGGGGAAGAGTCGTCCGTCTACATTCCTGCAGGCAGGCGCCTCGTAGCCTGTAGGCCTAACTAGTCTGGAAATTCCTCGAGCACAACCACTGAGCGAAGAGGCCCACACGGTCAGGTATGGATCTCTTCCTAGAACGAGTTATAACTAGGGTTCTGTTTTTACCCGCCGGTATTTTACGGTATTTATAATTAAGTTTGATCAGCGCACAGGGTCAATGGTTTTGGGAAAATGCCACCAACATAGTTATCTTTAAAATCTCGAACCATTGTCAAGAGGGGTCTTACCGCTTCTCTCGTCAAGGTTCATTCAGGACATGTCATTGTACTTTCGGGTCATGACAAAATCACTGTTTTGGTTTCCAGTTTGGGCCATACTATTTGTGCTCTAGAGGAAGAAGAGGTTGTGTTTTTGCAACAGGGAAAGCTATGGACAACAGAGATTGTATGAAATGGGGAAGAGGGGCAGTTGAAATTCTCTATTACATCCTTTAGAAAAGGATGGGATGAGTACGCCCAGCAATTACCTCCAGGAGTTTATTGATTTTAAGGTATCGACGTTTATCGAAGCAACACTTGTGTGCAACCCTTGCCATGAGAAAAATTAGTATTCACAATGGCAATGGCACCAACGCCAAATCCAGCTGAAAAAAATATTAATTGAGGCAACAAGTTTTATTTTTTAGTTTACTCCTGGATATTATTTAATGATTAATTTTTAACAGAAAACACTGCGGAATTAAACTTCGAGTTTCGGTAAATTGGGAACCAACAATGCTAAACTCCGTTAAACTCCGAATTTTTGGCGAAAAATAAACTCCGAAAACACCCTCCGAATTTGACAAAAAAATAAACTGTGAGCCTTTTCACTTTTGTCCGGCCGTGGTTTAAAGATTCAGCGACTCTAGTTCGAACCTGCCTCCACCACACGTGCTAGCTCGCAGGATAGGTGCCTTCAGAGGTCTTCACCGTTTTCAAAGCTACGAAAATAAAGCCCAGTTCCGCTAAGGTATACGGAGGCGCGTACACTAGTGAGCCTTTTCACTTTTGTCCGGCCGTGGTTTAAAGATTCAGCGACTCTAGTTCGAACCTGCCTCCACCACACGTGCTAGCTCGCAGGATAGGTGCCTTCAGAGGTCTTCACCGTTTTCAAAGCTACGAAAATAAAGCCCAGTTCCGCTAAGGTATACGGAGGCGCGTACACTAGTGAGCCTTTTCACTTTTGTCCGGCCGTGGTTTAAAGATTCAGCGACTCTAGTTCGAACCTGCCTCCACCACACGTGCTAGCTCGCAGGATAGGTGCCTTCAGAGGTCTTCACCGTTTTCAAAGCTACGAAAATAAAGCCCAGTTCCGCTAAGGTATACGGAGGCGCGTACACTAGTGAGCCTTTTCACTTTTGTCCGGCCGTGGTTTAAAGATTCAGCGACTCTAGTTCGAACCTGCCTCCACCACACGTGCTAGCTCGCAGGATAGGTGCCTTCAGAGGTCTTCACCGTTTTCAAAGCTACGAAAATAAAGCCCAGTTCCGCTAAGGTATACGGAGGCGCGTACACTAGTGAGCCTTTTCACTTTTGTCCGGCCGTGGTTTAAAGATTCAGCGACTCTAGTTCGAACCTGCCTCCACCACACGTGCTAGCTCGCAGGATAGGTGCCTTCAGAGGTCTTCACCGTTTTCAAAGCTACGAAAATAAAGCCCAGTTCCGCTAAGGTATACGGAGGCGCGTACACTAGTGAGCCTTTTCACTTTTGTCCGGCCGTGGTTTAAAGATTCAGCGACTCTAGTTCGAACCTGCCTCCACCACACGTGCTAGCTCGCAGGATAGGTGCCTTCAGAGGTCTTCACCGTTTTCAAAGCTACGAAAATAAAGCCCAGTTCCGCTAAGGTATACGGAGGCGCGTACACTAGTGAGCCTTTTCACTTTTGTCCGGCCGTGGTTTAAAGATTCAGCGACTCTAGTTCGAACCTGCCTCCACCACACGTGCTAGCTCGCAGGATAGGTGCCTTCAGAGGTCTTCACCGTTTTCAAAGCTACGAAAATAAAGCCCAGTTCCGCTAAGGTATACGGAGGCGCGTACACTAGTGAGCCTTTTCACTTTTGTCCGGCCGTGGTTTAAAGATTCAGCGACTCTAGTTCGAACCTGCCTCCACCACACGTGCTAGCTCGCAGGATAGGTGCCTTCAGAGGTCTTCACCGTTTTCAAAGCTACGAAAATAAAGCCCAGTTCCGCTAAGGTATACGGAGGCGCGTACACTAGTGAGCCTTTTCACTTTTGTCCGGCCGTGGTTTAAAGATTCAGCGACTCTAGTTCGAACCTGCCTCCACCACACGTGCTAGCTCGCAGGATAGGTGCCTTCAGAGGTCTTCACCGTTTTCAAAGCTACGAAAATAAAGCCCAGTTCCGCTAAGGTATACGGAGGCGCGTACACTAGTGAGCCTTTTCACTTTTGTCCGGCCGTGGTTTAAAGATTCAGCGACTCTAGTTCGAACCTGCCTCCACCACACGTGTTAGCTCGCAGGATAGGTGCCTTCAGAAGTCTTCACCGTTTTCAAAGCTACGAAAATAAAGCCCAGTTCCGCTAAGGTATACGGAGGCGCGTACACTAGTGAGCCTTTTCACTTTTGTCCGGGCGTGGTTTAAAGATTCAGCGACTCTAGTTCGAATCTGCCTCCACCACACGTGCTAGCTCGCAGGATAGGTGCCTTCAGAGGTCTTCACCGTTTTCAAAGCTACGAAAATAAAGCCCAGTTCCGCTAAGGTATACGGAGGCGCGTACACTAGGCATATGGCTTCTGAGGTTGCCGGCTTTGCGTGGCGGGAATCTGGGAGTCGATGCACCACGTACCGTAGTTCCGCTCTTCACCACAGCAGCGCGACAGTCGAATCTTGTGACCACTACTGTACCATTTCGAGCATACTCCTTCTGGCTTTTCCATTTGAATCGTGATGCAACAAAACCAGTGCTCGTGATACATTGGGCTGAAGGCAAGCTTGAAGCTGTAGTACAAGTCCTTAAGAAAATTGAACAAAGTACCGTTACTTTTTAGTATATCAAAAACTAGCCAAAACACGCTATTTGAAAGTAACAAGTTACACGTAACGACTGTACACATGTCGGTCTGGATGGTTGCTGCCAACTTGGGTCCCGTAGACCATACGGTTGCGTCACAACTACCGAGGCGGCTACACACGCGAATAATGGTGTTTGGTGGTTCACTTGCGCCACTCACTTTATTTCGATTTGCAAGAAATACATATACACACGCTTTCAGACAACATAAAGGCGCACAGGAGCAAAAGGGCAGACGGAAACGGTAGGAAATCAGAAAAAAATAAACGCAACAGTCGCTCGTCTTCCGACTATTTGAGACTGATTGTTGACTGCCGCGACGAGATTTGCTCAGCTGAAGAAAGCCGGAGTTCTAGAGCGTGTGCTCGCTTTCTACGTATGAGCTGCCGACCTCCCAGATAACCAGAACCATTCGCAAAACTGTGTGTACCTGGGTGGGAACAGAACACCCATGAAACGAACTTTGGAGCAGTGCGCATCACCTAAAGACATGCGTCGGGTGTCGACCTACCTCGGCAAGTTCATAAAGCACGCAACCATTGACCAGAGTCCTCCTTTCGCATATTCTACCATCGCGTGTCGTTCTTCTCTCCAGAGCATGACGCTGTTCCGTGTATCTCGACCGTCATCGCGACGGTGAAAATAAGGCGCTTCACGGTACGCGGCAGCAGTGCAATCGGACTGAACGTGTCGTAGGAACATTACCACTGCAGGTAATGACGTCAGCGACTCTTAAGCACGGTCTCTTGGCACAGCTCCCCGGTACGCTTTTTCGGCAGCCACAGTGTTTGCAATACTCTTCCTGACACACTGCTACGCAGCACCTTGCAGGCGAGAACAGTACCTTCTGGTGGGAGCCATTACAAGACCGAGCATGTCTGCCCTTAATTGTCACTGCAAGGAAAGGACAGGAGCTCATTTTATGTTTCCATTTTACAGTCCTACCTTTGAGTGTACGGTCTTACTTAGTGGCACCATCGGTTTCTCAAGTGTCCTTGCCATTTCCCACTCGAAGAAACGTCTCTAAGTCCTCGTACGACAACGCCCCCCTTCTGTCTTAGCCAGTTAGGATTCCACCGCACAAACGTACTATAGGTTTATGGTTCGAGAGGAACTAACGGCTATAACGACACGTTTAATATAATTTCTCGCGAATAAAAGCATCGCCGAAAAACACACACTATCACTGATCCAAACATACTGCCATTCATACAAAAACGCATGCGCGACAACAACAAAAAAAATATTTAGATTCTGACAACTTCACTGCTCTCACCGGAACTGTGACATATATGCATCTTACTCCTGTACCAGTCGGCGCTGAAGCCCCTAAGAAAATGCCGTATTTAAAACATATCGTGGCGCGCCTAGCTCTGGAATAACGCAGCCTCCATCATCCTAAAAAAATGATAAAATAATTCTTTCGCCGTTAAGGGTTGCGCGCTATTTTAGTGGTGTTACACGCTCCGGGTAGCACAGACATTTTCGAGTCAACATACTTTCCGTTTCACGCGTATTAAAAGCAGCAGCGCTATTAGTATAGTTCTGATCTATTTACACAACAAGATACACGTGGTGCGTCATCGCTCGCGGGAAAATAAAAAAAATAATACTAATTTCAAGGGCGGCTGTATCTGCTCCGCCACTTTTATACAAAAATGTACTACTCCTTTTTACATAGGTATATCGAGACAGCTCCTCAGCTGCCGCATCATCGGCAGCACCCTCTTACAAGGGCATCGATAGAAGCGTGCGACAATTCGAATCTCCCTCGCCCGGCATAGAATTAAGTTCCAGGTGTCCGCGCCTGTCAAGGGTCCGCCTACCTCGCGCCACAGTCTACAAGACGTCAAAGACCAGTTGACTCTTTAGCAAAGACACCTGGAGCCGAATCCTCTAGTGTCTTCTAAGAAGGTTTCGTTCCTTAGAGTAGCAGACGGCGGTTGCAAGCCTTATAAGCAGTTTCACACGTGACAAAAACACAAAAAAGAAAAAAAAAGAAAGAAGACCGCCCACGTGACGAGCTTTCCAGGTACGACGTCGCTTTAGTCCATCTGGCAGACGGCAGTACCGGAGGTGTGGGACGAGTTCTGGCGGGGTCGGTCTAATTGCGTATCCTATAGCGTCTCGGCAACACACGAGTCTCTCATCTGAACAAGAGGCCACTCTCACACAGCGAAGATATGGTGTTCTGCAGGCTTCTTTAAGCATCTAGAGTGGCTCTTCGGAGCCTCTACGAGCTCTAGGACACTCGTGTCTGCCTGTGAGGTAAAGTCTTCCTTAGGGCATCGGATCCCTTCTTCTGCGGCAGGCCACGCTGGCTTCAGTGAAGGCGCACGTTCACTTTGCGTAGACCCTGCTGCAGGAAGGGGTTCGGGGGCTTGTCTTCTTCTTCGATGACCAGGGATCTGTCCTGCGAGGCAGGCACGGCTTCGCTGGGGCCTTCGGAGGGCGAAGGCGTCGCCGGCTGAGAAGACATCACCGGCTGAGGTAGCGTTTGGGTTGGCGTCGCCGGACAGCTCAGCGATGCAGTCAGGGGCTTGTTGCCGAGCGTCCTGCAGTGTAGTGAACGGCAAATTTACCGTGATGTCGTATTAGTGAAGAGCGCAAAAACATTTTGAAAGGAACGCTTGAACGTCGTCATTTCTCTGCCCCAATCCGATATATCGTCGACGGCCGGTCACATATTATTACACAGGCCATTGTACAATATTGTGGCGTTACCTTAAGAATCCACACAAATCAGGGCCTTCATTGAGTGCAGTGCAATTTGTCAAAGATATACATCTGAATAGTACAACTGTTTTAAATGCCCATAGCCATTTGCCATTACCTAGATAATGCGTTAAAAGTGAGAGTTCTTGCGTTTTCTCGCGCACTCAAAAAATTTTCTAAAGTAAACAAAACAAATAACTTAGCCAGTGATTGCTGCGGCGTTTAGTTCGATGAAATAACAACAGTGAATATAAGCCAGGAGGAGCTAGTGCTTCGAGCGTCCGATGGTTATGCGCATACAGGTGCCTCAGAGGTTGGGTTCGGTTGAGCGAGTAGATAGGTTAAAAGGCGCGAACAAACAGGACGAAAAAAGACACACGTACGACACGGACAGGCGCCAGATAGGGTTCGACCCACTAGACACAGAGTCCATGGCAATGATTGTGCTCTTGGCTCATAGCTCAAGGCTTGGGAGAAAGAAACTGCGGTGTGTTTGTACAAGAAACCACAGAAAGAAGATGAAGTAAAACTTGCCAACTTACCAAGCTCGCAATATTCGCAAATATGCAACACGCAAAGGAACGGGAATATGTTAACAAAACTTATCTCTAAAACCCTACCTCTTTTCTAATTTCATGACTATTTAAGACTCCGCGCATATTACGATTGTCTTCGTGCTGCTTTTGTTATCATAAAAAACAAACCACTATAAAGAATAATTTACAAATAACGACCATAGTCATCGTTCAGCTTCCTCCACGCAATTGAGTCTAGATACCTAATATAAAGATTTGTTTAATTTTATTTATTTTATTTACTACTACATTCGTGATGAAATGCATCTTCCTCTGCGCAAAACATGTTTCTACTACCTTTGCTTTTCATATGCTCTCTTTTTTATTCTTCTTATAATTGACACGTGCTGTGCTTGTGCATTGTGACTCGCAGAACAGTATCCTATTCAAAAACTTGCGCGCTGCGGTATGATCAAAACTATTACACGTACAAGAACGAGAAATAGCTCGATCGTCTTAGCTCTCTTAGCCTTTGGTGATGACGGCGCACCTTTTCATGGACAAACCGCGAAGGCTAAAAACCCGAGCGGGGGGCTTGACTGGTGCTCTTAGTTCCATCATTCTTGTAGTAGAAGCGCAAACAAGCTCAAAATGCTTACGCTTGTAGCCTAATTGTGCCTAGTCCTAGACAAAGCATAGCGTCACTCGCGGACCAGCCGGCCAGTTATTGGTGCGTTTACACATGCGAATTCGCGAACGGATCCGCGTCGGCGGTGAGCGGATTTCGGAGCCGGGTGGAGAAATTCGCTCGTCGCTGGTGGACAATCTGAACCGGCGCGGGACCCATATCCAGCTTTTCTCCCAGCGACGAGTCCATGTTGCCACCCGGCTCCAAAATCCGCTCGCTGCGTCTGCGTGGATCCTCAAATGTAAACGCACCATGGTGCCTCATACACACTGGCGTTTCAACCGCAATCGCGAAGGCGGTTGCGAACGCGGTTGCTTAAAGAATCAATGCAGTTTCACGCGTATTTGATGAAGAAAACAAGCGGATCCGCTTCGCGGTTGCAATTCAAACGCCAGTGTGAATGCAGCATCAGACCGGTTCACACAGCAGCGTTTGCTTATGTTGAATTATGTTACGGAAGCTTACGTCTGCTTACGTCTGCTTACGTTTCGAGTCAGCGGGACTTGTGTGCTTCGTATGAAACGTGGCAAGCAGTTTAAGGAATAGCCTTGCACGCGACATTCGAGGCATCGGTATTCCTTTGACTTATAACGTAAGGAAACGTGAGCAAACGCTCCTGTGTGAACCAGCCTTAACTCTGAACGATGCCCCCCACCGGTCAAATGGCGGGCGAGAGTATAAGTCGAGGCAGGTGTGTTTACTTGTGCCCGGGTAAAGTTGAGTCGCCGTTCTTCATGAGCAGCTGTCGCTTCCAGACCGGCACAGACGTCCACTTCTTCGCCTCGGCTTCGCGCTGCGGAGAAGACGCCAGGCTTTAAACGTTCACAAGTCCAACCCACGCTACCTTGAACGTAGCTACTTGTTAAAAATTTCTGCAGCCATATCGTACTTGTAAGGTGCTCCCTCTAACTCTCAGCACACACTTGTATTCATTTCCCACTTCTGCAGGCCTCCCAAAAAATTGATACAAAATGACAGCCGAATTCACCAATATCCACGTACACCCATCAACTCCGCAGAAATATCCCTTTCGTAGGTCACCGCTTTTAAAGTGGGTATTTTAGAGTAGCTATAGTGATTTGTTATACTCAGCAAATGCGACTGTGCGTCGAAATTAAACTTACATATTATTTGAAAGATTTGCGTTTCAACAATCGAGTGTACTTTTAAATCATGCCATCAATACTCTACTTTGTCAACTGGACAAAAAAGACTGACGTTCGAAGGTCGTCCTTCCTCAGGGCCAACAAGCCCGGCTCTGCTGAACTAGAATCGTGCGGACACACATTAACATCCGTAACTTGTATGGTTTAAAGGAAGGCAAAGTGGCCCCCATTAAAATGATGGTAATCTAGGTCACGAAGGTAAAGCGAGTTCGCTGTTGAACTCGCAAGGCGTAAGTGAGCAAGATGGTACCAGCTAAGTTCTGTTCGGATGCTTATTTAAAGCATTTCTCGTGATGTCTACCATCCAGATGCAAGAGACACAATTGTTGCGGTATGGTCCCACTGTTGCTGAGATATGTGACCCATAGCTGATACAAACACTATACGCGAGATTATTTGTCTTTAAAAGTTTACTTCATTTTCAAATTGATGTGATTCGCGTAGATGGAGATCGGACATGTAACGTGCCGGAGCCGGTGAAAATCCAACAAGTTATCTTTTTTTCCCGTCAAGTTTTTGATTTTCTTACCAGGAGAACTTCCTCGGCCTCCTTCCTCGCTTTCTCGGCGGCTTTCTTGGCGAGCATCTGACGCTTCCAGGCAGGAATAACGCAGCCGTTCACGTCCTTCTCGGGTATCGTGTCCACGAAGTTCTTGGCCGAGATCTGCTGCAGCAACTCCTCGGCTTTTTTCTTCTCCTGCGCATCGAGGAAACAAAAGGTGGGGCTAGAGATCAGGACAACTAAACAAGGACCGAAAGTATGTTATTTTTCAGGATTGTTAAAGAGTTCCGCGTGACCACCCCCCCCAGGCGCTTTAGATACATAACACCTTGGCGTCATTCATCAGCAATGCTGAAGCACCCCCCGAGCAAACAAATCAATATAGAGTTTTAGAATAGGGGGCTCAAATACTTTGGTGCCCTCTATTATAAAACTACATAATCTCAAACCGACAATGCGAAAGGCAAGCCGAAACTGTGATACGCAGTGTATATTTCTTTTAACTTATTAGCAATTACTATTATCTGAAGTCTGCACGTAAAGTTAAAACGGATGTCTACAACCCTCTCACGTTGTATGCATCTACTTAATCAACATTATTGAGCTCAAGCAAGTTTCATACAACAGTATACATTAGTTTTGTATTGTTAAGCAAAACGTAGCGTATGCTTACATATCCCATGTTTACACTTCACCTGAAGGGGTCTGTCTAGTGTTTTAGAAAACGAGAGCGAGCGGCTTGTTTCAGAAATGAATTTTTTTGTGTATACAGAGCTATGCTTTTGCGCCTGTACCTTTGATAGGGCTTCGCACAACCTGTGACATGGAGTATATGCGAGCCAACGACGGTCTCTTTATTCGAGCCACCTACAAAACCACAGACTGCTCCTTCCACTGCTCGTGTGCTATACGTTCAGTGGCAAGGCTAGATGACGAAAGCCCCTGTACATATAAGAAAGTAACGCGGTTCATTGTTTCAAATGTTCCTCCTCGCCGGCGCTTTCGCTCAATAATGGCGTCGTAGAGCCAGGGAGAAAGATGCTGGGAGAAGGACTGGGAAGTGCGCCGGCCAATCACGGCGTCGTTAAAGCGCACTTGTAATCATTGAACGGCAACTTCACTAAAAAAAAACAAAAAAACAATGGCGTTTGGCAGTCAGAAAAAAAGAGGCTAGGAAAGTAGGTCACACGTTACTCTTCCGTTTACAGAGGCTTTAACGTGGCGTAATGCACCCCACCTTCTCTTCTTCCATTCGCAGCCTTTCTTCTTTCATCTTTCGCACGCCGTGGACACCCTGTCCGTCCATGGACTGCTTCAGTTCTTCGATGATGGTGCTCTTCTGCTCCAACAGCGCACCGCCATTCTTCTGGAGCAGTACACAGCGTTCTGCAAATTGTATTTGTATTCGTTTTTCACTGATAAAACTAACACCTTTTACGTCTTTCCAGCGCTTATCATTCGGGCCAAAAATGTTGAGTCACTAGGCTCTGGACGCATGCGCGACGTCTAATATTTTGCAGATGAGAGCTACTGCGCGTGCTTAGAGCGTGTTCCACAGCCAAGGGGACGAAGATAGCAGCGTTCTAAAGGCGGTTATTGGAATGATATATAAAAGGGACTTGGCCGCCTTTTTATGGTAAAGCACGTGATGATAGTGCCATCGAAAACAGGAGATAAACAAACAATAAAATAGTAAAACATTCATAGTTCTCGCAAGAAAAAAAAAAAAAAAGGCCTCCTATGATAAATTTTGAGCACAGTAATGAGACGCTAATCTTAGTGATGTCAGGAGCATTTTCTTCCGCGAAAAATGTTTCAGCAGCTTGTCATTCGCTAGGGTTCTTTGGAAAGTAAAAGAGCCTAACGAATGATTATTGATATTTTTTAGATTCATATTATCTATTACTGTCTTATTCTTGTTTTTCTTTTACCCGCTCACAGAAATTAAAATTTTGCTTTTGATTTCCTTTCTTAAAGACGCTTTACACACGCGCCAGAATACAGCCGCCATTGCTGACCTTCTCTTGTTTTACCGAGATACCGAGCCACTGTAATTGGTGTGGACGAGCCTCCACAAAGGCCAATGCTGGGGAGAAATACAGAATGAAATCTAAGATGGCAATAACCTGGCCTGCTATGGTAATAATGAAGTGAAGTAAACGTAATAAAGGGAAACCAAAACTGAAGGTCAGTTATGGCGGCGCCCATGTACAGCTGCTGCACAGCGTCTATATCCTGTTGTCATACGCGCCCGCACACTCCCTTTGTGCTCACCTATTGTACTTGGCTTGTCCGTCCTCTTGAGTTGTACATTTTGAAGCTGCTCCTTGGTTATCGAGAACACTCCACCATTTGGCTGCGGTGAGCATGGGGTGCTGGGCATACTCTTCACCGAGCTCGAACTGCTGACGTCGCCATCCGTGTGACTGGTTGAGTTGCTGCGCACTTTCTCCTCACACAAAGACGCCGTCGGCGATTCGTCGCAGTTGCCGTTTGTTCCATTTGGTCCATTCGTCGTACCATTTAGTGTGCTTGCTCCATTTAAACCGCTTAAACCGTTCGCCATACTTGATCCGTTCGATCCATTTGTGGTTGCGCCTGCCGTGCCGTTTGTTGCTCCATTAACTGTCCCGTTGGCCTGTCCGTTTGACGTTCCGTTGGTCGTCCCGCTCGTTCCATTTATCCCATTTGTTGTCGGACAAGCCGCTACCGGTGACGGAACAATTGAAATCTGCGGGGGTGTAGGCAACGGCAGGTTGTCCAGGACCTTACCAAGCTTCCTTGGCATCGAGTCGACCTTGAGCTCCTTTGGGACCAGAACAGATTTAGGGCGGTTGGACACGGTCTTGAGATATTCAGAGGGTTTCAGATTCGTATCCGAATCTGGTGGCTGCATGAACTGAGGCGGTATGAAGGACAATGGCCTCTCGAAGAGACGTGGCAGCGTCCTCTCCTCGCTGTGAACGCTCGAAGACCCCGAGTCTTCAGTGTCTGCGTTGGAAGACGTTTCTGAGCGGCAGTCTCCACTGAGGCTTGCCGTCGACCTCTTGAGCGTGTTTTCACAGCTGGGCTTGACGTCTTGGTTTCTCGGAGGTGGAGGAGGAGGTGGAGGTGGCGACGGATCACAGCTTGGGGGAGGCGGAACCGCGGAATCGATCACGTCTTCGTAGGTGTTCTTGGACGATGCTTCGACTGGAAGCGCGAGTGGAGGCCTTAATGCCTTAACTGCTTTGTCCTCCTTGTAAGTGGACACCGTGCATATGGTCTCATAGTCCGAGTCACTGCCACTGACGTCGGCGCAAGAGGTGTTATCGGCAGCAGGCGGTGGTGGTGGTGGAACTTGGAGTGCTGAAGAGAGGAGAGATAGCGTTGAGGAGGCCTTCTTGAGCCCGTTTTCGACTGACTTCTTCGCCGCGGGCTGCTGTTGATTCGTGGATGGCTGAGGAGACTGCTGCTCTTTGACAGTTTCCCCGAGCAAGTCTGCCAAAGACGAAGATTTACCCCGAAGCGGGAGCGGTTGGGCCTCTCTGAGTATCGCCGAGCAGGGCGTCGGTCGCAGAATGGCTTGCGAAGGGACCTTGGGCTCCATCGGTGGCGATGCCTTGGGTGTTGGGGTCTTGGCGACTGGCTTGAGCACCGTCTGATTTGGACTCTTGACGAGTGTTGGTGACTTGCAGTTCAACTGAGAGCTGTGGAAGATGGTGGTTCTCCCTGCTGCGGTGTCCATCTCGTCGTCCTCCGGGCTGCAAGCGGTCGTGGACGATGCAGACGATGCGGCGTCGACCGAGGAGGGTGCCTTGCGGCTGCTCTGCGGCGTCGAAACTGTGTCTGAGTCTCTTTTCTCGTCGTCCTCGAGGATGGCGTCGTCCTGGCAGATGCCTTCGTCCGTGCTCGTGCTCGAATTGGAGCTGCTGCTGACGGACTTCTGGCTTTCTTCAGTCTTGGCCCTGACGAAGCTGTCCGAGTTGTCGTGAACCTCGGCGGTTACTGCAAATATAGAAGGGAAGACATTTGTAAGCTGTCAGTCTGCACTGGCTGTGATACATCGAAATATATAGAAAAAAACATAGTCGCATTAAAAAATACACAACTGCAAAACCCAGAGCTCGTAAAGTGCTGCATGTATGCGAGGTTAGCGCCGAGATCCTTATAATAAAATGAATAAGGTGCGTAGAAGGAAATTGCAGGACAGGCCAGTTTGCATGCACACTTTTCGTGCAGCGCGGCTTCGCACAAGTTATATTGCTGTCTACAACATTTTTGTGTGCAGAAATGCACAAAATGTATTTGTTACCCGAGGTGTCTGCAGGCGATGCATACACTACAGGCTCCGCATAAAAACGGCTCGTTGATGACAAAATATTTTGGTGCCTCGAGAAAAAAGTAAAACGCAAGATCAAATATTTTCATAGCGTGCGAATGGGGCGTTTTGCAGTTTTTTTTTCTTCTTCGTCAAAGATTTGCACCACTAATTTAGGGCCTCGTCGTAACTGAGTTGGACATTCTGCGCACACTTGTTTTAGTAAGTCTCACTGGGAGAAAAATGGCAAGCTTTGTATCTGCAGGCTCTGGAGCAGTAGCAGTTGGCCCGTGTCGTTAGCCGTCGATGACACCTACGCGCCCCTCCCTCTTCCTCGCTACATACAGCGCAGACGGGAACGCGCTCCAAGAAGTCACTGCGCGCCTGCTTCACCGCGTTGTACGTGAAGAGCCAGCCACTAAAATGTACGGAAGAGGCCTAGTGAATGTTAGGGTCGTAAAAATCATCTAAAAATGCAAGCTGACTTATTACGCGGAACGCCATGTTCAGGGGCCTAGCCGGGGTTGTGAAATCTACTCGTGTGAAGATAAACCAAGAATATATGTATTTTCGGTACAGCAAAAAAGGACGCCACTCAACGGTATTTTTTCTTCCATTTCCACGAATACAAAAGAAACAAATATTTGTTAACAATTGTAGTGTGAGGCTGCTGTCCTAGCAAAAGTTTGACTGGAGCGAATGACAGGGAACGCTGGGATACCTCTATTTGTATAATCATTTGATGAGTTTACGCGAGCCAAACATTTCCCGTACTGAACATCAAATTCAATCCCCCCTAAATTAACCTTTAGAAGCAATGTCAGTCCGCTGGGTTGTTTTCGGGGAGAAAAAATGGCATAACTTAATTCAGCTGCTTCTTGCACTTAAAAAAAAAAATGCCAGGTACCTCTACCTACCCGCAGAGCAATCGGCATCGCCAATCACAGCGATCTGCTCAGGGAGCTCGGCGAAGGATCGTCGGGAAAACGTTCCCACCGAAAAAAATGAATTGCGCGTTGTAACACCGAGCAGGGCGCTTCACTTGATGCCCAGTGTCGCATGGCATGCTCAATTTTTAGGAAAAAAAAAGTTTTTCCGGTCTCATCATTCGTCGAGCTTCCTAGCAGAAAAAAGTAATTGACTTTCAGATTTCTGAAAAAAAAGCTAATAATAACAATAACAATAACAATACTACTACTACAACAACAACAACAGCTACAACTAATAATACTAATTTTTGATCAACATTGCAAATATAGCCACTGAGCGTCGGGCCTGGTCAAAGCAGCAAAAGGCTTGTGGGACCAGATCCAGCAACGCACGCACGCACGCACGCACGCACGCACGCACGCACGCACGCACGCACGCACGCACGCACGCACGCTCTTCAATGTTTCATCAGAGTACATGCGGAAAGTCAGAGTTGGTGTTTTAGTCGAGCTTGTATGTAGCTTGAAGATGAGTAAAAAAAAACAGACTAGCACACACGTCCACACACAAAATCACGCAAAAAATGCAAAAAAGAAGCACGATATATCGGATTGAAGACACAGATATTTCTTGCTGAGTCAGGCAAATTCACTCTGGGCGCGTTCAGATAAAAACCAAAATGCATAGGATCAAATGACAGAAAATTTGACACAATAAATTCACCCGTCAGTTCGTGTCAAAAAAAAAAAAAAATTGGGTGCTTTAGTTAAAAAAAAAAAAGAAAAAAAGAATGACCCGTGGATATATGCGAAATCTAATAATAATAATAATAATAATAATAATAATAATAATAATAATAATAATAATAATTATTATTATTATTCTTATTTCATGTGTCCACAAACTGCGCGTGGCCTAAATAGTGGTACACAGTTTGCTACAAAGAGCCCGCCACAAAGATGTGATAGCAACGATATTTTGATTGTTACTAGCTTGGGACGTAGCGTTTATGTGAGGGGAATCTCTGGGTCGAAATTCGTCCATGTAGATCTTCCTGAGCAGATGCGAGCCCTTCCTCATTTAAGAGGTTCAAGATTGATAACGTAAGTAAAGTGCAAATTCCTTTATATACAGTCAGTGGGAACAGAAACAAAAACTAAATATCGCACCGGGCGTTGACGCCCCGAAGCCTGATGTTTTCGACCTTTTACGGCATGTACGTCTGCTGTGCAAAATCTGTGTTCAAGCACAGCGAACATTTTCTAGTGAAAAGCATCCGGTGAACGTTGTATCACATTTCGCAGCTCTCAAAATACGTGACTAAAAGGCGCGATATACACCGAAGAAAAAAAGAAAAAAAAGGACACCACTATACTTAGAATTGTAGAAATTGCGCAAGACATTCGGAAATAATCATCGCGTACACCGGAACGCAGCCTTCGTCACAGTCGTCCTCCACCGTTTCCTGCCGATGTCAGAAGGCGACAGAGGCACATTGGACATCACGATGGGGTGTTGACGTCATCCAGCCCGAACAAGTACTTTGAATTAAAGTGTATACCTTCGGCGCGCGTGAATCCTCTTGACTAGTAAGTTCCCGTCCGAGCGTCATGGAAGGTCGTGAAGAATTTGTTGTAGTGTTCAGAAATAGCATTAGCCGGTCCTTTCATTATGAGTTTTATCGAACTTCGGGACTTTACCGTAATGATAACCGGTCGGTTAAGCGAAAATTCGGGGGCTTTCATTCTTCGGTATTGTTTTGTACCTTTTCCACCCCCTTCAGTGGAAGTTTTGAAGGCGATTCACCGAAAGTCGACCGTGTTTCCTGCGGAAGCGAGAAAAAAAAAAAAAATTCGCAGGACGGCACAGCTGCCGCTGAACTTGTGAGAACAGCATTTGTCAACGGACAACCGGAAGCGTGTATCCAGCGCTCGACCTCCGCTGCGCTCTCCCTCTCCCCACATAAACAAGCTGATATCAACGAGAAACAAAAAAGACGCAGGTTGGGAACGTTGCTGGAGTTGAGCAATGCATCTACTCCCTCTACTTCAGTACTGCCTCTATTCTGACGATGCACACACCCGCAGGCTCCCATGTGCATACTTTTGCAATTTTGTACCCTGTGGGTTTTCCTCTCCCCTTCAAAGACTCCCCTTCTAACTCTCCCCTTCAAAGTCTTCACTTCAAAGTCTTCACTTCAAAGTCTTCACTTCAAAGTCTTCACTTCAAAGTCTTCACTTCAAAGTCGTCACTTCAAAGTCTTCACTTCAAAGTCTTCACTTCAAAGTCTTCACTTCAAAGTCTCCCCTTTGAAGTCTCCCCTTTGAAGTCTTCCCTTTGAAGTCTTCCCTTTGAAGTCTTCCCTTTGAAGTCTTCCCTTCGAAGTCTTCCCTTCGAAGTCTTCCCTTCGAAGTCTTCCCTTTGAAGTCTTCCCTTTGAAGTCTTCCCTTTGAAGTCTTCCCTTTGAAGTCTTCCCTATGAAGTCTTCCCTATGAAGTCTTCCCTATGAAGTCTTCCCTATGAAGTCTTCGCTTTGAAGTCTTCCCTTCGAAATCTTTCCCTCAAGGCTCCCTTTCAGATTCTCCCCTTCAAGGTCTTAATTTCAAAGTACCCTCTTTCAAAGTCTTCCTTTGAAAGTCTCCCCATTCAAAGTCTACCCTTCGAAACTCTCCCCGTCAAATTATTCTTTTCAAATTCACCCCTTCAACTATCTTCAGGCATGTATACAAAGTGCTGCCTGGAGGGGGTTTCCGAGTGCTACGTCTTTGTATGTTTACAAAAGTACGCTTGCTTAGCTCATACATTGTGTGTGTGCGGGGGGGGGGGGAGAGAAATGGGGGGGGGGGCAGGAGAGAGAAAGGATAAGGTGAACATCTGATCTCCGACCTAACTGGAGTCTGAACCCTCGAAAGACGCGTATCCCAGTCAGTGGCGTAGCCAGGCATTTTTTTTCGGAGGGGGGGGGGGATGGGGGGGGGGGGTGCTGAGGTGACTGGGATGTCCATTACTTGGGGTGCGGAGAGGGGGAGGGAGGGTCAAAACGCATGTGTATATTATGGGGTCGGCTGGATTTCGGGGGAGGGGGGGGGGGGGGGTGAAGCCCCATAAGCACCCCCCTGGCTACGCCCCTGATCGCAGTCTCCAGCCTCATTGCCAGCAAGTCCGGTACCTGGCCAGCACATACATTAAAGAATATTACGGTGATAGGTGGCTTATTTAGAGGAGGATGAAGATGATGCATAGGGTGTTTGATGTCACCAGGTTGGATCTAAAATGGACCGTAAAAATCGACGTCTGCACGAAGCAATCTAAGCTTTTCGTCAAAGGTGGTCACAGGTCCGTTTTCTCCTGTCAAATTACAAAGCGTAGCTACCTTCCTGTAAAAAAACAATAGGGCCAAAATCCTGCCAGGGACAACAGCCGGCGACGACGCAGCCCTATTTTTTACAGAGCGGGAGCTACGCTTTGTTTTCAACAAGAAAAAACGTACCTGTGAAATACAGCTTTGACGAAAAGTTTAGATTGCTTCGTGCAGGCGTCGATTTTTACGGTCTATTTTAGATCGAGCCTGGTGACGTCGGACACCCTATATATAAGAGATAATGTGTCTGTTGTGAGGAAATCAACGACCGAGTGGTCGTTGCTCTTTTTTTCTCCTTTCCCTTTTGTCCCCCAAGCTCCACAAATTCTTTATCTTCGCAATAATATACTACACTAAAAAAATATCCCATCCCTCCGAAAAAAAGAAAACATGTGGCGAAAAAAAAAAATCGATAAGCTAAATTTCACTGTGCAGCTCAAGAACTGTTTGGTAAAATTGCTCGAATTGAATATTATCTACCCATGAACCTTTTATATGCACTGTAAATCGCAATCCAAACTTGGTGCGCTTTGGGTAACAAAGAAGACACTTCTCTGTTCTTTGAAACACAGGAGCCACGGTAAATAATTGTCGTGGCTTATGTTTCTCGAAGTAGGTATCGGAAATCCCGAGCTACAACATCGTCGACACCGAGATACAGTTGTCAACATTGTCGGCTCGAAGACAGAAAAAATAAAAATATGCATAAATGAAACCGGCCTAGGCCCAAGAATGCCGCCCGTTTCGCCCCCCCCCCCCCCCCCCAAAAAAAAAAAAAGCGCAACAGTTGCAAGGTCATTTATTTTCTTTCTTTTTTTTAATTTTTAACGATTTCGAAGCGTATCTATATTATCGGAGGTCATCAAGTTGTGATCAGACACTAGCCGACAGCTGACTCAACATCTACTACAGCTCAGTTTTTAGCAGCCCCATATTGGCAGTGCATCCGAGTTTGAACCCTTGGCGACAGTACGCCTTTCCAGCGCATCATCACTTAGACGAAAACTGCTCGCAATGGGCTGCGGACTCATGCGCGGCGTCCGATATTCCGCAGAAGAGAGCTACTGCGCATGCTCAGAATACGTTCCACAGCCCAGTAAACAAAAATGGCGCCGCTCAGAAGGCGATTCTTGGATGGTCTGACTCTATACCGCTGTTCCTCGAAGTCCCCAGAATAGACCGCTTTCGGAAGTCACGTGCAGATTATTAGAAGGTCGGAACCACAGCACAATAGCGGAACAACTGACATCGTGGAATGTGCAAGTCATTCTATAATATAGAGAACGTCGGATCGCGGCTAACGCCAGAGCCGACGAGCCAATGAATCTAAAGTCTCTTGATACCTATTTTACAAGTAACGACAAACAATACAAATTCAAATACAAAAAGCACATTCCTCTGGAACAAAATGGCGTCATTAAGTTCAGTCTTCTGCTGTGCGCCGCCATTCGCTTCCTGAAGCCTGCACCGTCAAGCAGTCGGCACCTCAAAGACTTTCGCCACTTGTAGGAAGCTCTAATCTAGGAAATTTAAATCAAACGACATCGAAAGTGCAATGTCACTTCAGTCGTCACATTTTTATGTGTGTGCGCGGGTGTTTTTGCCTTCCAATCCAACCAAACGCATAAAGTGTGCCGTGGCCTTGCTATTTTAGTCCGAGATTGTGCAGGGATTTCACAGCTACAAACAGAGGGCAGTCTTTCGAAGGGGGTCTATAGGGTGTACAAGTTCGTCTGCTCCTTGCCACCTCGTGCGTTTGTTTACCCTCAAATGCACCCACGTGCTTTTGTTTAACCCCGGCCTCAACGAGTTTCGGCACGAGCTTGGCTGCCTCGTCATCGCCCATTCCCTACGTGTTCGCTGAGTTGTCCTCTGATCGGCGAGCACCTCCCTTCGTTCCCATGCGCCAAAGACGCATTTTGGTACACTTGCTTGCCATGCGTCCTTGCCTGCTTTTTTTTTTTTTTTTATGAAACGCAGGCAAGGACGCATGTAACAAGATACGGACAGAGAAACCGTACGTTTTTCTCTCGGGTGTCATGTACCCGTAGGATGATAGATGGGTACATAACATCGACATGTTAAAACAGTACCGGATGTGACATGTAGGCCTTCATAAAAATTACGGTTCTCTCGCAGTTGGCTAACGAGACACACTTCCGGCTGCGATGAGGTATTGTTTTTCAACATTGGGTACGGGTAAAAATGCAGCATAAAAACGTAAGCGATGACTGAAAAAGATGCTTGAATAGTCTCGAGAGTTTTTCTTTGTTCGTGAACGTAAAAACAACAACTTGTGTCTCGCGCACGGCAATTGCACAGACAGCTCCAATAGAACGAGCGCTTAGGAGAGACGCATTGTAAGCGGTCTGTTCGCCTTGTCAGCTGCGTCTACACAATGCGCTCTGGTTGTGGCGGAGGAACTATTTCGGCCAAGAGTGCAGCGTTGTTTTCGGAGAAGCGGGTCTTTCTTTACGACCACTCCTTTATGAGTTTCTGTCTAGGACATCAATATAAGCGGTTTTGAGGGTCTGTGACTGGCGTACTGTGTCGTGAAATCTGCGCTGCCCCGCTTGCTGATGTAAGCTTTTTGAAGAAACGCCACACTGTTTAGTTTTCCACGTAGATGTGTATACAATCATACTTCGGTTTATAGGTCCTCCATCTAGTGGACGCCTCGTTATCTGAGCGAATTCCCAGGGAACAAAAATGTCATTGTGCAAGCTGTTTTCAGTTTCGAGGTCCCCAATTTCTTAACTTCAAACTTTTTTTTTTTCTGGAGGACAGCTGAAAGGCATCACGTATGTTTTTACATAAAAATTCTAAACCCCGAATAAAACAAAACAAAAAGTGGAAATGCAAAAAGAAATAGTGATTTTTTTATAACACGTTTTAGCCAGGAAATGACCCTGTCAAGGCAAAAATCAATCCTCGCATTGGGCATTCTGCTTTCTCCAATGTTGGAACTAACCCTAACAACAACGTGTGTCATCTTAATTTTGTAAATAACTAGAAACTTTCGAGGATACTTAAGCTCACAAGGTTCTTTAAAACCATGCCTTTAGCATGGTTTTAAAGAAACCAGCGATTCAAGTAACCAAAATCGTGAGACCTGTCGTTACAATTCTTTATCCGCATTTTACTTGGTGGCAAAATGCAAATCAATATAAGAGTAAAATAATAATAAAAAAAAAGACTGCATATTTTTTTTTTTTTTTATCTGGATATTTGTCATCTCTCGATTTACGAACATGTTTTTCAGGAAACCGTATGCTATGATTTTCGGGCTTTCACTGTCTAGTGTTGAGTGAACGCAATGATAACAGTATTAACGAAAACTCACTGTGATCCTGTGTTCTGCAGCAAGTCATCTAAGCCTTCTAAAAACGCCGTTCCCAACAGAGTGAGTCAAACCGTATTAAACGTAGAAAATGACTAACACATACAACGTCACAACCAGCGTCACACGTTGATACTAGAATTGCGCCAATATTTGTTCGAATCAAATAGAGCTGCATCGCTCATAGCCTTCGCAGTGCAAGGGAAAATCGATGCTTAACACGACACGGCGACATTCGATTCGAAGCGGCGTTCGCAACCCCCACAAGTTGACACTGAGCGCAACGCGATAAAAATACAGAAATTGTTTCACGATCCCTCGAACTTTGGGTTCTATGTAGCACAACATTGCTCAACTGAATTTTCTAATGCCAAATATATTACAGGATGCGAGGTATCTTGTACAAAAATTAGCTAATCCTCGAACGTTAGATTATAGAACCGGTGCATCACACAGTACCTACTTGTACCGCCGTCGTTTTGCTTCGCGCTGTTACTGCTGCCATCAGCCGTTAGAGAGGAAAACAAACACACAAAAACAAAAATAACCTGTACGCTGTCGTTCCAGGTGTGCACTCGACGAGGGCCGCCTCTGACTGGGAATCCTATAGCCGAGCTCCGGCATTTTTTTCTTTTTTTTCAAATGGCGCGTTCTGAGCCTGCTGTGTTCACAAGTGACGTAGACGTGTATAACCCTCGCACGCTTTATCCTGCCGCAACGCGTAGTTTCCTTTGGTATGCTTCGCCGCTGACGAACGTATTTGGGAGTGCATGCAAACTGAAACTTTGCTAAGTTTAAGCTTGCACTGATTGAATCTATAGCCAGCCGGCAACAGCCAGGCGGCACCAACAAATTGAGAGCCCACGGTTATACCCTGTCTCGTTGTAACTTGGCAAAGGGTGAACGATAAGCCCCACATTGCGTGCCGACGTCTTCGATATTCGCTACGTAAACGAGCCCAACGCAGACACATTGGAGCATGACGCAGCGAAAAGCTTGATACTTCGCAGTAAAAGCGCACTCCGGTGATACATAGTGACGTTCCGATTGGCCCGCCAGGGCAGTAGTTTCCGTCGTACTGGCGTGTTATGCGATCACGGCTTCCTGGCCTACCCAGTACTTCCTGCTTCAGACACTAGGCTAGGGGCGCCACCATAGTAATAGCTCACGCTTTAACAATGCAGCCGCCACTCCCGGGCGCGCCCAATATTTCTTGCTTGAGTCGCTAGATAGCGCCAAACCAAACAGCATTGCAGGTTGCCTATAAGATATCGAACGTCCGAGGACGGCCAACGCCTGCAGCCGACGAGCCAACCAAAGAGCATCGAAAGTGCAACGTCGCTGCGCTCATCACCTTTTTTTTTCTGCGGGTGTTTTTGCCTTCCAATCCGACCAAACGGATAAAGTGTGCCGTGACGTTGCGGTTTTAGTCCGCCATTGTGCAGGGACTCCACAGCTGTTAACAGAGGGCAGCCTTTCGAAAAGGGCCTTTTTTTTTTCGGCACGTGTAGGCATAGCGTTTGTATACCATTCAATTATGTCGCCTATTAATCCACCTCGCGCACTCTAGCTACTTTAATTCGCCTATCTTCGAGATCTACAGTGCACATTTTTAGTGCTTTAGCATTAATGCCCTGGAACATGCGCTGAACTTGGACTGGTTGGAGCACACGTATTGAAAGCTCGCAATGTTGCCACGGGATGGCTCCACATCCAGCAACCGAAGGTCGCCGGCGACTTCCTCCTTTGCCAATTTCGGAGTCGCGCGGTGGGGGACGGCGGGTGCATCACGGGTTGGCTCATCGCGGGGTGGCTCATAACCTACCAAGAGGTAGCGCAGCGAATGTATGACGTCACAACTTCAGACGGCAGTCAATATATAGCGTAAAGGACGCGATAAACGTCCACCCTTCGCGATTACATCAGCTACGTGCACAAGGGGTTCCTAGCAATTCAAGACCATAACAAATTCAAGGCCGCACCCACAAAAAAAAAAAAAAAACAAGAAAAAACGATAAAAAATTTTTTAAATTAACGCGTGTTTGAGACACGCTCCACTCCCGAATAAATTTGTACTTCTCTCGATCATTCTGGTGAACCCTGAGAACAGAAGCGTGTTTTCGTGTGTGCAGCGCATCGGAATCCACCAGAGGCTCCCCGTATCCAAGCATAGCAAATGATAACGCATGCATAATGCACGCAGGACACATTCTGTGCTTGCCAGGTTTACCAGAATGATCGAGACAAGTTTAATTTTGATGTAATGTTTTATGAAGTGATTACGAGAACTTGTTGCTGTAACCCTAAGGGCAGGCACCAAAGCTGCGCACTGCAGCTGTGAAAACGGACCGGCTCGACGATGCTGCATGTTCGTTAGAGCTAAGTTCGAGGGATAACTAAAGAAATTATTCTTGGACACTTAATTCTATGAGAAACACGTGCACCTTATTATAAAATTTCAATGTAAAACCTATCCGGCAACTTGACGCTGTTTTGGGAGTCTCGAACGATGTCAGGCACAAATTTTCCGAGTGCTTGCGCGCTCTCGCGAGATTATTGTAAAGTAAATATTCTAACTTGATTTATGAAAACTTTTCAACGGGGAATTAAAAATAAAATCAATAAGCCGGTCTAGTCTGTAGAAATATAGAACAAAATATTGGTCACTGTGTATAACTGTTACCAGTGAAATGTAATTTGAAGTTTACATTGGAATCGAGCTGCTCGGTGACTCTAGAAAGAAGAGGAAGGAAGGACGCTATTGCATTTCCAGATATCATGCCGGGCTCAACGGATGTGCTTGCTGTCGTTGTGTGCATTGCATCCGGTCGAAATATAAAAAGAAATGGTCCGCAACGTAGACAAATCGAGTAGATGTATGAAACTGTAAAAAGAATAAAAAAGAATCTGCCGATGCGGCGTTGGGGTTCTGAACGGCGCGCTCTTTGACGACTCTACATTCATCTCGCTCCGGGAGTGTATATGATTCAACTTTATTTAACGCCGTTAAAATCCCTGCTAGCTCAGATCGACGATTGCCACGGGTATACTGTTCCCGGTACTGAAAATTCTGCGGAGTGAGGTTTATTCTTAACTGCGATCCGAGAACTCGAAAGCTAGCCAAGGGGAATGGAGCGCTTTGGAAGCCTAAACTATACTGCGTGGTGAACGGACGCGCCTGCTTGCACTCTCACGCGCTCTAAGGCAATGCACGCACGCACGTCGTCTCGAACCCACCAGTGACGACAGGCGTAAACCGATACGCGAATCGAACCCGAGGATCGTGCGTCGAAGCTGACTCGCTTTAATGAGTCCTCCCGATACGCAGAGCATCCGCTGTTGGGTGCGTCGAAAATAATAAAAACCAGGGTTATAGACCATATGCGAAAAGAAGCGCCATCTAGTGTATTCATGATCAATTATCAGATTTCCTCCATATTGGGGGGTTCCCGTACCGACGGTTTCGCCCGAGAAACAATAGTCCCGGCAAAGTGGAAGTCGTAGAAGTAAAATATGATCACCTGCTGCAAGTCCAGTACGAACCCGTCACAGAACGTCTTCGAGAAATACCGTTCATTGACCTGGATGGCCCAGTTCACTGCTTGAGTGACGAGGCTTGCGACCTCGTTGCTGACAGTTCCTTTTCCAGAATTTTGCGGCCGTCTTTCTTTTCTTCTCTGAACCGAAACAAACCAGCAACCCGTTGAGTGTACAAATAAATTGCCCTAATATCATGAAAACCGAGTTAAATGCAGATGCGCCTCGTCCACAACTGGAAGATGTGATAAACCCCCCCATATGGCGGCTCCTAATGGAATGATGATGATAGCTGGCAAGGATTTTGCATATGGCCTATTGCACGTATTTGCAGAGAAGAATGCCCTGCCTAACGTCTTTTCACACTAAGCCATACGTGTGTATTGTTCCAATCAGTGGCATAGCCGGGAGAGGGAGGGGGGGGGGGGGGCTTATAAACTCTAAAAGTTCGTTCCCTCACCCCCAGATCCCCAAATCATATAGGCATCTCAGTCCTTTCCGAAAAAAAAGTCCTGGATACGCCACTGGTTCTAATCGTTGCGATAATGGTACCTTAAATTAATTTCGAGAACCAGTACCTTCCGCGTCGTTTAACATGATGTGCGGGTACAAAAAGAGAGAGGGAGAGAGAAAAGGAGACGACCGGCGTCTGTCGCTGGGCGTTCGCATTTGAACGCGTTGAAGTAGTGAGCAGAAACAAGGGCACCCACTAATTGCTCCAGTCGGAGCTCGGCGCGCTGGAGTACCCACGCGCTTTTATCTCCCCCTCTCTCTCATTTTCTAGCCGTATAAGATGCGCTTAGGTGCAGAAAAAATAAAATGAAGAAAGGTGCATGAGACTCGCAGAAACGCTGCGAATCCAGTCGACCATTAGCAATCACGATGCAAAACGCACACCCGTAGAGGACGCCCTCAGTATTATATACGCAGTGAGATTTATTTGATTCAAAGCAGATTTATTTTATCTAAATAAAATTTCTTTTCTGTGATCAGATTTATTTAATTTGAGCAAGACTAATTTGGTTAAAATTATCGTAGTTAAAATAGCGGTCCCTTAGCGCTAGATGCATTTTTAATACGGCAGATTGATTGATCAATTCGTCCAATCACTGATAACAGCGCGGGAGAAAGAATTACCCTAAACGTAAAGTGAAGTTTAATCAAGAACTTTTTATTGCTGTAATTCCCGCCATACTATAACAAACGCAGCTTGATTCTTCATTGGGTATTTCACCTTTATTGGATTTTTCTTTCAAATTCCTACTTCTCATTACTTTTCAAGTTTTTGTTTCTTTCATTTTCGTTCTGATTTTGTTACAGTAGGACGTTACGTAGCTGACAAAATGAGTTTTGCTCGTGTTCAGCCTGATATGAGCCCTTCTTACTCGATGGTTATTTGACCATCGAGTAAGATGGTTATTGCCTCTGCAGCCCACATCACAATTTGATGATGATGTAAATAAAATGAATGATTGATTGATTGATTGATATAAATACAAATCAAATGCACATAGAAAGCACAAAATGATAGACAGACGGTAAATGAAAATATTTGCAAGATTATTTTTTTTTTTTGCGGGAAAAGTTTTACTTAAATCATCACAGTAAAACTAACGCGATTTTTAAATCGTATTGATTCTTATTCCCCGCCCTGATAGACAGTGGTATGGGCCAACGTAGCCACTGCCAGAAAATGAAACTTTGTGAGTTTCGGGCTTTTTCAGTCTACCTACGTCCGTGAACCGCAGTTGCGTATCAAAAGAGAGCCAGCGACTCCATGACGAACGAAACTGCTAGTATAACAACACAAGAGAAATCTTCGCTCTGCTCAGCGGAGCACGACAGTTGTATGCACAACGGGGCCCGTGTCCTCTACGAGATATTCTAATTCAGTCGCTTCTTCCTTTCAAGGGACGAACGTTGGATGCGGCGGCGGCGACACCAGTCACCGAGACCGCCTCTCGTATACGGGACCGTTTCCCCTCTTCGACATGGAGGTTCTGTCACGCGAATCGAAATTCACGCACACTGACAGCACCGTAGCGAGTCCTATTTCGAACAAATAAAACGAACGAAAATAGCGTGTAACGTGACTTCAGCTACACAAAACTGGATTTCTCCGGGTAATCCTCGATGTCACGCGTGCTGCGCCAGGGCATATCGAAATTCGCGGTCGCGGTGCTATAATACACCGTACAAAGGACGGTCTCCCTGCACACACTGTCTGAGGCGTGTTTCTTAGGCTAGTTGGCGCACGCTGCCCGTTACAAAGGGTACAACCATTAACATCCATCTATCCATCCATCCTTCCTTTTCACATTGGTCATACAAGAGCTGTTTGCAGACATGTTCCAAGCCTATACACATGTCTGAAGCAAACATATGTTTTGAACACGCTCGGGGGGCGTCCGGGGGTAATTTCGTCATCATGTCGGCAGTAAACACCGTGTTTTTTTTTGTTTTTTTTATGTATGGGCAGTGGGACTGCGTTCCTAACGCTTGAAAAAAAAAACAAAAAGAAAACAACAGAATTTTTTGTTTATCTCTGGACAAACATATATCAGACCGAAGAAGGACAACTTTGTTACTTAAAACTTTATTGGCCAAAAAAGGAACCTGAGAAGGGACTCCACTGTTCTATAATAGCAGAACGGAATGAAACGCGAACGCCGGAACACGTGGCCTCATCACAGGCGTATATCAACGATCTTTCGTTTTTTTTTTTTTTTTATAATTTTCTTCTAGATCTCGCCATTCAAGCTCGCCCTCAGTAATTGTTTTAACCCCACTCGCTCCTTCACGCTCTCGTACGCGCCTTTTATCGCGCATATTCGCCAAATTAGGGCGATTTGATTATGAGGCCTCTCCTTTCCATTGACGTTACTTCTTTTTTTTTTTTTCCCTCGGCCGAAACGCCAAGGCCACACAATTTGCTGCTTGTGGAGAACCTCCTCCAATCAAACCTTCTTGACGTTAGCGTGGTGCGAAATGTCGGTGACAATCATTCGAGTAACCCGTGACATCGCAGTGTCTTTCTTTTTTTTTTTGTTTTTTAGAGCGAATGGCATTGTTGCTCAGTATCCGAGACTAATTTTACTAAAACTAAGTTACTTTCCTTGGACGGTAATGGTTCGTGGAACACACTAGCCGCAGGAATATATTGCGGCGGGATGTCGATGCATGGTTCGCGCTATGCCGTGCAGCGAACATAGGGGCAGCGGAGAAGAGTTTGTTGGTAGAAGATCATTGTTCTTCTGAAACTGAGTAACGTACTGTCGATGTCAACAGCAAATGCCAATCGAAATACAAGTTTGACGGGAGCCGCAGGCTGCAGCGTACATTTTGGCGAACCACGTACGGTCCCGGTCCGGAATGTTGGGGTGGCCTTCATATTGGGGTCCGGACTTCTGCGAAATCAATGCTACCTAGCGGCAAGAACAGAAAGCTGTAACGACAGGTTTGCTTGCCATCTGTCTCCAAGAGAATCAGATATTAGCAGAACCTGGCGGTCTAAAGACGAAGCGGTGAAACTAGGTCCGAAAACACGCCAATCAGATCGGCTATTGAGGCTTGTCAGTGTGGATGCAGGGGGCTTCGTCGTTTTGGTTCCACACGACCAAAGAAGCTAAAATTTGTGCAACCATAGCCCAACATGCTATCCTTTTACGGGTGTACACGACAGCTTCTTGTACAAATCCCTGGTCATTTCAAAGTGTCTGGGAAACCTAAAAAATATAAAAAGAGAATTCGTGATGGTTGCTGACCATTATAATTGTCATACAAATGGAAAAGGAGATTTGTGCTTGTCCTTTGTCCCCCTTGTTCCCCTTCTCCGGGGATTATTATCGTCATTCCAATCCTAAACTCTGGTGATTCAAAAGTGGTTTCCAATTAAAGACCTGTATCCTCGCTCAGTATTTGCGGTAAAGTTTGGGAGCATGTAGTGTTTAAACACATATCGCAATATCTTGAGCAGAATACAATTTGTTTTTACAAATTCTCAACATGGGTTTTGCCACAAAAGATTTTACCAGCATTCAACTTACAGAAACAGTGCATGAGTTTGTGTCAGTGATTAATTAGCGAGGGTAAACTGATGTGGTCTACTTGGACATCGCAAAGGCGTTTGATCGCGTTTCACATGAAAGTTACTAAATGAATTGGCACTTGTACTAAATAATGATAACATTTTGAAGCGGTTTGGAAGTTATTTGACCATGGGACAGCAACTTGTGCAGTTTGATACCGCCTGTTCCGGAGTTACACAGGTGACATCTGAAGTACCGCAAGGATTGGTCCTAGGGCCTCTATTATTTTGAATATTTGTTAAAGATATTGCTTGCAAAATTTCAGCAAAGATAAGATTGTTTTCAGACGGTTGTGTTGTGTTTAGAGAAATAAAAGGGTCTATAGACTGTACAGTTGTATATTAATCTCTAGAAAAATATTCTAGATGGCGTACTGATTAGCGTAAGTTCCTAAATTTATGAAGAATTGTTTGTATTAAAATTACCCGAAAGACAAATCATTTACTTTTAATTATTTTGTTGGTAACTACAGCCTGTTTAGGGTTTGTTCGTACAAGTTCCTTGGGTTGACTATTTCATCCGGCTTAAAGTGGAATACGCATAAAAGTCAAATATCTGCAAAGCATGGAGTGAGTTGGGCTCCCTTCGAAGCTATGTATGAAACATGGTCCCACCAAGACGAAGCTACTATTATACACAACTCTGGTAAGACGAATGTTAGAATATTGAAGTATAATTTGTGTTCCGCGCACATCACATTGCGTTTCTGAACTTGAAAATATTCCAAGACTAGCAGAGCGCTTTGTGTAGAACATGTGCTCTTCTTACGCGTCACCTACACAACTTTGTATTGATGTGGGCCTGGAAACCTTACAGGAACGAAGGAGAATTAATAATTTGAAATTTCTGTATCTCGTTCTTAATGACGAGTTTGGAATAGCTAAAGCAAATTATATTACTTTTCTTTCCTCCCATGTGTTCTAGACAATGTCAAAGTAAAACGAACTGTACGAAAAGGGAGAAAAAAAAAAAACCGGATGCATGAAAGTTTTTTTTTTTTTTTCTCGCACAGTTCATGACTGAAATGAATAAACACCCGATATTGCGACTACTGTCAATTTTCTAGACTTTTTCTCTACGTTATCGCGGCGAGTGCAGCCCGTGTGATACTGTTTTGACGCTATTCTTGTAACAATTTCGAAGAGATTAACGGTAATTATAAAAAAAAAAAGAACAGATCGCTCGCAAGTGCCTCCAAGCTTTGTATAGCCTCTCCGTACGCTGTTCTTTCTCCACGCGGCAACGCGCGAATACGTAGTGGCGCTCCGTCTTGGAAGGAGATGTCCACCTTTAAACTGCAAACGCGCCCGCCATGGTAAGAGTTGCCTACTCTTTCACATCTATAACTCTCTACGCTCGCAACCTTTTCACGTCCGCCGCTTCAAAGAGCAGCCAGTAAGGAGCGGCCGAAGTTAGCGTGTTTACTTTCATAGGAATCGCGACTGTCCGCCCTTTGAGTTGCAGTGTTGTTCGTAAGCAATAGCAAGAACATGCAGTTATATTTTACGAGCTTTCCTTATCTCAAGGCGACTGCGAAACGTCCCCAAGACAGCCGGTCCAGGGATACGCGATGGCACCGACATACTGAAGGGTATACTAGCTTGTATGCACGGGTTCGCTGTTAGATCCAGATCTTGTCTTCTCCGCGCGTGATAGTGACAGTGCCTGTGACCTTGGTTGTCTCGGAATAGCCACGACACAGATACGGTAAGGTGAATATTGAGATTTTTCGGCGCAAAGTACCTGAGGCTGCGAGGCACGCCCCAATGACTTTTTGGGGAAGGGTTCGAACCCTCTTCTTTGCGCTACTGAGGGCCGAAACGGAGCCCCTACGCCACGTACAGAGCCGGTTAGGCACAGACAATAGCTTATACTATAAAGGCGCTGCGTTGTAAATGATTATGAGATGCGGGTGGACATTAAAGGAAGCATAAAAATCTAGGACAAAGACAACACAACCACATCTTTCATGAAAGATGTGGTTGTGTTGTCTTTGTCCTACATGGGTATTCTTTCTTTAATCTCGAATAAGGGGTTAAGTGTGCACAAAATAGCAATATACTGAAATGGTCGTATTGGCGACGTGAGCGATCGAAAGTGTCGTTGTGGTCGGTCCGCCACAATTGGCCGAAGGCTGACTATGACGTCAGGAAAGGATGTGTCATCGACGGAAATAAGAGGAATGTAAGAACTTCAATTTTGGCGGTGTTGGCAGTGTTGCTTTGAGACCGCTATGATTTCAGGCTTCCAGAATGCTCATTACAAACACCATCGAGCTTGTTATTCACAAGGTAATGACGTCACGAAAGGTAACCAAACGAGGGCGCCACCGAAACATCTCACCGCTAATACCGGTGAATGGGTGTTCAATTCTAGAGGCGGATCTGCCTGGACAACCAAAGACAGTCTTTACGCAGGTTGGAACGCGAGTCACCGTGAGATCCGTGCTTCGAATGCCACATGACAATGAGCTCACGGAGGAAACTTGGCACGCGGCATTCGAACCACGGATATTGCGGTGACTCGTGTTTGCAGGCTGTCTCTTGTATGATGCATCAGCAGCGTGACCCCATCTTGAACCCCATTTCCTTTTGCGAACACCTCACTTTTATTTAAAATGTCTCAACAATTTCGCCAGATAAGTTTTGTATTATACCGACACACTACACGTAATTGTATTGCGTTGTTCAACGCAAACACAGCTGCGGCGGTAAGTGCGTTACGTTTGCGAAACTGCAAGTCGAGGCGCAATCTACACTACATGGCTCACATATACGAGCGAAGGGAACGCAGGAGTCCTGCTTCACGACGGAATTAATATTGATTTTGAACTATATTTGCTACAAGTTTTGAATGGAGGGGTACGTACCCCGCTCAAAATTCTACACGAAGAAAACTTTCGATTTTGGTTAAAGGATGATATTTTGAGGAATCTTGGCAGATCGTGTTTTTTTATAACGATATTAGTAGCTCGGGCTGGCACTTTTAAGCATGTTTTTGCTTCAGTTTATACATACCACACTTAAAAAGCGGAAAGTAGACAGCTGTCCAAGAATGTCAAAACACGTACTCAAATAAGAAAAAATGACGAAGTTGTTTTGAGAATTGTCGTCTTTCTGTGCGACGGTTACCAGTTCCTATAGCCGCTTCCTATAGGTGACGAATTGCAGAATCTGCCAGGCTTTGCAGATGAATTACTGATTCATTTTATGTCAGCGGTGCATATTTGACGACCGTGGTCAACACCTTCTAAGCAACAGGGTCTGATCTGCTTACCTAGCTGAGACGTCAAACTTCCGGCTAAAACGAGGTGAACTGGTTGAGCACGTGTTCTACGTTAGCATACATCCGAATGGGGCTATCCAATCATTGCGCCGGAATCACAGCGCCAACGTATTGATGTTTATAAGAGATGAAGATAAATACACGGGACTTGCGAGGTCACCAGTCGTACTGCATTGGTCGAATTGCCGATCTAAGCAGGTACATTAAAGGCAGGTGAACGTCCCGCTGTCTAACTATCCAGGCAAATTTGAGTTTCATTTGCGTTTTGCTGGCGCTGTGTTGCTCAGTCAACGCTTTGAACGTCGTTCTTTGAGCACATTTAGGAGAGTAACCGCGCCGACTGGATGAAGCGTCGTGTCAGCACGATGAAAGTGTGCCTGTAGCACCTGTAAGTACGATGCGAAAGCCAGTGCCACCATTGTCGATATTGTGAACGTTTAGGAGAGTTCACTTTGAGTTTCGAGCAAACTCAAAATCTGGACCTGTTCGAGACTACATGACGGAACAAGTTTTGCCTCGCGTATGCATTACTCATAGTTGCTAAATGTCATGAGTATAACTTCGGAAGTAAAAATGGGGTGAAGTGGCTTTCAGAACTGCCGATTAGTCGAGCTGAAAAGCTCCAGTTCGTTGTGTTGCGCATTCCGTGCCACTGATACTCTGATTGGAAGTGAAAATTACTTAGTCTATACGAATCTCCGGTCCTTCACCGGGGCATTCGGATGCGCTTTGCTGGTTTACCGAAGAAAAAGCGAAGTTATTGATTTATTTATATTGCGGCAGGGCTTTTCTTCACTGCGGTATTGGCATGTGTTGCATAAACTGAACCGAATGATCTTGTCGAACCGATGTAGATCAGTCCGAAGACGCATTAGCAACCACGCGTACTATATAGTTTGTGAACTGCCACGTCAGACGTTTATAGACTCAAGCAGACGTCTACTAAGCGCTGAAGTCAGCTGACGCGTAGTAGAGGTTCGTTACGCCGTAAAATAAACGAAACTGGAAACAATAAAATGCAATAAACTACATAAAAATAATCTAGAAACAGATAAAGAGAGAGAGAAAGAGAGAGAGAAGGCATATACCAGGAAAGAGAAAGTGGGGACGGCGAGTATTTCACTGGCGAGTGTAATTTCCGATTTAAGTTCATTATCCTTTAGCACGATATAGCACCTTTCTTGTTGACCTTTATTTCCAGCCACGTGGTTCCGGTGTAGGCTGTGAGCATCAGAGGTAGAGAGAAAAGTGCAAACCTGCAGGTAAAAGTAAAAAAAGAAATGCAGGCGAGGCTTATGGCGTGGCGAGAGCAAAACGATGTTTTCGCCCATACAGGAAGGTACTCCATTTAAGGTTGTGACAGCAGCGAGCTCGTTGTGTAAATTTTAATTGTGGTATAGCACACATTTCGGGTCTAAACAAAATAGAAAGGTCCGTCTGCTGTTCCTCTTAAAGGATCCGGTGGGTTAGACGTTCATACGAATCACTCATCTCCAATCCAATGAGCAATCAATCATGCTATATGTCTATCCATGGAACCAACCCTCGAGTCCCTCGTGCTAGTGCAGAGTCAATTAAGCTCGTGGTTTCGGTGGATCGTAAGATTAAAGTGGTGATCTAAAGTCCTAAACTTCACCCTTCCAAGTGCAGTAGACATTTTCGGGGTCACCTATGCGCAATGAGTACATTCCGTTTATCCCCAAGTTGGCAGTGTTTTCGGAGGCTCGCCGGACCAATATGCCCACCTCCCTTTCATTACCTGAACCTTCTGCGCGTGGGTATTGGCGACGTGCGCGACCGAAAGCGTCGCTGTGGTCGGCCTTCCACGATTGGCCGAACGCTGACTATAACGTCGGAAAGGGGATTTATCATCGACGGAAATAAGAGGAATGAAAGAACTTTAATTTTGACGGTGTTGGCAGTGCTCCTTTGAGAGCGCAATGATTTCAAGCTTCCACCATGCTAATAACAAACACCATCGGACTTGTTGTTTGCAAGGTAATGACGTCACAAGGGGGAACCACAGGAGAGCGCCACCAAAACATCTCGCCGCTAATAGACGAGAGCGTGATCAGATGGCGAGAGATAGGCTTGACTGGCCCAACGAGCAGCTACCGCCGCGCTGTCACCATGATGCCTGAAACGCGTCTCTGACTGGTGTATTTAACATCCTATCCCGTCCATGGGTCTAGGCCAACTCGTCGAAAGTCCTCTCGTCGACGGCCAACTCGTCAGCGGCCCATTCGTCGAATAGGCCAATTCGTCATTAGGCAACTCGTCGAAGGAAAACTCGTCGAAAAGGTCAACTGGTCACTGCTTTTTCGAAGTCAAAATATATAATTTTTGTCTCGAAAGTTTAAAGCAAATAGTGCCCTATAGACTTTCCCAGAAAAGGGCTCCTGGTCGGTTTCATTTTCAGTGTTCGTGCGTATGGCGCGTGATGTGCTCGCCTTGCGAAGCTACGAACGTGCGCGTGCTGGGCTGAGGACATCGCACGCTGTGCCGAGGACTCGTAAGTATTGGAACGGTGTATAGTAATCTGTAATATCCTTGCGTAATAACACCTAAAGAGCGTCAGCTTTTTTTCCCCAGCTTTTTAGCGCTTTTTTTTTTTTTTTTTGCGCTCTTTCGCTCTAGAAGCGTGAAGCGCACTCGTTTCACTGAGCAAAGCGCCGCTGTATGTCTGAATACGCGATGTTTCCTCCTCTCCGGAAGTAACCCGGATGCGCTTGAAGAGGACGTTAGGCTGGCATTGGTGTCCAATGAGTGAGAAGACGAGCAGCGTTCGGGCTCATCGACTTCCGTCACCGATTGGGTAACGGAAATGGTTAGGTTCCAGCCAAATAATGCATTCTCTGTTGGAAAAAAAAAAAAAAAAAGAAAACAGTATATTTTTTAAAGGCAGTCAAAAAACATATCTCAACGCATCCGAGGGGATAAAATGGTCAAGTAAATATGTCATTCTGTCAAAATATCACGTTGTAAGTCTTTTCCAACCGTGTCATTGAATTCTTCACACGAATATATGTATAAAAAGGAGTATAGCTGTAGCAGACGCTTGCTGTCCCCTATTTGTGGTAGTGCTTATGTGGCGGTATCGGGAGGCAATAACGGTGTGGAGTCGGGGGTAGCCACTGATCTCTATGTCTATTTGCTGGATCGCGTTTGACCAGCTCCGCCCATGGACGGGAATGCGGCCACGGTCGACCATCTTTTTGGTAGAGTTATATTATCTCTAGCCATCATAGTAATATGGCGGACAGCGCAATGGCGGCAGGCTGCCATAAAATAGCCGCGGATCGAGTACACTGTTCCATGGGTGATATTTCGTGCTTGATTGAAGTTGTTCGACGAAGCAGATTCTTGAAACCAGGCATGAACGGTAGCCTCATCTTTGAGGACCCGGTGAAAGTTCTACGAAAGCGCAGCACCGGGGGAAAGCAGCGCAGCTCGCGTCGAAAGCAGACTCCGTACCCGCGGCTGCTTTCGATGCTTCTTTCGATGCGACTTTCGATGCGTGCTGTGCTGCGATTTCCCCGGTGCTGCGATTTCGTGAAACTTTCACCGGGTCCTCAAAGATCGAACTACCATACACGCCGGGTTTCAAATATATGTTTCGTCAAACAATTTCAATCAAGCACGAAATATCACCCACGCTATTTTGACGGCAGCCTGCCACCACAACTGCCACAACGCTGTCTGCCATGGATGGATGATAGTGGCTGCAGCAGCTGTACCTTGGCTAGAGGTAATATAAAGGTACATTTAAGGGCTGTTTATACTCCGACGTTGAGCGCAGTGAACGCAGCGTAGCGCGGAACGCGCGCCTTTCATTGGCCGGCAACCAGAAACTTAATATCTGCGACCAATCAGTATCTGTGCGCGCTGCGCTACGCCACGCCCGTCGGCGTTACGTTGGAGTATAAACGTACCTTTATACTCCAACGTAACGTCGTCGGGCGCCGCGTAGCGCAGCGCGCGCAGGTACTTATTGGTTGCAGATATCGAGTTCCTGGTTGCCGGCCAATAAAAGGCGCGCGTTCTGCGCTACGCTGCGTTCAGTGCGCTCAACGTCGGAGTATAAACAGCCCTTTACTCTACCAAAAAGAGGTCCGCCAGTGGCCGCATTCGCGGAGCGGGCAAACGCGATCCAGCAATTGTCATGGAGATCAGTGGGGGTAGCCCAGTGTTCCAATTGCGCCACGCCGTAATTTCGTTCTGCGTTTTAGTTACAACAGCGGTACAGGCATAATAGCTAGCTAAAGAAATTATAGGAAGTTCATAAAAAAAAAAAGAGAACAAAAATGAAAGACGTTTACGATTGTCTGTAATGCCGAATTAGAACAGGAGGAGGAGGAGAGGGCACGAAGGGGAGGGTCACCTGTGACGTCACGAGCTTAAAACTTTTCCCGCTACATTTGGCGGGAAACGTTTTCGCTAAATTTAGCGGGAAAATTTCACCCTCGTGACGTCACACGTGACGTCACGTTTTATATCACGAGGGCAAAATTTGCCCGCTAAACTTTGCGGGAAATTTTCCGATAAATTTAGCGGGGAAATTTTCGCGCTAAATTTAGCGGAAAAATTTTTCCGGGTTAAGTGGAGTCACGTGTGACGTCATTATAGAAAACATTCCATAATACAACGCGCGGTTACGCCGACGGCGACGCCGCTCAAGCTGGAAACGAGTGCCTAAGGGCTGCGCTCTAAAATTGCGGAAAAGACTCGCGAATTAAAAGTATGCAAACTAAACACAAAGTAGGGACGAGGACGGACGTGTGTTTCATCTTTTATATTCTCAGGAACCACGTCGATACGCTCGTGGAACTCTTCGAATTAAGAGGCTAACGGCCGAAATTAAGAACAGATGGTAGAAGGCGCCAGCTGCCGCGCGATTACGAGCATGGAGCCTTAGGCATCTATCCGGCGATCCATCCAAAAACCTATTCTGAAGCGACAAATTCGGGACTGGATAGGTCAATTTTTAACAACAGCTGGCAAAATACTCGCACCATGTGCCACACAAAAAGTCAGCTTCTCTTCAGAATGCCACCGCGGCCACTTGTAAAGGTGAGCATCGCAACACAACGACGTTGACCTTTCACGCTTGTTTATAGTTCGAAAAACGACAATTCGAAATCCGTCATGAATTCGTAAATTGTTCTCGTAGTACCGTGTTGGTGCGGAACGCTATACTCTGTTTCACCTTATGATGTACCGCAGGAAAGGCTACAAGCGCGAGCTCCTTGCTCTGGGGCACATCTCGGCGGCACAAGCTCTCGAGACTTAAGAGCGGCTGCCAACGCTATGAGCTCGCGCTTCTAGCCTTTGCTGCGGTACAACATAAGGTGAAACGAAGTGCATGTCACGTGGAAGCATGCTTTGAAGCGCGCGACCAAAGCGGCACGAGGGATTGGGAAACGATTTGTTAAAGCTTAAAACTCACGGTGCTCAAATTGTCCAAAGTGACTACACGGCGCAGTCAAAAACCAGGGGGCGTGACAATCGAAGACCACAGTAATTTCTATAGACGCTTTGCAGCAGCTTTGCATGGGTGCCGCCATAACCAACCTTCGGCTTCTTTTTCCTCTTTTATTTCGTTTACTTCACTTCATCATTACCACAACAGGACAGGTTATCGGCCTTTTAGAGTCTAGTGTGTCCATCTTCCCAGCATAGGCTTTTGTGGAGGCTCCTCAACGCCCGCTTCAGTGGCTCGGCATATTGTCAGACGCACAAACACAACACAGTGGTGGCTGTAACTAAGTGAGCATGTAGTGCCTATGACGCACCCTAAGTTTGAAATATCCCGCATCACTTTCGCCCAAAGTCAATTTATTCCGGATAACTCGAAGCAGGTTGACTATTAAAGAAAAGCTGAAGCGGTTTTTGCATTTGAGTAAAAACACTTATGTCGTCCATTTTTTTTTTTTGGCCTCCAGGATAACGATTATTGACATTATCTTTCAGTTTGGTGCACGGAGGCTGCAGAAAATCATTTTCAAAGTACCGGCTAAGCTCTCCTTTCCGAATCGTTACGTCATAAATGGAGTTTTCGGAATTTCCGATCTTCAGCGCCTATTAAACCAAGTTATTCACACGCACTCTTGATATTTTTATAAAAGTCCGAAAAAGACGACGCCACTGGTGTCAGTGCGGGGAAACATACCTGTCAAGCTTGCAATAGACATATTGTAAAATTACCGAATCATCAAGGAGAATGCAGGGAATGGTGTTCCACGCACCGAACGTGCTGGCGTCTGCAGCAGTAACTGTTCTAAAGCGAAAGCCTAAAACAAATGGCATCTTGCAGGCGCGTTCGTCAACGCTTCATTTTGGTTATTTACTTCGAATCTTTTATACGGGGAAGGCGTGCGCGTGCGGCGCGTGGATCACCATTCCCTGCATTCTCCTTGATGCTTGGGCAATTTAGCAATAAGCCTATTGCGCGCGCTGCCCACACGAGCGACACGCACTTGACGGTCGAAATACCCTTTAATGACGTAACGACTGGTCGGAGGTTTTTCGTGTTTTCTCGCGTTTAGTTACATCTTCGGGGAAAACAAACGTGATATTCAGATTCACGCGATAAAAATACTCTGGTATTCACCTATGTATTACTCGTCTTTTTCAAAAACCTGCTCAGCTTCCCTTTAAGTGTGGTAGCATTTTTTTTTTTTAATGTCAACCCCTCTTTTTTCTGGAGAATTCCTGTCGCTACATCGAAATGCATTAACAAATCCATGCGCATGTGCGGAGAGGGTGAGGTACATGTGTCGTCCTCCTCTCCTCATCGAGCACGTGCGCGGTTCGTACGAGAGTCAGGGATTCGCCCCGTTCTCTTCTCGTTATCGCGCGCGTGCATGGGTCGCGGGACGAGGCGCTTACGGAATGTGCCGCAGTCTTAATAATGCCTCGCAAGAGAAACGAGCAGACTGGAGGGGACATAGGTGAACAGAAGCGGCGGCGTGCTGAGTAGGACCGTACTAGCGATGAGCCATAGAAGAAACCGCGCACACATATACTAAAGCCGAAAGGTCACGGCAGACTTCACTTCGCTCAATTGGTTTAGAGTTGAAACACACGCCGTGACATTGCGTTTCCGGCACTGCTACAAAAACCACATCGCCTCGCAGTGCCCGGCTGTGCCCTGACTAAAGCCGCAGACAGAACGCTCATACAGCCTGCGAAAGACATGTATGGCAGAATTATTTCTGGAAACGCCTTAAGCATATTCGAAGCAGGTTTGCGTAATATGTACACTCCGAACATGTGCAGTTTTTGTATGACTAATGCGACCGTCATACACAATAAGGTAGAAACTCGCCCCAAATAATGCCTGCAGACTGCCTTTTGTATGATCTAACAGCAACGTGACTGCGACTTAAAGGTGAAACCAAGTGTAGAAATAAGGATGAGCTTTAGGCAGATAGTATAGTTTCCTGAAAGCTTTCATATCGCGAGCAACTGTGATATCGGAAGACTCTTCGGATCAGTGTTCTGAAGCGTGCGGAAGGGCGCGTTCATGGGCTTGCAAAACCGATCTGCTTAAACTTTCTCATCCTTTGGTTTGAGTCTTGACGTCCAGTATGACCACTTCCGATGACGATGAGCACACATTTGAGGCCAACAACCTATGACGGATCGAGGGCTCGATTGTCCCAGTGTCGTCGTACCAAAACTATAAGCATGAACCTATCCCTCGCGTCCTTCAGAACGAAGGGAAAGTGTGCGGGTGAGCTGGTTATAAAGTAACGTAATCTAAACCCTGAGACATGGATGAATCTGATAACGAACAACAAAACACTCGATGTGCCGCGTTGTCCGTTATTTTATTCCTACATATCTCAGGATTTAGATTACTATACAGTTTTCGTCGCCGCAGCTCAGCCACTATCAAAAGCGGCACCGCCGCATTGCTCACGATTGCCCCGACCGTTCGCAATCTAACGAGCGCCGGTGGACTTGCCAGGACAGTCGACAGGATCGGGCGTGGCCGGTGGCGGCGGCGAAGAGTCATTCCCGGTCGCAGACCTCGGTATTCCTCCAAGGCGTCGCGCGAGGGCGGAAGGTTGTTGTCCGAGTACGTGCAGCCACAGAATGCCGTCTCGACTGTTCTCGACGGCATGTCGTCGGCGTCGCAACGGCGCCTGGCTGCTGGAAGCCGCAGCCGGCGGCGAGGCAACGCTCTCGCTCGCAGGATTGCAGGCCCAGCCAGCTGGCGAAGCAGCTGGGGTCGAAGCCGCGCTCGGCGTGCCTCCTCGGGCTCAGGTGCCGCCCGCTCGCGCCTGCTACAGCCCGTCGCTCTAGACGTTGGCGAGCGACCGCGCTTCGAAAGATAGTCTGAGCATCGTGGATGGAAAGACGCGCTTTGTTTGGGAGACTGTCTGGCAGCCGTGGGCACGCTTTACCAATTGGCTTGACAGCTTCTAAATAAGCTACGCTACAAAGAAACGATATATGGATGGATGCTAACGACTCTACCCTATATAGCGGGCGGTAGCTTTTGCCACCTAGCTGCTTAAAATCATTTTCGCCTGTTGTCTGAAGCGCGTTATTGGAAATCGCGACGGTTTTGTGTCCTCTAGGAACGCTAAAACAATCAGTCACAGAGAAAAACGATACCCCCTGAGCTTTCCCCAACGCCATCTAAACTTCTAGAGATCGCATATTGGAAACGTAACGATTGTCAATTGCGCCTGCTCTGTGCTAAGCAGTAAAATGGCGGCGGCCACACAAAAATCGGGTGTCGAGTGCTGATTCACTAAACCAGAGCTCCGCTCTAAACGTAGCTTATCTAAGACCTTTGCATCGCTTATCACCCGGGGGAAGAATGCTGAGTCACTGAGCTGTGGACGCATGCGCGGTGTCAGATATAGCGCACAGCAGAGCAACAGCGCATGCTCAGAAGGTATTCCACAGCCCAGCAGACAAAGATGGCAGCGCGTAGAAGGCGAATTTTGCAAACATCTGTACTGGGTCTGGGTTTATATACCCTTGACAACCACACGATTCTCTCACGCCAGTCGCATGATGGCGGCGCTCAGAGGTCGTGCTTGCAAACGTCGATACAGCTCGAGTGCCGTCAAGAATTCCGTTCGTCGAGCTTTTGTTTGGACACTCGATAGGCATCCTAGACGAGGCACGTCAAGTTGGAGATCGGAGACGTTAAGTCGCAGAGATCGAACTGACACGAGCCAACGGCCACAATGGAACAGATGCCCTTAACAGACGTGATTTTTAAAATGTTTGTTGTTTATTTGTCCACTCCAATATGATGTCCTATTATCTGTGATTATGCGTTTTGTATATGGTGATATACGTATACACTCTAAAATAAAAAAATAAAAAGGGGGTATCACCTTACACCCCTTTGTCCCATACAATTAGGCTGTATACTTTCCGGTTTTAACCAAAAAGCACCGATAAACATCCGCCGGTGTTTAAAATAGAAAATCGGTTAAAACCGAAAAACACCGCTTTTTTCATATTTTTGAGCAAGGGCTGGTTTTTTCACCGAAAAAGTCCCGTATACTTTCCAGTTTTAACCGAAAAACACCGATAAACATACGCCGGTGACGGAAATAAAATGGTTAAAAAACACCGGTCTCTAAATATGTTTTCTCCAACAATGTTTTTTTTTTTTTTTTTTTTCATTGAAAAAGTTGTACGCAAACTTCCGTCAAACATCTTATCTTACCCGGAATCATGCACTTTGGCTGTCTTTCTTTTGTGGCCTACATGGTCTTGGACTCTTGAAGGACAGTAGCTATGTACAAGTCCTCTCCCAAGTCAGCGGTCCTCCTATGCCACCGAGCTTGAACACTATCAATGATCCGAGAGGCCAGTCAAAGCTGGCTAGTTTTGTCCAGAAGGGAAAAGGTTTGGGCGTGTTGGTTCATCTTCACTTAGACAACAAGCGCTCAATAAAAAACACACGGGACGAGGAGAGGACGGGACAAGCGCTTGTCCCGTCCTCTCCTCGTCCCGCGTGTTTTTTATTGAGCGCTTGTTGTCTAAGTGTAGTTTTGTCCCAAGCCTCATTGAACGTTCTGGGGCTTCCCGTGTCCAGGGCAAATGTTAAGCGGGTATTCTCGAAATTGCACGTCGTCAACAGAAGGAGCGGGCGTCAGTGACAGACACGAGCCTAGGAATGTATGTATGCATATACTACAATAATCAAGCGTGAAAGAGATCGTGTAAAAGATGGAAATAAAAGTTGGACTGTCTTTCGTCTTCAGTGGTAGTTTACATTCGCAATTTTTCCCCCCGATAATCACCGTTTTTAGCGTATGTACGAGAGAATTCACCGAAAAGCACCGGTATCGGTGAAATAAATAAACACCGATAAGCATCCGCCGATTTTTGTCATAAATAAACGCCGGAAAGTATACACCCTACATATAATGCACCCCAAAACTTCAGTTCGACGTACAGCCCCCTATAGTCGAACAGACGGCCCCAAATTTTAGGAGGGGCTTGATAACGGTGCGATATAAATTATTAAATAGATCAAATACGTATCAAAGACCACAGAAAGAAAACACCGAGGTTTTGCAGTAGGACCAAGAAAACCCAGATTATTATTATTATTTTTTGTAGTCAGTCACACGTACATTAGCTATTTTAATAAGTTGTACCCCACGGCTATCAAGCCTCTCGTGAACGTTAGTACCGTCAGATCGACGTCAGTGCGCTGTACGTCGAACTGAAGTATTGGGGTGTATTATATGGGACAAAGGGTGTAAGGTGATACCCTTTTTTTTTTTAGAGTGTAGGTATTACCGGGAAGATGACGGGAGCAAAACAATTATGGCTAATTTGTTCCGTAGGACTGCTGCAGCTCCGTCATCCTGGCCTGTGCTTGTAAAATTGGATGTTTCTGTACAACTTTCTATGGCTTATCTCGTTCCAGGCGAAAATCGCCCAGTCACGGTATTGTAGACGCCTGCGCGGCCTTAGATTTTTTTTTTTTTTTTGCAGAAGAGCGGTTGCGCGAGCTAAGAACGCGATGCCCACTATAGAAAAGATGGCATCGCGCAGAATGCAATTATTGGAACGGTCTAGATTTCGTTCTCGGTATAAACATGACAATGTTACGTGCCTCCGTCGGCTAATCAGAGTGACGGAGCGTTCCACTGCGGGAGAAACGGCGGCGTTGCGATGGCCATTGGCTCGGTTCACGAGTACGGATCGGTGCCACTTTTTCAGAGCAGGCTCTATGGTAGTTTTCCAACTGAGTGGTTTCAGTAACGTTGATTCCAGCGGTCGGAGGCGCGAGGATCCTTCGCTCGCTATCGGCTGACAGTAATCCTGCTTTCGAAACATGCTACTTCCATCGCCGGAGATGGCCCCGTGTGGTGCTATCTTTGATTGCTTTTTTAATAAAAAAATCGGCCGCGTATCGTCATGATTTGGGGATTTCTAGGATGTCTAAAGCCAGCAGAGTGAGTTATCGCCATATTTAGGCGATCTCAGAAACCTCCTCGGGGCACTTATGTCCCTCTCCGACGCTCCAATTGGCTCCAAGAGCCAAAATACGGCTTTTGCTCACTGCCAAGTTACGCTGAAACTGAGTGTTGTATACATGCCACGGTGACTGTGATGAGCGATCCTGCGGGAAGCGGAAGAGGACGAGGAAGAAGAAGACGGGGTGGGGATGCGAGGAGCGCGAGAGAGCATTCGGGCGGTTGAAAAAGGACGGAGCAGACGCAACCAGGCCGGACCTCCGTTGGCGTGACCAGACGTCAAGAGGCCCGACCCACAACCCACTTCTCACGCAGTCCGGGCGCCAACCTTCCGGAGGTGGACAAGACTGCAGGCGGGGCGCAGTTGAACACCCGCTGCCGCTCCGTGCCACATACATACTGGGCCTAATTCAAGCCTTCGTCCAACGCCCAACTGCCTCTTTTCTACGTGGTCATAGGCTGCCCCCAACGAACGGGGCCTGATTCAAGCCTTCAGCCATCGACCAACTACCTCGTCACTACGCTTCTCGGCCCTGACGTCGGGAGACCCCGGATCATCGGCTGCCACGGGTGCTACGCCGCAAGGACTGAAAAGTCGTGAGCGAGGGACATTTTAGGGGACACTCGAACCTTAACTCTATTTGTTGAAGTGATGTAAATAGTTTTGTAAATATTTTCTTTCCATATTTCTACAGTGCAATGTGAATTATCCCATAACGCATCCTCGTGTCTTCTGTCATTTCTTTCTAACATTACGAACCTCGCGACAGTGACAGACTTGTACGCGGTACTCATTACAGGTAATCAAATCACTCGTAACCGATTGCTTTTTGTAATAAGTTTGTAATACTTTGATTACATTTATTACGGAAGGAATCTCACGAGTCATCTGATTACTTCTGAAAGTACTGAAATTACTCGTAACCGTTAATGTTTTCCTCTCCCTTTTCTAATGGAGCCCTTTGATCCTACAAGTTTTCTACCAAGGAATCCTCGAACCAATCCTCCGGTAGGAGGATAGTTTACCAAATTTGGTGGATTACGAAGACAAGTCGTTTTTAATTCGGTGGTTCTAATTCAATGCAGAGACGTATCGTTAATATAAACACCTCCGATTCCCCCCCCCCCCCCCCCTTTTCCCCACAGAATCGTTCATAATGTGAGTTCTCCATAATTACGAGACAAAAAATGCACGTATTATCTCAGTTCGTCCCCGAAAATGGTGTTCCGATAGCGGGGGTATCCATAGCAACGGGGCCCATATAAACGAGATATGACTGTACCGGACAGTACGAAAAAGACCCGTTTTCAAACCGGCAGAAGCTCTGTCGTTTCGAAATTATAAAGTAATCGGAGAAGTAACACGGTTACATTTTTCAAGTAACGGCCTATTACTTTTCGCCTCGGGTAATCACCGAGTAATCCAATTCAACGCTTTTTTGTAACCGAGAATAATTGTAATTCTAATCGATTACTTTGTTTTTCGAGTAACCCGTACAAAGGTCAATTGGGAAACTATATATGATAGTGGAGGCCGTCATTTACAAATACGTGCGTATACATCAACGCGCTGTTTACAAACAAGCGCGCGTTCGCCCGTACGAGGTACTGGTGGACAATGCGCCTGGGCAGAAACCAAAACTCGCGCGAGATAAAGCGTCTGCGCTTGCTCAGTGCCAAAAGCAGCGTCACCGCAATGGCCTGACCTCAAAAATAAGTTGACTTAATGTAAAAAAAAAAAGAAGAAACATCAATGCGCTTACAATTTTTACGTTTTTTTTTTTATCATGCTGAAGTGCTTGGCCGGTATGCAGCAACAGCAACAATAAAAAAGCATCTCGTTATTTCCAGGCACGATAATAGTACGAAAATCTTAGTCTGGTGCCATATTTGTAGCTCCTTGACCACCTTTTTAAGTACAGTACCTGCATGTTTCGTTACCAGGGAGGAAGCGTGGAAGAGATGTCTCGTATCTTTTTATTAAGGAGAATTCGTTTTAAAAATTGAATTGCAACTAATTTGTACTCACTAAAAAAAAAAAAAAGCCTTTCTTTTTGTAACGTGGTGTTTGTATACAAAGTGAACAACCTGCTCCTGTGCGATCGCTCGGTTTCTTTAGCTCAACGCTATTTGATGTTGTGTCCTTTCGCCGGCCATCGTTCTTCGAAATTAAATAATATTTATTTATAGTTTCGATGATAATGCCATTATGGGACGCGCCTATAAATGGTTCCATTATTTTCAATAAAATACTAAGGATAGCCTTCCTTCATTACCTGGGTATATTTCTGGCCGCAACGTTATCCTCTGCGTTCTCCACGAAACATCACGCACGAGCTTTGTCTATCGTACAAAGCGCGTAAGGTGTAACCACGGAACCAAACAGACCCCGTGAAACACCCGTTGCCTTATAGCGTCAAAGTTACACAATTAAAAAAGAACCGCCATAGCCAGTGCGCAGAGTGTGAGAAGGCTTCCTTATAGATTGATAGAAATCGTTTCCCAAAGCGAATTCGCAACTCGCAAACAGGGTAGACGATTCCCTGCGACTTTCTATTTATATCCGGAAACAAAGGTAGTTTTCCGGCCCTTGTTGGTGTGCTGTAGAGCAGCCTCCAGGTACAGAAAACGAAGAGGGAGCTAAACAACAATGATGAAGAAACGTTACTTGCTCTTATGTTTATGTTTCTTTTCTTTATTGATGCTCGCCAACAGCCACATGCCTTCCCGGTGGTGCATCTCTCTCTCTCTCTGTCTCTCACACACACATAGTCACACACATACACACACAAAATAACAAATGAAAAAATACTGAAAACAAATTCACATATCCTATTATAGTTCTGACATTTTAACAGCTTAGAGGCATGAACATGTCATTAAAGTCATTTGCACCATGAAGGTGAATAGAGCGTCTCTGGACGCTTTTAATGCGCTTAGATTTTGAAGAATTAAGTCAATTACAGGCAGTAGAAGCAAATTCCAATTTTGAGCGAACACGAAATTATAAAGATATTCCTTCCCTGTAAACCGAACTTTCTCTCTTTTTTTTTTTTTTCATTGCGGCCTTTAGCTGGGAACGTTCTGTTTCGTTTTTCGCTGCCTTGATGTTTGTTTAACTGAGTTTTATTCTCAGTCAAACAAGTGACTGGCCAAAAGGTTAGTGGAACGAACCTTTCTTTTCCTCCAACCCTTTTTTGCGCGCGGTGGAACTGACCGCGCTATTCACCCGTCTCATTTTTTTCCCCTCAACCATTTATTGAGCCAGCGACTAACCAGACATAAGTTAACTGCTTTAAAAAAGTCAAATCGTGATTTGACTCTTACGATCGTGTTATCCTCATCTATTTTCAGTCAGCGCACCTGAAGTGTATTCTTAGGTGCCAATACGGGCGGGCGGGGCTGTGGCTTCGCCCCGCATTTTACGCACGTCCGTGACTGAATTACTTTTTTGGCGAGTCTTTAGAGCCCTGTGTATAACCAGCCACAAGGTCCCCCGTGGGAACGACAGCGTTTAGTTCGCTTTTCAGAGTTTCATGCACAAGACACAATAAATATTTGTGCTTCTTCGCCTAACCCATAAGCTTTGTAGATGCATATAGACATCGTATGGAAAAGTATAAGAGGATTGTTGCAACTGAATCTGCCATTGGTTTAAATTATATAAAATATGCAAGTAAGCAAGCAACTGTTCATCTAAAAAAAAAAAAAAGAATGGACTAAGGGGCACAAAAGAGGGACGGCGGTACTGGCTGTCCCTAGGCCACTTAGTGTGAAATTATAGTTATTCAAAGTATTAGTTTGTAACAGATCCCCGCCGGCTCAACCACTTTCGATAGAAAAACAATAAAACCTTTCATTGCCGAAATTATTATACTTGAGCGTATACCGCCTGCAAGCTGTCAAATAAGTTTGTTTCCGATCGGCGGAATTAAACGCGACACAAAGGAGGTTGTTTTTATCATGTCTACGAGAACAGCTGGTTGAACTCATATGGAGCTGGCCACGTCAGGAAGCCATCATACGATTTGTTTTTGTTCCTGCACAACATTTTCGCGACGCATCAGTGCTCCGAGTCGGCAGTAACCACAGACAGGGTTGTCCATGAAGTGTGACCGAGGGTCGCCTATTAAGTCTTGATTTTGTAGATAGTTTTCCAGGAGTCGGAAATAACTACAAACACGGTTGACAATGAAGTGTGACCGAAAGCCACCATCAAGGCATGCCTCTCACACGTTGGATGAATGGATGAATAGATTGTACTAGCCCTTTGTAACAGGTGGTAGCTTCTCCACCTAGCCTCGAAAGCTTTTACACCTCTTCCCTTTAAATTTTGGTCACAATTCCACTTCGCGATGAATCGTCTAACTCACAAATTTAGTGTAATGTAAAACGTATTTAGATATTTCGCAGCAATCTTCAAAAATCCTATTTGTGATTTGAATTATATTTTTTCCTCCATTCTTTCATCCATGTGAAACACGGCGCTCCCGCTATATCCGTTACTCCACCAGGAAGCGTAGGACGAGTGTCGCCTCCGTAGATATGATGAACGAAGAGTTGAAGTTTATCACCGACCTTTGTAAGTGCACACGACTCTAGTATTTGCATGTGTATGTCGCGTGTTCGCGTGACTCACTTGCATACTACCTTACCAAACAGGAATTATCCCAAAGAGATAACTTCCCACTACGTGTTAGTGCGGTGAAACGTTTTTTTTCTTATCTTTTTTAACAATAAGATGGAGTGTGTGCGTGTGCGAAACCGTCGTAACGTTGAAATTGTTCAATAAACGCTAGTTGCCAGTTAGCGCCTGTTCTCTTTATGTGTGTGTACCTCCGACTTCGACCCGTTCTCTTCGCGTTTTTGTTTTTTTATTATGTCAGGACGAGGCTTTGCGCATTTTAAAATCGTATGTACTAACGTGTCGCTCTCACCATGGCAAACGGCAGTGAGTAGACTTTCCAGCCGTATAGTGCCTGGAGCGCGTCTCCGACTGCTGGGTTTAGCACGCCCTCAAAAGTGATACCTCGATTTCCGTCTGACGACGTCATAAAAGTGTTCTACCGCGATCCTATAGCTGCTGTCACAGCATCGCTTGTGGATGCGCCAGATGCTTGTTCTCTTGCAAATCACTGCGCAGCCAGACAGCCAACGGAAGCTAAAGCAGACACGGGATGAAACGCCACGACGACAGCGACCCTTAACGTCCGCTCGCTTTTCTCCGCCTTTTTCGCCGGCATTTCTATGACCAACCGCCAGGATCGCGACATACGACAGCATGACACACCGGCTCCTGCGACGCAACTTGTTGCCACTTCGGGACCACTTTGAATGCATGGGCAGGATATAGGACGGTAAAACACGACAGTCGAATATACGCGTTACAGGCACCTGCAGCGTTGGCCCGAACGGGACGCGCACTCACCGACATGAAGATGGGTCGTCGGTACGGTGGTGGTTCCTGCGGCACTCTCGAATAGCTTGCGCACCCGGTCGCTGACGGTCATGTGAGGCTCGTGCAGGAAGAAGGGCTCCGTCGCCTCCGTGCTCCTGGACAGGGGCGGGACGGACGCGGCCGAGGACGTCAGGCTGGACGTCGGTGCCGCTGTCGCCGATGTCGTCCTTCCGCAGGGGGACCTCTGCTGCTGCTGCAGGATCTGCTGCGGGGGTCTGGTCGACCTCGACGGACGACCCGAGGGCCGCGCGGGACCAGGACACGAGCACGACTGGGTCACCTACGGCGGGACAGACTTTAGTGATCGCACGGCGATCGATTCCCCAAAACCGCCAAGAATAATGGAAGCCTGCGAACACCCTCGTCTATGGACCGTCATCGCAATAGGATGGCATCATCTCGGCAATTGGGCCCGAGCCCGACACCGAGCGTCGCACTCACTGAACAAGAGGCCCAGCGGAACGCTGCCACTGCGTTCGTGTCTGAGTTGTGTCTGCGCCCGCTCTCAACGTGATCACGTTGAAATTGTAGTACGATTATTTTGGTTGGGCTCAGCTCGCCGGAAGAAACACGCGTGCGAAGTGTCACCGATGTGTTTGGCAAAGCACGCCACCGTCCGCGTTTGTGCGCCGATTAGATAAGACGGTTACCGTGAACATTAGCATATGGCAAGGCTCGTGGCTGCAGTTTTTAGGGCCCTCACCTGCCAACACCAGCTAAACAGAGGCTAAGCTGATTCAGCGACCTCAATATTATCTCCTGGATGACAGTCTGGCTGGAAAGCGTGAATGTGTCGAGTCGTCACGTTACGTTACCAGCCTCAGAGTGCGCCTATGTCACGGGATTGCAATATGTACATACGTTTCCCAGAGCTTTGCCACGGAACTGCGTCACGACTAAACAGAACGTAATACGGTACGGGTTGGTACTGCTAACACGAAGGACTAGCGGCGCTCTCCAATGGAAGAGGGGAGGGGGGGGGGGGGTGCATGCATGGCTCGAACGGCTATAAGAATATGACTTGAGTGATCGGTATAGGCTAACCTACGTGACGTATAGTCTGGACTGGATACCTCGTCTAACGATTGTGTGTTATTCGCGACTCCAATTCACAATAGGTGGCGCCACTCGTTTTCCAAAATGGCGGGTTTAATGAGGGTCGGAGATGCGTGCCGCTGCTGAGCCTGTCTAGTGTTCTGGCTTCACTGAGCGACACAACTTATTTCTGGTAATACTAGGAAGCTAGGGTGCTATAAGCGCAGGTCACCTCTTTATCCTGAAAACAAAAACAGTATTTAGCGTAATATTTAGGCCAGGAGGTACGTTTTAATTCCGGAGCGAAACCGAAACTAACCTTAATTTTGGATTTAATTTCTCGGTATAGGTCTTAATTTCAGATTCTTTCGTAACTCAAAGTGTGTCTCACATCGTAATTATTTAGTTAAATAAGTTGTTAGCGGAAACTTTTGTCCCTTTAAAGACAGGGTCTTTCATACACCTTAGAGGTAACATAGAATATTATTATTTGTTGAAAAAATCAGTGCTGATATTTGTGCGTTCTTGCTGCCTTTTCCCGCTCAGATAATTGTCATATGAAACAATGAACTGCGGGCCTTTCAATGGCTTTTTGGGTATTTAGATAATTAATTGCTTTAACATCTTTCCCAACACACGAATAACAGAATAAATCTAATTTATACAGTATGTTCACAACACGTATGAATTAAGAAACGCTGTTCTCACTAGAAAAATTCAAAGACGGAATCCGAGTCAGGCAGCTGAAGTGTGCGTGTTTTTAAAGCAACGCGTGACGCGTAGGAGTTTATATTGCATCCAGTGTTTGACTGTTTGCCTATCTTGATAACGATGACAGAGTTTTTCATACGCTAAAAAGAAAACAAAATGATACCTTTCAGGAAAGACTAATATGGTTAAATAGCGTATTTTTGTGATCGTGGCGTTAATTGGGGGCATACATTGCCGCGATTCGCATTAATAATACTATAATTGATTAACTATAAATATTAAAATTAAGATATCTTCACACGCAATTTTTCAAGCTCTAAAATAATTAGTTGCTTATGAATTATGATCTAATTTCAAACGCGCGAACAAGTATGACGATCTAAAGTGTGCTAATAATCATCACTGCATATTGCAGCATTTTCATTTAACAAGTGATAAAATAAACTCTAAAATCAATTTCAACATTCTAGCTAATGTGAGAAATTCATGTAATATTTGATTAAATGAGGGTGCTATCAAAGTAGCAACTTCTGACAATCGGCAAAACTTCCAAAGTCGCCGCCAATATCCATCCAGACCAAATCCTCCCCCCCCCAACCCCCCCCCTCCCCCCCCCCCAAAAAAAAAAAAAATTATTACTTTTTAACATTTTATTACTTTCGTATTTCCTCGTCGTCGTTTTGCCAATCTCAGCGTCTCCAGTTCGAAGGAATGCCTACCTGCTTGCGCGTCTGCTCATTGCAGCACGTTTCGTTGGCGTTGGAAGCCGGTGAAACAGTGAGTTTTAGTAATGCATATACGAGCGAACGCAAGCACTGTGTGTTTGCGTTAGCTTTGCGTGTTCCTAAATTCCGGTCTTGGATCGGAGAATGGCAACGATGCGCACGCTGAACGTGGAGCACGCCACCCTAACGCACAGCGCTTGCGGTATAGGCTAACCTACGTGACGTATAGCCTGGACTGGATACCCCGTTTAATGATTATGTGTTATAGGTATAGCCGCTGACAGGATGAGAAGAGCAGGGCGTCTCTTTCGGATGCCGGCCTGTAGAAGGCGCTTGCTACCTACCGGTTTGATTTGGCTGCCCGCTCGAAGCTTAAGAGAAGCCGGAGCGTTATCGAAAGTATAGGAAGCTCGCGCTGGAGACGAAAGCACTGAAAGACCTTCCTGCTATTTTCCCCCTGTCAATGACTATACGGGTAGAAACTAGGGAAGAGGAGGAGACGAGAGCGCGCACAGTCGACGGAACACCGAGCTCTGGTTGGAATGATTAGAGGGTAGACGCCAAGCTAGCTGCCTTTGTCTTTCTATCTGTTCGAGTGCGTTCGAGCGCGAACGCCAAACGATGTTGTTCGTTGTTCGAACACGTTCGAGGAGTGAGTAGAGTGAGCTATTATTAGCTGAGACTGTTTCTCACAGTCTGACCCTGGAGAAGAAGAAAAACTGCAGCCAAAGTTCAATGAACGAAGGGTTGAGATGCCTCCTGCGTAACAGTACGCGCGTCTTCCGTGAGAGCGTGCACCTCCTTTGTAGTTCGTACAAGCTGAACAACAGGCTTTTCATAGCTCTCATAGGAGTTTGTACGGTCGTTTAGTTCGCGTCACTGGCCTTTGCACGGTCAAGGGTTACGCTGGCACTAGATCGCTGCTGCGTGACGTCGTTGCTAGAGGCCAGAATGATTTCGTCGTAAAAATTGACACTTGCTAGTTTGTTTTACCATTTCGGTATACAAATAATCAATCAAGAGCTTTTCCACCTTGGCGTCTACGCAGTCGCTCGATCGTTTAGCAGCCTGTACTGGTTTCGGTATAATGTTATTACTGGCTACAAAATCCATGAAATCCTCGGTGGTTTAAACGTGGTTGTCTCCGGGAGGATGACGTTTGCGACGAAGTGCGCGCCTAGAAGTCCCGGTGAAATCGGTCTCTGCTTCGGTTTGTCATAATCTACAAGTAACCAAACGCCCGACTATAATTAAAAGATTGAAAAGTAAAAAAAAAAAAAAGTTAGAAGCTAGTGAATGACTTTCATAACTAAAATATAAAACAACGGACATACATACACACCGTCTGAACGGTGCGACGGTGCGTGTCTGCGCCCGTTGTGTCGGCGTTGAAGCGTGGAAGGACAAGACGGGAGGAACACCAAGTTTGAAATGTCATTTGATATTTTCTTGACATTAACCGAAGTTTCATGTTACGTCAAGGTGTTGACGGTTAGAACGAGAGCGATGCGGGGATATTGTTTTATGTCTTTAAAAGAAATCGGTCACTTTTCTGCGGCACCGGTTACCTCCGAATGGGTGAAAGAGAAAGAGAGTGAGAGAAAGACCCGGCCATACATATGCATTCACACACTCACACACGCGTACGCTCGTGCACACACGCACACATGTATTGAGAAATAATATATATATATATATATATATATATATATATATATATATATATATATATATATATATATATATATATATATATATAAACTAAATAACAATGTTCTCCTATGCAGCACTAGAGAACAGAAATAACCTTGCCTACAATCGCTTCAATGGAAAATCCGTACTACTTCCTTCGGGATAATTGGTGGGTGCTGAAAGATGCCGCGCACGAGTCCGCAAAGCCGCGCGTGCGCGACAGCGCGGCACCGTCGTCCATGCACGTACCTGCCTGTGGTGTGCTCCGCGCTTGAGAGTGCCGTTGCCGGACTTGCCTTGCGTCACGTGGAGTTCCGGGTTGGAGACGTGCCCGATAAGGACGGCCAGGCACTGCCGAAGAGCAAAGCAGAGCGGGAAGGCGCTTAGTCGACGGGGTATGCATGGCGCCGCGGGTTGTCTGCGCTCAAAGAATGTCTCCGTCCCTGACCAGTGACACCGTGGCCATTATCCGACATATTTTAATGTTTGCCGCTTTGTATTCGCGTACTTAAATATAGCACTTCGCCGACGTTAATTTTGCGCGTCACATCGATGCTGAATGCGAGATTCAAGTGTTACAAACATTGCGGTTAAAAAAAAACACTATATTTACTACGGTTTGCTTTATCACGGAACACAACGGAGGTCACGTGTGCAAGGACCAGGATTTGTAAGGCCTTTATCTTTGCGAGGTTGCTGCGGCGGCCGTTGAAGCAGCAGCTCCGAGACTTCCCTCGTGATCGTATGCAAGCGCCGAAAAAAGAGACAGGGATAAGATGTTGACGTAAACAGCGCCAGTGTTTACGTCAACTTCTTGTCCCTGTCTCTTTTTTTCGGCGCTTGTCTACGATCATGAACCAACTGGCCCAAGTTGCCACATTAATGCCCCCGTGATGCCTTAAAAATGTTTCGTCCGGTCGCCACATTCCGAAGCAAAGAAATCCCAAGGTAAACCTCAAAATGGCCATCGACGTTTAGTCATGAGGCGTATTTCGATTAGGGTTTTCCACCATTTCTTTGCAGCAACCTCCGCTATCTTTGCGCTTCCTTTGGTATCACCTACTCAGCAGGACACAATTCCCCACAGTTTCTACGGGGCAGGGAATAAACGAAGCTCGTGTTCACAAAATTTACTTTGACACTTCAGGCTATTAATACTTTAATATCTCAAACGAACAATGCTGAAGTGAGTTTTAGAAGTTTTGCTTTAGAACGGCAAATACCTAACTGACGCATACCGCACGATATTTGCCATTTACTAGTCCAAACAAATAAGTTATTGAATTACATATTGATGAAAGAGTAATCCTAGCAAAATGAAGAAGCGTGCTCTGGATCACACACACTAAGTGGGTTTACACAAGTTCAATTCTTTCGCTAAAATTTTGAGCGAAAGCAGCGAAGAGTTGTGTTAAAAAAATCATGACTCAAGCTAAGAATTCGTATCCGTCCGGACAACGTGACGTCAGTGTTTCTCAATCACGCGGAATCTTTTTGTTGCGTGTCTCCACAAGTTCGGGGAAGGTACGGTGCAAGGGAGAAGAAGGCACGTGAAACGACTCGGTGGCGCCATGCTGGCGTCTGTGATGTCACGAAGAATTTCTGCAGGGCGTCTAGAAATGCTCGTTTGTATCATCTCTAAACGCGATTCATGCAGTTCATTTACGAAGTGTCAAACATGAATGATGGGAACTGCCGCATTGTGTGGTTTCAACTGGAATTTCTCGTTTGCCCCTTTGACTCGGGAAGCCTTTTGACAACAAAAAAAGCTTTAGCATAGCGTTAACGTCATATTGTTACCGGTTTACCCCATGCCGGAATCTGGCCGGAAACGTACTGCATACAAAGCGCGGTGTCATTGGAGGGTTTTCGAATAGGAGGCCCCACACGCACGCGCAGAACTGAACGTTGGGGTTCCCTGTTCTAAAACCCTATAATAACTTCAACCTTCACTGTTTTTGTTTTCCGGCTGTACGGTATACCGTACATGGTACGTGCCGATTGGCTGCAACGTTTTCTTCGTGGCACGTTCCGGGCCGGGTTCCACCACGGACATGACGGAAAATTACGGCACTGCTATTGAAACGACATCGAACAACTTCACAGACGATGGAGGTCAGTACGTTCCCTTACCTCTCCGTACCTTTCTACCCCGCACAGGCACTTAGCAAGGGGGGGAGGGGGGGTCCCATGGGGCCCGCCCCCCCCCCCCCCGAAATCTTCTATTTTGCTGGGGCCTCCTCTCCCCCCTTCCCCTCATATAGCATTTTGTCATGGGCGGGCCCGCCCGAAACAAAATCCTGGCTACGTGCCTGACCCCGCACCTCCACTACTTGTAAGGTTGTTCAATGTCCTCCTCACAATGTCAGATGATTGAGAGTGTGGAGAATGTCGCGGTAGTTGTCCAGTCAAAATCTCTGCCTCGGCAATTTTGTCGTCGTCTTTTTTCCCTCTGCTTCTTCTTCCTCACAATATAATGAAGCTTTCCAACGGGCCGATCGGTTATTGGTCGTGCTTAGCGCGTAGTGATAGAGAACGGAAAATACCCGTTAAGCGTTTCTGTCTCCCCTTCCCGTAGCGGTCGTTGTCACTTGCGCCGAGTGCGACTGAAATATGCAACCAGTCTTTCCTCGTTCCACAAAATGATGCAAAGCTGCATACATTCCTATTTATTAACGTACTTCCCGGCTTTTCACAAAATTGTACCTTTTTGTTTCGGCGAACGCCTCTAGTGTTCCCGCACTCTATCATAAAAGAGGGAGATCTATAATATATATATAACCATCTATAAAGTAATGAATGTGCTTAAATAATAATATTGCAATTGTCATCAGTGTCTTTCTAAGAATACTATAAGTATGCTGCAATGCCTAGACGTCTTTCTTCTTTTTTACGCAATGTAAAAGGCTTTTATTGTTTTCGGCGCTTAGTTTTTACTGTATTTGACGTAATAAATATGCCTTCGTTTCCCATAAAGAAATGAGCTTTTAAACAAGCCTTACTCGATTATATACAATGCAATTTGAATAAGTAAAAAACAACAACAACAAGCAGTGGTATCTAAAACAAGAAAAACAGTATCACGAACATAAGCTCCTCCATTTCGTGTCTTCATATTTTCTAGTTGTATAAGCAATTGTTCCAGGATGTGTGAGCCCTTAGCGTTGCGCTGCTATTGTTCGTTCAAGCAATCAGCTTTCCCCATTCGCTGTCGTTGCTAGAAATGACCACCAATATTTTCCATAAAATTGCACCTCGCCTAATTCAATCCTGAGTCGTTTGGTTAATACATATACATGTTAGGCTGAAGGGAGGAGCTTTCCCATTAGAGAAAAACAGTAAATGTAACTTGTTAAACATGACAAGTAATTTATATTAAAAATAAATACTGTTAAGTTAGGCCAACATTCACATGCAATGACGTCGTTCCTGCTGTTATGCTTCGGCGGCATAAACGTTGTTGCAGCTTTTTTTTATTTACTTTTCTAATACGGCGTTTTGTTTTTTTGGAAAAGATACGGCTGACGCGACGGACACTACATCTTAGCGCCGTCGCCGACTTCTTGTTTTACGTTGACGAGTGTTCAAGCTCTCTTTCATTTGATGAAACCCACTGAGTTGCGTAGCACCGCTGCCGATGGGCCTGGCCATGACGACGCTCTGGATATTTCGGCTTTTTTGTTATCTTCTCTCGCTGTGGTGCGTCATGCTTTACTGAAATGCGAAGTAGATGCCGAGAAGCTGCTATAGATCGACACGCTGTTTACAAACAGCGGTTTCTGCGCGTGCGCAGAAACCGAATTCGCATGAAGTGAAGCGTCTGCGCATGCGCAGTGCCGCCGACAGCGCCACCGCAGCTGCGTGACGTCAGGGGTGCGTGTTGGTCTATACTTTGTTTCACCTTAGGTCCGAGCGTGGCCGATGTTATGAGCCGAAGGTCCAATCTAATGGCGAAAAAGTCGCACCGTTATGGCGGGCTCTCCGCAGTTTATAGGACCAGCGGTGTATGCCGTCTTTCTGTGCGTGCTCCTCCGCCGGCTCGTCCTATCAAGAGCGAAGAACGCCATGACGTTGCCCTTTTTGCGCTGTTTGATTGGACCTTCAGCTCACAACAACGGCCACGCTCGGATCTAAGCTCAAACCAAGTATAACGCTAGTAAATGTCAGCCACGTTTTGCACTGGAGTCACGCTCCATCAAGGCGACAAAGTTGGGAAAAGCATGTACACTCATAGACGTTGCCTCGGTGAACAGAAATCCTTCAAGGATGAGCAGGAAACTTCAAAGATGAGCAGGAAACGGATTTAGCAGCTGGTTTGGTGGAGAAACGGACGGAAATGGGCTCACGATAGTTAAGAAACAATGCACTAACTCATGAAATTTTCTTTACTTTACAGCTGGACAGCGAAACAGAGTTGGGATCTGTTGTGGCTGAAACGACAGCAACCTGCATTGACACGGCTTTTCAGCACACAGATCGTGCGGAACAACAGGTCCGAGTGCGGAGCCATCAGGCTCGCCTGGGAAGTGCCCAAAACGCGACAATAGAAAGAAAGATGGAGAGGAATGCTCAGCCTCCGGATGGAAATTGCGCACAGATATGCGTTCAATAAAATTACCGAAAGCTTCGCGGCAAAACTGTTTTTATAACGTGGTTGATCATTTTGGAAGAATAGTGGTGGACCATATCTGAAAATGAAACAAGAGACGTTTTATTCGGTGTCCCATAGAAATAAGGAACTGATTGAACGTCACCTAGACCATCCGAGAATAAATAGCCATCTATACCTATCACGCCTAAATCCTAATGCTCCGAAGCGATAAAGATGTCTAGGAACAGAAATTATTGATCTACGAAGTCAATCAGCTTTAACGGCATTTTATTTTTGAACACATTGCACATTTGTTCCCAGTTAGCATTTGCGTGTTTAGTATATAATCGAGTTAAATCGAAATAAATATGATTTCAAGAATGCGATATGAATAATTCACGGATAAATGAAAATAGGAAGAGAAATAAATCTAAGCACATTATTATTTTCTTCGAAATAAAATGTATATTCCACGTTTCACTATTCACTTTGATAGCCAAAAAGGACCACACAATTCAGCGTCGTTGTATTGGCGCTCATTGTTACATCTGACTATGGGCTCGCATAGACATATTATGATATCGCGGGGATTTTAGAGAACTACTTTTGCCTTCTGTATTTATATCATTTTGAATTGGTGCATGTTTTAGTCGAAGTGGGTTCCTGTTTTAAAATGTTAAGAACTATTTCGGCATTTAGCAATAAAAAAGGCCGTAACACACTGTCGTTTTCTAAACTTCCTTTCACGCGGCAGGGACGTAGACAGTAATTACAAGAAAGAGCATATAAACACATTCGGTTTAATGAGGTGTCAGTTATTGTCAACTGTTACATAAAACACAGCCAAGCAAGAGCCACGTGAAGGAACGCTGAAAATGGTCCGTAAAAAAAAATAAAAATAAAAACAAAAGGCTCGCGGACTCGGCATGGACTTCGCCATACCAGGAAAAAGCGACAATAGAACGAATTTCAAATCTCAATAACCGTAGTACGATAGGTCCGCGGACCTATTTTATGACGTTTGCACACGTGATACATAATATTTCTAAAGTCGCCAGACTTGTCCCCGAACACGTTCCTGTGGTGCGCGGACTATCTCTCGAGTTTTGCGTTCTTTTTTCGCCTGGAACATGGCAGATTTCGCCATGTTCCAGGCGAAATCCGCTATGGCCGGGGACAAGTCCGTCATGTGAAAACAAATTTAGAGGTCTTTACCTTCTCGAAAGCTCTTCCAGGGGCCGAATGCCCTTGCACCAACTATGTGGCAGCCTCTCCATGCCCTGCCGGATCCACTTTTTTTGGGAGTGCCTTACACCTACACCTAGACAGTTGCTTCCATGCTTACCAAAGACCGCGAATGACGTCCTCGCTGTTTTTTTTCTTTAATGTCATCTAACAAATGAAATTACTGGGGGACCGGTCAGGTCATACGTATGCACGACCAAATGTCAGACTGATTCTACGACATGCCAGAAAGACGACCAAATCCGACCAGCCCCATCACTGCGTCGAGTGCATTCACGTGAGGCCGTGATTGCCGCGGCGTCTGATCACCGAGTTCAGCCGTTTTTTTGGCGCGTCGTATACAACCAATCGGACGTTTGGTCGCGGATGGGTGCGGCCTCACCGGTCGCCCAGTAGTTATCACATATTGGGTGGCACGAAAAACAAAACTCCGCGAGGACGCAGTTTGGCGGTCATTAGTAAGCTGGGAAAAGCTGTCCAGGCGTAGGTGTGAGGCCCTTCCAAAGAGTGGTTCCAGCAGAGCATGAAGAGGCTGCCACAGGTGGTGCAAGGGCATTTGGTTCCAGGGGGAGCCTGTCGAGAAGCTGGACATATCAGCCCACCTCTAGATAATAAATATACGCAGAAACAAAAAATTGTAAATCCATATGGTAGGTCCCTTGTACTTTCTTTCACTACATAGGGTGTTTTTTTTCTAAAGCTTATCAGATTTGTTTTAAAAGAGCTGTGAAATCTTCACTTACGCGGTTTGTTCGGGTGAGTTATACGGCGAGGGGGACATAGTATATGGGGCTAATCATAACGATCAGTCGGCTAATTAATGAAAATTTGTTAATTAACTTTTTAGTTTGGGAAAAGAGCATTATGGTTCCAATTAGAAATTTGCTGAGCGTCGTCCCAAACCCCTAAATCAGTAATTATTAGAAAGACTTTGAGCGCGTGAGAAGCGTAGTAGTGCGCTAAAGTTACCACTCGTGAAGCAGGTACAAGGCTGGGGCTGGATAAGAGACGGAAAAATCACGCGGGCGCCTTACCGCAACCGCTAGCCTTGTACTAGTACCTGCTCCACGAGTAATAACTTTAGCGCACTACTGCACTACTCATGTGCTCAGTCTTTCTAAAAATTACTGATTTAGGGGTTTCGGAGGACGCTCAGCAAATTTCTAATTGGAACCATAATGCTATTTTGACAAACTAAAAAGTTAATTAACAAATTTTAATTAATTAGCCGACTGATCGTTATGATTTGCCCCATACACTATGTCCCCCTGGCCGCATAAATCACCTGAACAAACCGCATAACTGTATAGCTTTCACAGGTTTTTTAAAACAGATTTGTTAAGCTTAAAAAGACAAAAAAAAAGTGAAAGCCGTTTACAACTCCCTGTAACGCCGAATTGGAGCGCAGCTCTTGAGGAGGTGGAGGGAAGGGTACTCGGGGGAGGGTGTACCCCTCCTCCTCCTCCTCCTCCTCCTCCTCCTCCTCCCCTCATTCTTCAATCCCCTCCGGGGGGGGGGGGTCACGTGACCCCCCTCCCCCCGAGGTGCATTATGGGAAATGTCCCATAATGCACCGCGTGAGCCGGAGGGGAGGGGGATCACGTGAACCCCCAGGTCACGTGACCCCCCCCGCCCCCCGAGATCACGTGACCCCCCCGGCTCGCGCGGTGCATTATGGGACATTTCCCATAATGCACCTCGGGGGGAGGGGACCTGGGGGTTCACGTGATCCCCCCTCCCCCCCGGCTCGCGCGGTGCATTATGGGACATTTCCCATAATGCACCTCGGGGGGAGGGGGGTCACGTGACCTCGATGGGGGGGGGGTCTCGTGATCTCGGGGGGGGGGGGGGGCTCGCGCGGTGCATTATGGGACATTTCCCATAATGCACCGCGCGGTGACGCCGACGCCGACGCCGCTCAAGCCGGAAACGGGCCCCTAAGAGCTGCGCTCTAAAACACTCTGTATATCATTCAATAGTCGCCCTCTGTCTGTTTCCATCTCTTTCACTAGGCCGTGAAATGATCTTTGAGCGTTCCATAGCTCAAGGGAATATCAGACGCGCGTGCACGCGTCAACGCAAGGTCACGCCGCATTCGCTGGGCTTGATCGGTTTAGCCGGTTTTAACGGACTCCTGAGTTGACAAATGCAATGATGGTGCACTTTTGGCGCTCTTTGATTGGCCTCATCGGCTCGTAAATGGCGAAACAAAGTGTAGAACGTCTGGCAATGGTACGGCGACTCTCGCGATTGCTCACAGCGGCGCGGCTGACGAAATGGTGGCCTCGGGGGGAAAAGCAATAACTTTCTCTTTATCAGCTGCGAATGTCTTTACCGGCCTGTCTTTGCTTCGCAACTCTTTTTACCGCAGGATGCGACCCGCATGTCGCCAGGCATTCTAAGTAGCTACGGAAAGGCTCTTTAGAAAGACGATTGGTTATGCAGTTGAGTACTTGCGCGCTGGACATACAAAATGAGTTCTGGCGGGGGTCATTGTGTGTTCCCGTTTGGAGTGACACCGATGAATTGACGGCTTACAGCCTTCGAAGGCCTTAGAAATACTACGTTATATTGTTTTATATAACAGCCCGTTAAAGGTTCGTGTGGCGGCAAAGCCTGAGACATTGTAAGTGACATTAATTCAAATGAGCTTTCATCCTGTCTCCAACAACTATAAACTTGCATAAATTCCGTAGAAGTTTTTCTTAAGAAACCTTTTTTTAGTTTAATGAAAATAAATTATTATTAAATTATCGCGGTAAACAATTTTATCGGAAGAACCGGTCAAATGTGAATCAAGGTCAATGTTTTCTTGCTGATTCAGTTAAAATAGATCACAGAGCCGAAATGCTAGGCGTTTGAAATGCTGACAAGAGATGCTGGTTCATTAGAGAGCGCGAGTTTTCGACCTGCTGTGAGGATGCAAGCGACCCGCATATCCTCCGGGACTTTTAGGGAAAAGGGCCACACGTACGTTTTAAGGGGCCAGAAGCAGACATGCGCATTTATCAACCAATGAGGTTTCTGGATGCTAATGTCGTCACTGGTCATCACTTTCTCGCTCTTGCCACTGAAATGCGCTTCGCACCAAGTTGGTTAATATTTAATATATTTTTCTCTTTGCAGGGCCTGCTGAAGAGAACATATGAACAATCTTTTTTTTTTTATTACAAATCACCGAGTTGTTAAAATGAGCGAACCGATTTTAATTCTGATCCAAATCATATTCAGAATGACGAGACCTTTCTTCTTGAACAAAAATTTAAATAATTCAGACCTAGCTTAAAAAACAATTCATAGAAAAAAACATTTTGAATATTAAATAAGTTCACTCCTGAAAAAAAAAAAAGAGGCTCTGGTAGTTTGTTTTTCAAAAAAAGATAACCTAAGAAGACCAGGTCAGCTAATCAAGAATTACGCACCTTCAAAACGTAACCTACAGAAGGCATCAGGTGCCCGTAAATGTATACCATGATTTCTCTGGTGTACTTCATGTGTTGACGCAGCTTACAGGTGCTTTAGACACGGTGCTTTATTTCTACCGCCTCTCTGCGAACTGTGAACAGAAGAATTCCTAAAATATCTTCAAACCTCCATCTCGTAATGACTGCCATTCAGCTTGCGCGCATGCGATCCTGTCATACAAAATTTGTAAAAACCTCTTTACGCTATTGAAGTCACTGTTTCATGCGTTTGTGTTGATTTAGCTTAATGCTATTCATTTGGACACCTGTTTTGAATAATGATATAATTTTTGTTACAACAAAATTGTGTGAGCACTTTGCGAATGATCTCTTATCTTATACACCTTTTCCTCAAGGGCGCAGCCATCTTGAATGTCGTCACTTCTGGTATGCGGCAAAACATCGTTTCGATCTCTCCACGCCACTGGAAAGTGTTTACGAAAAATGCGTGATTGTCACACATTCTTGTTTTGCCTCACCTATATTTTCTCGCATATTCCAGGTTGAAATGTTTTATTATTTTTTCGTCCCGCATACCAGATACTGAACCCACGTGACTGAAAACAACAGGAAACAGAAAACGTCTATTGTGCTTGACCTCCAGCGCTTCACATCTCACACCAGTATAGTGTTATCTCGTATGAACGTCGCACATTGTCTACCTTTCATGAAGTGCGCATGCGTGGCACGAAATGACTGACTATATTACAACAGCAACATATCTGAATAACGTCATCCTAAACAAAGGTTGGGTTTTCGTCACAATCACTAAGGTGCGGTTGGGGAATTACCCACGAGAAGCTGGGAGCAAGCTTGAGAGGGACAAATGATGGAGTTAAAACAAGACATTTACCAGGACAGAGCACGGAAAACGCACCGCCGTAGCAGGGTATATGTAGATTTCTCATTGTTCGCACGCCGTTTCTCAAATACTCATAACACAGAGACAGACTATTACGCATGGTCAAGACATGTACCAAGAAGTTTGATAGCCCGAATAAGACTTGTTGCGCATGCGAGCTGGTCAACGATCACACTGAAAAACCAAAACGGAGACAAGGGGAAAAAGGGAGGGACGGTGTTGTGGTTGTCTCCTTGTCTCCGGGGTTTTGCCTGTTAGCCATCTGATAAGATTGTCTGTAAAGACGGTGCTTGGAACCTTGTCCAATATCGCCTAACTCTTTTAATTGTTTTAACTGTGTTTTAAAGCGTACCCCTTCGATAGAGTGCCGTCGTAAGCCGACGTCATACAACTTATACTACGTCATACAAAAGACATTCTGGGCACAGATTCGAACGCGAGTCACTACGAGATCCGTGCTTTCAATGCCGCATGGCGATGAGTTCAAGGAGGAAACTTGGGCACGCGGCATTCAAACCACGGATATTGCGGTGACTGGTGTTTGCAGACTGTCGTTTGTATTATGTTATGAGCAGTGTGACCACGGCTTTAGTGTTCCTAACTGAAAGAATGCAAGCTGATCCCAAAGCAGGGTGTTTGTTTGTCGAAGGACAACACTTGCCTTAGTCGTTCATCCGTACTGGAAGAAGTCTAACGCCCACTCAACGAAGAGCATCCCCGGCACGCGGTGATCTGAGAGCGACTGGCCTTCTCATTCCATCGCACGCACGCACACACACACACACAGACACACCTAGCCGACGCTCGATCCGTCCTCCCGCCGGTCCCTCCGCAAACGGCAGCAGCGACACAAGTAGCAAAATCCAGCGCGCGTTGACGCGTTGTTTTGCAAAACCAGGATGCCTGACGTTTCCGTGCGCCGGCCACGTCCTTGAGTGGCCGTCGTCGCGGAGCAAGCAAGCACACACAGCTGGGCGCACTCGCGAGACGACTACCACGCGCTCCTCGCACGCGATTACAGTCGGCCAGCAAGACGGAGAAGCTAGCGGCGGACGGACGGACGGACGGCCGATTCATGCCTTCGGTCTGCTCCGTACCGCCGTTTACGGTCAAACGCTCATCGGGAGGCGGTTCCGAACCGAGCTGGTCACAAGACGTAAGGCTTATACTCCGTTTCAACTTATGGTGGACCTCAGCGAACGCTACGAGCCATCCCAGCCAATCCGGCGCCGTGAATGTATCACGTGACTACGCGCCCCGCGCGTCGCTGCGCTCCTCCAGAAGGTCACGTGGCACTCACGAGGCATTGAATTGGCTGAAGGGGCTCGTAGCGTGCTCAGTGGTCAACCCTAAGTTGAAAAGAAGTATAGTTACAAGGCGTTAGGCCTAGTTCGCCGGAACTGTCCTGCATTCGACGCCAGGAAAAACGGTTGATGCTACATCCCATTCCAAGGATACAATTAGTTCTTCTGGACGAAGGTTGGGAGATGACGTTGCGCGTTCTCGACAGCTGGTTAGTTAGTTTTGTCGTGAACCAACGGGTCAAAGTGCGTCTACGACGCCTGATATATATTCAGCGGTCTTACAGCCTGCCCTTTGGTCCATGATGCACGTATTGCGGACGCGCCAGCGGCGGACGTCCCCGAACGGTGTAAAGATGCGTGCCTCTTATCAGCCACGAGGATCCGCTGTTTTCCCACGGTGGCCATAGTCACAGGGGAGCTTCTGCCGCGGCAGGTTTCGGGTGTTGGGTGGCGCGATTGCGAGCAAGGACAGCAAGACAACAAGACAAAACCTTGCCCTCAGGCGCATAGGAAACGACAAGTGGGTTCCCCGCCTAAAGATTATATGTGAGCGGAATATAAAATTTCGATTAGTGCGTTCTGTACGACCGTCTCCGCGGAAGGGCGAACGGAGAGGAAGACGGACGAGTCGCGTGAAACTTTCCCATGAAAGGGTTACACGGGTCGAGTTCAGTTGTGCGAATTATCAAAACGCTTATGACAGTAAAGTAGTAATGTGCGACTTCGCAAGAACGAAATGATGCCTGCATGTCGCTGTTAAGTTCCCAGAAGTTAAAACAACAACAACAACTACAATGAGACAGCATTTACTTCGGCTTTTCGTCCGCTTTGAATATCAACTCCATGTCTTGTATAGATTGCGTTGTCGTTGCCATTGCCTCGTTGGAAACAGCAGGCCCTCTCCAAGGAGCGAATAATCTTCATCGAGCGAATATGATGCAATCCTAACAGAATTTGTTTCGCTTAGGCAAAATACTGTTTGGAACGAAATCCCAATCTTCGAAACATATTGTAAAACAAATACCAGTCGCATTGTGGTACTAAGAATCGATAAACTAGCACTGACCCTGTTTACAGACCAAAAATAACTTCTCATGCCAGGCTTCACATTAAAGTTAATTTTACAACAAAAATGAGAAAGAAATTAAACATCGCCATGATGCTCGATCAGTCTGAGACGAAGTAAAACTTAGAGACATGTTTAGCAGTCTTTTTTAATAAAACATTCAAGGTGAAAAACACAGGGGCGAAAAATGTGAGCAATCGGCGAGAAAACGTTGGTCTTTAAACTTAAACGTTGTCTGAAACGTTCAAATATAATAGTTGTTTCCAACAAAAATGCGGGGTCAGAGATCATTCGAAGCCATCGTTTCTTCGCCCCTTAGAGGTTATCTAATGTCTTGCTTCGCCTTCAAACTTGCCAAGACCCGTTACACGTTCAAAGATTCCGGGTTAAAAAAATAGTCCCCCAGTAAAATTGTCATTAACGGTCTTTTTGTTTGGCGACCACACCTTAATTTCAGGCTCTTTAGCTATTTTGAAAGGAAGATCCTTTCTTTGCATGTAGCTCCAAAGAACAAACTCATTCGTGTGATCATACACCTTTTGAAAATTGTAGCAAATGATGAAAAATACGTCATCTTGAACATAAATGTTGCCGAACTCTTCAGAGCAATCTTTCCCCTAAGAGACGGGCAGCAGCGATCTGCGAAAGCGTCTAGACACAAAAGTAAACTCCCATGGGAAGTTTACAGAGCATTCCAGATACGGCGATACCCCATATTTGTGGTTACTTGGTTACGAACTTATGATTAAACTCTTAATATTTCGCTTCGCAGTGTAAAGCTCCACACACGCGAAATTGGAATTATTTGATATTTGGTTGCTAATAATGACACCGCGACGCATCAGGCCCCTAGTACAATTAGAAAAAAATGGAGTCTTGCAACGCCCTCTCGGACAAGGTGGATCTGCCATGAAGTTAATAAAATAATCTAAAGGGAAAGGTGCCATGCATTTTGGCCGATTCGGAACGACGGGAAAAAGACGCGTACATCGGTGGTTTCAGTTGGTGGTCACCATGGGCCCATATCGCTGGCGACGCCTTAATATACACAAAGAAGTTGCAAAACATCACATTTGAGGTCTGTGCCCAGTTCTTTTCTAGATTACTTTGCTGGAAAACACCGAAATTGCGCATAGTATAGAAATGAATGAAGTTAACAAGCGCTCGAGCGAATTCCACTCTTGCGGCAAAACGAAAACGCCTAACCTTACCTTTGGTTCATTTCCTTGCTCTTCTGTCTCTCTCTTTCTCGTTTTTCTTCCCTGGGAACCACCGATCTCAGCGCACAGGATATGCTGCTTCTGTTTAGTTTGAAACTGCGAAATTTGCTCTCCGCCCGTGAAATTCAAAGACTTCAAACTTAAAATCGAAATTTCCGAACTTTCCGAACTTGTGCCTCGAAAATTCGAAATGTTCGATTTTTCGAACTTGAATCCTAAACAAATTTGAAATGTTAGAAGTTTTCGAACGATCTGTCAAGAAGTTCGAAATCTTCGACCTCGAACTTCAGAAACCTCGACATTTTCGAAATATTCAAATTCGAACCTCAGCGGGGTTCTGAAGTTGCGAACTTTTCAAGTCCGAACCTTAACGAGGTTCCAAATTTTCTAACCTTTCGACCTTGACCTTTGGGAGGTTCGCGGCATCCATAGTTTTCGTACCTTTCATGTCGCCGACGTGTTTTCGTACTTTTCGCGTCGTCGACGTATTTTCGCTCAAGGACTTTGAAGGTCGAGTGAACGATGAGACATATAAGGCTTTCGCCTTTACAGTGTAGATCAGTTTCCGTCAGATACGCTTTTGCGAAGCCTCATTATACGATTCAAAGTTCGATTTATTTCAGTTCTCTTTTTACCTTAATAAGAAAATTCGAGGTAGAAATACGAATTTGATCTATAAAACTGCAGAAAGCAACCTCAATACGGTTTGATTTCATCCGGAATTCCAATCTAGTATGATACACCTTGATTGTCTCTTTTGTATTTAAAATATAAATAAACAAGAACATGTTTACCGCATTTTTCTTGGGAGGAAGCCCTTAATATAAGTTGCCAGTTCCAGATCAAGGTAGACATGTTAGAGTGTCAACAACACAACTGAAAGGTGCCTGCTAGAAACGTAAAAAACCAAAAGCAGCTGAAAAAACTTACATTTTTTTCAACTCCATTCTTGTCTACGATGGCTTACGTTTAGCAAAAAATCAAGCTAATAAAAAGTCACATTTCAAAAATAATTGTGATTGGCGTAATATTCTGGGGGTCTACGTGTTCTTGTCCTTCAAATAACAAATGACATATCTAGAATCCAAGTTCCCTTTAAGATAGCTCTACAGTCCGCGGCACGAACCTTTTGATTATATCCCCAAGGGTGTTTTAAGTGTAAGGAACGCATACTTTTACGCCTCAAGAAAAGGGGATTTAGCAAACAGAAACACCCATGCGATAGAAATGAAGTCAATAACATGAGTGTTTCCGGTTGCGAGTTCTCGGTTACTCAATTGGAAATAAACTGTTTCCACTTGGCAGCAGGACCCCGAATCCAACAAAACGTGACGGTTGAGTCAGTCCAGAAGGTCAACGCGCCAGTGCTTAGCCGCTAACGTTTCTCTCGTGAACTTCATTAGGCAAGCTTCCAAAACTGCAGCTACTTGCTCTGAGCGAGGTAGGGTGAGGCGCTTGATGGGAGCTGCTCTGCATTTTGCAAACATAAGCTGAACGCTCGTATCTCTGCTTGAGCCTTCAATCCTGAGGTATAGGCGCCACTACCCCATAGGCACTCGTACTGGCATCACAAAATATGTGAATCTGGTAGAATAGAGAATTATACAAAGCACCTTTCAACTCACATCTGGGAAGCGAAAACGATCTAAGCTCTTTAAATTCGTCGCACCAAGCGTCCCATTCGTTTTGTAGTTCTTCAGGCATGTTTTCTTCCTAGTCGGTTCCACGCACCTCGAGCCTCTGGAAGAGGATTTTAATTCTAATGAGAAACGAGGACAACCATTCCATAGGGTCGAAACGCCGTGCTGCCAATTGCAGCACACTACGTTTTAGAAAAACAGCATGGATTTCGAAAAGGCCTGTCAACCACAACCCAATGAACAGAATTAATTCACAATTTTTCTTCGACCCTTGACAAAAAAAGACAAATTGGTGTAATTTTTTTAGACTTTCAAAAAGCTTTTGATAAGGTAAACCATAATAAATTACTCATAAAGCTCAGGCATTTACTAAAAAACGTGAATGTTCTGCAATGGATAAAAAAGTTTTTGTTTTGTAGAAAGCAATTTGTGAGTCTTGATGGACACGATTCCATGCCTCGTGGGGTCGACTGGGGAGTCCCTCAGGTACTTGGGCCCCTGTTATTTTTGGTTGTTATCAATGACGTTCTTTGCGAATATTACAGTAAGGGCACGATTTTTTGTTGATGATTGTAAATTGTATACCTACATAAGCGATGATTCTGACCATGCTGAACTATGCGATTGTTTGCAAAAAATTAGCAAATGGTGCGAGATCTGACAAATGTCTTTAAATACCGAAAAAAAACAGTTTGCATGTCAGAAACACATAGGAAAGTTCCTTCTGTGTACAACTACTACTCAAAGAGTGAACTATTGTCTAGGGTAGATGAATTTAAGTATTTAGGAGTAACAATAACCAGTGATTTAAGTTGCAACAAACATGTTAATAATATAGTCGAAAAGCCACAGCTAAACTTTGGTCACTAAGAAGATCATTAAAAATCGCAACCACTGAAACTAAATTGCTAGTTTGTAAAATGCTAATAAGACCTAGATTGGAGTGTGCTAGCGAAGTTTGTGATCCTCACATAAAAGGTTTAATATTAAAATTAGAAAAAGTTCAAAGAATGGCACTACGTTTCAGTTTTTTGAAGTACAGAAGACTGGATTCACCAACTGAGCTGTATTCTAAGGCAAGTCTCTCCTTATTAGAAGAGAGGAGGAAAAAATAAGCGTTTAAAAATGCTTTGCAGATTGATACACTGCAGATCGATAAACACAGATTCATCAAACCCCATCTATCTAAAATTACACGTAATAAGCATACTAGGAAAATCGAAGAGTACAGATTCAACAAAGAATGTTTCAAGAATTCGTATTTCCCTCGGACGATAAGGGAGTGGAATAAACTTTCTGAAAGCGTGGTTAAATCCAAAACGGTTTTGGATTTTGTAAAGTGTCTCCCATGTAACCAATAGACCTCGTGTTATCATTTTGTTGTACTTTTGTGCTTTTTGATATGAGTATTAGGTGTCGTATAGTACTTTATTTTTTGTCATTGTGTTCTGCATGTCTATTACATTGTCTATTGTTTTTTGTACTCACTCCTATCCTATCATAGTCCCCGCTGGGGGACTGATAGTATTACGAAATAAATAAAAACTATTAGGGTTGTCCCCGTCTTCGAGAAACTGCAGCGCAGGCTCAAAGTCGAGGTGAAGTTTGTCGTTGTCGGTGTTCCAGAAGATTCCGAGGACCTTTGCAAGTGCTCATCTTGAAGAGCGTGTTATATCTTGTTCCACTGTGCACTCGAAGTGTCTCGTTATTAATGGTTAATTGTTGAAGTCTTATGTCAGCTTTACTTAGAATGACAATTTATTCGGCTGGGAAAGCTTCCTTTGAAGTGAAAACTCCAGTAACGAGATCATCTACGTAGAAGTGCTCGGAAAGTAGCAACGCTGTTTCCTGCAGAACAGATTCCACGTGCTTGAAATAGTGTTGTAAAGTATCAGTCAGTAGAAATGGACTAAATGGCACTCGAGTCGTGCTGTACTTTTAACTCTTGGCATGGGTTTGCCTGTTGTTGGCACGCTCAAACCAAAGAAAACCGAGAGCGTCTTTGTGGCGTTCTTGAATACCGACTTGAACTAAGGCCTTTTGAATTTCTGCCGATTCCGAGTAATTTTGCCTATGTGTTCACCCATTTCGTGCTGACTGACTGCTCTGTCATACTGCTAGATCATCTTTGAATTTGTAATCATTTGTAGAACTAAGCTCTGCAGCCGTTTGACTGCAACTGTGTGGTTGTCTGCCAGATGCAAGTTGGGCGTCTTGCAAGAAAGAGGTACCTCGTACCTCCCATTTCTGAAGTTTGAATCGCTTTAGAACTTCGTTCTCGTGGCTGACATTTGACGAGGCGTCGCACATCTCGATGCTCTCGAGCTCTCAGAATCGTTGAAGCGTGTTGGATACCTCTGAGTCGACGCAGCTCGTGCGAAGTACACAAATGTGAGTTCCAGTCCAGCTTTAGTGAAAATGCCTACATGGGGTTGTAGTGGTCTTTGAAATGCTCACCCAAGCTTCGTGTTTATGGCCACCAGGCACTGGTCTTCGTCATAGTAGCAGACTTGGTTTAAGCAAAACTTCCAGATCTGGCCCGCTTCTTGAACTAAACTGATGCCGGGTTTTCCTTTAAAACCAGGAAAACTCACCGCTACAGCAATGAACCGTTATTTATGGGTTAATCTATCTACGAAAGCGTGCTCCAGAGGAGCTTCCGTCAATTCCTCGCATAAAAAAGGCACTTCTAAGGCCTCAATTTTGTACTTGGAATGATCGAATTGGCTCATCAGAGTAACTTTCCCCAAGCTTCCTCGTCGGTGCTCAGCCAAATTCTCCAAACGCTTTGATGGCCAAGTCCACTGTTCTTAAGGCACTTAAACCCAACGTCTAGGACACATCTCCTCTTATAAAATTTCTTTGATTGCAGTTGTCGAAGACGTCTCTAATGCAGCAAGATTGGCTATCGTGCAACAACCAAGCTCGAACAGTCTGTAGGAGCACTTACGTCTCCAGTTGACTCACGAATGACTGGTCGGTTGCAGCGTGCATCTTGGTGTTCTTCTTTTCGGTCAAACCCTTCTTGGGTTTATAGTCAAGGTTGCAGACAGCCGTAGCGTGTTTGCATTTGCACTCTGAGCAGCGCACGTCATGACGGCAGTCTCTCAATCGATGTCCCCTGGCTGTGCACTTGAGGCATCTTCCAGACTGGAATAGAAGACTTTTCTTCCCACGCAGAATGATGTCACAACAGAATCCGCCTAAGCTGCTCTGTTGTTCATGTTCAAGGACATCCTGTCACATCCTCAGGCTGTGACATATAGTGTTCAAATACAAACAACAAATACAGACGCCGTGAAGCATACGTACCACTGTAAACCTACGACCATGTCGACTGCCCCTTATTTACCGGTCAATTCAAAGGCAATACATTTTCCAAGGGCCAACTCCGCAATTATTAGCTTTTAAAGTATGTTTCGTTTTTCTTGCCGTAATGAATTGAATATAATTTATGAACTGATGAATTGAAAACTCTGGAACTCGGCCCTTTGTGGGATTCGACAATTTGGAACTTCGCGAGCTCGTTCTTCAAAGAAATGTAAAACCGTCAAAATGCTGGAACTTGAAATAACTTTAGAATTGTCAAACCCAATCTTTCAAAAAACCAGGAAAGCTTCGAACTTTGTGGATTCAAACTTAAAATGTTGGAAAGATTTTGAAACTTAAGAGGTTCGCGACATTTCTATTTATTACATACACCCCTCGTACACCCTTAACTTGCTCGAAGATTATAAGAAGACAGGGTTTTGATGCCGTAAGCGATTAGAAGCGGTCACAACCAATACCACCTAGAAGACAGGGAGCGATTTTTCCGACGTTGAAAGGAAATGGGCATGGTTTCACCTATGTCACGTGACTAGTGATATCATACGCGGGAGTTTCAACATATTAGTTTTTGAAGTCGTTGTATAGAATGAACTTAATTATTTTTCTCAATGACTGCTGCGAATACAGAAAGCAATTAATTTGTTTTGTTAAAGTTGCAATATATATAAAACTATGTTAAAGTTGCAATTTATATAAAACTATTTTTTGTACCCACACAGAGATGGCGCAACGTATTCTTTTTTTTCTTTCCAGTTTCATGAGCCATTTAGAGATGGCGCTGCAGGTTTTCACACTCTTCACTACGGTGATCGTTTTCTCGCTGGGTTCGCGCGTAAACTTCACACTCCGAAACTGAACTCTACACTCCCAGACAATAGGATCGAATTGCTTCTGCTGTGCTCTTAAGCAAGTAAAGGTGCTCCAGAAATATTTAAGGGATTTGGAAAGTTGCAAAGGTATGTGGCACGGGCAGAATGTTTGCAAACTACAAAAGCTCACATGGGAGCAGCATACAAGGCAATCCTTGAGGGAGCATGCACGAGTGGTAGCCTTCAGGTTAGAGCATCACCAACCAAAGGTTCCTCAAGCTACAGGGCTCATCAAAAGTAGCTTAACCCAACACCACATAGAGCACCACAATAACAGCTAAGTTGCGCTTCATCAAGCAGGGAGCACTGGAGGACACGGGGTCGAGTTGGTCAGAGGGCCGAAGAGTTGAGGGCGACACCGCAGGTGGATCCTACCACCTTCGAACAGGAATAGTGACTGATTGTGCTATGTTGTGTTTCTTTCTGTACATAGTTTACAAACCTTTGGGTGTTTCTCTTCGTTTATAGCTGCTGCCTAGCATTCTCAACAATTCGTAGTATAATAAAGAATGCGTTCATGAGGTATCAAGTAATACTGCACATGGTGTACCAAAACCTGTTTGCACAATAATGTAGCCCCAGAAAGTAGCAACTTGATGTATCATTTCTTAACATTTTCCACCCGAAAATATTATCTTAGCCCAGTATAAAAAAAAAAAAAAAATTCTTTGGTGGTGGACTTTTTTTATTCACTAAATGATACTGTCACCTCTTTTTTTAAATGGCAACAGTTAAACAATAGAAAAACAGCGACCATTTGTGCACGCAAGAAATAAACACCACCTGCATAACATTGGACATGAAAGAAATTCGCCATGTTTAAAGAGCTTAACCTTAGCTGCTTCAAGACACTGGGCTTTATTTTCAATGGTTTAGGATAGGTGTAAGGTCCACTGAAAGGGCAAGTCGTGCTCGCCGGAGTGTAGGAGTAACGGGCAGCAAAATATAAGAAAGTTGCTTGAGTTTCACGGTAGGGGCAGGGAAACAGGCTGATGCGAGGCACCGACGCAGAGATATGCGCAGTCATATTCGCCAGGCAATTGAAGTCAGAGCCGCTATAATAGTAACGTTGATCGAAGTCACAGCAAGCCAGGAGAAGCAGTCTCCCGCACTGATCGCACATAGCCGACCCAGCCTGTAGACACATCCCTCGGTGCAAAGCGTTTGAAGCGCTCGTCTTGTCACTCCAATTGTCAGCACCACGAAATTTGATGCCTTTAACTCTTACAAAGGTAAAAAATGGTAACGAGTACAGGCCGCACCTAATCACGTGACAAAATATAGCGCACGTATCGCGTCTAATCCCGTAGCAAACCAACACACTTGTGATGACGTGCGCCTGACGTCCCATTTTTAAAGCTACGCCCATTTCCTTGCTACGTCCGAAAAATCACTCCCTAGAAGATAAGGACAAAACCTTACCCCCCCCCCCCCCCCAAACGTCATCACTGGATCGATGAATGGATGGATGGATGGATGGATGGGTGGGTGGGTGAGGTTGAACCCTTTGAATCGGGCGGCGGCTTGCGCCACCTAGCCAGTGTTATGCCACTAGTGGATCCACGCAGCACAGCCTACCTTGCGTCAGCAGCATCGACAGCGCGCCTTGTACCGTCTCACAAGGGGCACGACGTTAGCACATGACGTCCCAATGCACTCGATCGATGACACACGAACGAAAATGTGTAAACTAGGGCGCCTTCATAAGCGTTTTGCTTAGGACGATGATATCTGACTGCTTTGCTCGCAACGCGTCTTTTTTTTTTTTTGTTGTTGTTGTGAAGCACGCATAAGAGTGTTTTCCGGAACGAGCTCTTGGTATTGTCTGTGCTACGATGGCATTTTGTTTCCAACAATTTTTTTTGTATTTTCCTGGTGAGCGCGGGCTGTCAGCATCGGGTACCACAAAAAATGGCACCACCATATACAGAGGACATTGATGTGTGCTCTACCATAAACGGAAGAATATAGGCAGTCTAAAGTGTAAACCAGTCTTTAATGTGTGGCCTACACACCTGGTTCTAGAGAGGAGGATATTTAACATTTTGACGAGAACATTAGTCTCGATGCAGAGGCCCCGAACAACGCGGGCGAAGAGCGAGCCATCGTCACCTCTCACCTCCCCGCCCGCGCTCGGAGGGCACGCGCTTTTCATCGATCACCTCAAACCCGCCCGGTGGCACCGCATCTCCTCGAGTGGTCCCGACCGAGCGAGCAATTATGCAGCGGGAACCGCCGTGGAAACCGCCGTGGCGGCCAGCGATGCGCGAGGGTGTCTGCTCACTCGCGGATTCAACGGTGCCACCCGATTCATCGGCCTTGTTAAGTCGCCGATCACGAGTCCCAATCGACGAGAAGCGGCGGCGGAATACAGAGAGCGAGCGTCGCGTGGCCCCGTTCGCGGATGGCCCGCGTTCGCCTTTGACGCCAGGCAGCGTAAGGAATGCGCGAGAGCTCGCACTTCGGGAAATTTACCTATTCGCGACTCCAGAGACCTATAAGGGTCGCCACTATCGGGCAGATATGGCGGTCTAAAGCAGGTCGTGCCGTGCCATGTGCCAGCTGAACATGCGACGTACGGGTTTCAGCAGGCAAGCGTTGGACTCGAAATGGTTTGCCCCGATACTTATTCACTACGTTTCATACAGGCGGTGATGTGCCGGCGCAAGCGAGCTTCCAGAGGACTGACCTTCTTCAGGAAAGCGATGGGAGGACGGCGGTGCTGATGAACGTTGATAAAAGCACAATGTCTGCTTCACGCGGTAGCGTAGGAATCGCGTTCAGGGAGACCTGGGCAACACGCTGATACGACAGTAACAACAGAGCCACCGGAACAACTGTCCTATCGCGCCAACCGCCTACAAGATGTGATCGCGGAAGCCACAATAAGAGACGAGCAGAAATCGCGAAAGGACCTGTTCCGTTCAGCTGAGTGGTTTCCAGCTAGGTGCCGTCTGTAGAAATTTTTTTCCGCCAAATTTAGCGAAATCTTTTCCCGCCAAATTTAGCAGAAAATATTTCCGTCAAATTTAGAGAAAAGTTTTCCCACCAAATTTAGTGAAAAATATTGCCGCCAAATTTACCCGATATTTTTATCGCAAATTTAGTAATAAATTTTCCAGCAAAAACTTTAGCGGAAAATTTTCTGTTAAAATTAGCGGGTCAATAGGTCATTATGTCACAGCCACATGTGACGTCACGTGTCACATGGCGTCACGTGACACGTGACGCTACCGACTAGACCACGCCCACACGCTTGCACGGCTTGGGAACGAGCGCGGGTTTATATTTGAGAAGGCTTTGCGAACGCGGTGCCCGATAACGCTATCGTGTTCGGCTGCTAAAGGCGAAGCTTAAGCGTACCCCAAGTTTTATTTTTTTTTTTTTGCTTCTCACCTTTATACGCGATAGTTAGCCCACAGACCATTCTTTGAGTTCCGATGTCGAAGTCAGCCGCTATACACTCTCCCAGCGCTCCTCGCTCAGGTCAAAAGTGCCGAGTCACTGGGCGGTGAACGCATGCGCGTCTACTGATATTTTGCGGAAGAAAGCTTTCGCTCATGCTAAATTAGTTCGACAGCCCAGTAAACAAAAATGGCGGCAGGCAGAAGACGACTACTAGAAAGCTCTATAGCCAGGAGTGTTGCGGAACGGGCGGCCCCATTCCATTCCAACTCTATTCCGGGGAATTAGTTTCCAACAATTCCATTAATTTCAACTGCTAGGACTCGAGACACTAGGACTATTTACGGTCCTGGAATGGCCTGCAAGCTACCATTATATTCCTCTAATTCCTAAATATAAAAAAAAAAACTTCTGACAGCTCCTTTGTGTTGCCAAAAACGACAACAGCATAAAGTTGATGTTACCAAACACAGAAACAACTGCAAAAATATGAAAAAGGCGTCCCCAAAGCACTCATTCTACTAAGTTGGACGGTGGTCGCACAAAGCGCCTCGAGGCACTTGGTCACACTGCAGACATCGATTGAGTGATGAAGCGTAAAATGCTTGCGACATACGCGAGAAATTAAAACCATCCATTTTCTAGGATATACATGGACAGCCTGTTGTTTGTTTGATAAGGCCCTAGAGATATCTAGTTTGTGCGTGGCAGAAGAAGAAGCTATCTTGATCTCTGCTTCGAATACCTGCGCAACAGCATCGCTACTACGCTTTCAGAAGTGACAAGCACAGAGAACCACTGAAAAAGTGCGATCACAATTGTGCGTGCACGAGCGACTGTAGGATCATATTACGGAACCTGTCTAAAAGGTATACTTCTACGTTTCATGTACGGTTCAGGCAATTTCTTACGATATTCAATTAATTTTTTTTTTCAGGCGAACACCAGATTTGTTGGGCTGAAACCTATATACTAATAGCGCATGGGCACACCAATCGCCTTGTCACGTCTCGAGGCGCCAGGAACGACATCTTGTCCGTCTACAACTCTTCAATTTCGGCGGTGCTCCAATGGGGGCGCCACTTTCATTATCGAAGGAGCAAAAGCCGGCCAGAAAATAATAATAATAGTTTTATTTACCATGTAAGTATGGTAGAAGCTGAGGATGAAAAGCTGTCCGAGCAGCTTGACTGGCCCCCCTCATGTACAAAGCAGGGGTAAGAAAAGTAAAATAAAAGAACACAAGAGTATATACAGTTATACAGGGTGCTTCCATCACAAAACTAACAAAAACCACCAAAAAAAGAATTGACAAAAGTGACGTTTGTCTACACTAAGACACAGTAATTAAATAGCTGAACATAAAGAAAAACAAACTCAATCGAAAAAGCTGCGATATGTTCTTCAGCGCGAGCGTTGTTTTCGCCAGATACTTTAGTTGCCCGAAAACGTCCGCAAAAGCGAGGAGTGTCGCAAGAGTCACCGTCTTGCACCTGTGCGATTCCCTCAGTGCTGCGCATAATCCTTCAGATAACGTTTATGGCTGGGATTGACTCCCGCTGCCACGCGACAAAATGACGCGGAAGACGTGTTCCGTGCCTGCGCGAGTCAACTTTCCTGCACAACATGTGGAGTCGCTATCCTTTTAGGGTCTGGTTGATCAGATTAACAGATGGCAAAGTTGGTAATAGTTTCTCCATTTTTGTTCCCTCGTTTACGTTTGGGAACTCGGCAGTGTTGGCCAGGGAGTCAGGGTAGGATGCAATTGTATGACCAAGACATTTTGTGGGACTTGACGCCTACCGCGTTCCTTTGGTAGAGAGAATGCAACCTGCGGTGTACTGCAAACAAACAATATATATATATATATATATATATATATATATATATATATATATATATATATATATATATATATATATATATATATGACCTGATGAAGAGCGGTCCCCGCTCGAAACGTTGTAATAAACTTCGAATTAGTAACTCCGACAGTACGCATCTTTGACTTATTAACTTTTCCCGGTCCATTGTTTTTATATTTACCTTTAAGTTTTACCATTAAACTATTGTACTCGCGTTCGCTGCGTCGAAAATAAAGCATATATATATATATATATATATATATATATATATATATACATATATGCTTTATTTTCGACGCAGCGAACGCGAGTACAATAGTTTAATGGTAAAACTTGCATTCTAAAGGAAAGCAGTAAAATTTCACCAAAACGTTTGCATTTCCGCATCGTCGGGATGCTATAACGACAGTGGTTAGTCAACCACGTTCCGTGTTTCCTGCTTTTTTTCTCCACCAAAGAACGATAGGAAGGTACACCAAAACGTGGTTGTCGAAATTGATTAGATGTAATATAATGCCTTGCGTTTTGTTCCTGGGCACCCTACGTTGGAGCGTGCTTCCCTGCCGCTGACACCGTCGAGTGGTGAAAACGCCCTCAAGGGCCCAAACCTTCGGTGCACTTCCTTCGTGGAGATGATGATGACAATGTTGGCGAGTTTTATGACCAAGAATTGTAGCTCATACACCCACCCCATGTATAATATATATCACACGCAATTTCTTCGCAGAGAGATTGAAAACCATGGACGTGACCGAAACCCGAGGAGATCCCAGGTTCCTTCGCGGAACAAACCAGCGACGGAACCGCTTCTGTGGGAAACGATTTCACACTAGTTTGACAATGCTATTTGGTTCGTGAGACTAGCTGCTCGATATCTGCAGATCAATTGTAATTTTTTTAAGTTTTCATTAGACACAAAACCAAGAAAAACAACTAACAAAGACGGACACTGAAAACTAATCTCCATCTTTCGGTCCTGGATTGTCAAGTATCTGCCTATCGTCAATGCTTGCCTTTCCGTTTACAGTTATTTGTATCAAGTCTGCAGGGTAGAGTTTCAGAATGTACGGATTTCAAGGCCGTTTTGGTGCCCATTGCGAATAGCCGGCCTATAATTTATTTTGCTTATACTATCTAAGAGACAATTATGTCAAGGCGAACTCCCGTGTGTCCCAGATATGAATCCCTGTTTCGTATAATAATTTATCATTACTTCGTTTAAAACATACCGCCAGTCGTCAGACCCAAGCTAGTTGAATACACAAATATTATCGGACGTATAAATATGTTCTACAAATGACAGACACAGTCGTACTATTTAGAGGGTTCATCGATAGCAACGTTGGGAGTAGTGGGCAAGTACAGGTACACGTGATATAAAGATTAGAAAACAGCGCCGTGTATATGCCCTTCTTGTCCTCGTGACTAATAGGCTGCTTTCTAAAGTTCACCGAAAGGCGGTGGCATACATCGATACACTTAACAACAACAACAAAATTAATTAAGGCGTGATGTATTTTCTCTGTTGAGTTCTGTAGTCACTGAGAACTACGCAGAGTGTGGCTTGGTATGCTTGCGCGTCTCTGCTTTCTCATTGGTTCATTGGTGTTCTTATTGACTGAAGCCGCAATATGATTGGCTCCAAGGCGATAATAAGATGCTCGCGGGACTCGCCTTGCCCTGCCTTTCTTAACTTGTCACTGACTACATTCTCATTACCAGGGTTAGCATAAGTAGCACAATTAAGTGTAACGAAAAACAAAAATATCTATGTGGCCGGTGAAACAAAAAAAAAAGATCATTTGGGTTTACATTATTTTATTACAAAGAGGGGCACATAAATACTTTAGACCCATGTTGTAAAAAAAAGAATGATTTCCAATCTTTGGTCGAAAAACATGTTTTTCGTGTAAGGCTCGTCAAAAAATGAGGCGCTGAAGAAAACCAGCCTTTAGCGTTAAGTTCTTCTTTTGAGCTATTTTTGTTCGCGTTCCGCCCGTTGAAAAGCATGCGGGAAGAGCCTCAACAAGCAACTCGAATTGCTGCGCCGCAGTGTTCTTCCGTAGCATAACGGACGTCTGCTTACATCGCCGTCACCATGGCAACGAACGCCGAATTTTCCGAACGCCGTCTTCTAGCCAAAATTTAATAGTTTTGTAATGAGCCGCCGCAGACTGTCGCCGCGAAGCGGCGTGAACGCAGGCTGGGGGGTGGGTTTAACACGCTCCCCAGTGATAGACGCGCCGTCCGAAAAGGTAATTCGGCGTTTGTTGCCATGGTGACGGTGATGAAAGCAGACGGCCTTTATTCTGCGGAAGAACACTGCGGCGCAGCGATACAAGGTGCGTGCTGAGGCGCTTTCCGCATGCTTTTCAATAGGCGGAACGCGAACAAAAAGAGTTCGAAATAGGTATTTATAACGCAGAGAAGGCTGGTTTTTTCCAGCGCCTCATAATTTGACGAGCCTCACACGAAAATAGTGTTTTTTGGCCATCCCGCGCCCCTTTTTTTTATCCGTAACATGGGTCTAAAGTATCAAACTGTCCAAAGAGGAAGGAGGTCTGCACTGGATTTCCAGTTAGGAGCCAGGGTCTTCCAATCCGTGGTCATTCAAAATAAATGGAACAGCTTTGCTTGGGATGCTTTTTTGTTTTTCTTTGTATATGTTTTGTCGCGTGTATATGGCTCCAAAAGTTGTCATTTTCGATCGCTAGTGAAATCAGTAACTTAAATGCCGTTAATTCAAGCCCTGGACCAGCAAATTGTAATTTCCTTTCTTGTCCAAAGTATTTTTAGCGCCTCATTTTCAAAAAATTCTACGTGTGCGTTTAGTTGATATCCGATTAAAACACAAACACCAAAATCAAAAACAAAACAAAACAAAACAACAACAACACCCGAGTTCATTTTACTTGCCGCTTCAAAAACCTTAGGATACAATCAGGCGTTGCCTTCACTCTGCTCCTTTGAATCTTCGCCAATTAGCCTATAAAACCCTTGTCCGACCAAGACTTGGGTATGCCGCTGCCACCTGAAAGTCCGCACCAAGCTCACCTTATCAATCAACTCGAAGCCATCCGAAACTGTGCTGCTTGCTACATCCTGTCCATCTACAAGCGCACTGCAAGCGTTACGGCTAGGAGGTCACAATTGGGCTTAAATTCATTAGCTACGCGCTGAACATGTTCACGTCTCTGCCTCTTTCATCAAATTTACAGTCACCATCCTAGAAATAGAAGGATATTCTCGTGAATTAACAAGCTCCAACTCTGTACAACGCATCTTTCGATCTACTAACCCGTTTAATTACTCTTTCTTGCCACTTTCAAATTGTTAATGAGATATACTTTCTGACAACATATAGCCCCAACCGTGCGCTTTTGTTTAATTTCCTATTTAAAATGGTGCTAACTGTTTGATTCTCTGTGCATATATTGTTCATTTCTGGAGATCAATAACTGTTGTGTTTCTACTTTTTATTGATTGACTATGTGTGACAGTGCTTTCCGGATTTTAATGTAATTATTTTTTTCTTCTCTTTTTTGTTTTTTGCTGACTGTTTCTTTATATTATTATCATGTCAATGTGCCCCCCCCCCCCCCTTCTGTTATGTAATGTCCCTAATGACAATCTTTAAGGTTAAAATGAACGAATAAACCTATTTGTACTCTTGGACACTCCATGAAAAGCATACGTCGAATATGACTTCATCTTGAGGAAAATTAGGCTAGACCTTGTGGAAGCGTCGGCTGTGATTCTTTGACGCCAAGTTGAGCTGTCTCTATGCTCGCGTAGCCTAAACGAAAGCATATTCCACAGTTATCCTTGCACGCCCATTTAACGGATCAATTTGAAAAAAATTAAATAAATTAGCTTTAATTTGAGTTCCTCTGATTTCTGCCAAAACTGGCGCAGACTCCTTCCAATTGTTGATAGGGTTACTGAAGTCGCTACACGTGACTCTTTTTTAATTTTTTTTTCGCCTTCAATTGCAGAGGTTTCTAGGTTTCAGTTAAGCAGCAGCCTCGGTGGCCTCAAGGAAAGATGCCGGCCTACAGATCCTTTGCTGGACCCAGATCTCGGCCGAGGCACCCGCAATCGGACGAATAATCATTGGGTTGTAGGCGTCGTGCAGCTGATATTTCGTTCGCACATTAAACATCTACTGGCCTAAATTTATCACCCCTCGTTCGTTGGGGCGTGTCGGATTGTCCTTGTCGATTTAAAACATAACATTTTAAAATAACATATTTATTTTTAGTGAAACAAACTGATTCAAGTCGGGGCCACCGCATTTTGACTTCTAAGTGATGAGGCAAAGCTAGTTTCCGAAAAATTCATCAAAACTCGAGCGTCGCCCCAACATCGTGAAATTATAGCAAGGTCATCTTTGTAAGAGTCACTCCAATGATATCGCAACGAAAATTGTCAGCCGCTTTTGAAGTCAGGGCTGCACGTTTCAAAACGGAGAAGCCTATCCCTTTGTAGAGGAACTGCGTAAACGCTCGACTTAATAGAGAGTTGTAGTAGATCGTTTTTCTCCTTTGCTACGGCATCCGGGAAGAAAACGCCACAGCTGCGCATGCGCGCCTCCAGCCTTGTCTGCATAGTTGAAGGTCTTGTGGCGGATTACGGAGCACTATGCGGGTGCTTAGCGGGCTGCGAAATTGTCTGCTAAAGTTTCGATCGGGCCGACCGATTAGCGACTTCTTTTTTATGATAACGACGCCCTACCCAACCTTTTATGCACCAACTTGCGGCTATGACGTCACGCCATTGCGGTGGTGCTGCTGTCGGCGCGTGCGCAGACGTATTACTTGACGCGAATATGGTTTCTGCGAACGCGCGCCACCCACACCTGCAGTTGTGGGCAAACGAAGATTTGCTTGTAAACAATTTGCTGGTTAAATAGCGGAATTAACGATACAGTTATCTACGCTCTTGAGCGCGTGGATTAACGAGTGGGCTCTCAGCAAGACTCCCGCGTCTACTTTTCCAAGAGGGCGGTCGGGGTGCCAACAACTGAGATCTATTGACAATGACAAAACCGTTCACACAAAAAGAAAAAAATGTGAAGGAGCGAAAACAGAAAGCTGCCTGTCCCCTTTATTTCTGTCTATCTTACTGCTCTTACTCCTTCCCTTCTAGGTCTCAAGATTTACCACCATGACAAAACCATAAACAAGTGCAAAGAAAGAAAGAAAAAAAAAATCTGCCATGTAATGCCGAGCTTGCCGTGATCATGTGACAGTGAAACCCTGCTCAGTGTCATGTTTCACACTTCCTATTTTTAAAGGAAAATATTCTTCAGGCATCGTCATTCACCTGCCAAGCTCGCTCCGAAGATGAGTGTCATCTGCTCTGAGATAAAACAGACGCAAGGACATTTCTAGAGTTTGTGTACACTTAAAAAAACAAAATAGACACCCACAATTATTCGTTTTTGGAGGAACATTGACTCTGAAAAAGACAACTGCAACAACGCAGCCTTTTATTATTACTATATATATATATATATATATATATATATATATATATATATATATATATATATATATATATATATATATATATATTCCTTTCAAAAGCAAAAAAAAAAAAGAAACATACAAAAATACACTTTTTTTTTTGCTTTTGAAAAACAGGGGAAACGTGCCCGGGTCCGCGGCTTTTGAACACTGCGGAATGTTCAAATACCCCAAACAGCCTCTGACTGACCCGTGAACGCCTTAACGAAACTTCCGGAATGCAGCCACGAATAGCAAACTCGCCGACGGCGACCCAAGACGGCCGGCCATTGTTTCGACGAGATAAGTTTGGCGGATCTGCTTCCTCGGGCAAGCTTCGGTATCGGTCACGGAAATCTTGGTCGACAAGGTTTTTTGCCCAGATACTGGAGCGTGAACGTTGTTAATAGGTGCAGTGTACGGAAATAAGTTAAAGGTCGCCTAATTGGATCCCAGAACGAGGCCTGACCCTGGACCGAGTCGAAAGGACAAATCCTGCACCCGAAGGGCTCTGCGGCGGGTGTGTTTGAGTGTGCGTGCGTGTGAGACTTGCACACACGGTACTAAAAAGGTAATTGATAACAATTACACTTTGTTAAAAAGCATTCAATTAGATTTTCCGAGGAGTATTTTGTACTGTCCATTATTGAAATAAAATCACAGAATTTTAAGCTACTGAACTTCGTTCGAGGATTTCTAGGTAGGAAACCTGTAGAAGCGAGGGGCGCCATTAAAAGGAGAAGACAAAATAGTAACAGTTACGAAAAATATTAGTTTTTTTTCTTTTCAGAAGTAATCAGACCGGTTTGGGGATCCCATCCTAATACAATCGAATGACTACAAAATTACTCCAAAAGTAATGCAATACAAGTAATTTGATTATACTTGTAATGGGTACTGTACACGTCCGGTGTGAGTGTAGGAAACCCGAGGGGAAGCGCTTGTTGAACGCTTGTTGTTTTGTCTTTCGTACACTCGAGATTCACACCACCTTAAAGATCCTGCAGAACGCGAAGCCAGCCAAACATGGCGAACAGTAGAAGGATCCCAGAGCATGACAAAGCTCATAATACAACTAGATCTAAAAAAAACAAAAACAAAAAAAACACGATGTTCGAGAAGATATTGATATGGTGAAACGTGATGCTCATTGTTCCCGTGCAGATCACGCTTTTTGGGTCTAATCGTATTCTGAGTTTCGTCAGCCGCCTGGATCCCGGTATCGTTCGCCGTAATTAACTGTTTTCGTGTTTGGGAAAAAAAAAAAAAAAGAAAAAGAAAAATCGATTCAACGCGTGCTGCACGGCCCGGGGTTAGAGGAGGAAAGGGGGGGGGGGGGGGGGCGCACCTCTAGTTGCTCGTTTTCAGCGGCGTCATGGAAGGGCGACTTGCCGAACTTGTCCGGCAGCAGGGCGGCGCCGTGGGCGAGCAGCCAGCGCAGGGTCTCCACGTGGCCCCTGCTGGCCGCAAAGTGCGCCGCGGTCGCACCGTCGTTGTCACTCAGGTTCGGGTCCAGCCCCTGGTCCTCCACCTGCAAACCGAAGCGGTCGCCTTCAATGTCCATCCCACGTTTAATCACGAGCAGTGCGCCGAATCTGTAAGAAGCACGGGGCGTGGCTTATGTTCGTGCTTCGTGATTGGCTTGTTTTCATTCTCATCGGCCAATGCCCCACTCTCATGGGCTGTGGCGCGATGATGAGGTGCGTGGGCATCGTCACGCCCTTCGTCTCTGAAACTGTCAGGGACTAGCAACTCGTGCACTTCCTTCAGCGGCATCGTAGAGGCGCTGTATAGCTTACACAAGCTCACGTGGATTGGTCTTGAATGACGGCTATAGACCCCTTAAAAAATTACGCCCTCTTGCGGTCGATCTGAAAACACCGCAAAGTGGCGTGCGCAAAAAACAGCACCAACGAGCCGGGCAAGTCTATAAATATTATAATACTGACTTTCAAGAGACTGTAAACAATTGATCGACTCTCCCTTTTTATGCTATTTTTTTGTGCACGCCACTCCGCAGTATTTTCAGACAGACCATAAGAAGGCGTAATTTTCGAAGGCGTCCGTAGTAAATCAATAAGGGTATTTATCCTCGAGCAGTACTGAATCTAGACCTCATACACCTCTTTCACCACCGTCTTAGGTTTTATCGACGCAGTGGGCGTAGGACACACAAGGTCATGCAAGGTCACCCAAGATGACACGTATTACCGACGGGCGCGAATGTATCCAGGAAGCCACATAGCTTCCTGTATACTGATAATGCCTGCTCAATCCCCGGTTCACGGCGAGGAAAATTCTGCCATTCACGGCGAGGCAAATCCGGGTCGTGACGTCACGAACGGAAACCGCAAGACGGCGCCACCGACACATGTCGGCGCCAATAGGTCGTAATCAATAATATAGTCATCGGCCGCTACCACTTCTGATTTGGAAGGCGTCCGGCACTATGTGATACGCTTGGATCCGAGTCCTCGCCGAAGGCTGACGCGGCACTCGTGTCCAATAAGAGTTGAGCCGAGTTCAGGCCGAACACCGACGTAGCTCTCGCGTCCTATACACATCCCCAGAGCACGTGCCGAACCAGTGACAGACTCGAATAGTGGCTCGCACTTCTGAAAGGTGTTTATCAGACAGAAACGAAGCCCTCAACCGCCCTCAAATCTAATGTTTTTTTAGAGGCGAAGCTCCTTAGGGGCTAGCCATGTCCGTCCGCCGTCCGCCGTCCGCCGTAGGCCCGGCGTCGGGTGCTCGTGCTTCTGCTCGTGAGATCACATGCTCACGATCACGTGAGCACATGCTCACGTGCTCGTGTAGGGCAAAAAAAAAAAAATTGAAAAAAAAGGTGAAAAAATTATGAAAAAAGAAAAAGAAGAAAAAAAAAGAGTAGGGGGTTCTGAGATGCCATCCCATCTGTCTGCTTAAAAAAGAAGAAGAAAACCACACATTCTCCTACTGACATGAATGAAAAGGCTCGGCATGCTGCGGCTCGGCGTCTACGCAGACAAGCACCACCAGAGCTTCGCCCCAAGCAACATCATTTTTAGTTTTTTTTTTTTTTAGGTGCTGGTGTGCTCTTGAATATTACGTGGCCGTCATCTAGCTCCGAAATATGGTGGAGTTACGTGCAATTTCATAGTTTGCCTTAACGCTGTTTCTTATATTTTGGCTACTGCGCCGATGCTCGATATATTTGTAAAGCTGTGCCAGTTTGTTTTTGCTGTACATAATTTTCCAGAGTTTGTTTACCGTGAAAGTATGTGGAAGCATTAATGTTCACCCGCAGACGAAAAATTAATGTTATATTTATTTTGAACCTTTTTTTTAATTTGTAGCGGTATTGTAAAGTACATTGCTCCTAAATTGTTCATGAACCGGAAGTAAAACTATTGAAACACGGTTGTCGCGGTAGGGCGCATGAACTAATTAAACGATGAAGATTAAATAGATTGAATGCGGGTGTTTTTCTTTTTAAATATCTATGAGCACAGTAGGGAAAAGACAAATCTTAGACATAATAGAAACTAACATTACTTACCACGAAAAGCCGTTGGCGGTAAATATTAAAAAAATATGTATATTTAATTTCAAATATAAAAAAAAAGATCCCTAGAGAAATACAGATATTGCAAGCGACCCCTCCAGAGAATAAAATTATTAGGTTCATAAAGCCCCGAATAATCATGAATAAAATGAAGAAATGTGTAGCGGTCAGTGCGTGGTAAACCTGGCAATCCATTTAACTGATAACTGTAATTCATTTCAGCTCAAATCCAGACGCAGACGACGCTACGAGCTAATGGGACAGGTCAAGCAGCGTCAAAAGTGAGACTCACTAGGCCTTTCCTGTTTACGACTGCTTCAGCGATGATATAACATGAAGAAACACGACGAACACCACGATGGCGCGCTTTTGACGCTGTCTCATATCGGTCCAATCAGCTCGTAGCGTCGGCGGCGTCTGGACTTAAGGTAAAACGAAGTAGACAGTAATGTCAACCGAATACACACATTTTATTTAGAAACGATTGTCGGCTTCACCAAATGCGTCGACTAGAGTTAACATCGGCAACGAGCAAGTGCAGCCTCCGAAACGATGAGACAGTGTACGCCAGCGCTGTGCCGACCGGAGCTGGAACATATGGCACAGAGCTTCTTCAGACAATCCCCGCTTTGTCTTCCTTGGACCAAATGAGAACCATTGTTGTACAAGCGGACGATTTACGTGTCATAAGCGAGTGTTGTAGGAAAAAAAAAGAGAAACAGGCAGTTGGATACCACAGGCGAGTGCTGCACCGTCATATTTAATGTTAAAGAAGAAAAAAAAAATACAGTTTAGTTTTGCGATGGGTGCAAATAGGGCGAGCATCTTGCTACACCCCGAGAAGGACAACATAAAAGTCACACATTATGCAAATGGTAAATAAAAAAAGGATTATTGAGAAAGGGTGCGGATTACCGTACGAAAATCTCTGCACTACGTTTTCTTTGGACGTCGCTTAGATGCAGGGCACTGTTAAATGTTTAAGTTTGAGAAATGTTGGAGTGTTATCACTACTATGGGGACATAATTGGAGCTCAATCGTTTATTAGAATCCAACGAAACTTTAGAGGCGCATAGTCTAGACACGAAAGGTCTGTTTATATAATTAGAAATTCTTTGACCACCAACGATTTGTTTAATAAAATTAAACCGACCACCCCGATTTCAACTTCACATTGTTTTCAGTGTTATAATATATATTAGATTTATATATATATATATATATATATATATATATATATATATATATATATATATATATATATATATATAAAATATCAGGGGCACACTAATGCCTGGAATAAGGTGTAAATCACCTGATTTCAATTATTCTAGAACACTTTTTTTGTATTGTGATTTTTTTTTTAATCTAATAATGAACGCCTGCTCAGGCATCTGCTATCTCTGCAAACCTTTAAAGTATCGTAGATACGTGAAATTCCAAATACATGTTTTATCCGTCTATAAAATGAGTTATTTACAATGCGGGAATTCAAATATACGGAAAAGGGTCGTTACTAGGCCTGAACGTCGATTGAAACATTTAACCCGATTTATTACTCGGCACCCTTAAATCGGTTAATTAATCTATTAATTGATCGCGTGAATTCGAAGACATAGCGAAAATGGGCAAAAGCATAATTTTTCTTTTATGCTTTTTTCTGTGATAAACACCGCAATGTGCATATTCAGCTGGGGATAAGCATGGTGTTGTAATTCATGAGTTTTTCGCCGACGAACAAATTAAGATTTGAGTTTTACAAGAGAGCTTTAGTAGATCGTTCCGATACCTCCGATACCCCTGATAATGGTACCCAATAACGATACAATTCATGCGCGATTGGTGGGGGGGAGTATTGAGTATCGTTATCGGAGTCATCGTAACGGTCTACTAAAACACTATATTTTTCAAAAACCACTCGGGAAAAAAAAAAAACGGAAATATTTTGTGGTCCTGTTTTGGTTTACCCGGTTTAAAGTTTAACCGATTTACCAGTTAAAAATAAAACTCGATTATTGATTAATCCCAAGGTTAATCGATCAATCACCCAGCCCTAGATGTTACTGTTTGCAAAAGCTGTCGGAAGTTTTATCTTTTAGCAGAAAATAAAACTTAATCAGCGATAGCGCTACCCTCATGGCAGTAAACTGTAAGCAAATAAACATGGACGGTGGCGAAACTAGAACAAGTTATGCGCCTTATTCCGGTTTTACGATAGCCGTTAATCCTACTACAAGGCGAGCCCATGCCAAACTCCTCTTTTTTAGTATGCCTAACGTAAAGAGACTGTCTCATCGATCTGCTTACTGCTTTCATCGGCAAGGGCACATTTCATTTTTAGTTTTTGAATCCGATTAAATCTCGAAGGTGAGTCATCTAATAGAGTTTTGCATCAGCTGCCAGAGCACAGTGAACTTTCAATAGGAAATTCCGAAGTCGCGTTAACAGTTTGTCAAAATGCTTTTATTTAACAATCGAGAGATTGTAATATAAAAACCTTCTTGCAAAACATTTGTTTATATAGGAGAGAAGACAGTTTAAAGTTTCTTAACTTGTGTTCCTGCAGCCGAATAGCGCACTTTTATGTGTCAAAAAGACAAGCGTTTTTTCCCCGACAATACTAAGTTTTACAAATTATTTTTAATTGAACTATCGCACAAAGGTGGAAGTAGTTAAAGTTTTGCTAGAACGGTTACTTTATTTTGCATCTCTGAAAGCAACTAGAGGTATTTTTGTTGTATTAGAAAGACAAAAGCCTTCTTCCTGACAAGTGGTTCTACAAATTACGTTCAGTCGAAATAATATGCAGGACACATCGCTAAAACATTTCGTGTAAAAACTACGCATCACAAAGAACTATAAGAATATGGTATGATCCACTGCCAAGGGACCTATTTATTTAGGCGCATAGCGTATAGCATATAATTATGATTTTAATGAGGTTGGCATAAATACCGTTTTATTTATTAACAATAAACAAATAGTTTCAATGAAAAACTTGCTAGGTATAATCGAAACCTACCAAATTCCTTAATTCTAGACAAATTTAGAGTCATGCATGGATAGTTGTTCTGGGCCCCCCGAGAATGCATTCAACTTCGCTTCGTGCTTCAAGTTCTTTTAAATTTACCGATTTAGTGGTTTTCGATGAAGCTGAGCACGTTTCTCATTATAACTATCTGTTTAGTCTAACGGATCATAAGATTATTATGCAAAACTAATCAAGGACTTCATTCTTCGAAATGCCATGTACCTCGCTAAACTGGTCCCTCGGTGGTGACTAATACGGCACCAATTGTTTTTCTGCGCAATGCGTAGCTGTCGCAAAAAAGAAAAACAGAAAGGAAAACCTGGCCGATGTTGGGGGAAAACACGGTATAAAAAATAATCTGACAAATTAGAGCCTGCTGGTAAAGTTACGAGGATAAAGGAAAGCAACATGAAAAACGGACGCATCTTCCTTTCTGGCGTTCACGTTGTTTTCCTTAATCCCCCCCAAAAATATGCTTGGACCAATCAAAAGCTGTGCCCTAACCCTAACTGATTACGTTGTCACGTAAAGGTAATTGATGAACTCAAGGCAACGTTGGCACGCACGAGCTGCACACAGTGATTGGAAACAAATGATGTTTACTTCACGATCGTATTCTCACCATTTACTGAAGAAAAAAAAATGCTCTTGAAACCTCCGGCAGCACACATTGAACACCTGTCGATGTAATATTTCAGGCCGTTGTAAGCTACGGCGCAATTAAACTCAAGATCAATTCCTTTCATTATGCGTTCTAGTTTCAGACTTTCCAACGTCATTAAACAGCTACGGTCCCCCGAAAGCCTAGTGTTTTAGTTTTGTTGAAATGTACTCAGCACGCGCAGACGTTCATAGAAAAACCTATTCGAAACGAGGGACAGTCAATATTATTCCTTGGTCTAACTCTATTTAAAAATTCACGACCAACGCGCAAACACGAAAACATTCGAAGACGAACTATCAAGTATGCAACGAGCACACGGACGCTAATTTTGGCTCGTGTCAGACGAACGCTATCATCTTTCATTTACAATCGAGTCTTTTTTTTTTTTTTTTCTTTCAAGTCGTGACAAATTAGAAGCTTGACTAATGACCGCAATAATTACAACGCGGTTTATGTTCCCAATAATTCGAGAGCTTAGAAACGCTTTGCCGCAATAAAACTCTTCGTCGTTTATCATCGATTCCAGCGACCGGTCGATTCATAGCCGCGGGCCAACCGTCCCATTTTGGAAATTTATACACTCGTGCGTTCAACCGCCCAGGGTCAGACCAAGCCAATGCGTTAAAAAAAAAAAAAAAAAAACAAGAAGAGCACCGGCATATCGCGGTATTAATAAAGTAGGGGCTAGTGTACGGAGACCGACTATAAATCAGCCAGTACTTGTAAATGCCCCAAGGCCCAACAATCGCTGCAACGAACGAAAAAAAAAGAAAAAAGTGCGAACTGAACATGAAGGGCACGGATTTGCGGTCGCCCCTAAATATTCTCTGTTTCACCTTACGAAGGAACGTAGAGTGCGCAACGAGCCTTGGTAGACAATCCAATGCCGCGTGAGTGCCACGAGACCTTCAGGAAAGGCGCAGGGACGCACGGGACGCGTAGTCACGTGATTATTTCATAGCTCTGGATTGGCTGGAATAGTTCGTAGCGTCCTCTGCAGTCCATCGTAACGGGAAACGGAGTATAGGAGAGCGCCTCTCAGAGCAAATAGAGCCCGCCAGGACGGGGGGCGGGGAGGTCAAGTGGACCTCGTCGGAAAAGCTGGGTGTTCGATAAACACGGGTAGACACGTCGCTGGACACTTCCCACTCAATTAATCTGGTCTAGCGACCACACGTCGCGTCCTGCACGGTGGGCAGGGAGAGCGCTGGTTTAGACCGGAAACCGGATGAAATTAAGCAAAGACGGATAATAAAGAGTGTGCAGAACCATTTATCTGGATATTGCGCGACCTTTTTGGGCACTTAAAATAAATCTGGTAAAACGCTTTGTTGGACGCAAGATAAGAAGAAGAAAAAAAAAGATAAAAAAGAGCGCGTTGAAGTTATTTATGAGAAGGATGAATTATAAAACCGACATAATACGGAGGGGCTAGGGTATATAATACTCAATGGCTTTTACGTTTTGGTATGAAGTTGCTTTTACTCGAGGTTAAGAAATATTTCAGCATATTATTTGACGGCTAAACTTTGACAGTAATTGAATATTTATATCAAATTGAGTGTTACTGTTTATTGTAGTATGAACATCGGTTAATAGTCACTAGCTGTCGCTCTATCAATATTGAGCAAAGATTTTGGAATATATGGCTAGAATTAGGTTGCTCCTTATGTTTCTTCCTTCTTTCAATCTGTAACCGAGGAGACAACAGACCAAAAATCAATAATAGTCAAAATTAGTTTAAAAAAACACAAAAAACAACAATACCGACAGCAATTTTTTGTGTTTTGCTGCTGCTGTATAACTGTGTCGATAATTTAGAAAACTAATGTATGACAACACACCAACGTATTTGCTTCGAAGCAATGGAGGTTTTTGGCGGAATATTATGGCCTACTATAATCTTTTTGTTACTTACTTTTAATTATACATGCAATAATTAATTCCGCACTCACTGACAAGTGCTGATTGTTGAGCTTCGTTGCTGATGTAAGAATGCATTTATTTTCAGTTTTTGCAATTAAGAAAAAGAGTTAAAACATTAATTTTTTTTTTTACCACTGATCCTGGTACTCAATTGGCAAACTAAAATACGCGAATGTCGAAAATATCACCTAGTTAGCTCTAGAGTAATTAAATACCTCGAACCACGTCAGGTACAATACACCATGATTAAAAAAAGAAGCATACACTGAATTTTTCTTTGAGCGCCTTAGATCGTTTTGGTTTGTTTGTAAGTGTGTACTTTCAAAGTGATACCCTAAATTCTATATTAGGGCAAAGAAACACACCATATTGCGTAATGCAGATATCGCATTTTCTATGCCATATATATTTAATCCCTCGTTTATTAAACATACTTTTGCTAATATTCAGGAGTTTCCTCAAGGTAAAACAACAAATACAACAACATATCTGAAAAAAATATATGCGGTTGCATAAATGTGCCTATAAGGTTCAGAGGATCAGGTTGGCGGGTCGAACGAACTACACCTAAGGACGGACAAGACAACGCATCAAATGTATTCTCCTCTTTGTCCTTCCTTATGTGAAGTTGTTTCTCAGTCGAATCAATTTCGAACTCCAACGGCGGCATGCATTTTATTCCCTTTCCTCCGTTTCGCAATTGGGTCACCAGGCCGCGTCAATTTTCGCTGCACATTTGCGGGATGTTCCCGTTTCTCTTTATGACGCCTTTTATATATATATATATATATATATATATATATATATATATATATATATATATAGGTAAATGAACACGTCGCCAGAAAACAACTTGGAAACTTAGAACTTAAAACTTCAAAACTTTAATTCCCAACCGTCTCGCCGGGAGGACCCGGCTTCGTCAGGGGTTCGTCATACGGTAAAATTGCATTCGCGAAGACATTAGTGGAGGCGCAAGAGTAAAGTAAGGGAAAGGAGGAGACAACGCCACATATGGAAAGACATAACAAAACTAATCCCAAAATAAGCAAGATACAGGAAGAAGCAGCAAATAAGGAACGTCTGGCCGCGGCAACAACAATATATATATTTACGGTACAGTACGAGTATAGTACAGAAATATCTGCAGCAGAGTCACCCGCTATGATTTCTTTTCTCAACTTAAATTTGGAATAGCGCGATGGTAGTCTGCCGTACAATTCTAAAAAAACAACTTGAATCAGGGTTACTCATTTGGGGTTTCTAACATGCACCACGCCGTAATCAACACAATGCACCCCTGTATAATGTTACACTCCTATTGAGACAGCATTTGTTCTCCATAAAGTATGTTTTTAAGTGGGAACCATATTATCTGAAAGCCCACTGAATGCCGACAATACTAACGCGTTATGAGACGTCTCTGTCAGTATTCGTTCGTGTTTCTTCCCCCCCCCCCCCCCCCTTAAATTTAGCTCTTAAAGTGACAGAGCCACAAACCGGGTGGGGGCAAGGTTTGATCTGTTGGGAGATCGAGACGCAACGAAGCTGCCCTAGACGTTGAGGCGTGGGAAGAGGACGGGGAGCGTTCACCAGTCAGAGTTTCTGGACACCCAATGTCCAGTTTCGTGCGGAACGCCCGGAACTCTGGACACATATGCCGGGGTTGCACTGCTCGTACATCCTACAAAAGACAGTCTGCAAACACGAGTCACCGCAATATCCGTGGTTCAAATGCCGCGTGCCATTCTTTCCCCTTGAACGCATTGCCGTGCGGCATTCGAAGCACGGATCTCGCGGTGACTCGCCTTCGAATCTGTATGCAGACTGTCCTTTGTACGATGTATGAGTAGTGTGACCCCGGCTTAACTGATAGAGCGCGCGAGTGGTCCAATTTAGAAGCATGTCCTCAGAATTGTGTTGGTTTTGAGAGCTTAGAGTGACTATGAAGCTTTACTCTGAGCTTTTTTGTGGAACATGTAACCGACCATCACAATAAATTTGAGAGGCATTTATGTTTCTTTTCTGTTTTACAATAATTACTACCCCCTGAACGAGGTCTGCGAGAAAAGAAATTGAAGCGGTGCAGAATGTAGAGTTAATTCTGCCGTGTCCATCAAACTGCGCAAGAGTGCCATCGCAACTATCACGAAGAGTCCGAGTGCAGAGGACGCGACCGAGAAATCGGACGTCACCATTGTTGTGAACATGTTCATACGTAAAGTCAGTATAAGATATACCAAGAATAAGTGTTCATGAAAGTTCCTGCATGTGCTCTAAAAACTTCCCTCGAGTAATTTTTTTCTTCAGTAAGACAATACGAAAACCAATCGCTATACAAAACTGAAAAAAAGAAAGAAAGACGTTTACCCTTCTCTGTAATGCCGAATTAGAGCGCAGCTCTTGAGGAGGAGGAGGGGAGGGCACGGAGGGGAGGGTATGTCCCTCCTTCTCGCCTGCTGCCCTCCCATTTGACAGAAAAGTTTCGGTAAATTTCTCGCTAAATTTAGCGAAAATTTCTCCGCTAAATTTACCGGGAAAATATTCCCGCGAAATTCAGCGGGAATTTAGTGAACATTTTCTCGCTAAATTTAGCGGGAATTTAGTGAACATTTTCTCGCTACATTTAGCGGAAAGTTTTGCGAAAATTAAGCGAACATTTTCCCGCTATGGCTAGCGAGGAAACTGAATTGGTGTTTAGGTCACGTGACATCAATTTTCCCGCCAAATTTAGCGGGGAAGTATTTCCGCTAAATTTAGCGGGAAAATTCACCCGCTAAAGTTAGCGAAAATGTTTCTGCTAAATTTAGCGGGGAAACTGAATTGGTATTGAGGTCACGTGACGTCGGCGTAACCGCGCGCGTTGCATTATGAAAAAATTTTCCGCTAAATTTTGCGGCAAAATTTTCCCGCTAAATTTAGCGGCAAAATTTTCCGCTAAATTAAGCGGGAAAAATCATCAGCTGAATTTAGCGGAAAATTTTTCCATAATGCAACGCGCGCGGTTACGCCGACGCCGACGCCGACGCCGCTCAACCCGGAAACGCGGGCGCCTAAGAGCTGCGCTCTAAAAGGGAAGGCAAGCGAGGGAAACGTCATGCCCGCGGTTTCGAAACGCAAACTTATTTCCAAGTTCAAAACATCTTTTTTTTTTTTTTGGGGGGGGGGGGGGGGGCAATTATTATTTGCCAGGTGTCTTCAGACTCCGGATGCTATGAGGAAAAGTAGATGCGCAGCATATTCTAGATCACGGTGGACAAAAAGAGAGGTGTCTGAACAAAGCCAGAAAGATGTCCCAATTTCAATCTGTCTTTGCGTATCTCCCGACAGGTGCTCTGAATACGGCCTGCAAGTTCTTCTGCACTTTGCGCATCTGGTGCTTTGTTTACCGCCGACGCCTCCCCCCCCCCCCCCCCCCCCCCCCGTCCAAGTGGTTTTGTTTACCCCCTACTTCAACCAATGAAGGTGCGCGCTTGGGTACCTGGTTATCGCGCGTTTCCTACCGGCTCTCTATGTTGCCCTTTGATTCGCACGCTCCTCCTTGCTTTCCGATGCGCGAAAGATGCATTTTGGAACACTCGCTCGCCATATATATTTAGGGCAGTGTTGGCGGTGTCGCGTTACAAGAAACCGCGTTATCGGTAACGCGTGACTTTTTCTTTCTTTTGTAACATTGTAACGTACTCGTTGCTTATCTAATACAGTAGCAAGTATCGGACTTACGTTACTTAATTCGGGTAACGGGTAACGTATAGTTACATTACTCGTTACATCTTCCCGGGACTTAGAACAAAGATTACACTTCAACATTTTTCGTGTTTTCTAGGCGTTAAGTCATACGAATGCTTTTGTTTTTCGCGTTTTACTTCGCGTTTTTTTTTTTTTTCGTGAGTATTCAGGTGGAACCGTAAGAAATATCAAGTCACGGGGTTTGGCAGAAATGCGAGTGAACCTTCGACACACATCTTCTATGGCGAGGTGGCGCGGCTCAGACACCTCACACTTCTTCCACCATATTGTGACTGGGGGAGCCGGCTCCGAGTCTGACAAGTTCGTCGAATGTGAAACCTGGGGATACAGTGCCGGGTCCCGCATGCAAGCGTTCTACGCACAAGCGGGCAAGTGGCTTCGTACTTGTGTTTAATTAACCTTCTCCTTAAATCTTATCAATCTAATACCATCTTTTTTATTCCGCGCTAACAAATACAAAAAAAAACAACAACAACAACAACGGTGCGTTTCATTTATGTAAATGAGGCACTTGACAGTAGCTGCCAGCCACGGTCATCCAAGAATACACGAGAGATCCTACGATAACGGCGGCCGGTCTCCCACTCTCTTTACAGCTGACTCACGTTACGCTGGGTTTTAAATTTGATATCTTCATGAAAGCAGCAGCGAGTGAATAATCTTTGGCAGCTGGAAGAACAGCGACGACGAAGATAACGTTGAAGTTGCTGTTCAACGATCCGTACCGAGAGATAAAGAGAAAGAGAGAAAGAAATCAGGAAGCGAAAACAGAGAGAAAGACAGGGAGAGAGAAGAAAATGAGGTATACGATATTTGCTACCGTGTAGGTCAGCGTCCTCCTTTTGGAACCAGCCCTTGGAAACTTGAAGGTGCAATATGAAAAGGTTTGTTCTGTTTCTCTGAATACTGATTTGACGTAATCAAGAATGTTCTAAATATAGAAGCTATGCGTTTGTTTCTAGACCCACGCGCATGCTGTTAAACAACAGAAAAAAATTCCTCAGTAAATTAGGCAGCGTTAACCTCTTCTTCTCGGGGCCAGTACAAGCCGTCAATAAGAATCGACTCGTTTACTCGTTAATAACAATCTTATCTCGGTAGTGTACAGGCCGCCGAATGGGAGTCAGACATTTTTTTTTTCGCCTTCCTAGAAACGTATTTCAGATTTGCAATAAAGAACAAATATGCTGTTATTTTGGGATGTCATTTTAACCTTGAGATGCTCCAGGATACCCCTACCAAAAGAAAAGAACAACTGTAATTGCTAATAAACAGCAGTGTTTGTATAAATGTCATTACATCGCCTACTAGAATCACCGCACAATCAACATTGCTTGATTTTCTTATAACGAATTTTGACTTGACCTATATAAAATCAGGGATAGTAAGCACGGATATAAGCCACCATCTAAGTGTATCTATGTGTATAAAAAAAGAAGAAATAACCAAAATCACGAGGAGCCGTCTTCGCGTAACCTTTCATAATATTACAGAAAATAGCCTCCGTGAATTTAGATTGAAACGTCTGAGTTTGACTGACATAAAGTCTATAAAGAACTGGACGTTGACGTAACATAATCTTTTTCTATACAAATTTTAGCACATAAATAAATAGTGTTTTTCCCTATAAAACTGTTAGGCTTGTCAAAAAGAAATCGTAAACCCTGTTAACACCAAAACTTCTAATAAGAAATAATAGAAACAAAAACATACAAATCAGTTGTAGAAACAAGACAGCCTAAAAACCTTAAAACGTCCAAATTATATTGAAATAAACTTGCAAAAGAACTAAAGTCTGGTAGAACAAGACACTTTAGGATTTGCTTTATGTCTTCCGAAATGTAAATAGGACGTCACGTGGAAAAAGCTTAACAATGTTCTAAATCGTTCCCATGCTACCAAACAAATTGAGGAAAAAAAAATGTATCCGAATGACATAGAACTAACAAGACGATCACTAGCAAGCGCTTTTAATTATCACTGCGTAAACTTAGGCGCACGCCTGGGGAAAACGCTTGCGCGTATATTGAACGTCGAAGTGGAAACTCGATTTTTCAACCTGCCTCAGATACCGAAAGGGTTCAAACGTTTTTATGGCTAAAAATAGTTCAAGCTGTGACCCTGACGACATGCAAATAGGCCTGATCAAATATGTAATAGATCTCATACCTCCCTGCGTGACGTATATCTTTAATCTGTGGCATGCAGCAAGCAGTATCCCCCCCCCCCCCCCCCCCCCCTAAGAAAAAAAAAAAAAAGAAGCAGATTGCGAGGGTTAGCGTTAGCTTACAGAAAGCGGGATAAGAACGACATGGGAAACTACAGGTCCATTTCAATTTTATCGGTATTCTTCGTTTTCTTTTTTTTAATTCTGCATTTGCGTCTGGTAAAATTCTAAGACAAACATAATATACTCACTCCATCACACTTTGGTTTTCGTAAATTCCGATCTACAGAACTTGCACTTTTAGAACAAAAATAATAATTTTTGTGAAGTTTCGAGGGTAACGAAATGGCACTTGGAATCTTTATCGACTTTAGCAAAGCATTCGATTACATAAACCACAATCTATTAATAAGAAAGCTAGAAATGTATGGTTTTCGTGGACATGCCTCCACATTAATTCCGCTATATCTTGCACATCGTACACAATTCTTTCATATGAACGGCTAGTGGTCTGATGTAAAACCAATCTTATCCAGAATTTCAACGGGGAGTATTTTGGTACCATTTCTATTTAACGTATATGTCAAAGATTTTATAAACCTGAACAAACGTATTAAATATATAATTTATGCTGATACGAGTTTATTTTTTTAATGCAACTGCTGTATCGAATAGTAATTCGTGCAAATCAAACTCTTAAAGACCTTGTTACATAAAGTTATTTTCATGATTTGTAAATTAATCATAACGAAAGAAATGCAATTGTATTTCGCCCTAAAACCAAAATTATAATAGAGCCAGTCCTATTGTCTTAAATTTGATAAAAACGGATGTTATTTTTAGTTTAAGACACCTGGTGTCATTTTCACAGATCGAAAAAGATAGGATGAACATGTAAATTATATTTTAATAAAACTGGCACGCGTTGTTGGCGTCGTAACCATCATATCCTACAACAAAATGTTAAATTACTAATTCAAAATCATAATTTCTTTCTTATATAAATGATTTCCATATAGTCTGGGAAAATACTACAAATACCATTTAAAATAAAATTCTTGTCTTACAGAAAAAGAATAATCAAAGAACCATCTGTAATGTATCATATGACCATCCTGGCGAGCCTCTTATTAATGGTTTTTGTATAATGCCCATTGAACTGTGTATATAAATATCGACCGTGCGTGACCAATAATGTACAAAACAAATTTCATAGCTTTCTTGAACTTGCGTCCCCAACACCAAGAGTGACAAGTTATCCCAGCCGGAACACGGAGTACTGGAAGCTCGAACAATTCAAAACAACATACGGTGAGCAAATTTTGTCAAGTGCCATTCCTAAATTACTTATATCTAGAAACCCAAAACATTTATCTTCTTACTGCAGCAGAACAAGATTTCCGAGCATTCTTCTTCAATAATAAGATTTGAAACCTTGCTTGTAATAAACATGTTGCCATTTTCGTTTGCACTGACCTATACTGTGGCTGGATGTATTTTTGATGTGTGCAGTATATTTTTTTTTCTTCATATGCATCTTTAAACTGTTTAACGATATGTTTTCCTGCGTTTTTATGTGTTTATTTTTCTGTACCACTGCTGCCAAATGTAAGGAGGTAAGGCTCGACGCAGCTCGACGCAGCTCTACGCAGCTCGACGCAGCTGTACGCAGCTCGACGCAGCTCGACGCAGCTGCACGATGCAGCTCGTCAGGTTGCATTATGCAGCTCTTTTCGTCGGTCTCCCTCCGCCATTTAATATTTTGACGGAGAATAATAATAATTATTATTATTATTACTATTATATGGTCTCACGGGTTCGTATAGACCCCTTAAAAAATTACGCCTTCTTACGGCCGATCTGAAAATACCGAAAAGTGGCGTGCGCGTAGGACACCATAAAAGTGACAAGTCTATCAGTCGTTTGCATCGTCTCGCAGAAGTATTGCATCAGTGCAGCGGACGCTTGTTGGCGTCTTTTGCGCATTCCACTTTGCAGTATTTTCAGATCGACCCTAAGAGGACGTAATTTTCCCCACAATTGCGGCAAAATTAAATCCAATATCGTTTCATGGTCGACATTTAAGCGAGCTAAAAGTGAAATTCTCATGTGACCATCAGAGCAGCAAACTATAGAGTCGCTGAGAGCTTGAGCAACGCAGAGCGCCGACTATCCCAATCACGCTTCCTGCTTTCTGATTCGTTCTTCGGTGTTGTTATTGGTTCATGCCGTATTCTGATTGCCTGCGGATGGATGATAAGATGCTCGGAGATCGCCGAACCCTCCGTCTCTTAAACTCTAAGTGACTGTAAGAACGCGTTGGATGACGTCTGCATCAAGATTGAGCAGCATCTTGATCAGATTTCCACAGAATCAGCTGTATAGCTCTGGTTCCGCCAAAACACTCCCCCTGTCTTATATCTAGGGGACAAATACAAAAATTATATCTAAATATTTAAAAAAATCGTAAATAAATAGGTCTAGTTTTATTGTTTCGAGAGCTCCCGACTTTCATGCTACACGCGTTCAACAATGACCGAGTTACATACAATGTTTTTCAGAGTCCACATTTATTGATATAGGTGCGATCAGTCAGGAAACTGGGTCATGGTTCGAGATGATAAAACTGCGCTAAACTACTGAAAGGCGCAAGCAAGCAGCGTTTTTGAGGATCTATTTCTTTTATCTAAAGCCGACTAGCAAAATATTTTTAAACCAGGGTGAAAATCATCATCGCCAACCTTCCCATTTCCCCCTCTTCCACCTTATTAAATTCCACACTCTTCACAAACTGCGCCTTGAAGTGGTGCTTGACGACAGCTCCTTCGGACAAATTCCATAACAAGGTAACAGCCTATAACATGTGAATGCGGTGACTCCTCTGAAGATGTGCAGCACACTCCTTCGACATCCTCCATCTCTATGGCGAAAATACTGGGGCCTTGGCCCACTCGAAAAGCGTCTTAATGGCGCTTAACTTTATCTACGACGTTCTAAACGACAGACGAATTTCTTTTGTATGATCGTAAAATATTGCCTTTCAAAGTTTCTGTTCGCGTGCACGCGTACGAGCGAGTGAGCGTGACAGCATGCGATGTGCGTGTAAAACCCGTGCCACAGGGACGGGTAACGCTTCACTCCATGCACCGATATTTAGGTGCCTTCCTTGTAAACGCCTTTGAAAATTCCCTGCAGCAATGGGGTCATAAGCCGGGGTGTGATTCTCCGTGAATGGCGATTTGACAAGAAATTACGACCGGTGAAACATATGCCTCGAGTTTACCAAACTTGATTTACTGCGCTATTTATCACCGTTTTTTTTTTCGATTTGTCGCTGCGTTTCTGTTATCCTGAATGCGCTGCATTTACGACTATGCTCAATTTTTTCATGCGCCTTCATTCAAATCTTTTCATCTTTCCTACACTCTAAGAAATCTAGTGCGGCTACTTTCCTTGAAAGCACTTGGCAGAGCCAATTCTGCTATTTAAAGGGGCCCTCCAACAGTATTTGAGCGTCTACTTTTTTTTGCGGTTTCTCCACTCTAGTGGTCCCGGAAACCCAGTGGACAACGAGAGAGTTTAAAAATATTAGCGCATCATATTTTAATTTGACAACTCGGAAACACCTCCTCCGACGGTGGCGCCGCGAGGTGCCGAATGCGCGCGCATAACGGCGCTCCCTTTCACTATACGTCACATTCACTGGGTTTCGTGATTGGCGAGAGCCGTCCCAGAAATTTTGAAGCGGAATAAAGTATATCACACGTTAACCGTCATTATTTTTCTAAAAAGTCGTTTTTATAGAGCTAATAAAGTTGCAAATTAAAGTTCAAAAAGGGCGAAAACAACGCCTCGTACAAGGGCCTTACGCCTCGTCGCTCATGCGCGCCTCCCAGCGGCGGAGTACCTCCTACTCGCCGAGGTGGCTCCGGCAGCTCCGGTGGCGGAGTTGCGGGAGACGAGGCTTCCGCGGTTGTCGAAGCGGACTGAGGCAGAGACGCGTCGCGGCGCTTGCGTGGTGTGTCCTCGTACGGCGCGAAGCCCAGCTCCGCACTCCTTTTTAAGAATTCGGCGCTCAAAATCCGATAAGCCCGGTAAATTCATCGATGATGGCAACCCGATTCCAAAGCTACGATGGTTGCAGCGAGGCCTAATGGCCGACCGGGCCGACGGGCTATCAACCAAACTCGCGTCCAATTGGCCAACCGCTTTGCTCCAATCGCTAAACTGTTTCATTTTACGTCATGAAGCGCAATGTTTTGTTTATTTAAAGTTGTTTTCTGCAATATTTAATTTGCTAATAACTCACAAAATATTGCGAATTTCTGTAATATTTTTTTTCCTCGGTGTTCCTGCTTTCATGGGGCTCCTCTTCAGCGCGAACTTCAAACCAGTCAAAACATTGTTGGTGGGCCCCTTTAAGAAGCGGCGAATAAGGAAACTAAAAATAAGTTTTGATCTAAAAACATTTATGGTTCTTAGGCAATTGTGCTGCATGCATGAAACGTTCCAAAATCGCAAATTTTTAGCGATACTCTGAGTTTCACGTATGCAGGGCTGATAAACCTAGCGATCTTCTAGAACCCCCCATATACTCTCGAGCACCTCTCCCTCAGTGCACACAGGTGGTCGAGCTCTTCCTCGCCTACGTCACTCCTCCTCGCCTACCCCTCTGGTCACTTGACCTCCGCCGTTAACCAGTGAGCATCGACCGTCGCGGCCACGCTTATCAGGCTTCACGCAATGCTGCACACCTTGAGAACGTTTCATTAAGAAAAAAAAAAAAAAAAAAACTGTCTACGTTGTGAGCAGTCATTTCCCTACACAACCCTTAGGGGGGTGTACCCCCCCCCCCCCTTATTTTTCTGAAGGCACCCCCTTAATTCGCAACGAATCTTTTATTCTTAATACTCCCCCCCCCCCCCCCCCTTAAAGATTTAGACACCCTCTCTAATTTCAATTCCTGGGGAAACCCCTGGTTGTGAGACTGAGCCTAACGTTTCACGTGATTACGTCATGTGAAACGTGACGCAATCACGTGAGACGTTGGGCTGACTAGTTTTTAGAATTACAAATAAATGAACCATTTATCTAGTCGTTCCTAGTCCGTCATTAAACAACGCCTAACATCAAAATATTTTCAACACCCCCCCCCCCCCCCCGGCCCCCCCTCCGTTAAGAGCGATTTTGTTATTTCTTCGTATTTCTATATATCGAACGATCGCAACATTTATTCTATGACTGGAGTCGTTACACACGTGCCCCAGGCTAATGCACCAAATAATTGGGGACGATATAGATCAATAGATGGGACAGATACCGAAAAAAAAAATAATAGAAAACGGTAACCAAGCCGCAGAAAAAACGAAAAAAGATGTGGAAGCTGATATTTAAAGTTGCACAAAAAAATAGGGGGTTAAAAAATCCGGCGACTCACGATTGACTGACGGCGGCTTTGGAAAAGGTACATCGGCAGAAATCCGAGCAATTAATTTTACGAGACCGGGGTTACGTGATCGCGTGCTAGCAAGTGACTTCCTGCGGTGCTCCGTTCCGCGGCCAGTGCAGCGGCGGCGGTTGCGGCGGCGGTGGGCGCATTGCAGGAACCGGTGGCGTAACGAGCGTCGTTTTTTGAGTCTCTTTGGGTTCCGTCACGATGTGGAGCACACATGACGGGCGGTCGCCGCGCTGTTACGCGCGCACGCTTTGCACATTCAGAGTGCGTGCCGCCGATTCGCCTTTCTTTTTTCGGTCTCTCGTACATGCTTCCAGGCCGGACTTTGTCTCATTTCTCACCCCACGTTTGTGCAAAACTCGCATTCGCCTCGTACGTAATTACTCGCACGATTTTTCTCTCGCTACTGTAATTATGCACCGCGGCGGTGTGTGTGGTGTGTGTCACGCGCACCATTTTCGCTCGAAACGTGCGTGGCATGTATAAAACGCGTTTTTCCAGAGAGTTTTTTTTTTATTTTTAAGATGTGTTTAATGCGACAGAAATGTGCACTGTCGCTGCCACATTCACCAAAAAAATACACGTGCAAACAGGTGAATCACGCGGTAATAAAAAAAAAACAATAACAACAACAACAACAACAAGAGCAAATGCATCAGTCAAATTATATGTAGCATCGCGCACATTCCTATCGGGCCTAGTGAAAAACGAAGGAAACTTGCCGCACAGCACGACGCAAAATCTGTGGGTAAATTTTCTTTTTTTTTATGAACGATTTGAGAAGCATAAGTGTATTTTAATCAGTGCCAGGATGGGAACGACAGGGAGGTCTTCCTGCTGTTCCGCCTCCAGCTCGAGCTGCCTACCTTCGATAACCCTTCGGCGCCTCGTGAGCTTGGAGCGTGCACGTGCACCCAAAGCACGACGGAAAGCAACGAGCGCGTGTCCGAGGCCGATTGTCCGAAACAGACGTCCTGCCCTCTCCAACTCGTGAGTGACTATGCGCCGAGCAACTGAGAAAGAAGACGAGACCAGAGTGCGCGGGGGCATCAGAACGCCGAGCTCTGATTCGCTTGATTAGTGGGTAGACCCAAAGCTATAGCTGCCTTTGTCTCCTCTGCACTCGCCGAATGCTATTATCGAATGCGAGAGCCAAACGCCGGACGCCGGCGTCCCGCGTTCTAACGCGTTCAACGAGTGCAGTGGAGACAAATGCAGCTGGCATAAAGTAAACATAACCATAAAAGTGTTTCAACTTTGCGAATCAGTTTGCGTATTTCATAGACAAAGTCTCTTCTACTCCTTCTATAAAGATTCCTCGCATATATATATATATATATATATATATATATATATATATATATATATATATATATATATATATATATATATATATATTAAAAAACAGTAAAAACGAAGAGTTTGGCATAGTCTTATTATCGTGCGAGTGTGACTGATTACGCAGCCCAGGACGCGGCGCCGTGTTTGCAATTACCGGTGTCACTCTTTCAAGTTATCCGGCGATCAGGAACAGCCACGCGCGGCACCGGAGAAAGATATGAAGGGACAACACCGCCAAATGACAGCAGCGTTGACGTCGCGGCCGATTGACAGTCTCGATACTGACAAATGGGGAACGGCCTGCGAGAATAATTGCTCCGCCTGTGGCAGGGACAGCGGCGACCAAGGTAGCGCGAGCCCTAATTGCCCCCATGGCTGGTGCTCTCACGCTGTCGCGCTCAACAGGCGTGAACAATGGCCCGATTTTGTGAATTTACTTCGCCAAGCATTCCCGTCGACTGTTGGGAGAAACGAGTGCAACGCGGACGGAAAGCAACGCGACACCGGAGGACGCACGTCAGTGCCGTGTTTTCCTTTCTGCTTTATATTTTATTTCTGTCATTGCTACAGACAGCAAATGCATTCCCCGCCTAAAAAAAAAAAAAAAAAAAAAAACTTTTTGGCGGCCTCATAATATCTGTACCCTTCAGTGCAAATTTAAAGGGGCAGTGAAATGATTTTAAAATTGAAAGAATTGCCAGTTTGCATTTTTTATATTGTTTATGCAAGCCCAAGTGACCAAAAACGCGTCACCTTTCCCCGAAAAACTGCTATTCTGCTGCGTAATCGCGAGGCAAAAAACGATTTATTTGCCGATCTGCAGCCGCCTGTCGGGGTTTTGGGAACTAAAATGACACCGTCTCTGGGGGTACGCGGAAGTCAACAAAACCTGCCCCCCTCCGCTGCTACACTTGCCGTCAACCCCGTGGCGATCCGTCCTTTGTGTCCATCGCTCGCCGCGAAACTTCGTCGAGGCTAATCCTTTAAAAGTCGACAATCGCGGAGGAAGCGGCTGGTCTCTGAAGAGAGAACCCAAGGGAAAACTACGTGAACCCCCAGAGTACGTCACTCGAAAGTCGACGTGGAGAGTGGAGAGGCACTTAGACCTTCGATTTGTTTAATTTTTTTAAGTAAGAACTAGCGCTCGCAAAAAAATATGGTTTTTTGCTTTTCGTTCCATAGGTGACGCAGATTAATTTCCGCAGTTAATTGGCCAAAGTCTGAAAATTGTTGCACAGCCCCTTTAAGTCTTGCTTGTTTAAGACAGAAGTTGAAGAGGTTCTTAAAGAAAAAACGAGTTAGAGATAATGTCTAGCGTATATTTGTCTTGTGTATTTGAATATCACGAGCATTTGACCCGAGCGTATCAATAGACGTGAGAGAAACCGAAAAACAAAAGAGCCGCTGGGTGTGGCGTAATACCCAGAAGTTTCAGCTGCATGCCTTGCGCGTGCCACTTGTGAGAGAATCCGTGTAAAGCTTTTGCACTGCTCGGGTAAGGCTTGTGGAAAGCGCGGAAATGTTGACATCTCTGTATTATACCTCATGATACCTTCCTCGCATCAAACGCGACGGGAAAGAGAAGCTTTAGAGCTATTTCGAGAGCGCTCTGGTTGCTATTTGGCCCCAATCTGAAATATAATTTCGATATTCTTAACCCTAGAGGGCAAATAAAGACAATTTAAGTGTTTTTTTTTTCTACACAAATACTGAACCGCTCGACTTGCCCTTTAAAAAGTCTAGGTATCTCTTACACCGTCGAGGGCACGACGCGTGCCCTCGATGGTGGAAGGGATACCTAGACTTTTTTAAAGTAGCCATTTCCGAACGCTCCACTGCGTGTACACAAATCAAAAAGACAGTGCCGCTTATTTTTATTATTATTTTTCGGTTGGAAAGGTTGGGGGGGGGGGGGGGGGGTTTAAGGAACGTGTCAGAGATACATTCCGCTTTCCGAGTGGTGTTGCAATTATTTTTATTTGATTCTCGTGTGCTTGTGATTGTTTTCAGGCCTGTTTTGTTGCCTCGATGAATTCATGTAAACAACGCATTTGAGTTGTAGATGTCGTATGCCCAGTTTCTCACGTCTGAGTATTTTATTTTCTATTTTTCTTTTCTTCTTGTTTTTTCTTAGCCCATCTGTTTCAGCATTCTAGGTTCTCTCAATAACATATATTCCCTTTTTCATATCCTGCATTTACTCTCATTGAACCGCAATAGCCGACTCCCTGAAACCTTTACCCAGTCGGCAATAAAAACAACTTGGCTTCAGGGGCATCACCACAACAAGGACAAGAGCGATTTCATGACATTCTAGTGTAAACAAGAAGTGGAACACCGTAAACACGACGTCTTTGTGCGCACTGTTCGTTGTTTGTTTGCCTGGTGAGACGACGTATGCTTAGGTTGTTGAGTGACGCAGTAAAAGAATACCCGAGTAAATGTAATAAGAAGTAACAAACTTGACGCCTACGTGGGTCCATATCACACGAGCGATTGACGTTTTAGCGAACAGCGCCATTTGAGCGAATCGACGTTTTAACAAATAACGCCCCCCCCCCCCCCCCCTTTTTTTTTTCCCGCTGCGTTCACGACGCTTCGCGGCAGCAAGCTGCGGCGGCTTATTACGAAAAGGTGAACCCACTTGGCCCACCCGTAAACGCCGTTTCGCGGCGGCCGACCATTCGCTAAAGTGTCTTTCGATAAAAATTCGAAGTTCGCTAATACATCGCTCGATCAACTGAGTGCCACCCCGAACAAACCTATATGGAGGGCAAACTTTAGGTGAAATTTCAACCTGAAGTAAATCGTAAGGGCGTGATTTGTAACTCCAGACAAGTGCAGAAGGTTACACGCGTCCCGGCCACTTCAGTACCGTACGGGTGTCCGTTTAGCACAGCAGAGACTATTGCGAATCACCAGAGGAGGCCGCTCTTGCCGGAGAATATCAACGAACCCCTTTGCCTCATGAACATGAAGTAATAATCGTTGAGTGTGAGTGTCTTTGAACTTTTCTCAACCATACGTATCGAAGTTGATCCATAATCAAAACTGTATATCGTGCCTTTTATCACATTGTCAAAAACAAAAATGAATAAAATAAATAAATATTATTCTTGGAGATGAATGAGATCAATTAATCAATTAATGAATCAATTAAAGTGGGTCAATTAATTGGGTTACACATTTTAATCAACAACCAGCCCTAGTTAAATTAGTGATTTTTATTTCCAACTTGGCAAGATCATGCATATATGAGAAATATGCGTAACACTTGCTCCAGTAGTCTACATACCACTAGCAAATAATTAAACGAACATGAGAGACCTTGCTGCAAGCAATAAATAACCAAGTATATCAGTTGTACGGCATCTCCGGAGGTCTATATACAAAGCAATCCGAGGAAGTAAACACGCGCAAAATATAAATAATTCGATGTGAAAAAGAAACAACAAGCTATGTTATATAAGGAGGAAAAACAGAAAACAATATTTACCTATAAACAATAAAAATGCATTATTAGGAAATAAATAATGCCAAAACATTGTTTACATAGAAACAATAAGCTATGCATTGTCATAAAATAAATAAGTTCATTTACCCATACGGGATCAGTTATTTAGCATAAGCGATCCGTTTTAGCACCATAAAATAAATGAGCTCAAGACCTATCTATTTATAAACAACAGATAATGCCGTATCAGTTATTTGTCTTTTCAGTTGATTTTTACACTGCTAGAAAAAAATATCACAGATTATCTTTAATTAATTAAATACGCGATATCCTTATTTTGCGTCTCTATTGAGCTGTATACCAGTAAAACAAAACCTTAAAGATATATCTATAAACACTAAACGATATGACATGTCATTTGGCGTATTCTGTGATTTGAATACTACTAGAAAATAAACAAAAGCAACAATCTTATATCAAAACAATAAGGACGCAACTTAAGTTATTTGCCGTCTCCATGCGAACCGTCATCTCCCTCATTCACCATTGCGTCACTTCTACTTACCCCGTATCGTGTTCCTATTATTAGATTCAGGATTGTCTTCTTGATGAACTCAAAATTATATAAATGTTTTGCCAACAAACGAGAAATAATAAAAGCGCCTTTAACACTAACGCCCTATCAATAAATCAATCGCCGGAGATTCTTTTCTGTGCCACTTAGAAATGGCTGGCATGTGACATATGGTACGCCAGGTTAATGTGGACAAGTAGCCGCATGAAAACGATGTCAATCTGGAAACGTTTCACAGCTATGTGTATGTATTAGTGGTCATTTGTTCGCTCGAGCCACTAGACACGTAGAATGAACATATGTTCAAAAGTGAAACGGCACCTTCCAAGCCCTTTGCCCAGAACATTCGCGGTAAGCCATATTATATAAAAGTACAGGAGTAAAGGCCAAGCTGGCACCTTGCTCCCAAGCTTCTTCAGAAGCCCAATGTCACACTGCGCTCACCAACAGAGCCCAGTAGCGTAGGAACAAACGCAGCATACCAAACAGTCACTCGAAACAAGAACAGTAGCGCAAGGCGCAAGAGGATACGAGGCGTGCGACACGGGAGTCAGCCGAACCAGGCCAGCCTTACCTGTTCCGGCGAATTCGCTCCGGTCACCAACTTTGTAATCCTCGCGCGCGCTCCACAGCGAACTTGGACTCGAACGGGGACACCGGCGAACCAGTCGACCAGTCGACCGAACGTCCCAACTCCCGGGCCGAAGCACTTAGCGCACTCCGAGCGAAGCTTCCGACGTCGCACTGCAAACTCCCTCACGGGGACGCGGTGACGTGCAGGTGCGCGTACCTTTACATCCGGCGCTGCTGCTGCGGCAGAACGCTGCGATGACGGTTGGCGACGCACAGTCGCGACGCTGCTCACAGAAGAAGCACCTCAAACCACATGCCGACGCGCACTTGATCACTCTAATCCCATCTTGATCCCGTTAGCGTACTGTCGACCTTGTCGCCAGGGGGCTTCCAATTAGCCGATGAAGCCGCTGCTCCGTAAACAACCTCAAGGACCGTTAGGCGATCCTGGAATGCTCCAGAATTCTTCCAGGACTGCCGAGGAGGAACACTCCTGCCGGTTTCACTGCATCGTTAAAACAACTCATGCCGAGGATTCCTTTGGGACGCAGGGTGTTGGAGAGGCGGCAGCTGCCAGCATCGTGGACGTGGGCCGATTGATAAACCACAACGCGTTCCGAGAGATCACGTATCACCCTTGGCGTTGTCAACGATTACGTGGAGATGCGGTGCGGCAACACGGCGCAATTCCGCGTCCTGGCAGCAGCGGTGGCGGCAGTGTCTGCTGCCGCAGTCTTCTTTCTCGACGGCATGTGTGCGGTTGTTCCGTTGGTGGTCCCAGCGCGCACCGAACCCTCCGTCACGATCGGATTCCGACTCGCGCACTGAGCGGTTTAATTCGCGGACGGCTTCCAGTTCTCGTAATCTGGGGATCGGATGTCCCAGATCGAGACGACGACCGAGCGGTAGGGAGAGCCGACTTGTGATGTCCCCAAACCGCAGTAGCTCAACTCGGCCACGCGGTAAGGAGACCGCGCGCGTTCGCGCTCACTTGCCACAACTCGCAGTGGCGAGGACGGCCAGAAAAACTAATAACAAAGAAGAGAATTACAACGAAAAGAGTGAGAGAGAAAAAAAATTGGAAAAAAGAAAAAAGGCCAGCCGTAAACACAAGCAAAGTCGTTTGGCGACGCCACCGGTTCCGTTAATTCGCTTTTCTCGCTGCTTCGCTTTCTCTTCGATTCACGTCGATATACGCTCGCCGATCGCTCGAGCGCGTTGTTTTCAGGAAAGATAAAACTGCGGAGACTCGGCATAAAATCCCCAGAGCCCGCAGCAATGTCGTCGTTGCTCGCGGCCCGAGCGTCGAAGGCCGAAAGGGGACAAGAGGAAGGAGCTGCTCGCGGGTTGCGCGGCGGTGAAAGTGCTGCGCCACATTGGGCGCCTCGAGCGAGGTGTCCGGCGTCGCTTAAAACTGCCCACTTGCCCAGTGCTGCTTGCTGGACGCTGGGTGAGGTCCGCCGCATTATGCTCGGCGTAGAACCACTTAAGCTCGATTGAGGCCGCTGACCTTTACATGCATGCAATTGTTTTCATTTTCGAGGATTGAATCGAACGAGGCCACTCACTTTAATCGCAATGTTTGTATTCTTTTTTTTAATTTTAATGATGAAACGGGTCCCGGTACTAAAAAAACAACAACAACGTATTTTATACTCGGAACTAGTTCGCAACATTCAGCAATGACAACGCAGCGGTATTACAATCAAGAATCAAGTCCAGTATTTCATAGACAGCCGTTCTTTACTGGGAGGGGAAGGCACTTTGTTCGGGCACTCTATAGTTGCGATTACGTGTTTTCGGAGTTTCTCTTAAAATTAGGAGCGTGCTTTTCAGAGTTAATTTTTTGCCGAAAATTTGCGGTTTATCGTAGTGCATTTTTTATATAGATTTTGAATTTTAATAACTTTGGACTTTAATTTTATTGTGTTCCCATTTTTTCTTGATCGAAAAATTTGAAAACAAAGTAAATAAAGCCCGGACAGAAACGTGCCACAAGTTCATTAGAACTCACCAGTACTGAATTGTATTTCTGCAGCCGCATTTGGCATTTGTGCCCTTGCCAGTGGCAATACTATCTCCCGTGACAAATATTGCCAAGAAGCGTTGCCTCAATAACAGTCGTTTCTTGGCAATTACCCAACTCCTAAGCGTATAGTTGTAGGGAAGCATGGAAGTTTCAGCTGCCCTCCCTCTTCATTGAAATCTACGGGCTCGTAGCTTTCAGCGTTGTACAAACGCTAGCCCTCCTTCCTCTAAGAGGCACAAATAGTATATATGGTCCAAGCTCGAATCCAGAACAATGGCTTTTGTCGTGACCCAAAGGTGCCATGAAGCGTTGTCCTGAACGAACATTGACGAGCTAAGAGGTAAAACCCCTTTCGACTGTAGTCCGTTATTTTGAGGGAAACTCTTCAGGACCACTGACCGTATACTATTATATAATATATGCGCAAAACACCATATTTGTTTTTGTTTTGTCGACGTGACCTCGACATTCGAAGTCATTTTGGCTAAATCCGAATTCCCCAAAATTTTGCCCGCGAGTAGACGTTTTTTGGATCTTTTTTTTTTTTTTTCCTCGAATTTATCCGAAAACAGGGAACGCTATAGACCAACACGTGGCCCTGACGTCACGCAGCTGCGGTGGCGCTGTCGACGGCACTGCACATGCGCAGACGCTTCACCTCACGCGAATTCGGTTTCTGCGCACGCGCAGTGCCCACACCTGGTGTGGGCAAACGCCGGCTTGTTTGTAAACGGCGGGTCGGGCCAACCCCATGACGGCATCAGCTGATGAAAAAGTCGAATAACCAATCTAGAAGTACGAATCACTGTCATACAATAGGCCTCGCCCTGCATTTCTTTAGCAGTCGGTGACTACAACAAATTCAGTGAATAAACAGGAGTTCGATGGAGAAAGGGAAATGCGGTTTGAGAGAGAAAAACACAATTTTTATGTAATACGAGGCCCAACAAAGCCCTAATATTCGTAAAATCAAGAAATGACATTAGGCGCGCCAAAAGCATTTGTTTTAATAAGAAAAAACAAAAAAAAACGTGTCAGAAAGAAAGCAGACAATATTATCTTTCTCTGGCTCACAAGATTTTTCTTTTCTTTTTTTATTGCAGTTAGTGTTACAGGTGCACCGAATGTAGTGCTTTCCGGGAAAGTAGACGCGTTGTATTTCTTAGTTTTTGTTTCGGTAAAAATGAAGTTGAACTTGAATTTCCGTGGGTTACAGAAGTAGAGTTATTTGCGCATCACTTGCCTAGCATCATGATCCTGTTTCACGCGGTTCGTACAGCTGCCTATCATTTTGATAGGCGATGGCGCTCTCCCCGAGGACCGCGAAACGGTCGCGAACATCGCCCTTCAAAGACAAGTGGCACTCGCCTATTAATTTCCTTCGTTTTTTTTTTTCGGTGACGAATTAGGAGATTAGCTATTCAGAAACTCGGAAACATTTTCATCCCTGATTTGTATAGTTCTAGCAACGAAAGTTGTGATTCTGGACACATAAAAAGAAACAATTTTGATTATGTCTAGATACTGAAAAGAGCGAACGAAAAAGAGGTACAGTGCATGACACTCTTAACGCGAACACAACATTGGCATTTTTTTTTGTTTTATTTTGAAAGGGCAGTAAATTTTACCGCTTAGGTTAGTCCTTTACGTGCGCAGGACTGTAGTTTTGATGACAGCCCTAAAGTATTAGAATAAAAAAAAAGAAACCGGCAATCGCTTCTTCCTGCTAACAGTGTCTGTTCCTGACATCTTGCTTCCGACAGTTTTCATAACGGCCACCGCGTACAATGGCGTCTCATGACTTCTGCAGCTTTTATCCCCGCAAAAAAAAAACAAAAAAAAGAACAGATTATATAATTAGGGAAAAATAAGAAATAATAAAGAAATACGAAAGAGAACAGTCACTGAGCATCCTCTTTATATAAAACCTCCATGACCTCGGCAGCTAGCTGGGTGCAAGTACGAAAGAAACCCGTGAAAAACTGAAAACGACACTTCCGGGATGGCGAGGAAAATGACAACGTCACGTTGAAGTGTGTGTCGTGTATCTTCGCGTTCATGACTGCTATCTTTAAATACATATGTAACCATTCTGGCAGATCGGCCGTCTGGTTAGGTAAGTAATAAGAAAGGGTACTTAGTAGACTCTAACCAATTTCTTCAATGTGCCCGACGTTTCGAAGCCGGCTCGGCTCCTTGTTGACGGGTGACTGTATGTGGGCCCAAAGGTAGCAAGATGTCGTTTTCTTCTTCTTTCTCGCAGTATTATTTTCTTCTTCTGTTTTTGTGCGTGTCGCATCGTAGTCCGTGTATATAGCTGCTTGGCATCGTTCCGGTGGATCGTTTCAGATTGTTGTTCGTATTTTGTATATGCCAGCGATTCTAATACAAAAAGTACTATTTCTTATCTTTAAATATAAAGTACAATAATCCCATGTTAAAAAAAAAAATCTAAAAAAAAATCAGGGGGTTGGTTTATATGTAAAGACACTGGATCCTAGGTGAGTAGAGCCAAGTCTCCAATTCGGTCGTGGAATGAGCAGAAACAAATTGGGTTGTGTGTGTGTTGATACAGCCTAGAACTTGGTCTGTCTCCAAGGGCGTCGAGTCTCCCAGCTGTAGATGAGCAATATAGCCAGTGCAGTACAACCGCTAGCCTGGGGTCTTTAACGTGCACCACGCAGTAGTTATACACGACCGCACGCCGGTACGATGCTCATCCAGATCGAAAAGGGGCAGGGGTGGGGGTGGAATGAGCAGTTTCTCCTTTGCCTCGGGAGCCTACTCGAATTCGCGAGGAAAGGTAGGCTTCTGCCGACGAGTGCACGTTGGCACTTGTTTATATTGAAAAATAATTTTAATGTCTTGAATTGTGCAAGAAGAACGATGTCATTGTTACAGATATGTGGAGATAAGCGTGATTCATATGTTGATTGAATATAAAGCGCCAAAAACGCTTATATTGGCGAGGAACGTTTTCAGTACGGCGATGCTCTATAGTGATCTTTGCGCGGCTGGTCTAGAACGACTTTTTGAAAGCTTCGAAGATTAGAATGAACCGAAATGGCGATTTTCATGCCAACAGAAACCGGTTGTTTGTATGTTACCATCTGTTTTTGACTTGTTAGCAGGCAGGAAAGGCAATGGCGCTACTTTCTCAGGATCCAGTGACTTTAGATATATGAATACATTACTTATTATCGTCAACGTTTCAAAAAAGCAGTTTCGAAGGATTTGTTTGAAGGGCCACACTAATTAAGGAATTAACGAGAAATTGGCAAACTAACTGTGCTTAGTTTACCAATGTTCACAAGCTTTCTTTTCAACTTGTTTTGAATAAAACATATAAATAGACGCCCCCGGTGCCGTCGCAGGATGTATCAAGTGTGTTAACGTGTTTTATATTTCCTATTTCGCGCCCTTCCTTACAATGTCCAGCCTCACGTAACCGTAATCCTACTTCCTTTTCCCGCACCATCGGACCTGCAAAAATACTATGCGCACACATGCTTTTCGCTTTTTCGACTCACAGGGAGTGCGAACAGTGGTGAAAAACAAAGCAAACAAAATAGTCGTTAATTGTTTATACAGCAGAACATGACGACATTGTTACCCAGAACAGGGCGACAGAACATGGTGACATTGTTACTCACTGTAGGAAAGCAGTTTATCCAGTGCGGTACAACTGCTTGCCTGCGGTCTTTAACGTGCACCACAATGTAGTGTGATACGCGACCGCGCGCCGGTACGATGCTTCTCCAGATCGAAACGGGCAGGGGTGCCGATTGAACCCAGGATCCTGGGTCCTGCGGCGAGAGCATTCGCTTTACGTGCTCTGAGCTGGTGTGCGCTAGCCCACTCGGCCACCGATCCCCCAACAGTAGTGAACATGCTTCTCGTCGAGGACTACTCTGTACTAAACAGAAGAAGAAAAAAGAAACTTCCGCGTGAGCACCGACGAGTGCTGTGTTTTACTGGAGGAGAACCGGTTGCTTATGCTCGATCACACGTACACACTGCAGCTCGCGCATTGAACTAGACCGCCACCGCGTCTCGGAGTCTGTTGGTTTGTAGCGTCGTTCGAGTGTGTACGAGGTCGAAGGGAGCTAGATTCGTTTAGCGCCGAGTCGCAGCAGAGTCGGGCATTCGTAATTTGCGCGCGCGCAAAGGGGCGGCGTGCATTGCGTGTGTGCCCGCATACACGCCGGATTTACATAAGTGGCCCCGCTGTTTCTGCGGTCTCTCCTTGGGCGCAGCGCTGGCGGAAGATAGATGTTCGGTACGGAACTGCTCCCCCGTTATACGCGTGCTGAGGTCCGCCAGGCACGCGACTCTTTCACTGGGGCACGAAAATCAGAATATTATTGAAAGAAACACAAGCTTCAAAGACGCGTGAAGATTGGAGGACACGTTTATAATATACTCGAGGTCGTCTGCACTCGGAGCTAGCTACTCGACTTAGACGGTGTGAGTATCAAGTAGTCACGATATCGACACAGTTTTGCGTTAATACCAGTCTACGTATGCGGGGCATCCATTTGGCTACCGCTCTAAAACAGCTTCTTGAAGTTCGTTCGCGTTCGCGAAGACAGCTACTTTCGCCGATGCTGATAAAAGGATCTACAAGGATCTGGTTCGTTTATGCCCGGATTTATTTTTCGTAGACGCGAATCGCACGAGCTCACAAATCTAAAGACAGTTCAAATATATAGAACATGCGCATGCTAACCTTCGTCTTTGTGTCTGCTTTATTGGCGAGGCGCATGATGAAATCTGCAATGACTATGCGGTCTAACAGAGGTCTATGAGCTCACTCACCTGCAGAGCCTCGAGGCAGCTAACCCCGGCAAACAATAGACAGTTTTGTTTTCACTGATCTCTATGACAATTTGCTGAATCGCGCATCCTCGCTTCGAGTCCATTGCGCGATTGCGGCTATCGGTCGGCCACCTTACGTCACCAGCTGAAGCATTGTCAAGGCTGTGGTCACGTGACCTTTGCATCCGTTATGACGTGACCTACAGATGCTAGCCATAGTAACTGTCTAGGCTTGACAGCGCTAGAGCGAGTGACATAAGATGGCCGACCGGTGGCCGCATTTGCGGAGGGGCGATCCGATCCAGCAAATCGTCATAGAGATCAGTGTTTTTTGTTTGTTTTTTTCCTCGTGGCGGCAGCCATGTTGAATTCTGATGTAAGCTGAGTTGGGGCAATATAGCAGCTTGTTTTATTTGGGGATTGGAAGGCACTAAATTCAAGGTGTTCGTGCAAATATTCTATTTGTTTAATGGCTGTACTTTTTTTATTATAGTTATGTTTCAACTATCTATTTTATTCTTCGTCGTCCCACTCATAGTACGTCATATTTCAAAATATTGCCACACAAAGCTGGTAATACGATTAGATATGAAAAATTTTATGTTCGGACATTGAGCAAGTCAAACGCCAGGCTCCTTGTCTCTGCAAACATCGCACTACTTTGATTTAATCGCATCCCGAGCTTCGTCATTGGCTGGATCTTTGTGTTGTGTGACGTGATTGGCTATCTCCGCGTTCTGCAGGAAAGCGAACTCACGAACTTTTTTAGAGCGTGGACGAAGCAGAAGTGTTATCAAAAACAGAAGCTGAGTCGCACATTTTTAGCTTAGATGATGGAAACTCTGTGACCGAGCTTGGACTAACTAGGGATTATTCGGATTGGACGTAGCCACCTGCCCAGGCTCAGAAAGCTTACTGTCCTTAGCATGAACTTTCTGGTTTTGTTGCGGTACGAGTTTAATAGACCGATCTCACCAGCCAGTTTGACTACGCCACCGCTGCCGCAATGCATCCAGGGAACTTTAGTCTTTCTGCACGTGTGACAACCCCACAGGAGCTCTGCGCGAGCGGAGCACGAGACGGCACGAGCCCTCGCGTGCACGGCCGTCTGCCTTCTGTGAACTAAAGTTATGGCGGCGTCACGCATGCGCCGAACGCTTAATGAGATCGGTCTATTGTATAATTGAATTCTCCTACAAAGTTATCCGATTACGATCTTATGCTCCCGGTATAAGTCGGTTGAGTAAGCTAGAGTAATACCATAAATAAAACAATGGGCCCCATAAACAACCGGCGTTTCTGCATGATGGTGTTTGAGCACGAAATAAAACCTTTAATAAACAAAATGTCGTCACTACAGTACAGAAGCCAGCTTCGTAATTAAGGCGTTCAGTGGCAACTAGTATCTACACTCTAGTAAGATCCTTATGTTGTCAAACAGGAGTAGACAAAGAAACACAAACTGCGAGGAACCTCTTTGTATGTTTCCTCTTTCTTTAGCACAAGGTCAGTCTGTCCTTATTCTATATATTTATAATTAGGACATGGTTGTCAAAGTAATTATGGAAACTACACACGAGGAAGCACAGTTCAAGAGCCACACGTCGGCTGCTTCTTTGATGCTGTCCCGGGAGGTTTCCTTTTGAGTTTTTCCTGCAAGCGTCTGTTATCTTTGTGCGTTGCTTAAAATCACGCACGTGCGCAATAATTTGGGGCATAGAAATAAACACTATGCACATATGATAGCTCTGAAGATATCGTATTGATTATGCGTGTTTTTTTTTTCATTATTCATAATAGACATTACGAGCATGTCGCTCCGTCAATAATTATACAAGTCTGTGTAGACATCTTGATAAGACTTCTTGTAGATACTGAAAGAGTATTAAATATTTATAAATATCAACTCGAACATGAGTTATTTTTTACTAACAAGTTTATTACGATCGAATCTCATTAAAATATTTGAGTCTCATCAGTACAGTTGCCAGTAACTTTTTTTTTTTAAATAGCCTGTAGTAAAAAAATAAGAAGAAAACATTGCTATGATTTTTTTTTTCTCGTGCAACCGTAGTTTAAAACATAAATTATTTATCCGAATATGCTGACAAACATGTCTATGTTCGCGGCAAGAAGTTCGGGTAACGCCGACTGGTGGAAGTTTTTTTCACAACTCAGAGTGAGGATACTTCAGCTTGCTCTGCTTGTGCAAGCACGTCGAATAGCAAGCTTCTATGCACCATGAAAATGAAAACATAACATAACCGCGTGGGTAGCACGTGCACTACCCATAGTAAGACCATAGCCTCCACTATACTCACAAAGCCTGGCAGTTCGATGACGTAGCCATAGAGCGCCCGGTCGCAGATCTAGAGCGCGAGGATCTAATAGCACAGAGCATTTCTCGGGGAGTGCGGTAGTGAGCGCACATCTTTTGAGCGGCGAGGACCCGAAACACACTGTTCGCAAAGGTTCGGGAGAGTCCGATGCGACTGGCTGCTAATGTCGAGGCTACGGCGATTGCGCCCGCCGAGGACTGTGGCAGAGGCTACTCCACAGTCCTCGGCATTCACTACCGCACTCTCACAGCCACAGACCAGCTGAGGACGCCCTCAGGACCATCTGCGTTGTCTGGGCAGTTGTGTGCCCTATGGCGCATGGACCGGCGAAAACTCCAAGCAGGGGATGCTGACTTTTCGACGCTGATCCCGTGCATCAATATCTGTAAACTGTAATCAATCAGCCCCGGAAGTTTGCCCCACAGTTTTGAGCGTTACGGATGGAACCATCGTAACAATGAGGGAAGGAGAAACAGAAAAACAACCTACCGCTGGACTACCAACTATTTCAATAAATTGTCCTCCTCTTCGACTAGTTCTTATGCGTACCCCTTCTTATTTTTTTTAAAATCCTGAATTGTGTTGCCCCCTTCGTTCTATTTATACTAAGCCGTGAGGGCGCCCTGCAGAAAGAGATTTTCGTGAGGTTACAGGGTGATTGAGGCTCATTGTTCAGCTGGTTCTACCCGTAATGTGTAATAACCAACTAGCTCAACTCATCCCTGTAGTAATTTTGAGCGTAAACAAAACAGACGAAACCGAAACGGAGGAGCGGGGAAGGGGTGGCGTTCCATTTACCCTCCACAACATTAGAAAAAAAGTATAGTGTGTTTCGGCGTCTCGCCGCAGCGGGGCGCCCGTTACATGACTCTCCCTAACAACAGCTAACAACAGGATAGATTTGCAGGAATTAATGAGCATCTGTGGTAGGGAAGGAGAGGAATTAGGTTTAGAATTCAGTAGTGAAAAATCAGCAGTCATGATTTTTAACAATGATGATGTTGAGAGACTGAAGATACAGAATATTACAGTTGAGAGAGCTAGTAAATACAAGTATCTAGGAGTATGGATATGTGGTGGTGCAGAATATCTCAGTGAGCATGAAAATTATATAATAGGTAAGGGCAACAGAAATGCGGCCGTAATGAAAAATAGAGCACTTTGGAATTACAACAGGTATGAGGTGGTGAGAGAGATTTGGAAAGGGGTCAAGGTGCCTGGCTTGACTTTTGGAAACGCAGTGCTATGCATGAAATCCGAAGTGCATGCAAGACTAGAAATAAAACAGCGTGGAGTAGGTAGGCTGGGTTTGGGGGCACATTGCAAAACACCAAACCAGGGAGTACAAGGAGACAGACTTGTACGTAATCCGTTACAAGTAACGAAATTACTTGTAATCCGTTACATTTATCTGTAATTTTGTAACGGATTCGTTACATATTTTCTGGGGTAATTGTAAAGTAATTTAATTACTTATTTATGTAAAGATTACTTGTAATTCGTTACTTTTTTTATTGGCGGCGGAAAAAGCGGGAAATTTGAACGCAAGAAAAAACATCTTCAATTTCTGGAAAAAAGAAGTGTTCCGGTAAGCTCAACTGCAAACCTGCCGTCGCGCGCGCACACACACGCGCATACATAGACCTGTCGAAGCTTTTTTTTTTTTTTTCATCGCCTAAACATTAAAAGCTCTTTCTTTTTAATCTTGATTCTTTAGATTGCTTACCTACGACGAGGGGAAGCACACTGATGTGAAGAACCGGACTCGAGACGAAAACAGTTGTAGGCCTTGACGACAACGGGTCAAGACATGAATTTCTAAAACACGCATAAATGGATAAAAAAACGAAAAGAATATCTTCCTTCTTGCCATTTTGCTCACGTTGCTGTTTTTTGCTAGTGAAAATTCATCTTCTTTCCACTTCCCTCCCACTAGAGCCAAATCCGCCTTTCCTTCCTTCAAACTCTCTTCGCTATCCCCGATGAAGGGGAGAGGAACACATACTGCCCTCCAGAAGCTGGAGTTTGTATGAACATAATAGACAACAACGATTGACGCGCCATCTACCCAGGAAGACGGCGCGGACCACTCCTCCAGCTTCAGGTTTGCAATGAAAACGGCATCAAGCTCCATCTCCCAGAATAAAGCTTCGCGTTTCCTCCAGGACGCAGAGTGCACCTCCATCGCCTCACTTCAGAGGTACGATGCGGTGCGCCAAGCGTCTGTGCGCTATAATAGTACGCTCCCATCCAGCGCCTTGGTGGAGGTGGCGGCTGACATCTTTACAAAGGAGGACATGGGATGGGCGTCATTTGAGGGAAGGGAAGCTGTGAGCAAGATAGAATTTGAGGATCGGTTGAGGCAAATGGGTGGGGAGCAATGGGCACGAAAGGTTTTCAGCTATTTATACATGAGGAGTATAGACACAAAATGGAGACAGCGCACTAGGAAATTAAGAGGAAAGTTTTTAGGCTATAGTGGGGTTACGGAAGAGCAGGTCTCAGTTAAGAAGAAAGTTAAGGCCACAGAAAGAGATCGGTGGCTAGAGGGAATGCAGACAAAGAAGGCTCTGGAAGGCTATAGATTAAACAAAACAGTTATTGCCAAAGAAAGCATTTATGACAATTCTAGGGGAAGCTCATTGTTGTTTGAGGCAAGGACAGGTGTTTTGCGAACCAGAACATACAGAGCGAAGTACCAGGAAATGGACACAGTGTGCGCTGCTTGTGGAGAGGAGGACGAGACGGCTGAGCACTTGATACTCTACTGTAAAGGGCTTCACCCTATGCATACCGAAGACAACATAGATTTAATAAGGTCATTGGGTTTTAGAGACAGCGAAGGAAAAGTGGAATTCAAGACAGTAGAGATTACCAAGCAAAGATTAAGTGAATGGTGGCAGAAAGCGAGAGAAAACTAGGCATTTTCTTATTAACTGATGGCAAGGGGGATTTATAGCCTCACTTTCTTTTCAGTACGGAGTGAATATATTTTTCACATTTAAATATTCTAAGCTTAAAGGTAAGACAAAATGGCTAGGTGGCGTAAGCTACCGCCCGATCCAAAGGGCCTAGCCGTATTCATCCATCCATCCATCCATCCCCTTATCCGTTGCTTGCCGATCTGCCTTTTCACTTCTGGCGACCGCGTCACGTGACTTTCTGCCAGGCTTTGTCAGAATAGAGGAGGCTATGGTAAGGCGTGGTAGGGAAACCGCAGCGCCCCTCGCGAGCTTCTCACAGCGAATATATGTCGCTGCTGAAAGTTCTGGTCTCGTCTTTTGGCCAGCGACATCCCTGAAATGTTTCTATACTAAAGCATTACTTGAGTAGTACGAACGCACCTAATAACTACATTTCCGGTAAAAAAAGAACAACAGCGTAAAACTAAATGTCTCGTTGACGGCACGACATTATCCACTCTAAAAACACACGCGTGCACTTACTTTCCCGCAAAGCAGTTATAGAGCCAATCACCGCGTCCTACTGAAAGAGCTGGGCGAGTGTCGAGCCCGAACCCTTAAACCTAAAAATTAAACCCGCGGCCACAACGCTAATACATCGCGCAAAAGACAGTTTGCAGACACTGTCTACAGAGGCGTGTTCCTTCCTTGCATGACTGTCACAATGGCCATACAAAAAAAAAAAACAGTTTGCAGACGACGTTCGAAGCACGTACGAGGCAGACATGCCTCTAAGACGCTTGAGTCGTGTCCGCAGACAATTCGGTCATCGTGTCTGCAGAGAAACTCGGTGTCGTGTTTGTAATGATATACGAGTACTGTCGAGAACGGTTATAACAAAGTCAACGGGAATCGGAAATCACTTCGCTATATCCGCTATTTCGCTATAACCGACCTCGGCTATAACGATGTGCAAAAGGGAATGGGAAATCGTGATCGCTTCGCTGTAGCCGCAATTCCTTTATAACCGACTTCGGTTATAACGAAGTGCACAAGGGAATGAGAAATCGTGATCGCTTCGCTGTAGCCGCTGTTTTTTTATAACCGACTTCGTTATAACCAGTTTCGACAGTAGTGTGATGTGAAACGCCTTGCTCACTGTCCCTCGCAAAATGTTCACTTTCAGGTAACAACATACGTTCGCTAGAAATAAGAAAGACCACGCGGGCGAGCCGGTGAACTTTTAACGTCTTGTAAACCCGAATTGTGGGAACAAAATGTATACAAAACAAAATTGGACAGAAAAAGAAAGAGAGATTTGCCGAGCTTCCTTCATATAGAAGGCAGTGATTGGTTCTTCGAGCGCTCTGGGAGAAAGCAAGCGCGCGGGCATTTCTCTCGGCGATTATTTGCGAAATTCGTGGGCGGATTTGGAGTGACTTTGTAATGAGTTTTACGTGGTGCACGTGAAAACCCGTGCTTTCGTTTATTGCCCTATAAACGCGAGTGTATAGAGCGCTTTAGACAAATGTAGTGGGTCGTTAAGGATTAACAACCAGAAAAGCGACCGTTGACTCGGGACAGTCTTTATGAACGTTGCGACAAATTCGAATAGTATTAGCGCAATGCAATCGGCTTTTACGCGATGAAAAGAAAAAAATCGGTTGAACTTATTTGCTTGTTCTGCGTGTCCGACTTTTAAAGGCACTCCCATTCCTTTTCCTTCATTGCGCCTCGTATACAATGCGAACAGCTTAAACAACAGTTCTCTTATGTTCTATCTATCGACGCATCAAGGACGAAACGCTTATAAGCAATGCGCAGACACCGCTTTCTTTTCCCCGTCTCGGCAACAACAAATTAAAAAAAAAGATTACCCGAAATATTTTATTGATCAACTAAAACACTAACAATTTCGTTATTGATTTTTTTTTTTTTTTTAGCATAGCTCGCACCACTCTGCTGTGCTAGCGCGCGCGCGCTGATTGTAGACGATTCCAGGACGCGCTTTGATCCACAAACAATACGTCAACGCCCTGTAACCAAAGTGAACTAGTCGACATTATACGATATCTAATGAACACGTCCCATATTCCTCGTATCGATAGCTACTCAAATTTCCGAAACAAAAATCCCGTCACCGAGCGTTTTTGTGTAGCCGACGAGAGAGAAAGAGGAAAACATTGATGTTTGCAAAGCGATTGGCAGCCTTAAAAAACGGCGCAAGTACGTCTACAGAGGAAGATGTGATACCATGATATACACAAGAACAGCTCACATCGTTACGTGACGATAATGAAATAGGTGTTAATATACAGGATCGCTTAATTTTTAGTCGGTCTACATACCGAGTCCTGCATTTTTTTTCCTCTTTTTTTTTTTTTTTGTAAGTCGTGGATGTTTAGCATTCCGTTACGACGAAGCTTGCCTTTTGTTTCAGCGTTCCAGTTTTCAAGCTTTTAAGTTGACTGGCTGCGCCCGCCGCAGAGAGATAAGCGTATCTGGAGGGCTGTAACTCATTGGAGAATTAGTGCCGCTAATCCGCGCCCGAGCCTCCTTAACGCTCGCGTTGCGACACTCGAGAATTTCCTAATTTATGCGAGGCGTAAAAAGAGATAGACATCATAGAGCGGGTCCCTTCGGTGGTTGCCACCGAATTTGGGGTTACGACGGTGGAAAAAGACTGCGAGGGGAAGTTAGTCTCGACTAACAAAGTGACTAGATAGTCAGAGACGTGAAAAAAAAACAAAAACCGTAGGGCATTTTTATTGGAAAAAACCCAGTAGAAGTAAATTTTCACTATCTGGATTATAGAACTGGAAATCTATCTGGATTTTGTCTGGATTTCGAATTTTCCGAAATTATTCGTTTGTCTGCTATCTGGATTAAACAAATTTCCAGTTCCATAATCCAGAAAGTGAAAGGTTATTCTGGGGCTTTCAGTAGGGATGGCTCATTATATTATATCGAGTATATATTATATTGAATTTCATATTCCTGGCTTCTCGCTTCGTGAGCAGCGCCACATCGTTTCTATTTCCATCCTAACGAAAGTTCTCCTTTTGACGATTATTTCGTCGAATCTTGGTAACAAATACGAGTGTTCCTCGAAAGTGTTAAGTCACGAAGACTTTCAATGTAAGTAAAATTGTTTTCGAGATTTGTTTTTCTATTTAATAATAATGCTCTATTATGATTTAAGTTATACCGGGGAAAAAAAAACATGCAATTTAAATTATAATTTTAAGCACGATTTAAATTGAATTAATTGTTTTCCTCTCCCCCGTAATTCACACGCGATGCTGCAGAGGTATAAGAGCTCCGCTATTTTACCGTCCCAAAATTTCTTGTCTTTCTTGCTTTCTTTTTTTAGAAATGACTGATTTTGACATCTCTTTGCGCGCGCGTGAAGTTTTGGTTGATGACTCAATGCCATTTTACCACCCAAAGTTTATTTGTATGCTTACATCAGCCGTTGGCAGTCGATTCAGCGAAGAATGCCTCCACCATGACAGAGAAATAGGCGCCCCATTTCACGGCTGACAGCAGCGCCCATCGACAGGTTTTAAAGGGGCTTCAATCGCGGGAGAGGGGGAGGGGGGGGGGACCTCTCTTTTTTTAAATAAACACTGCCGCACCAATAAATGACTTCCAGTAGCGTTGGATCAAAAGAGCTCTAGCAGGGAGAGAAGTTGCTGATAACCGATACGCATTCCTTCGTTGGCTCCGGCCAACGGTGCAATCTGTGCGGCAGAGCAAGGACGACTGCCGCAACAGCCATTCGCAATCCTGAGCTTTTGCCGGCTCCTGTCTGGAAAACATCGCGCAACATCAGTACTCCCATCTGGCGTAAGACCAAGATGAAGATGCCTTGACACACGGCGAACCGAAGAAATTCCTGACGACATCGTTCCCGACAAGACATTCAGAGATGGCGATAAGGAGCCCGCAGAAGAAGAAAAAGAAACCAGAAGGTTATAGAGATATCATCTGACTGCACGACGTTCCATTCAGGCTAACAGCTGCTAGAGCTGCAAGACTATCCCTCTAGGTCTCAGCGACCGATCATGGCGTCTATAGGCGGTCTGAATCTGTGAATCACACAGGGAAATTCGAAAGGAAAGGTTGTTATCTTAAGGTACGCATGGCTGCCCTTTCGCTGGAAGATCAAGGCGGGCGGATATTCCGGAATGATTCCGCGATGCCCCTTGTGCAAAGGTTAGTAATGCAGACTCTCGATGCATAAATTGATCTAGGGAAAGTCAGCAAGAAAGAGTCGCCGGGCGTACATTTGCTACAATGGAAAGCAACAAAATACAAAATTTGAACTGTTGCTCATAAAACAGTTTATACATAAAACACGAGAAATCTGAAATATAAAATTATTACCTCGATGGAGGGCAAAAATATCGCACTCATCATTAAAAAAAATAAAAAAAGGTTGACATGCAAACAGACAGAAAAAACTTTCAGCCTTTCCACTCTGGTGAAGAAGGAAGACCAGCGGAGCTGTACAATGGAAAGTAATGGCGGGCCGCAATTCGGCAAGCCAGAGTGGAAAGGCTGCCGCCATCTATGAGCGACGGCGGCAACCAGGTACGTGGCTTGCTGCCGTCGCTCATAGATGGCGGTAAGCGTCCAGAGTACGGTGTCTTCAGTTCTTTGCGGCGGACACGATCCCGGGGAAACTAGTCCTTAACACCTCCACTGTAAAAATACCACAAAGATAATGCGGAGCACAAGTTTCGTCTGCTTCTTGGGTTTGCGATGACGTCAGAACGCCGAGCTCTGATTGGCTCTGGTGGTGAAATAATGGGTAGAGCTCAAGGCATTTAGCATTGAGTTGTACCCACTATCCTTTCAATAAGAGCCAATCAGAGCTGTACGTGCTGATGTCACCGCAACCCCTGCACAAAATAAATGACCGCATCTCCACGTGGTGAATGATGTTGATTGTGGCGAAGCTCTGGTGGTGCTGATGATTCTGATTTTATTGTTCATAGGTAGTGCTGATGGTGCTGATTTTTGTTTATTGCTCATAGGTAGTGCTGAGTTCCGGGTTGCGTTTTGACTTCATTATTACTGCTTTATGGTCGGTGAAATGGAGAGCCATGCATGCAAAGTATAACGCGATTATATACGCATTTGACCGCAGCGCCCTCTCCTGTATAGACGTTAAGCGGCTACATGCAACGTTTCATCCATGACAACCCCAGCTCTTGAGTTACTACCACATCTCAAAGCCCCCTACTCGTCCCGCAGTCGTGGCCGAGTGGTTAAGGCGATGGACTGGAAATCCATTGGGGTCTCCCCGCACAGGTTCGAATCCTGTCGACTGCGCAAACATTTTTTTCTTTTTTTGTGAGCACGGACGCCGGACGGACGGACGGAAAAGGCTAGACCCTAAGGAGCTTCGCCCCTAAAAGCAGACGCACTTGCGCTCCGCATAGATGACCGATCTCACCTCCAATTTCGCTACACCGCCGCTGGCGTGATGCATCGAGGGAACTTTAAAGGGGTCATGAAACGATTTTTCTACTTCTTCCTCCTTAGCTTTAATCCTCAACTCAAATGCGAATTGTGAAATCACGTGGTCGTGACATTCCTTCGGTACCGGTGCGATGACTCCTAGCTTCCACCGTGCTTTTTATGCACACCATAGAACTTGTCATTCCCCAGTGACAATAAGTTCCGTCAGGGCACTCATTGGCCACGAACGCGAATCCAAATATTCGTCGACGGATTGCTTGTTGACGAGCGCATACGTTCGAGTGACGCAGTTCTCGTGTCCAATGCGTGAGCTGGGCTCTACTGACGTCAGTTTGGCGCCGGTGACGCGCTTTTGGAACCGCGGATGTATCATAGTGAAAAGGCGGAGAGCTTTCGAAGGCAAGAGAGTACAAAAAAGTCCGCTATATTTTCAAATGTTCGTACCGAAAAGCTGGCTTTTGACTTTCTAGCCTCTTTCTTTTGGCCAACTAAACGATATGCGATTAGTAAAGTCCCAATTTAAAATCATTCATCCCAACCCAAAATTCGTTTCATGGGCCCTTTAATCTTTTTGCACGCCCAGAACGTAAGTAAGAAATCAGGTGTGGATACTCTTAACCAAACTTATTTATGGCCTATTCGTCTGGGGCACACCGCACCCGTCCAGTGCAGTAAACTCTTTCCACTTTAGTACACGAAAGGCTTGCGGGGAGAGAAGGAAGCTCCCCTCTCCTCTCTAGCCTTCCGTGTACCACGAACCGCACTGCACCGGTGCGATGCGGGCCCAGACGAATTGGCCATTAGTATTTCTCTTGGGCAGGCACTTTCAGACAGGAGATTTTTGTCCTGTCGTAGAATATTAGAAGGACCCATGGCTCACCATCCACTTGACGCACTCGAGGGCCCCCATCTGTGCGGCGGCGTGTAGTGGGGCCATGCCGTCCCTGGCCCTCACGTTCAGGTTCCCCCCGGCCACGGTGACCAGGTACTGCAGTACGGGCACGTGACCCTCCTGAGCCGCCAGGTACACCGGGGTCACGTGGTTCTCCATTGGGGTGTTGGCCCTGCAACACAGTGGGGAGCACGCCGGTCAGTTGAAAGCACAGTCACAAAATGTAATAAAAAACACACGATAGATAGTGCAGTATAGTTTTTTTCCCTTTAACACTGCGTGCAAAATATTTAAAAAGATAAGCTTTCCTGGCTTTCATATTTGAATGCCAAGGGAGCTTATGACAACGTCGGTCAAGACGTCCTGGCGGAACATACGAATACGTGCAAATATAGAATAAAAATTATTGAAGCGAAGCTTTCAGTTAAATTTACTGATGCACTTCATAATTATTTATTTTCTGGAATTGAGTTCCGACAATGTTCAATGTTCACCAGCACCCCCGTGTCTTCAGTGTTGTTTTTTTTTTTTGCTTTTTTATAAGGCAAAAAGGGGTCTATAACATATGAAGTAAATACAACAAAACCAGTGGAGATAAAACAAGAATTAAAGCATGAATTCTTGTCATCGCCAATATTGTTCGTGCTGTAATTACGTGAATCAAAGGCGAGGTTAAAAAAGTGCCCTTGGTTTTCACCACTCTTACTGCAAGGGGCGAAGGTTCACGTGCTGATGCACGTGAACCATATCCCCACAGTACTGCACGGGAACCCATCATATTGGTGCATTTGCATACACCAGTACCGATGTATGAAATGATAGCGTTGTTAGTAGATCCTCAAGAAATTATATGTTTTGTGGTACTGACCGAGGCATGTTATGTTTGGAGTTCAGGCCAGGAGTGACCTATCGGCACTTGCGATTTTTGACAATGACGAAAGCCTGAGCTCAAGATACGTACAAGAGCTCGCGGTTGAGAAGATAGATAAGTACAAATATCTAAGGAAATGTTGAACAAAGATACAGACTATCCTTTTCGACGTGAGCGAGTTGATATAGCGTAAACACTTAAGAATATTTAAACAGAAGAAAGCAGAGGACGGACAGATGTGCTCTCCGTGTTCTGTCCTTCATGCTTAATTTCTTCTTAAGATTTGTTTCATATATCGCAAGAAATATACGGAACAATGATGAAGGAAGTGGGAGTTTTTTTTTTTTTTTTTAGGAATGAGGCACTGCGTAACATGATGAAAAATATAGCACAGAGAAAGACGAGAAGAGGGACAGGAATGGAACACATGATACAGATAAGCGCTAACTCACAACTCAAATGCATTGTACGATGGAAAGAAGAAAGAAGCAGGAACGTGCGGCAGGCTCGAGGAAGAGAACACTGGCACAAGGGGCGCAGCCAGGACATCAAACGTAAAGACCCTCTAATCAAACGCATTCACCAGTCTTAGAAGGGTGAAGTAGACACGAACATTCACCAGTGTTAAACGAATATTCACCAGTCTTAAAAGGATGAAGGAGACACGTCTTTTTTGTGCGCTATTTTTTCATCCTGTTCAACCAGTACCAACTCGCCCAGCAACCACCTTACCACTGCGTAATCACTACCTATATGCACTTATAAACGGCTCCTTGGTAATATCGGAATTGTTTTGTCATTTTCAGCGAATTCATTTTTGCTACATGATACTTCTCGTGATTTTGTTATGGGCTTTCTTTATTCATCTAGAGCTTTATTTGATTTGCTACTATTGTTTAGCTGTACTTTTTGACCTAGTTTGAGGCCGTCCGTTTGCCAGCCTCACGTTTTCCTTAATCCTCATCTCCTCCGACGAAACAGGCCCTACCTTAAACTATGGCACAACCAACGCCGAATTGAGAGAGAAAACATTCGCGTCATCCCCAAAGTCATTCCCATCAATCGCGGTTTCGCGTTAGTTAAATGCAAATGAAGGCAACCTAAACTTTGTAGGCAACTACGAAACGAAGGCTGAGGAACGACGTCTAGAACTAGAGCGGAGTAAGTTGCTTGCTCCAGTTCGCAGACGTATATAGTTTCGGAGGCGAGCCTGACTAAGTGGAGCCATTGTGCGGCCCAGCGGGACGTATAAAGGGAAGTCAATTTGCCCGGGCCTTAAATCACGAGAACAATAACAACACAAAAGGCAGCTCGGGTGAAGAGGAAAGGATCGCACGGGAGGAAGCTCGGTGAGATCCACGGTCACGCACCCAACCCATCGAAAGTATAGTAGACTTCGTTGACAGTAGCTGGAGGATGTAGATACACGGGAGTGACTAATTTACTTCTAGCTTGATCAATCTTCGAGTTAATGAACACGCTCGAAAGGGCGCAAAAATAGTAAGGCAATTATCAAGTTTCGCCACGAAGTTACGGATTTGCATTGTTCTACGAATAGACAGTCTTTATTATTTATTCATGAAAAACCCGCAGCGCCTATACAGGCATTATTGCAGGGGGGCATAATGCACTAAAAAATAGATCCAGTCTCTCGGCACACCACTTCCGCCGGTAATGAATTCCATTCTGCGATGGTTCGTGCAAAAGAAGAGTGTTTCAAAATGTTAGTCCTGGAGAAATACGGCTGAACCTTATAACAACGGTATGTATGTACGAGCAGGACGGTAAGATGGTGGATGCAGAAACTTTGCAGCACAAATTCCTGTTTGGTTGTGATAAATCGAGTAACACAATTTGAGGCGCAGCCTTTTACGACGTTCATTTTAATGCAACCATCCCAGTTCCTTTTTCATTTCAGAGTTGCTACTGAAACGATAGTTTCTTCCCAGGACAAATCGAGCAGCAACAGATTGAATACGTTCTATAGCACTGATACGACCCTGGTAAGACGGATTCCACACATGGCAGGCATACTCCAGTATCGGTCTAACATACGCTTTATACGCTGCTTCCTTAAAGGGCCCATGAAACGAATGTTGGGTTGGGATGAATGATTTTAAATTGGGACTTTACTAATCGCATATCGTTTAGTTGGCCAAAAGAAAGAGGCTAGAAAGTCAAAAGCCAGCTTTTCGGTACGAACATTTGAAAATATAGCGGACTATTTTGTACCTTCTTGCCTTCGAAAGCTCTCCGCCTTTTCACTATGATACATCCGCGGTTCCAAAAGCGCGTCACCGGCGCCAAACTGACGTCAGCAGAGCCCAGCTCACGCATTGGACACGAGAACTGCGTCACTCGGACGTATGCGCTCGTCAACAATCAATCCGTCGACGAATATTTGGATTCGCGTTCGTGACCAATGAGTGCCCTGACGGAACTTATTGTCACTGGGGAATGACAAGTTCTATGGTGTGCATAAAAAGCACGGTGGAAGCTAGGAGTCATCGCACCGGTGCCGAAGGAATGTCACGACCACATGATTTCACAGTTCGCATTTCAGTTGAGGATTAAAGCTAAGGAGGAAGAAGTAGGAAAATCGTTTCATGACCCCTTTAAGCTCTTTGCTTACATGTTTAAGGTTGCGCTGTAAAAAACTCAGATCCCTGCCTACCCTGGAAACGACACTGTTCACTTGTGCTGTCCATGTTCCGTCTTCGGCAAATATAACACCTAAATATTTATAAGATGGTTCAATTCTAATATTTTCATTGTTAATGGAGTACTGATGAGTCAATTTATTATGTTTTCTTGTGAAGCACACATGAACAGCACTTGCTAGCATTCAATGACATTTTATTGTTTCTACACCATGATTCAATTCGTTTAACATCTCTCATAAGCTGTGTGAAATCCGTTTCCCCAGACACTGCGTTGTACAATGCACAATCATCAGCAAATGGACGTATTTTTTATTCAATTCCTCGGGAAATATCATTAATATAAATGAGAAAGAGAAGCGGTCCCAACACAGATCCCTGTGGAACGCCAGATGTCACTAAGACACCCCCCGAACATGTCCCATTTACCACAACCTGTTGCTGCCTTGAAGCTAGGTAATCTCGTAACCAGTGCATCACATTATTATCAATATTTAGGACTTCAGGTTTCTGCAGTAATACCGAATGAGAGACAGTATCAAATGCTTTTTTGACATCTAAAAATATACAATCAATTTAACCTCTATTATTAAGTACTGTGGCAATATCATGACAAAACTCAATTAGCTGCGTCGTACATGAAAAACCTTTTCGAAACCCATGCTGTTGATCATTCAAAAAGTTGATCAAAACAAGGTGCTTCATTAACGCCCAGTACAAAACATGTTCAACAATTTTACAGCACACTGGGGTAAGCGAGATCGGCCTGTAGTTCGAAACATTACATTTAGATCCGCCCTTTAAAACTGGCACGACATTGGCTACTTTCCAATCCTCAGGTAGTTTTCCCTCCTGTATCGACTTAGAAATAATGACAAAAAGATATTTAGCTACTGCAGTCGAACAATACTTTAACACCCTAGGGGAGATGCCATCAGGACCAGTAGCTTTGGATTCATCAATATTAACGAGCAATTTATTGATTCCATTAATGGAGAACTCAAGCTGCGGCATGCCAACATACTGGTCGCTAACCATCTGTAGGGAAACATTTTCATCGGGAAGGAATACTGACTTAAAGAAATCATTAAATAATGTAGCTTTATCATAATCATTTGTTACTACAAACCCTTCATGCTGCATTTGACTGGGGGTCCCAAGCTTATCTTTACCACACCGTTTCATAAATTTCCAAAACTTCTTGTTGTTACTTTGCAGGTCTAAAGTTAGACCTTGAAAGAACATCCTCTGGCATTCTCTCAATTTTTTCTTAGACTATGACGTTAGGTCCCGCAGTTTACAAAACGTTTTGTTGTTTACAGTTGATTTTGTTGAAAGAAATCTGCACAACGGGAAAACGTTTTAGTTGTTTTCTTTATTTTTTTTTGTTATTGAATAAAACATAATATCGAGAGGCGTGCTGTATACTAAATATCCCATAAATTCAAAAAAAGCATTTTTGTTTACAAATATTTTTCTCTTAAAACAATGGGCCCAGGCAGGGTGGCGGTACAAAGAAGTGCATATACACTTGTAAAGAAATATAACAAACGAACAAAACAATGTGCGATTACAATTACAATTACAATGGTGTCATACTGCTTATAAAACTTGTTATCGTAGAGGAATTTACAACATCTGACTTAAGTTTGTTCCAATCGTCTATACATCTTGGGAAAAAAAAATGAAAATTTAAAGGTGTCGCTAAATTCCGAATTTGGCTTAATACATTTGTTATGCTTTGTATTGCGTGGTCTGCGTGACTGTGTACACCAACACGGTTTGTATAGACCAACAGGCTGTTTACAAACAAGCCAGCGTTGTCGCACACCAAGGTGTGGGCACTGCGCCTGCGCAGAAAGCAAATTCGCGTGAAATAGAGCGTCTGCTGCGCATGCGTCGGGCCGACAGCTCCACCACGGCAGCGTGTTGTTAGAACCGCGCGTTGGTGTATATATAAGTATTGTTCAAGAATACACGAGACACAAGTGGCTGCAGAAAACCACTTTCGGAGATTATAACCTCCCCAAAACATTCGTCATATCCGCATTCCAGCATAAAATATGATATTATAATACATGTTTTGGCGCTACTATGCAGGTGATTCTGCGCCGGCGGAGGTCTAACGGTTTCTGCCGAATTCTACAAACAAAAATTGTCATATACGATGTTACATTTTTGTTTTTTGCGAATGTTTTCTTTTTTTCCAGAGTTTCAAACGCAAGTCGTACGCTAACGAACGCCATACAGTGCCAGATGGTAAAATTCGACACCCGATTTTCGAAACCTGGCGAAAGCATTAAGTCTTTAGTGTTTCGGATACTGAACCACCAAGCCAGATATAATCTAATACAAACTGTAAGAAAAAAAAAAAGAAAACCTCGTGATCTTATGCAACTGAAAGCGCTGTCGGCGCCGTACTCAAGTAGCCGGCACTCGGCTGTCGAAAGCAGCCGCTCTGGATGCTTTAGGACCAAAGACTGAAAAGGCCATACCGAAGAAAATAGCTTACATGAAAGCAACCTGCCAAGGAGTACACATAATGGCAGCACGCCGGCCGGTAAATAGCGTTCCGACCGGCGCGATTGCGAGAGTATTTTTGTGTGTGCTTTAACGATTAGTTTTTTGTTCCATGTTTCAATTCCGAGAAAAACAATTTTTCCCCCTCTGACAACCGTATCTAATGATTTCTCGCAGCGCATGAACAATGCGCAAAACTAGTTTGTCCTCTATGCTCTCTCTCTCTCTCTCTTGAGGTGGCATATGATGCAAAGAGCACGGTGATATTCGCGCCGAGCTGGTTTGATTTGTTTGTCAGTAGCTTCGTGTCGTTGAGTACGTTGAGCACTGCACATATGCACCTGACACTGACTGCGTTAATATACGCTCTTCCTGCAAACATCTCTTCAAATGCGAATGCTCGATCTCTTTTCAGAATTTGTTTAAATGTCAAGTGTAGTGTCTGGTGAAACTTCAATGAGAGTTTGGTTTAACGACCACTTTTCTATCTTGCAACGTCGTGCAAGAAGCGTTTTAGGTTCTCTTTTAGACACGAATGCTGCCCTATCGTATTATCAACAGTCTGGTAAGACGTGCAAAAGTCGCGCTTGTGGTTGGTTCACGGGTAGTAGATCAAGAAGCATGACGAGGGATGCGAATGCCAGCATAAAAAAAAAGAAAGAAAAATATTGCGTACAGCACTGTACATGCTATAAAATATCTTTTTGCTCTTGAGCACGTGCATTAATTACGGCACATAGATAAATCGAAGGAGTCACCATGGGAAAATATACGCAAGAGCTGCCACAGTTCTACTTAGGCTTGCGATTTCTTGCCTCCTCCGATGTCCGTACGATCACGTCTACATATTGATATCACCAGCTGTCACGTTTGCGTCGGAACAGGTACACAAATTCTGTACGATCCGCAGCCTGGACCGAATTTTGTCCACACGATACCCTCCACCTCCAATTCCCCCCGTTACCCCCCCCCCCCGAGGAACTTTACCGAGATGATCGATCTAGCCGCGGCTTTTCTGTTGTTGTTGTTTTTTTTTTCACCCGGAAAATGGAAGAAACCCTTCGTCCTCAGGCAAGGTCAGACGACTCTCCGCAGGCTGCGGTGGTGCGACCGTTTTGTTTCGGAAAAGTCGCTTAGCATTTGGGAGAACAGCAAGAAAACACCAGAAGAAGGGGGCTTTTGCCGGGGGTTGCATATTTCTTCGCACGGCACGTACGCCATCCGGAAAGATCGGGACCGCGCGATAAGTAGGGCGACCGGTAGGAAGGACAGGCTCTCGCCACTCTGCCTCGCGGCTCGCTCACGATTCTACTGCGTTCACCCCCAAGCCGATTGTGCGGTAGAAGCTACGTTGTTTGTTGAACCAATCATACGCCGCTCTTTTGTCCCGTGATCACGCTCCCGCCCCTACCCTCAAGCAAAAAGCGAAGATCAGGTGATGGGAGAAAGTTGGCTGATTGATTCGGGCAGCGCGTAGCTCCCGCCGCACCGTCAACTAAGGGGTGAACGGCGTACGTACTCTGTTCAACCATAAGCTGACAGTGCGGTGGGGGCTACGCTCTCGCCGAACCAATCAACGGCCTTTGTCCCAACACCTTGTCCCCGCTCTCTGGGTGTGGGTATGGGCGGGAGAGTGATCAGGTGACCAAAGATCGACGTGTGATTGGCTTAACGAGCGCGTCGGTTCCAGCGCATTGTCAGCTTAGGAGTGAAGCGTAGGCTCTCGATGCTCTCGGGCCGGCCGCCACTCCGAAATTGGAGCGCTCGCGTCTTCGCTTGTCGTGCTGCTTGCCGGGAGAGCCTCGAGGGCCGAGACAGTGGCTGGATCGCCGGGTATTCGAGTAGAATTCCGAAATTCGTAATTTTGAGGACGCATTTTTTGAAGGATAAACACGAACGCGACGTCGCCTGCTGCTTCGGTGCTACACGATACAGCCTCCACTGATCCGCTGGCGGTGACGTGTGCGGGCAAAAGCTTGATCGATCTCGCTTATTCTCGTACGAGGGTCGCTGGTTTCATAAACAACGAACTGGGGATCTATAGGCAGAGCACGTGGAGAAGTAGACACGAATGGACGCCACTCGGTCGCTAAAGCTTAACTGGTTCGTTTCGAGCAGCACGCGCGTGGGTTTCCTAACGCGGTAAGTTCCTCGTTGTAAGGGGAGTACAAGAAGCGATAATGCAAAGCCACTTCGGTAGAAGTAGAGAGGCTCATACAATGCGGTTGTAAGTTTCGCTGCTTGCGATCTGCTTACGACTGGTTCACACCCGTGTAACATCAAAATTTCTCGATTGGTATCGCGTTTCATTCCTGTAATCTGTTTCCGATTAGAGTGACGGTTTACTGGTTTTTTTTTATTACTTACACATTACAGTTGCACACACATAAAAAAATTAGCGGAGATTACCTAAGAGAGTCCAGTCTTTTTTGCTGCAAACGGCCGAAAGCCAGCCCTTCGAATTGAAGCCACAGTACCTTTCGACAAGAACACGCGTGTTGCCGGTTCGTGTGCCATACACAAATGTGTTCATCTTCCGTTCCTTTTCCTCCTCGCTAAGCGTGCCTGCTGCCTTCCCGCGTGACAGGGTTACGAGGCCCGAGGTAACAAACACGTAAGCGAACACGGAAACATACTTTGTCGCTGTATACCGCCGGGCGAAAATTGCTAAACAGCGGAGAGTGACGAGTACGTGCAGAGGTGAAGCCGACACGCGAGGTCAGGCGTGAGTCTTCCTTCCGACCGGATGCCCCCCGACCGCAAGTGGGCCAGTCGTGGTGCCAACGTGCACGGCCGCCGGAATCCGGACTACTGCTCTCCAGGTAACCGCCGCGCGGCGATTGGGAAGTTCCTGAACGATCGAGACCGTCGCCAGCCTCGCGCCACGAAGAAGGGCCAACTATCAGATGACCCTCATCCATCGATCGATGGCGCATTGAGCAAGCCGGCACCGTCTCGCCCTCTTCTTCCCACCCCCGAATCCTCGGCACAAACATCGCACACCAGTTCGCCGACGGGTCCACGTAGGCAGAGCACGTCTCTCCCATGGCATGCAAAGGGCTCGGCCTTTCTTCTGGGGCTCCTGACAACAGTGCGGCCCAAACCAAGTTGAAGAAAAATAGTATTACAATGTACGTATTTTTCGGACAACAGGGCCGGCTTGCTAGAACCAGCGTCTCAGCTGAGACTGGGTGAAAGAAAGCGCTGCCAAAGCCAGCGCACGAGCTGAGCGGGACTCAAGCTGCGTCTCAAGACGCTCGCGCGCCACAGCCTTTGCAGTGCTTTTTTTCACCCAGTCTCAGCTGAGACGCTGTTCTAGCAAGCCGGCCCTAGGTGCCTAAAAGCTGATATTCTACGCCGTGTGGACTAACTGAACGTGCGGACTTTATGAGAAAAAACACTTTTGTAGCCAAAATTTGCCCCCACGAGCTATTGGAGGCTCAAATATCGTGACAATAACAGAGACATGTTTGAGACGGGGCGCGTGCTTTTTGCGACGATGAAGACGCTCGCACCTTTCGCTCGGTTTACATCGACTGCGATAGTTGTTGAATAGGTTTACTCGTTCGACAGATTAGTCGCTAATATATGGCGCCGGGGTATCGTTCTGGATCATCGCATTTACGACACGAAGCGCCTCGGGTTTTGCCATCCGTTGCGCAAGCTTATGCCCTGGGTGGGGTTAAGGCGGTGAGTGACTCCTTAATCCTTCGCTCGTGCCACTTTTCTGCTTGTGTTTGTAAGGCGCTATCGCTACGGGATAATGGAGCGTAACAATAATCCTCCCAATTTGAAACAACCGCTCCCCCTTTTTTTATCTCTTTTATGTTACTGTATGCATTCGAGTATTAGAGACTCGATCGCTACTTACGAGGAAGGCCCTCGTGGTTTCTTTTCTGTAGAACACACACAAAGTCAATCATCGTGTTCTCCGTAAGAGGCGAAGTGGATAACGAGGTCGAAAACACGATTCTCTTTAAAAATTCGATCTGCACGGAAAGAGTTTTCGCGTGAAGATGTTATCCCTGTTCCGTAAATTGCTGGCATGGCATCTTTCAGGCGATCGCGGTGATCGGCCATCCGCGTGCTCCGCGGGAAATCGGACCCCCAGGTTCTGTTCATGAACGTTGCAGTTATTACTCGAGTAAATAGACTATTAATTTAATAACTTTTTTTATTTTTTGTCACTTAATATATTTTTATATGATCGCTGACGTCCTTTTCCCCGCTGAATTGGGCAAGCTATGAGGAGAGCAAGTCGTCTGCTTCTTGTGCAGCGGTTGCGGTGACGTGTCAGAACGACGCCGAGCTCTGATTGGATTTGGTTGGAAGGATAGTGGGTAGACCTCAATGCTAGATGCCTTCAGGTCTACCCAGTATTGTTTAGATCAGCTGATAAGAGCTCGGCGTTCAGAGATTATCGCAACCCCGTGTTCAAGAAGCAGAGGAACCTGCGCTCCGCATTTAGTTTGCTCTTCGTACTAACATGTGCGTACGTGTCTGCTACTTAAAAAAAAAAAAAATGTTTATTCAGTGTTGGAGTTTTCAGAAGGGCCACATTTTTTTTTTATCTTCTCTCGAGAGTCAGCTTCGCTTCCCCCCCCCCCCCCCCCCTCTTCTTCTATATGAGGTGAGGTGAAGAGCAATGAAGTCAAGGAGATTTTATGGTATTCAAAACGTCCGCAGTTGAAGCTTGGTTCTACATGTAGCGCCATCTTAAGCGGGAGTTTTGCAGCTGACAACCCACGGCCGCAGTCATTGGACCCGATCGCCAGCTCGAAAGTCCCAGTGCCTAGCCGAAATCTGACACAACGCTCGTGCTCAATCGTTTGGCAACATGTCCCGCCCTCATATTTGCCCTTTTTGGCCACCAGCCGCGCTAAGGAGCAGTCGATCGAGGCGTCTCCTGTTTAATGCCCTGCAGCTGTTAATATATTACGACCGTTTGAAATTACTGAAAACATAATCAGGAAGATGTTTACAAAACATATCATTTTTTTTTTTCACGTATGCGCGTTATGACGACGTGTTACGTTTCCTTATTCAACTTCAATCACGGTAAAGAAAAAAATACGCAGCTTGAATGGTGGTCAGACGACTGTACGTAGACTCTCCTAAAACAATTAAGACAAAAATTGGTTGGTGCATAGGTGTACTATGCCGCATAAATTTCTGTAGAACTACGTGCGGGTGGAACAAGAAATGTGAAAAGGGGGGGGGGGGGGGGGGGGGGAGGGCAACGGTCGCGCTTGAGAGTCGCGTGAACTGTCCGTGCCGCAGATGACGCGTACTTGGCCGCTCGGCCGCTGTCCAGAACGATGAGCGAAGATTGTGGAATCACGCCTCAAGGACGACGTCTAAAGCGGTATGCAAACTGGCGCCGTAGTCCGTGAACGTTTCACCGCTCCGTCAAAAAGCTGGACTCCCTCTCTGCCTTTCAGCTTGGACACGACTGCGAGCCATGGCAAGCCATGTTGAGTCGGAGAGGGGGATGCGATGTGACCGGCACACCTTCCGTCCGCGTGCTCGGTGTGTTTCGCTGCATCAACTGTTGTAGGGCCGGTTGCCCCGCCGCGACCGGCCGTCTTCATGCAATCCTCGCCGAACGAAACCTCGACCTCATGTCCACCCCGCTCGTGACCATCGTGACCGTGATTCGTAGCGTCCAGTGGTTTCGTCATAGAACACGTCACGGGGCGGGGCGCCGTGGCTTGCCGTGATGCGTCGTGTCGAGCAGTGAAGTCTTCCTGGCTTTTTTGACAAAGCTTTCTTGATGACGTCCTAGAGGACGACATCAAAGACGACCTCTAGGGCGATTTCAAGGACGACCTTAAGGAAACCTCAAGGACGACGTCTAGGATGATGTCGAGGACGACGTCCAGAATGACTTCTAGGGCGATCTTAAGGACGACCTCTAGGACAACCTCAAGGACGACCTGAAGGACGACGTCGAAGATGACGCCCTAGAGGACGACGTCAAGGTCGTCAGGCCCTTCGAGGAGGGTGTAAATGTAAAGGAGTGTGAGAATGTGAGCTGAAATTGTCTACTGCACATACCTATACTGCGTAGTAGACCATTTCTTGTTGCGCACTGCGCAACAAGAAATGGTCTGCGCAGTAGGTCAGAAAGCTCAAGAAATCCGGGGGGGGGGGGGGGGGGGGTGGCTTAGCTAAAGAATGCTATCGCCTTAAAAGGACGCGTGTGCGCACTGCGCGGTTCTCGGCAGCAGGCGGGGCGCGCCGTCAGGGAGCACGGCGATGCTAATCGGTCGGCGCTCCGGTGTTATATGTGCGACGTCACTTCTGTGATCAAGTTTTCGTAACATCGATCTCCCATCTCTCACCCCCTTCCAAGCGCGGAGAAAGACATAGTCCTACGTCAAAAAGGTGCGCTGGGCTCTTGTCGTCCAAATCATTTAAACCCCGGGCGGGTCATCGGATGTTTAAAATAAAGCTTGAGACATCAAGAAACCCTTAAGAAACGAAACATCTCTTCCGAAGTGGAGTATCCCATATATCCATGTCGTAAGCTTCAAAATATAGGCTTACTGTTATTTTTTCTTCACATTTTGAATTTACTTTATTTTTTAGGATGATATAATGATGGTCGGTCCGGTCGTTGGACAATTTCAGAAGTATAAACATGACAGGTATGGTGATTAGCCTCACGCTTTGAAAAATGCCCATTCGTCTGCTTCAACGCAGAACATCCGAAAGCCAATCACTACAACCTACGAGAAGAGCTCGTCCAATGGCGATACCGAAATACTGCTTAGATTCAGAAATTGAGCCTGCGATTAGACACTCAGCATTACGTTTTACGTGCTTACGTCACGCCCAGTGTAGCATCGGAGATTTAATTTTTGGGTCTAAATATATTTTCAACATGTCTGTCTTGAGCTCCCTTCTCAAAAATGAGTAATTAGATCTCCGAGTGCTCTGCGGGAAAGTATACGCAGGAGTACGTTTAAAGTGCTAGGTGATCTGACGCAAGTTAGTTTTATACAGATTGAGCTTTCGCAATCAACTAACGCTTTTCACAACCTTAATTATTTTACGAGCTACTTTCTGCCTTTGGCATTCATTGTCTCGGCAACCGGACTATGGCAAGCGTTTCTGTGTTCAGAAGAATATTGCTATCCTTACTGCAAACCATATAGACCAACTCAGCTCTTTGACGTCACATCACTGCTGTGGCGCTGCTATCGGCATTGCGCATGCGCAGACGCCTCACTTCTCCCGGATCTGGTTCCTGCACACGCACAGTGTCCACTCCCTGTGTAGGCAAACGAGGGCTTGTTTGTAAACACTGTGTTGGTGTATAGAAGCACAAAAATTCAGATGAGTAATTATTAGAGATCATTTTTGATTGTAGATCTATAGGAACGTAATTCAGAAAAAAAGAATAGCAAATCCCCGTTACTATTAGCTGTGACACTTACACTACATGACTTACCAGATTAATTCAACTGTTTTTATGTAGTTTTAGGGCACAGATTGCATATTAATCAGTTGTCACTCTGCCCCTTCTCTTCTCACCGAGAACAAAAACCCACAACACATAGCAACGTATTAGTTTAAAACTTTTTTTTTAACAGTGGCTGGCAGATTTTTTATAATATAAAAAAAGATGTGCCTTGCTTCACTGGCTGATACTTATGATGTATTTTGTACCAACTGAAGCAGCCGTAGTTGTGTGCGCGACTGGTGAGCGCGCGCTGACGGCGAGCTTCCACAGTTCTTTTGCAAAGTGTATTAAGCACCTTCCAGATTACCCGTCTTTGCAGCCAATACGTTTCTCAGCCTACGATGGAGTAAAGGCCAAAGCCAGGGGCCGCCAGGTCAAATCACGTTCCACGCAGAACTACACTCTAAAAAAAGCCCATGAGTCTACTTTCCCGCACAACACTTGAAGAGCCAATCACCGCAGCGTATGGAAACAGCTCAGCGAATGACGATGCCGAAACGTACATATTTACACCAAAAAAGGCAGTCTGAGTTGTGACATGAAGCAATGCAAGCGTGACGTTTTACATTGGTTAATGTCACAACTCAGACTGCGTTTTTTTGGTCTAAACATATGTTTCGGCATCGCCATTCACTGAGCTGCCTCCGTAAGTTGCGGTGATTGGATCTCCGAGTGCTGTGCGGGAACGTAGACGCACGGGCGTTTTTTAGAGTGTATGACATGCTTAGCATTGATTAGGGGTGGACGAGGACTGTTCACACATGCAGCGGAGTGCTACAAGCATAGCGCTGACCTCGTGCTAACCTCGTGCTGAGGGGAGCGTTCACCAGCTTTGTATCGCAGTGTCAAAACTGTTGCTCATGGCAGACGATAAGAGCTGACGACACGTGAGCAGCGCTACATTAGTGCTTCGCCGCATGTGAGAACCAGCCTTAAGGCCGGTTCTCACATGGAGCGAAGCGCTGATGTAGCGCTCCTCACGTGCCGTCAGCTACTTATCGCCTGCCATGAGCAACAGTTTTGGCGGTGCGATACAAAGCTGGTGAACGCTCCGGTCAGCACGCGCTTAGCGCGAGGTTAGCGCTATGCTTGTAGCGCTCCGCTGCATGTGTGAACAGGCCTTTAAAGGGATACTGAACCAAAGAATTTAGTTCCATAATAAGTGGCGCACGTTCTTTCCACGAGCCAGCAGCCGCCGGTGTGCGCGAGCACACGCAACGATAATGACGTCAAAGACCTCCATTCGCGCTTAGGAGGACAGTGAAATGCATGGGCTTCGGGCCAAAGCAGAATAAAGACAGGCTTTTCATCTCTACAACTGAAAGCTAAGTGCTTATTAGACCAATTAATCGCTTACCTTTTACACCAGACACCACTGTGTAGATGAAAAACTTGTCTTTATTCTCCTTTGCCCCGAAGCCCATACATTTCACTGTCATCTTAACCGCGAATGGAGGTCTTTGACGTCAATTTTGTTGCGTGTGCTCGCGCACACCGGCGGCTGCTGGCTCGTGGAAAGAACGTGCGCCACTTATTATGAACACTAAATTCCTTGGTTCAGTATTCCTTTAATGCTCCGAATGTAAAAGCGTTGCATCATTTCTATAGATTCGACACTTCAAGTAGCCTGTATGACTTGGCTTTTTTGCAATGTAAAAGTGTTGAGTCACTGAATGCTATTCGATTCGAACCACCGTCCGCCCGTCCCCATCAGTGATCCGAGACGCGGGCACCGATACGTGCATTGAGGTGAAATACCACGCAACTTCTAAATGGCTCGTGATTGGATCTGGTGGTCCGCAGCTTTTGTATTTAGTCCCCCGTAGGGTGAGACGAAGTATAGTAATGTGAACTCGTTCTGAGAATGCGCTCTAAACATCGCCCTCAAATATGGCGCCCATTGAATACCTCCTCAGACCCTTTTCTTTGCTAATGCCACCAGGCGGTGATCCAGTCTTTGACGTCCCAGCGACCTTCCGGTTCACCAAAAGGACAAACAAAACCCACCTTAACACCGCAGCTTGAAACGTCGACGAAACATTTAACCACCAATTCTCCAGGCGAACGCCAAAAGATCCATGAAGCGCGAGGGTAACGATAATGAACCCTGGAGAAGGAGAACAAGGGGGACAGAGGACAAACACAAATCTCCAAACACAGCTAGGTGACTGGGGCGCGACTGACAAAATCCGGCTGGTCCTGGTATCGAACCAGGGACCTCTGCATTTCCAGTGGAGCGCTCTACTAACTGAGCTAACCAGGAGTTAGCCGTCAGTAGAGCAAACGGGGTTTTTCAGTCGCGCACCAGTCACCTGGCTGTGTTTGGAGATGTGTGTTTGTCCTTCGTCCCCCTTGTTCCCCTTTTCCATGGTTTATTATCGTTATTCTCGTTCCGTCGCATTAATTGCATTATCATCGAGCGGGAGATCTGTCCAAAAATGTTTTTCGAATATTCATGTAAACCAACTTGTCGTCTCCAAGGCGTTTAATCGTACAGCCGAAGGTCCTCGCTAAATTTCCAACTTTGTTGTCCAAGTATCCTTTCTGAGCACCGGTCGCATAAGCAAATCCGACAGGTTTGCAAAGACTTGGGACGCTAGCAGCGGTTCATGTTTGTAAATAGCAAAAGGGTCTATAAAAAGACAGTCGGGCGGACATTCGTCACCACGGTATCCGTGGTTCGAATGCTGCGTGCCAAGTTTTCTCCTTGAACTCGTTGCCACGCTGCATTCGAAGCATGGATCTCGCGGTGACTCACGTTCTTTGTTTGCAGACCGTCTTTTGTATGGTGTATTGGCGTCGTGCGCGATCGAAAGCGTCGCTGTGATCGGCCTTTCATAGAGTGCCTCAATGTCTTTCTGTTTAGGGTGATGCCATAGTTTGTAGTACCCGATGCCGACAGCACGCGCTCACAGGGAAAATACAAAGAAATCACAGGAAACAAAATGTCGCCGTAGCACAGTCAGCGCCATGAGCGCGTGCAGGGACACGCTCTTTCACGCGCTTCAGAACAAAAAAAAAAAATAAAAATAAGCGTTTGAAACAAAATGGCCACATGTCATCACCCCAAGCAAAGCGCACATGAAGGCACCCTAGCCTTTCACAATTGACCAAATGCTGACTATGACGTCGGCAAAGGATTTCTCATCGACGGAAATAAGAGGAACATAAGAACTTCAATTTTGACGGTGTCGTCAGTGTTGCTTTGAGAGCGTAATGATTTCAAGCTTCCACCATGCTAATTACAAACACCATTGAACTTGTTGTTTGCAAGGTAATGACGTCACGAGAGGAAACCATAGGAGGGCGCCACCGAAACACCGCGCCGCTAATAAGCAGCGTGGCCTCCGCTCTAAGCCGCATTTACATTGCCGACACATCATACAAAAGGTAGTCTGCAGAGTGCAGACAATGTCTGAGGCCTTCCTTGTATGACGGTCACATTGGTCATTCCAAAACTGTCTGCGGACATATTCGAAGCATTTATGGCAAGCATCCGTGATGTGGCGCACGTGACCTCGAAGCGTTACGGCGTTTGCTCCTCTCTGTGGAAGAAAATCTCCGTCGTGCGAATAGACCATAAGGCATCGAGCCTGGCGATGAAGCTTCCCGGACGAAACATGAAGGAGGTTTGTTTTTGAATCGATATATATCGTGAAAGTTGCGCGATTCCCATGTAAATGTACGCAGTCTTGCATCGGGGCTTCATCGAGCGTAAATGATCGATCTCGGGAGCATGACAGCCGCTGGGTCACCACGCTCATTTACGACGCTCGCGTGCCGACTATTACTCAACAACCATAGGTTGTTCATTATATCTTGCGTAAGGGCGTCAAGTCGTTCTACTTAACTCCGTGATTGAGTCCCATTTCTGTGTCAGCTGTTCACTATTCGAGCCGGATCATAAAGCCGTGGTCACACTGCTAAGACAGTCTGCAAACACGATCCATGATTCGAATGCCGCGTGCCAAGTTTTCTCCTTGAACTCAATGTCATGCGGCATTCTAAGCACGGATCTCGTGGTGACTCGCGTTCCAATTTGTATGCAGACTGTCTTTTGTATGATGTATAGGGGGTATTCACTGGACGCCATATTTGAGGTCACTGTTTAGAGCGCATGCTCAGAACGAGCTCACATTAATAGGCTGCGAAGACCGGCAATCTTGATGGTGTGGAGTGCACGTTGCAAAAAGAACTGTGGAAGCTTGCCTTCAGCACGCGCTCAGCATTCGCGCACACAGCTATGGCCGCCTGGCTTAAGTGTTTGCGCTTGAACTTGAGCATTTAGATTAGTTCGAATACGACTAGAGAACGCATGCCGGCAAGGGCGAAAGTTTAACCCTGAGTGATGGATGTCGGCGTCTTGGTCGCGAGAGAGCCGTGATATGTCTGTAAGTTAAAATTATTGTACACTTGCTCTGCTTGGTGAGTTTGTTGAGGTAAGCCAGCGTTTTATGAGCTAATTATCGGAAGTGATCAGCCGTGCGCTTCGATGTTTTCCTTCCATAAGGCGTATAATGACTTTAAGTTGATCTTTTTTATGGTCGCTAGAATGGTGTGTGCTTCCTCCCAAAAGACGTTTTAGTATCTAGATTATTACTTTTTACCCTTACGAGGTGAAATTGAATTACCATTACGACTTAATCTTTTCTAATGTGTATGAAAAAAAAAATAAACGGTAGTACATCTTTTTAATGATTAATTACGTCATTAATATCAAAGAAAACAATCGCCCATGAAGTTTCTATTTACGTTTCTTTTAGAAATCTCACATAGAACCGCTCGCTAACGATAAAAAAATATCAAGCGTCTTGTGAACAGCATATGTAGCACACTCCAGATACTGCGGTGATACCGTTCCACTTTTAGCATAACTGACCCCGGAATTTGACTACACATTACTTGAGACCAGGAAAGAACACAAATCCATCAGGCAAACTCTATCCGGCGCGTTTTCTTCTTAAACCCTGACAATGGCAGGGACTGTGGATGTATCCCAGCTATTGCCATCGTCACGGTTTAAGAATGAAACGCAGACAGAGCGTGCATGAGGAATTCACGAACCAACGACCGACAACACTACACCAGGAACATAAGGGCGCGTGATTAAACATCCCAACGTCGTTAAAAGAAAACACTACTAAACAAAGAGAGGGCTATACCTCTGAACATAATAAGCCGCCGTTCACTGAGTTCATTTAACTTGCTGCGCATGGAAGGCATTATTGCGCGAAAACAATTCAAGTACATATATATAAATGTGCAAAAATATCCGAGTTAAGATTTTTCCGTATTATCCGCGTAAAGTTTTCTCAGTGTTAGGTTCAAAAAGTGAAAGATGACAACAAGTTGTCAATAAAAATAAAATAGGGATAGATATAAAAATAGGCATAAGAAATATAGATGATGATGATGATGATTGAGGGTTTTTATGGCGCTCCATATATGTTTATTGTTTTTTTTTCACGTTTTGAATGTGCGTGTGTGTTTACGGTTTCAATTACATCGTGCTTATTGTTCTATTCGTCCTGAATGTACCGGTGTAAAATATCTGTAATGCTACGAGCCTCTGCTGCGTTGCGCGAGGACAGCGCAGCAGAGGTTGGTTGCACTATTTCTCCACGGGGCGCGGTGCCGTCGGGGCCGAGATGCGCTCCAATTGCAAATCGAAACTTAGAAACCGGTTGAATTTGTGCGGTTTTTCAGAAAGCCGTAAAATGCTGCACGTGCCTTCTATCGTTCTGAAATTTGTTGATTTTGTGTTTTTCGATGATGCTGAGCAATTACCTAATTGAAACCATGCCCTTAAACACAATATTAAAAAAGTTTATTACGCGAAAAAATTAACAATCTAATTATACCGGACTTTAATAATTTTCCTAAATAGGCCCTGGCCCAGGACCAAAACGACACAAGCGTTTTTTCGTTGCGACGAGTAGTTTTCGCAATATCGAATTTGTCCACTTTTCGTTAAACACCCTGTACACCTCTTCTGCCTCTACAATGTTCATCTAAATACATCAGATTGACCACAATGAACCAACATATAGTATGTACACAAAAATTCCAATGCCATGTAGGTTCGAGTTCTGACAACACCGCCGTTCAAACCCTTAAAAAAAAAAAAAAAAAAAAACCTTAGTTGCAAGGTCTTTTTACGTTTCTGTGCTTGAGGCTGTAAGGGAACACGAATTAATAACTCAGCAGGCACGTGCGTGCGCTCCGGGCATAACAACAAACATTAGGGCTTTCGAACCAAGAAGGCTCTTTACAACACAGGGAACTCATTTAGTAATAATCGGGTCCGCTTGAGGTTAAATACAAACAAACGAAATAACAACAAAAAATAGCACTGAGTCCTACTGCGAACCGCAAGAGCGCACTAAAACACACACAAACGGGGATCAGTCGATGTCCCTGAACGAACGGCCGATATGTGTTTCCGATAAACGAGCCTTTTCTACTGCTCTGTTTTTTGACCCCCACGGAGGTGACTTCAACAAAAGCCGAGAGGCCGAACGAGCGCGCGTTCACAAACAAGCCGACGCACGCCGTCCTTAGCCTAGATTAACTATAGAACCTGGCCGCCAGATCTCCCGTCCCTCAAAAAACAAACAAAGAAAAGCTTTCTAAAAACAACAACAAAAAAAGCCAAACAAGCAACGTAACAGCAGAGCAGGCAACAGGTATCCGCGCAGTGTGTGTCTCGCCCTTCGACGCCAGGGAGGGCGCGCGTAGCTTGCAGGCAGCAGCGCGTGTGCCGGCCGTGTCTTCTGGGTTCTCGCCGAAGGGGCCACGCCTTTTGCCCGGCGCGGTTCTAATTCGGCAACCCACGGGCGAGCGGGTTTCGCCTTATTGCTCGCCTGTCGAAGCGGTCCCCCCCTTTTGTGCGCGTGTGGGTTCCCGGAGGCTGCAATTAGAACAACGTCTAATTTGCACTCGAATGCCGCCGGACGGGTCCGCGCACCGCAGGGCGAAGGGGGAAGCGAGGTTTCCCCCCCACCCAAAATAGAAGTAAAAAGGGGGACGAAACGTTCCGGCATTGTTGCAGATTTTGTTATTTCCCCTGTTTAGATGCGGTCGTTCGGATTTCTTTCTCGTGCGAGCATCGAGACGTCGATAGTGCTGCTTAGTGTGCCTCGAATTCAGAGCGTTTACAACTGCTCGATCGGGTTACCATCACCTAGAGCAGTGGTTCTCAACCATCGATGTTTCGCGGACCCCTTGTTGATCGGCGGAGAAGATGGAGGACCCCGTTCGTGGTGAGGGGAAGGGGAAATGTATATGTTAAATATGATAATTATTGAATAAATGAATATAACTAATGGCTGGTGTGAAGTAGACCTCTCTTATTGACATACACACGAGAAAACTCGCCCGAAAACTGAAACATTTCTTTTCGACCTGAGAAAAGACAACTTTTATTGCCGGGCTTGACTGATGAGGCAGGCCTTCGCGGACCCCTAGAATGCCTTCGCGGACACCAAAGGGTCCGCGGACCCCCATTTGAGAACCACTGACCTAGAGGAATCGAGGCCCCGAGAACAAGCTCCTTTTCCTCCATAAAACGTCATCATGGTAGAATGGCGCCAACTCTGCAATTGGACCCGAACCAGGGTGTAAGATACACCGTGACCCGAATCCGATGCCCGAGCGTCCATCGACGCGTTGATTGGACGCGAGGCCCAGCCGAGTGCTGACGCAGCTCACTCGCGTCCAATCCGTTCTGCTCGCTCGACCTCAGTGGGATGACGTAAAACATTCTATAGTATGCAGGCTCTGTTCATTCTAGGCGGTGTTGATCGGGGTCACGTTGTTGTTTAGAAGCCGCGTCTGCAACGCGGGTAGAAACTGAGGGAGAGGGGGAGACGAGAGTGCGCGAAAATGCCAGAGCGCCGAGTGCAAGATCGTCTGCTTCTTTTGCGAGGGTTGCGGTGACGCCGGAACAGCGAACTCTGATTGGCTCATTTGGAAGGAATAGGGGGTAGACCTCGATGCTAGCTGCTTCGAAGTCTACCCACTATCCTTCCAATCGAGCCAATCAGAGCTCGCTGTTCTGACGTCAGCGCAATCCCCTGCGCGAGAAGCGGTCGACGAACTTGCGTTCCGCATAGAGCTGCCTTTTCTCTGCTCACTTTTTGCACACTTGGGAACGTCGAACACCGGCGTTCTAACGTCCGGCGTTCGGCGTTCAAACAGTGAGTAGAGACAAAGGCAGCCGGCTTTGCGTTTTCCCACTCACCATTCCAGTGAGGGCTCCGTGTCTCAGGTGTCAACGTGCGCTGTGGTCACCTCCCCTGCAGCATCAGTGGAGCTGACCAAAGCGCTGGTCATCGGCAAGCGTCTCCGCCTCTCCGTACGCGTTCCTCCTCGCCACGCGACGACCCGACGCATGCGCACTTGCGATCAATCTGCGCACTCTCCGTGGTTCGAGTTGCATCCCTCTCTTAAATATAGGCTCTCTAGGGCTGCCGTGAGAAGACCCGTCCCTCCGTGGCCGCGAATTTATCTCGATTCAATCGGCCGTCTCGTTTCCTCGGACATCTCGAGAAGCAAGCCGTTCGTGCCTCTCGGTCTTGCCGCTCTCCTTTGGTGGGGATAATCGAACTCATTACAGTCTTAAGTGTCACCCTTTCCATTTCACTTTGAACTCATTACAGTCTTAAGTGTCACCCTTTCCATTTCACTTTGAGTCTCGTTTTGGCCCTTCAGGGCGTGTTTACGAGAAGGATGTGATTGATTCTCTACCATGTTAAATAAGTTAGGACAAAAAAAAAATAAAGAAAATAACACAACGACAATTAATACACTGAGGGCCTTGGTTAGGGTAGTCATGGCAGTGAGTGATGGACACTCGCTAATAGGAGACGGCACTCACGCTTTGACACTTCGTGACATGGAGACTCCGCGTAAGTTATTAATGCGGCATGCAAGTTTGTCTGCTTGTTGCACATCCCGCGCGTTTGTTTACTCTCTCCAGACGCGCTGCACGTGCATTTTGCATCCTCCCCCCCCCCCCCCCCCCCCGCACCCCGACCTCAACCAATGACGTTAAATGCTTCGTCATGGCGCCTCCCTTGCGCGTTCTTTATGTTGCCCTTTGATTGGCGTGCACCTCCCCGCGTTCCGATGCGTCAAAACGAATTTCGGAACACTTGCTAGTTCCCCGTATCGCTTTTTGGTGTTCGCAATCACTGTCAATCACACTGATACAAGCCGATACGACGGGTATGATTGTGCGGTTCGTCCTGCGGTTTGTCCCGCCCATGGAAGTGTCGAAATCGCATATTTCGCAGATGAAAAGAGTTACCCTGAATACTGCCGTTTGCTTTCTAATATTGATCAAATATGTTTCTAAATCGCTCGATGGTTGGATAACAGCGTGACAAAACCGACGTTTCGTCAAGTAAAGCGCAGTGATTGAAAGTAGTTGAATTGCTCGTATAGAGAATATGCCGTTTATTAGAATCAACGAAGCCAACCAGCGTTTATCGTCCCGGTTCGTTACGTTGTGAAGGACGACAGCGAGGTCATATAAAATACAAAGAATTGCGCGACATAAATTACAGATAAACTGTAGTACTAGGCACTAGTTTTACCTATGCTGAACAGAATATGCAAATACTCACTTTGTTTGTTAATGTATGCCAACTTTAGTTCACCTTGAACGATGATAATTATTAATTTTCAAAGGTCTGTTCATTTTTATCCTTATTATTGCTTACATTGTTGGGAAACCCCAAATCGTTACTCGAGTCGCATTTATTTTTCATTGCACGGAAATTGCTTGCTTAATGGCTGCCGATGGGGCTGAGGGCCAGTCAAGCTTCTTGTTGAAGGATTTTCCCTTTTGCTCCATCATTTCTTTAAATGGAAATAAATATTATTAATATTATTACTTCCATTTATTTCATTTCACTTATTGTTCCCTCAAGGCCCGAAGACAATTCATAGGGGGAGAGTGGGAGAAACAAATAGACAATAACAAAACACAAATGACGAGGCAGGCACAATCAGTTAGTAATGGCAGTTATAAAAAGCACGGAGTTTGTGATAGGAGTGCGGCACGTCCCATTTCCATTCAAGGCATAATTTCGGCGATTTCTATAGGGTTCAGAGAGGCACAAATTGCGGACGGTCTTCTTAAATAATGCATCCGAGCGTTTCGAGCTTGTATGAAGGGCGATGGAATAATCCTAATAAACGCCAAGAACATATTGATATATTAAAGTGCAAAACGGCGAGGAAGGCTATACGAGGGAGACGAGAAAGAGCGCTAGCCCGCCAAATGTGCCAAGAGTTTTGCGTGTATATCTAAATTTGAGCTTAGTTGATATACCACCGTCCGCGCACAGCATCTCGACAGGAAAGTAAAGTCAGTTGAAGTGGCTCAGATTGCACTTGAACAGAGGACTAAAAGTGCAAATGAACATTTCTAATCAAGAGTGAAAAAGCGCGAAGTGCAAAGGAGGCTTTTGGTGTCGACAATTCATGAGGGGAGAAGTTTCTGTTCGTCAAGAGCGAAGAGAAAGCACTTCCGGAAAAAGTCTGTTTATTAAAAGTCTTGCTGCTGTTGTGTCAGCATCAGCAGTGTTTGCCGCTGTTGATACCAGGCACGTAGCCAGGATTTTGTTTCCGGGGGGGGGGGGGGGGGGGGCGCCCATGACAAAATGCTGTATGAGGGGGAGGGGGGAGAGGAGGTCCCAGCAAAATGAAAGACTTCGGGGGGGGAGGCCCGGGCCCCATGCCCCCCCCCCCCCCCCCCCCTGGATACGTGACTGGTTGATACGCTTACCAAATGAAGTGATATCTCGTTCTAGTTTCCCAACGCGAAATCCGTTGGTTCTTCTTTTCTCATCTATAAAACACGTCCTGAATGCTCCGCTTAGTAGGACACTTTATTCCGTTAAATTCTACGCTAATACGCCCAGTAACAGAGCGCCATCACATGTAAAGAACCCCTTTGCGTTAACGGCTCTGGTAATTGTCTGTCTAATAATGTTAGCAGATTACGTTCTATAGTAAACATGTTTTATTTCGCAAGTTATATATGCACAGATATTGGTTAAAGGCTCCATTATGTATAGTTGGTCCTTGTGCCGAAACTAACGCTAGATTTATATAAGGCGTTTTATTTTGCTTTTATGTAGCGATTGATTTGCAATAGAGCTGAAAATGTGGAACTTGCGACGTCATAAAACCGCGCAACTGTAAGATTGTAATACCGACAAATTCTCCACTTTGAACGCAGTGTGCGACTTACGCTCAAATGTATCATATGCGCAAAAGAATGAAGTTCCACAAAAAATATTAAAATCAAGGAATAATTTAAATTGATTTATATTATTTAAAAATTATTTTGAATTTTTTATAGCTGTTGCTGAAATGTATATGTCATTAACTTTTTAAACTGCTAAATCTTTTTGATTTGTTTTCATTAAGCTAGTTTACAAGAAGCACCGTATAGCGAACCGTATTTATAAATGATTCTTTGTCTCGCAATGTTTTCTAGTAGCAGGCTCTCTACAGAAAGAAAAAAAACTAACTTGCTCGCTTCAGAAAAAAAAAAAAAAAAATCAATCGTGTGGATTTACGCGTGAAAACATTCTCACCGCTTGCCTTTCATAGAAAAAAAAACAACAAGTTAGCCGAATGACGTGCGCACACGCAGACGTGGTCCACGTGCTGCTTCCATTTAACGAGCTAGTTGCAAAGCCTGACATTTCACCCGCGCGTTCCTCCAACGGCTCAACGCACTTTCTCTTGAGAGCGAGGTGACTCTCCCACGGCATTCGTTTTCTCGAAGCAACTTCTGTTTCACTGCCCCCCGACGTCGTTGACCTAGGTCACTTCCGGAAGAGGTCACACGCATCGCACATCGTCAGCTACCCAACGCCATCTATCGGTTCCGCGAGGACTTCATTACTTATTTAAACGACAAAAAATATTTGACGTCAACAAAAAGGGTAGGCAATCAGAATTTCCTGTTCGTATTCTCATCGTATTGGTGCGGAGTGTTTACATCGCGACAATCGGCGATTTTCATCGTGTGTTTTTTAACCTACTTTTACGGCTTCTTCGTCTTTACACCGCCAGACGCTGTGAAAATTGGATTCGCTCAAGAAAGCTGTCGAGCGAACCTCCCGTGATAGTTTTCTATTCTAAACACCTGGGGGCGTCGATTTCGTAGAAGTCGCTAATAGAGGCATTCTACAACGTTTCCAAGTGCTGCCTCTGGGGGCCGCAATCTTGTGCAGATGTTTAGATGTGTATGATGTCTGTTGATGTGCTGATGTGTAGATGATCCGATCGTCGAGCCTTGCTAAAGCATGCCCACGGCTGCCAGACTGGTGCTCCACAGGATGGATGGATGGATGGTAATGGCTATACCCTTTGTAACGGGCAGCAGCTTGCGCCACCTAGCCTAACATTTTGTCATCTCTTTTCTTTTTAAATTTGTATGAATTTTGTTATAACAGACGGCTAGGGAGGGTAATAGCTAGGAAAAGATAAAAAAATACAGATAAAAATAAGCAATAAATTCACTTGAAAAGAAAGGGGGGGCCCTCTCTTTTCAAGTGAATTTATTGCTTATTTTTATCTGTATTTTTTCTTTATCCTTCCCTAGATCTCTTCCACCAATCTTCAAATCTCCTCTTAGTTACCGAAATTCTTTCCCTATCCATTCGTCCATCTATGTCCGGAAAACCCAGTGCTCCTCCAAATCCGTAGTCATCCCCCCCAAGAGGGTGGGACGAAGCCACGTGCACCTTAAAATTACATGTTCTATAGTTTCCCTTTCGCGGTTGTATACGTCGCACAGAGTGTCTACTTCCTGGAATTTAGCCCTGTACGTTTTCGTTCTTAGCACCCCCGTTCTAGCTTCAAACAGCAAAGAGCTCCCCACTGAATTATCATACAGCTGTTCCTTCTTTATTTCTTGTTTCTGTGCCCCGTATATTGTTAAAGCTGATTTCTCCTGCATTCTTCCTTCCCACAATTTCCTCTCTGTTTCCTTTACTCCCTTTTCTACTGATATGCTCTGATCGGCTCCATCTTGTTGAATGTATTTAAATCTCAGCTTGCGGGTTCAGTTTGTCCACTTAGTGTTTCGACTTTTCATATATAGATACGTGTACACTTTCGCTGCCCACCGTGTATCCTCAATTTCAGCTAGTCTTTGTTCAAATTTTACTTTACTGATTGCTTCTCTACTCTCAAAAATGCCCAACCCATATCCCCTGTACTCCCTCATTTGGTGTATTCCCATGTGCCCCCAATGCCAACCTACCCACACTCCTTTGCTGTATCTTTAAACCTGCCTGCATTTCTGACCTCATACACAGTACCGCATTCCCATATGAGAGTCCTGGCACCATGACTCCCTTCCATACACCCCTAACGACTTCATGTCTATTATAAATCCATAGTGCCCTGTGTTTTATGATAGCCGAATCTCGTTTCCCCTTTTTTATTACAATATCTTCATGGTCTTTTATATACCATCTTCCTCCACTTAACCATACTCCCAGATATTTGTACTTTTCTATGTGTTCTATCAATGTGTCCTGTATCTACAGGGGTTCCCACTTCTCGTCGTTGAAAACTCTTGTACCAGACTTGTCCCTACTAAATGTTAGTCCTAAATTGTCCCCTTCCCTGCTGCAAATCCTAATCAGTTCCTGTATTGTCTCACGACTTTCTGATACGAGTACAATGTCGTCTGCATACATTAACCCTGGAAATACTTGATTTACTCTATGTCCTTCCTCCATGTAAGTCAGGTCAAAACCTAGGTTGCACTGTTCTAACCTTTTTTCCACCTAACTTAAGTATATCACAAAGAGCAGGGGAGACAATGGGCAACCCTGTCTAAGACCTTTTTATTGCTGCTGGTCTTGTAGTTTCGGCCTTCCCATTTTATAACCACCCTATTCTCCGTATAAACCCGTTCTAGAAACTTAACCATTGTTCCCTCTAGTCCAGGAGTCTGAAACACGCGGCCCGCGGGCCGCATGCGGCCCACGACTAGGTTGGGACGCGGCCCGCAGGCAACCAGTTACGATTCCCGGTTCCCATATGTCTTGAGAGCTAGAAATGATATGCGCCATAGTGATCTCATCTCGCCAATTTATTCTCGCTCAAAAAGTAGCTCTGCTCTCTTAACGTATGCACATAGTTTCTACTTTTCTGCGTTAAATTGCTAGTTGTTTCGCTTTATATTGTGCTTCCCAGCTTTTTGTAACGCACAACAATTCCGCGACTAGCCTGCAAGCGCGAGCTCTTTGTTGAAGGATGCATCTCGGCTGCGCGAACTCTCGATCAGCAGGAGCAATTGCCGAAGATAAAGCTACAAGCTCGGGAATCTCGCAAAAAAAAAAAAAAAAAAAACAACAACGTTAAAATACAAGTACGGGTATTGCAATAGAAGTTGTCAGGAAAGCAAGAACTGCTAAATTAAGTGATTGTTTTTTAGAGACAAGTTCAGCTTGGCTGATTCCTGAGTGAATGAAGCAACGGGAACGGGCAGTACACTTTCTCTCTTGTTCTATTAAAAATGCGAGCACATCGTCGGTGCGGTGTCATTTTAGTTTTTGTTATCACATCAGGTCAAGGCAGAAACTAGTGATACAAGCCAATCAAATCAAAAAATGGCAATGGCAAAACTGAGTTTACAAAAAGCATAGAGCACGAGGGCTCTTCTCTTTAAAACCGCATGAGCCCCTCCCCCTCTAACGTTGGCCCTCGCCCTTCCCAGTGTGGGCTATCTGGCCCCCGCGCTCAAATGAGTTTGAGACCACTGCTCCAGTCCATATCCCTTTAGTTGGTTCCAGAGTTTTTCCTAATTCACATTGTCATATGCCCCACTATAGACCTTTCACCCACGGTGGCCAGACTGACTTTTAGGGCGTGGCTACTTGCAAACTTGTGTACAGTATACATGTATTTTATATAGATATAATGTATTCAAATTAGGGCTGAGCATCGATTAAGAATTGAAAATTAAAGTTTACCGTCTCATGTGGACGCCCATAGTATTGTGAATGTGTTGAGAAGTTGGAACGTATTATATTGGGGGAAAACAATTGATGGCATTTATATAGCATTAGTGACGCAGGAAGAGTGCGTTTTAATAAACTCAATTTATTTAATTTATTGGTTTGTTTTGTCTACTATGGCCTCCGAGTTTTTTCTAGCGTTGGCTGTGCTCCTCAGGCCATCGCATTCGCGCGGTAGAGACTGTTACTGCGGGGCGCTTGGTGGAGCTCGCAACCAAACCAAACAACACAAAGAAATAGCCGAGACTTAATTATCATCATCACCAGTATCGTCGGCGTCAGTCTACGGAACTTAGAAGCAGCGCGAAATGTGCTTCCCGCCTCTCGCCACAACACACAAACCTCTGACAAGGAAAGAGTTGAAGGTTCATTTTTTCGAAGCGCGAAAGGTGAAACAGGTGCCCACGATGTAGTTTTCAAACAAACTGCGCGTCTAATCATTTCAATAAAGAACAGAAAGTTGAGCCATTCAAAATCAGGAAGGCGACTCAAAATATTGATTCGCAGTAAATAGTGATAGTGACAGTGATTTATTTCGGCTCAGGGGAGTCGCAGCGCCGCAGAAAGGCAAGTCAACAGTACCGTTATGGTGCACTATAGAATACTGGGCAGTGTAGCGAGCGCGGGCGGGGGGGGGGGGGGGGGGGGGGGGGCTCTTTCAGCGATGACCGGATCGGTGGCCGCGAGAGGGCGCAACGTGTAGGCGTGCTACCGGAGTGCGGAGCGCAGGCAGCGGTAGCGCTTGGCTGGCTTGGCGTTCCGCACGGGTTCAATTGTTTCGTATTGCTTGGCTAACTCTTTACGTTATTCTTTATTTCTGCTGTTTCACATAATATTTATCGCACTAATTCGTTGCCAAATGCTTTGCCCGAGACGTGCATCTTCGGGCAGGACGCCACAGTAAACATCGCGACACTGCTAGCGCGAACATGACATTGGCGCGTTTTCCTCATTTACTTCGAAAGATTATTAGCGAGGACGAAATTTCATCACCTGCATTATAGACCCGAATGAGCTTTTTCCCCAGCAGTTAGAACTTTGCTGAGATCCTTTGGTTTTTCATAGAAAAACCGGCGATCGCTTGTTCGCACTAACAGTGTTGCGTTCTAGAATAGGCGGAAAATCCATCTCCCCCGGGAAACGTTCGGGAAGTCTCTCGAAAGGAACGTCCCAAACGTGTGTAATCCCCTGGATAACGTAGGATAAGCATGCTGATGGCATGACACCTAAACAAATGTCTGCTTTTGTGACCCTATAATTTCGCTGTCACTGTAGTTGTGATCAATGAATTCCGTGGTTGAAGCGCACTACCATAATGAATTGTTTCTTCGTTTTGAACAAAATGGGGCTTACAAAACGGATTATATCGTCTACTTCCGTAGGCTGCACGGTACGCTATAGAGGTGCCACTGTCGTCTTTTGCAACTACTTCCACGGGCTTTTGAAGGAATTTCCAGCACTAGCCTTTATCGTATTTGCTGTTACTACGTAGGGTCTTCGAACAGGACTGTGCGAATAGTTAGAAAAATGTGTCCACTCATCAGCTCTGGTAGTAACCAGAGTAAATAAATTCTTATTTATCCACTGAGCACCAGCTATCAATATGTGTGGGCACCAGGGCGCACAGATAAATTTTTAATTATACAACCGGGCGCCAGCGCACAGATGAGATTAATGAGGTGCAGCCCAAGATTCCGGAGGCGATGGTATTTGCTTTTCCCAAGAGCTCGGGAGAGGGGGCTCCCGAGCTCCCCCGTAGTCGGCGCCTATGGCGTTTTGTACCTCTACATTCTCCAACGTGAGTTCATGATCTTGATGAGCTTCGACATCTTCAGGATAAACGACTCAGTATCTTGCGCTGGGCCACAAGACCTTTCAATTTTCTTTCGGTAAAAAAAGAGGCCTCTTAGCACCTCCTCATTGAAAAGACGGAGTGCTGGGCCAACCCTCATCTTTTCAAAGCCGTTAGAAAAAAAAAAAAAAAAGGAAATTGACTGATGTGAGGCCAGAACCTTCAATGTCACATTTTCACAGTCACTTCTCCAAGCCTTTCTAATGCAGTCAGCGTGCACAAAACCCTTCGGTGTGTCGAAACCAGTGTCTATAAAACCGATTTAGCAGATACTTTACAGAGTGCGAAAAGTCCGAAAAAAAATGTATTGGACGACTGTCATGACTGCCTGCATTACATGAAGCGGAGTCCCCCTGTCACTCCTTTTAATGTTGCGGGACCACGACTCACGCCGATCGAACTCGAGAGGGGCACGAAAAACGGAACGGGATTCTTTGCAGGACTGGTAGCCATTGTTGCAACCCGGCACGGGCCCCAGGAATTGAAATTAGGGGGGGGGGGGGGGGGGAGGTTCGGGGGCATTGAGAATATAAGAGTCGTTGCGAATTAAGGGGGTACCTTCGGAAAGACAAGGGGGAGTACACCCTCGTAGGGGGGGTGTAGGGAGATCACTGCCCCGTCACAAAACACGTCCCGTCTCTCTTGTCCCGCCGTTTTTCCGTTATTGCACGCGTTGTCTACGTGCCACTGAACGGCAGCGATCGCACTCCATTTCACTCAATCATTAAAAACAAAACAAAGCGACGACGCGAACCAGGCGATCCCAAGCAGTACGACAACACGGCATTCCGAGCGGGAAGGAGCACGCCTGTTACCCGCAGCGCCCCCTGCCGTCCTTGCGCGCCGTCATCGCTGCGCCGACCTCCTACCTCCGTTGCTTCTCGGCGTGGACGACACACTGCCCAGTTCTAGTACACCATAGTACCGTGAAGGCCCGCGGCGCCGCGTCCAACGATGATGAGATGGTATTGCACAAATCAATTCTTAAAGGAAATGGTGATAATGGTTTAAATGGAGCTTGTGCACGAGGGTGAGGGGTTGATGTTGCGGTTGAAGAGGGTGAAGAGCGTGAAGAGCGTTAGGCTTGCAGCGGTCTTCGCGACGGTGGTCTCCGTGGGGCCGCCATGGGCTGCTGACTTCTACTAGCAGGCCGGTCTCGAGCGCCTGGTGAAAGCTCCCTGCGTGTACGGCTTGCCGACGAGCCGCCCGTATTTCCGGCGACGTAGGAAGTCCAGCACCCCCGTGGTGGGGCTCCGAGGGGTTGGCGCCGGTTTTGGCCGGGCGGCGGTATTCGCGGAAGCGGGCTCTGAAGCCTCCCAGCTTGTAGTCGAGCTTGTAACTGAGCAATGTGACCGCCCTGTCGATCGAAGACATGGTGGGTGCCACTGGTCCGGCTGGCTCTCTGACGATGGGAAAAACACGTCTTACGCCCAGCCATGGCTTCATCTTTTCTGCGATCTTGCATTCCGAGGTATCATCCAGCGAAACAGCGCATAGACCAGATCAGCGAATCAAAGTTATGAATCAACAGAGATCGACTCACCTTTCTTTATTCTGACGATGAGAACAACGAAGATGCAAGGTTCTTGCAGTGGGCTCACAGTTGACAGCGTGCTTTGAGGTGATTCTGGTTCCGTTTCTGGTTTGGTTATGAGCGCCGCATGCGGAGATCTAGAGAACTGACTCGGCTCGCTTTTTCTGCTGGGCAGCCGAGCGCTTGGACAGGCCGGAGCAGAGCGCGTGAGAAATCTCGGAGGCTATCGGTCTACATTCAAATGCTAAAAGGCTGACGGCAGAAGTATGTAGGGTAGAAGACAGAAAGAAATGTTAACACCATTTTATAGGCATCAATTTACAAGCTAGGGTACTCCGTCGATTTCTTTTAGCTAACCCAACTAACTATATTTTCGGAATTACCGGCCTTTACTCTTTCCGGTATGCTGTTGAGTATCGCGGAATTCAGAATAGCTATTGTGAAATCGGCAAGTGAAAATGATGCCAAAAACCAACATGTAAAGATACCCGCTCTTTTCAGCGCCGTGACGTCAGTGAAAGGCAGGCTGGCAGGTCGAACGGGCAGTCTAAAACTGACTATGCCGAGCATTTGTTTTGTGCTGCTGCGGGGATGCTGGAGCGGGATTCCAAAGCATGCATCTGACACCAGGAAACTGCTTGTAATCAGTTGGGAACAAACTTTACAGTCGAAAGGGTGAACCCCTGCTTCCCGCAGACGTCACATTTTGAGTGTTGCCAATAGAGACTTTCACTTTGAAAAACACGGCGAGGACTAAAATTGTAAATTCAATAACCTCGCGAAAAAAATATATTTTGGCCCAATATTTAGGGGACTATTTCAGGGATATTTGTTGGTGTGTTTAGAAAATGTCAAGAAAATCGGGGACTATAAAAAAGACGCCGGAGTACCCCCTTAATTAATTTACAAAAAAGGTGTAAGATACACGTTATTTAACCAAAACAATAACACTATTTTGTTATTTTTATATGGATATATAATAAAGCGTGACGCCTTATCACATCATTACTTTATTAGAAAATTCTAATATTCATAAACTTGTTAATGCTTGATATTGATGAAAAGTACGGCCTTGTGGTAACCGGGAAGCAAATTAGTGCAGGAACACCAGCCGTGCTGAATTTTTAGGCTTGATAAGCATAATAAACGTCCAAAATGTACGAGGGATTTTTTTTTCAACTCCCGTTGAATTCGGTAAAACAGAACAGAGTAAAGAAAACCCTTTGCATATAAAACGAAGGTAGATACATACTCTATCGAGCTGCTTCTACACATAATCACCACACAGATTAGGTAGTTATTATGACGTGGCACAAACGTTTGCATTCGCTTTCCAAATAAGGGCGCTGCCGGGATTCTCGGTCATTCCATCATGCATAAACAGTGAGGATGCATGTACCGAGAGTTGTAGATAGGACGAGAACTATAAGGAGGTTTTTGAGTTGCCTATGCTCCGCATCAGCAGCCCTCTGCCCTCGGTAGGGTATTAACAACGCGCTCACGCGACAAGCTAAAGCAAATCTAAGATTTATTAGAACTAAACGGTGTTGTGTGAGGCAGAAGTACTGAAAGAGCTCCATGTACAGCGTCCCCCCCCCCCCCCAAACCACCACCACCACCACCACGCACACACACACACATAGACATAAATAGTGGGGGGTCTTTAACGCGCACTACGCAGGACAGCACGCCGGTACGATACTCATCGATCTGGATGACCATCGTACCGGCGTACGGTCGTATATCACTAGTGCGTAGAGCACCTTAACGACCCCAGGCTAGCGGTTGTACTGCACTGGCTAAATTTCGCATCTACAGCTTAGAGACAAGTCGCCCGTTGAGGCAGACTAAGTTCAGGCTGTACAGTCATACACACAACACAATTAAATTCTTCGTTTTTTTCTTTTTAACCGCAGAAATGAACTGCGCATCGCCGAACGTTCATTCTCGGCCCAAATGTAGCGCAAGCGGTCCGAACCACATGCCAAAGTTTCAGAAATAACAGTTATCTCATCTAAAAGATACGAGTGATTTTCTGAAAATTTTAATGCGAAAAATAGGGCCCGTTTTCTTCCGTTTTCGGTAACTGGCGTTGTTCAGATCCATGTATTCGAGAGTTCTGTCGGCCGCCATTTTCCTATTGAAATTTTCAGGAAATCACTTTTAACAATTCCGAAGAAGTCACGGTTAGTTTTGAAACTTTTTACATTTGGTTCGGACTGCTAGCGCTACATTTGGGTGGAGAATGAGCGTTCGGTAATGCGTAGTTTACTTTTGCTCTAGAAAAAAAAAAAAAGAAAAAAGCTAAGCTATAAGATTGTTTTTGGGTGCACCGTTTAGTCCTACAGTTGCCACTCACGATAATATTTTTTCAAGCCCTGTTTTATATAAACAAAGACAATTGTCGAGGTGCAGTTAAGCTATATTGATCGTGATGTTAAAATCCTGAGACTGGCAAGGAAACTTGAAATAAAAGTGTTATAAGTCACAGAAATACGGCGACAGACAAACCCTTCAATTAATACATACGCCTTGTGTTTGCACATATTTTTGACCTTCCAGCTCTAGAACAGTCGATTGTAGATACATTAGTCTTTTCTTTTCTAGTTACTTAGTCTTTTTTTTTTTAGAGAATGATACAAATCTTTAATGTCCATCGACAGTGCCGAGCAGTTTCTCCCATGATTAACACATAAGACGTAAATCCGTTCCTCCGAATTCCTTAGCGAAAGAGATTTATCAAGAGGCACAAGCCGCAACCCTCATTGCAGAAACTTGGATACGACTATTCTGCCAAGTTCCGCTCTTATTTATAAGTACTCGAAGAGGCAGTTCTAGCTTGTGGTCTTTAACAAAAAACTTTAAACTTAAAAACATGTTTGGCTGACCCATTACTGTTTTTACTATTCCTTCCTTATCTTTATCTTTCAAAACCGCGCAAATGCTCTTTTTGAGCTTGGATAACTTGCCATCCCATACCGAAAACAGGGATTCCAACTCGCTTTCTGTTTTCTTAAAAAAAAAAAAAAACATGTATTGGCAAGATACCAAATCTGCCTGATTTACCCGTCTGCAACAGTTTTAACGAACGTGTTTCCAATTCTTTTTTGACCATGTTTACATTCCTGAAGTCTCGTCTTTCCTTTGGGTAAGTTTGCCCTATGAGATTTTCTAGGCTCTCTTTTATTGAAAACACCGGAAGGAGGCGCTGTTGACAATTTACGTCTCCGCGAACGGTCAAATGAGAGGACAACCTACCCTACCCCTACCGCCCCCCCCCCCCCCCCCAGAGCACCGCCTCTTGCAACATTCATAAAATATTTAATGACCTACCCTCCAGGTGATTACCTAAAGGACCGACTAGCGACATATTTGCGGATGATTTCTCAATACTCCTGTAAGACGACCTACCCTCTCCTATCTGTTTTATAGAACAGCAGAAGGACCTCGCTAGATTCCCAACTTTGTGATTCTTTGAGAAATTCATCGTCCCAGCAATTTCGACGTCACTAAACGGCTTGATTTTTGGAAACAGCAAAAAGGGTCCATAAGGATACGCGCAAGGTGTTCACGCTAAAAGTATACTTCAACGACGACGGACAACGATCCATACGCCCTCAAAAAAATCTGGTCGTAAAATGAATTTTAGGAGTTCTTCGGCTTGGTCACATTTTTCACCCTAAAAATGTTATTTTAACCCCCCCCCCCTAAAAGGGTGCTCCGTGAAAAACTTACGAAGTGCTTTTAAGCTGCTTTTTTTATTCAAAAGAGTTCTTCGTCGGCCAGTTGCCTTTCTAGTGCGCCACCAGGGGGCAATAGCTCTTGAGACAAAACCGTTCTTCAGGTTTGAGGCGCCAAAAATCTTTTCAAAAACTTTTTTTTTTTTTTTGTAGTGTCCGAGTTATTAGGAGGATACAGCACACCCTCTTGTATCACCTCAGCGGCGGTGTTTTCAGTCAGCTTCCATTACAAGCCGCCTCCACCTGGACGAGAGGAGCTCTATATACCTCGTGGCACGTGATTCCCAGCACAGATTACAGCCGGTCGACGAGGCAAAAGCGAACGACCGGATGTCCGGAGCTCTCGACACGAGACGCGAACATGGCGAGACGCTTCCCGTCGGCGCACAACAGTTTTCTCTCCCGCCGAGCGGCAGAAACAAACGACGATCTATTCATCTAGGCAGCTGTCGGATACCGGCTCAGGAATGGCGCCGGCCAATACCAGCCGGTTGCTGCTAGTGCGCCTAGATTTCAAAGTGTTTCTAACTGCTGGATCGGGGTTACGTAGGTCATGGGTCGCGTTTGCAATACGAGGGGCGAGGAGGTGACGAAACCGTCGATCGTCCGCAAGCGTTTCTGCCTATCCTCCCGATTTCCTATTCGCCACTTTAGAACAGAACGCGCTCGAATTTGTGACCCATCTGCGCAGAAGGCGTCCGCCATTAAATTGCAAGCATATACTCCACGGTTGAGTTGCTCCCTCTCCCTCTCTTAAATCCAGGCTCTCTGGCTGCTGCCGCCGCCTCGTAAGCCTGGCGGGTGTTCCTCGTGAGCCGCCACATCATGCCGGGGCAGCCAGACCACGCGTCTTCCCGCAAGCCGTACGTGCCCCGCAGTTCGGGTGCTCTTTCTTGCGGTCAAAGTCCAGGTGAAAGGATCTCGGACGCCAGCTGGAGTCACTGACGGGGCTATGCCCCGCGCTCGAAAACGCAATTTCGAGAAATGTGCTTCGGGGAGAAAAATATTCGTGAGTTGGAGTTGAATTCGCACTGAGGGGTCAAAGACTATACATAAGGCGAACCCGGACGGTGTTCCACTAACGACTAGTTTATTTATTCGGGACGTGACCTTCCGCGTTATCCCCACTGACTGTTTAGTTTTCCGCGTGTGTCGCTCTCGGCACCATGGACGCTATATTGACAGCAGGTCGCGAGGTATTCTTCCTTATTCCTTGCTTGGTGTTAGTAAAAAAATTAAAAAGGCCTAGAAGAGCAGCGAAGTTTTACAGGACGCTCTGCCTTGTCTTGCCAAGAAGACAACGCACACACACGCAAGTACATATTGTGTATTGCTTTAATTAGCGCGACTGAGATATGTCGTAAAAGCCCAGCTTATAGTTGCCAGCGATGTGGGCCGATATACTGAAAGAACTTACAACCACGTAAGTCTCAAACATCCCAGTGGTTCTCTGATCTTTTAGTGCGTTTCTTCAGGCTCGACTCGAGGGTCCATCATCGAAAATTAAACCTTTAGCGCACATGCCTCCTTATGTTTGTGTAACCCAAATACCGACTAAAACTCGTTTAATAAAAATATAACTAAAATAAAACGGGCGCGCTACATTTTGGCGGGCACGAAATGATTGAACGTTTCAGGCCATTCCGCAGAGGGAGCAAGAATTTCGTTAGAGCACTCAGCAATAATTATTCATTGTTTGCGCAGGGTCCCAGACTCATCTGGTAGCTCGCGCATTGTAGTCCAAATGTTCTATGGAAGACTCTCGACGGGCTTTCACCACTTCTCCCACCTCTGGGGCACCAGATGTCCTGCTCCGACGCAAACACTCCCTCGCATCGGATACTACGTTAACTCCACGAGGCGCGCCTAGTACCTGACAAGACAATGGGGTCTGGGACCTGTCTGCGAGAGCATGCATGGCGGCGGGAGAACGTTTCTTCAAAATCGTCTCTTTTTGTTGACACAAGACTGACCCCTCAGAAGCGTTAACAGTGCACGCCGTCGTTTTATTCCTTGTAATTGATGGCGCAATCTGGAAGACAAAGAAGGTTCCGAAAGAAGAAGAGGGGAGCGGCCTCGCAACCGGGGGGTGGTTATCCAACAAGGAGACCCGAATATGCGCCGATAACTGTACCGCTGCTGCGGCTTTATAGAGCAGCACGGTTTGTGGACACGTTGATTATTACCTTCGTCCACTAACAATGACCGCGCCGATTCACCACGCTACCGCGTAATCTTCTCGGGCTCGGAGCAATTAGAGAGATGGATGAGGGTTGTCCCCCTGCGCGCTCATCTTGAGATGAAGCCGTCCGATAGATTCGTAGTAAATGCGCTACTCTCTACGCGCTAAGGAGGACGACCCTTCGACCGTGGCCGCACCTCTGAACTGGGACACTACAAGGGAAAGTAAGACTCTCAGTGAAGAACTGTGGAGCTGCGCCTCTTTTATCTACACTGTGGATCTTTTGAACTTGCCGGACACTGAAATGCCACAAGATAAGCGTTACCTAAACGCACCTCTTTGCTTGCGTGCTTCTGAAGCTATTCCAGGTTGTTCTATGGAGGCTATCATCGATGATTACTGCTTGAAGGTGCAGAAGTTTCACCACGTATACGATCGAATTGGTCGATCCAAAGGCCCAATTCATGCTTGCCAGAAATTCCATTTACTGGGCGGCTGCGGAGAGAGTTATGACAGAACAGGAGTCTGCTTTATTCGCCTCCGTTGCTGTGCCCTTACCTAAAATCCCTGTATCATTTACCACCAAAATGATCACTGCGAACAACAGCATCATACGGTTGTGACGTCACCAGCCGAAAATCTAGAAAACAAAACTTAAGACGCCGCAAACAATACAGTCGGTGACGCATACCGGCCACGAAAGTTGCGTGGAGCATGTTGTTGATGATCATGGCACTTGCAATCGGATTGCCTGAATAGAGCCTCTCGTAGCAATTCGTAAAATCGAAATAGAGCATACCAAGGACATAAGACGCATAGAAGGCTCAATCAATTTACCTGCACCTCCTGTACCAGCTGCTCTCGGTGCACAAAGCCGTATTCGATTAACCAGTGTAGCCTACCTGAAATCAGAACCGGAAGTAAGCCGCCCTGCACTTTCGCAGGCTGGTGCAAGTAGATCGAATGACCCTAGTACGGCAGCACGATGTTTGTAATTGCAAATTTCTGCAATCTCACACCAATGCGAAAGAATCCGCAAAGCCGCAACTTTTTTTTTTTTTTTTTTAGCGACCGGCGACAGATGCGGGAGCGAGTCATTCAACCAAGCCTCGTCTGATAACGGTCACTGTCCTTTGGGACGACGTCCGCGACCCGAGGACCACGGGTGAGTGACCAGAGGGCATCGGTGCTGGTCGGTCGTGACGACCAACAGCGTTGCCTTCTCTTGCCTCAGAGGCATGAGCTAGTCGTGTCCAATTTACGTATCAACGAAACATAAAAAATAAAAAAACGACTATGGCAGCTTTGATTATTGGGACGGTATTAAGACTGCGAGTTGGGCTAGTTGGTTTTGGTTCATAAGAGAAACATAAGGCATAAAAAGAAAAAAAAAAAGAAACGATGACAAGAAAATGAGTTGCACACAGGACAGTGCGTAACGTCCAAGTGAAATTTATTAGAATACGCGTATAAAAATTGTGAAACTGCACATGCGCAAATACACGCAGCTTCATACTCCTGCTTTATGAACACGTAACCTTAAGAACAAACTTCTTAAAAGAATCAGTGAATCAGCTTGATATCTCGAACTTTCAAGTGCCCATTGGCGTGTGCTAATTCGCCGAGTTTCTTTTTTTTTTTTTTAAGGAGTTTTTTTTTTTATAAGGTTTTGTCGAGCGTAGTTTTGCACAAAAGTACAGTTTGACGATGTCCGTGTGTTTGCTTCCCCTTGGCATTAAGAGACTGTGCAAAGTTTCCGAGTTTTGAGACACCCTCGAGGGGAGTCGTCACCGTGCACTTTAAAGCCGCGGTCACACTTCCAATGCATCCTACAAACGACAGCCCACACACACTTTCTGAGGCGTGCGTCTTCCTTCCATGACGGTCTCAGCCGTCATACGAAAAAACAGTCTTTAGACATGTTCGAAGCATACACATGTTATGAAGCAAACATGACTTGAACACGCGTGGGGCACGTCCGCAGATAATTGTCATCGTGTCTGCAGGGAACAACGTGTATTTTGTATAAAGTATGAGCATTCTAAGTGCGGCTTTGAAGTGTAGACGTGAGCCCTTCAACCCGACGATAACCAGTTCCCGCTAAGCAGCATGGTAAAAGTTAAGAGGAAAAGAGAGAAGGAGAGGAGCCGAAGGCCATGTTCCTTCACGCCATCTTACTCCAGGGTAAGGGTTTTGTACCCTGGCGTTCCGAAACCTACCCGCGTCCAGCGCTTTTCAATTTGTGTTGTCACGTGACACGACCCGCCGGAGTAACTCGGATCTATTTGGGTAAGATTTGGAACACAGTCTTATACCCCTGTCAGACGGGCACCTTGAATGTCATTTACGCTAAAGGCCTTTAGGATTTTCAAATGACATTTAAGTCGTGTCGTGTCAGACGGGCAACTCAAATGTCATTTAGGTGATGTCTATCACGATAGCGGTCTGCTGTTAACCCGGCAAACTAGTGTTTATTTTATTGTTTACTAAGTAAATAAAATGTAATGAATTCTCAGAACATAAAATTCAAACACGGTGATGAAAACTAAGTACTCGTTTTGACGGAGACAAGGTGTTTTGTGGCAACTATGACACGACGTCAGCAATCCCAAGTAATCCGTAGCCGTAGCCGTTCCGCCGCTTGGCTCGTCTGCTTTCGGAACTCCGTGCATCTTGCTCGCCGTTGTTCCTCGCGCTCTTTCGTTCTTCGCCGGATTCGTATACCTCGTTGACGTTTACGTCTGCGATAGATTCAAGCGAAGACCGTGACCCTGTAGCGATGGAGCCTGCTGACGACAATGATCGTAGTGCGATGGATCCGGAACTGCCGGAACGTCGGATCGCGTTCCTGACGCGCAACTGAGACCGCGAGTATATTAAACAAATATATCGCAAAAGGTGTGCGAGATATACACGTTATAAGCATTTTTTTCTAAAAATAATTGCTACAAGCATTGTTTTCAATTGTATTTATATTATTTATAACGTTTTATTTCAATTCGCGGAACTTGTGCTGAGCGCTGTTGACGAGACTACACATTTACGAGCCGTAAATGAGTTTGGGAGAACTCAGTTGAGCTCGAATGTCATTTAAGTCAAATGTCATTTGAGTTGCCGTGTGACACTGCCTAAATGACATTTACACTGAATGTCATTTGGGGTAAATGTCATTTGAGGTGCCCGTCTGACAGGGGTATAAGGGAGTCCTTTCGAAAAAACGAGTGGTGTGTTTAGTCGTCAAAACAGGTAAGGGAGACTCACATAGAAAGGGGGGGGGGGGGGGCAAAATAAGAAACGTATTGGAAACATGTGGCATAAATAAACGCATAAATGCACGTTTTCATGCAATAAAAAAAGAAAAAAACGTTGTGTATGCCGTGACCCTCAGGGACAACTGTCCTGCCAAAGAATATCGAGCCAAAACTGTTATACACTCTTTTTATGAGGTCACCGTTGACCTTAAAGGATACAATACGGTTAACATACAAATACACGGGGCGATCGCGCTTGACGGTTAAGCGAGCGAATCAAACACACACTCGGTCGAAAATGTAAACGCAAAAGAAAAACAACAAATTAAATTGATCTCCAACTCAGCAGACGCCGCGCCGCTTATTAAACGACCTACCAAGCAACAAACTGGAGGGTCGCTCGCCAACTCTTCCACTTATAGAATTTTGCAGCTGGCTTCAACCGCCCATGCAGTCCGAATTCAGGACATCGCATTTGTCACGTATACAAAGTTCCTTCTCTCTCTCTATCTCTCTCTCTCTCTCTTTTTTTCCAGGTAATACATCATAAAGATGAATCGCAGGACTCCCCGTTCAGCTGCGAATCTCGGCCCCATCGGGGTTGTCTGCAGCCGGGCACTGACTCGCAGATTGCGACCGAAGAAAGTGCGAGAGACCGTCGCGGCCTTGCCGGGGATCGGACCATCACAGCGCGTCTGCCGCTTGAGCGTAGAACGGGAGTTGCCGGGGCAGCAGCGGCTTCGGCTCTAGGATCGTTGGGAATGGCATGCCGCCGCCTCCGCTTGACCAACCTAGCTGGCAAGTGGGGCATGACGGCTGGCCGGCCGGCCGCTCTGCCGGCCCGTGCATCGAGCCGTACGGTCTCTCCCGCGTGTGGCCCGCCTGTTCGAAGGTCCATCTCGTGAAACGGATGCGCCGCACGGCTCCTTACTGCTTCTCTCTTCTGTGTTGCGCCGGTTTTTGTTGCCCGATGGAACTCGTTCTCGTAAACATCCTCTCTCTCCCGTTAACCCGTACCTCTTGATTTTTTGTTTAAAATTTAGGTGAAGAGCTATACGAAGTGGATATGGAAACGGTATAAGCGATGGAAACGACGAGGGAGAAATGGTGTCTGGTGAGCCACGAGACACCATGCTGTGACAATTTGTTGTTGTTTGAAATGACCCCCTTTCCTTCGCTGGTTTCGCGAGACACAAAACTCGAAGGAAAGTTTTCTCGTATAAACGGACAAGCGCGTTCATTACCTGCGGTTGCGGTCATTTGAAAGGAAATCGTATGCCTCTGAGAGCCTAAAGAAAAATAAAGCTGGTTTCTACTTGTCCTGCTTACCCAAACATATTTACAAGCAGGTACAGATTCTATTGGGTTGAATGGACTGCGAACTATAGTGGTTCCACCACAGTTGGAGTGAGCACGCGGATGAGGCCTCCAGAGTGCTCAAGTGGTGCGTCTCATCAACTATGTGTCAAGTAGTTAACGGTCAACAAGTCCTACGCCCGTTGAGATTTTTGTAGAACGTCGAATAATATTTGTGCGAAATACGTGCAAATCATCAGACAGAATTCACTCGCTGTCACGTCAAAAAAAAAAAAAAACTTTTCTACATTGTTCATGATGCGCTACGCAAAGCAGTTCTCAGTCACAAGATCAGGTTATCAGAGGGAACAAGTGGCGTTTGTCGCATCTGAAGCGCGTACATTTTGATGAAATAACAAATAAATCATTCTTGATCCACAAATTAGTATCACTCCGCGAGGGACCGATCTTTTTTACAACGGTTCTTGGGGTGAGAATTAGTGCAGATCTGGTGACGGACAATGACCGCTGTGACAGACAAAGATGATTACGTGCTGCGAGTGAAAACCGTTTGACAGAAGAAGGAAATAGTCACAGAAACTGCGAGCAGTCTCATTCTACTTTTTCTATCTCAAGTACGAAAAAAAAATTGAAGGGACCATGTGTTTGTTGATGCACTTTTGCGACGAAGATAATATCTTACCGTCAACGTGGTTTTGCGAGGTACTGGCGGCAATCATTTCTAAATTGTACCGTTGTCGCTAGAAGGACACGGGTGTACGCACACAGCCCCAGACAGTTGACCAACGCCTTTAACGGCAAGGCAAACCTAGCTTCACCAGTTCTCAATGTCCCACTTTCCAAACAATGGCTAACCTTTTGTTTAATGTTATTTGTACTTTTATTTTCTCTGTGAAGAGACACATTAAAAAGATGACGGGGCTGGTAATGCCGTTTTTGTTTTTAATTTTCGGTGACGGATAGTTGCCGCTTATACGCACATTGGGAGCACTTTTATAAGCTGTCAGCAGCGGTTCATAAACCACGACATTTGTTTTTCAGTATTCCCGTACCTGATTAAGAACTGCCACGTGGTTTGATGTGCGGTTAGTGATTCTGATTCCTATGCCAATGTGTAACATGCTAATTTGTTTTGCAGTTTAAGCACCAAGCGCATACTCCGTCTCGCGTTAAAGCAGACTGCAGCCAATGCTAAGAGCCTGAGCTCCTTGAGTCGGAATCGGCTTGTCCTGCACCGAGTCTCACGCAGCAATTGTCTTTGATGCTTTTGCGTGCAACCTAATAGCGTTCTAATGCAAGGAGTTCACGTTTGTTGTTTTTGGTGTACTCCGTACGAATCGAGATGAAGAATCTTCGTAGGGCCTCATTAATAGACCCAACTGTAAACGTTGTTTTGAACACGCACTGCGATAACGCAATTTCGTGCAAATGTCTCTTGGTACATATTGACGATTTAATCTAAATTAATCAATATTTAGTCAATTATTTTCTTGATTTTTTTTCACTAATACTTGATTACCCCTTTGCATTCCCAATAATCAAATTAAATCAATTCATGCTCACTCCAAATGACTCAGCCAACTGCCTTCTATTACAGGAGAAATTCATCCAACAATGACCATAGTGGTCAACAAACAAGGACCAGAGAGTACAGAAATCTGGCATAAAAATTTGATACTTGTCTCGCCCGTGATTTCTAAATTCGAATTTTATTATGGACATTCGTATACCTCCTGCTGCAGTAGCAAACTTTGGTGTTCCCCAAACAAACTTGGAATCCCTCTTTTTATCAGCCTTCTCGAGCAACCGTCCGTTTCGGAATGAGTAAAACTAGCAACGAACTGATAACAGTGCAGGGATTGTGCAACTGGCATCAAGGTCACTTCTTTTTAGTCCGCTTCGGGAAGAGTAGAAGGCAGAACGGAGACGGAGGTCTCGGGTGTGCGCACCAAAAGATCATCAGTCACACACGGCTGCAAAGGCCTCCTGAGTCTTTCTTCAGCTGTGCAACGAACAAAAATAATCGTCGTTTTTCGTTTCCTTTTTTTCAAGGACCAAGATGATTATACCGAGAAATCGCCCGAGTCTCGAATTACAGCAGCTTCATACTTGCTTCTTGTGTGGATACCACAAAGGTGACGAAGAACGTAAAACCAGACTTGAAAGTAATGCGCTACTTCTATATGGTTGTCTATTTCGGTAACGAATTAACGACTCGCTTATTTTTTTCGAGAGAAGGGACGAGTAACGTACCTTCGTTAGTTTTTAAGCGAGGAACGAATAATGCTTGTGAAGAACGTGTTCAAGACAAGTTACCCTTTATGGTTTTACCCCAGCTGGGCCTGTGACGTTTGCGGCAAAAGCCGGCAAAATAAAATAAAAAAGTTACCCGTGAATGCGTTAGAAAGTTAGGCATTATGAACGACACAAAATATTGTTACAGGAGGCTATACTTCGTCTCAGCTCAAGTCCAGACGCAGCCGACGCTACGAGCTGATGGGACTATTCAGACAGAGTCAAAAGGGCACCATCGTAGTAGTTAAGTATATGGAAGTCATGCTTATTTATTAAGGTGTTTTCTTTTGTTAGAACTTCTCAGAGTTGCGTCGGCATTGTTTTTTTAGCTTTCTAGGCTGGTATCGGCATTTTGGAGGGAGCGTTTCCGGGGGCAGAGCGGCCGAGCGGACGAAACGGGTCCCCCGCGGTCGTTAGGAAACGTCTCAGGTTTCGGGAGTCTGGTCGGACGGACCCGGGACGGCCCGTTCTTGGGGATGCTTGTGGATGTTAACCGAGTGGGCCTGTGTGTAGAAGGTTATGCCGCTTAGTGTGAATTTGTCGCTCTTTGCCCGAAGCAATAATTTAGCGGTTGGCGCCAGCCAGACTGGAAAATGTGCAGAGAAGAACTCTACAAGGAATTCGGGTTTGGCGGTTGCGGCGCAAAGTTGACAGCTCGCCGACCATTGGAGAACAGTGTACCACGTGGGAGTGGTAGAATTTGAAAAGATTGGTCGGTTCCTGAGGGGAAAGGAGGCCCATACGGGCCTACAAAAGGAGTGCGGAGAGGATTTGAGGGATTCGGACTTTGGATTTGATTGAGCGAAATTGGGGACGGGGGTCGAGGTTTTAGACGAGGCAGGATGGTCTCCCAAGTTGGGACTTGTAACTAGAGTGTAAATAAATGCACATAGTTGTATTCAAGCAGTGAGTCGACCCGTCATTCAGCGACGTTCGTGCCACCACGCTCCAGACCATCGGAGCAGAACCTGCCTCCCACACCACCGGGAGGAAACAACACAACAACTTTAACTGGCGCAGTCGACAGGATGGTGGCGCGATTTCCGGTGAGACGACGTGGCGGCGACCTGCGGGCAAGTACGTGAGCTTCGGCTCAACGGCGGACGAGGCAACATCCACGTGAGAAGCCTCGTGGGCTTCGGCCCGAAGTGACCAAGACGACATCCCCGTGAGAGGTCTTGGGGGGTTTCGACCCGAGGTGGACGAGGCGACATCTCTGTGAGAGGCCTCGTGGGCTCCGGCCCGAAGTGACCAAGACGACGTCCCCGTGAGAGGTCTTGGGGGGGTTTCGACCCAAAGTGGACGAGGCGACATCTCTGTGAAAGGCCTCGTGGGCTCCGGCCCGAAGTGATCAAGACGACATCTACGTGAGAGGTCTTGGGGGGTTTCGACCCAAAGTGAACAAGGCGACATCCTCGTGAGAGGCCTTGTGGGTTACGACCCGAAGAGAACGAGCGGACGGAGCAACATCTACGCGAGAAGCTTCGTGGGCTGCGGTCCAAAGTGCATCGACGACGCAGCATCGTCTGCGTGAAAAGTGGCGTGGGTCCGACTCCGACGGGGAACATCGAACGACACCGGAGACTCATCGCCTCAGGAGCAGCGCACTGACACAGGTGGGACTCATTTCTGTTTCCTCCGGGTTTCGCATGTCAGTGGTGTCGCGGTCGATGACTAAAGGAGCTCGAGGTACGATTAGCGAGAGCGGCGATAAGAGCCTGGTGATGTTGGACGACGTATCAAAAGGGGGAGGAAGAGAAAGGGAGAACGCGCTCAAGTTTAAAATTGCATCTTTAAGACTCAAACTCGAGATATCCAAATTTTACGCTAATCAGGATGAGGAGAATTGGCGCCGCGGTGGGGAAGATGAGGGCCAGGTTGGAGCGAGCGGAAAATCTGAGGCGTTCGTCAAAATGGTGGAACAACACCTGGAGGAGTGGGGGAGTCACCCGCTGCCGTCGACGACATGCCCGGAACAGGTGAACATCGAGGTCCGCTACGAAAGCGTGAGCGATGGTGACGGCGGCGAAGGGAGTGAGAGCAAGAACGAGTTTGAGCTAAAAATTGCAGCTCTAAAAGCCAAACTTCAGATCGCCCAATTTAATCTTAAGCAGGCAGAAGAGAAGTCGCGCCGCATTAGGAAAGACGAAGGCCGGGTCGAAGCGGGCGGCGCATCCGATGCGGTCGTCGAAGCGGGTGGGGGACCCTCTAAGCCTACCGGGAAGACAGACGCGGACGGCGATGATTGCGGCGACATCGAGGTCGAGCCGGCGGTCCAGACGGGCGAGGGGCACCCCAAGCCCACGAGGAAAACGGACGACGACGACGGGTGGCCTGAAATTTTGAATGAGCGGCAGAAGCTTGAAAATCCGGAAGAAGACCGCGAGGAGAACGCATACGGCGATGACCGCGGCGGCCGCGTGGTGAAGCACGTTCAGAGGAGAGCTGGCGCCGACGAGGCAGATGCACCCGCTGGTGATCCGGAGACGCAAGGAGGCGAGAGCGAGAGCGGGAGCGATGGTGACGATGGCGACGAGGGGACGAACCTGGTTGGCGACATCGAGCGCGGGGATCCAGGGGACATCGGCACAACGGTCACCGCAGCACTGGGGATGCAAAGCCCGTCCCAGGCTGGAACGAAGCAGCTGCGCAGGGGGCGGATTGACAGGTCGGAGTCGGCGGTCGAGAAGTACTCCGGGTCCAACCCTGCATCGGCTCTGGGCTACGACGCAGACGACCACGGCGAGAACGTGGACGACGGCGAGAGGACGGCGAAAAGGGTCGTGACCCCTCCGATCCAGACGTCGAGACGGGAGCTCCGACTGCGGAGAGGCACCGACTTCGGGACCGGGGCCGTGTCGTCACCGAAGGTCAGGCCGGCGGAGCATCGCAGGGCGACTCCCAGGAGGAAGGTTGCGTCGTGCTGCTCCAGAAGGGGGAGACTGGACGCAAAGTGCTGCGGGGGCGGCAAGCGCCAAATGAAGGAGAAAAGAAGGCACTCCGACCAACGGCCAGAGCTCGCACGCGAAGACGGCAGATCTCCAGTTGGAGCTCGGGATCAGTGAGTGTCGTGGAAGCGACCGACTGCGCGCCACTCCAGGCAGTCCTCAGAACGTCTTTAACGACAACGAGCTGGACGACAAGACGGCAACGATTAGGGGGGTAGCTAGCCAGGCTACTGGGTTTTTATTTCGCCTTTAGTCTATATTTATTTCACGGCCCTCCTGATTTACTTTTCGTTTGCTGTTCAGTTGGTCCCTCGGTATTTTATATTTTACAAAATATATTTTGTTGCAGTCTTTATTCTCTGCGGGAGAAATTTGAGTGTCCGCACGTATTGGAAACGTGCTTTGTAGCCAGAGCATTGGTAAGCATGTCAGGGCTAGACAGGTATGATTAGGGCATGATGATTATGCCGGTGAGAGCTCCCACCACTGATTTTGCGGGACCCTGGAATGTACAGGAGTGGGTCCAGCCTGTGTGTGATCGTTGGTGGCAGTTGGAATTTGAACGTGACAGCTATCATGACAATTATTTTTTTTGTATACCCATTCTGGTCTGTGCTCAGACGTTTTGCCTGCGGCAGCAGTGTGTTCGCCGTTTTAGTGTTTCTGGTTGTAGAATGATAATCATTTTTTTTTGTGCCGTTTGATTTTGTAGACATTTACGGATGAGCGCTTGGTGAACCTTTAGAGCGTAATGTTGACGTTGTTGCTTTTGGTTAACTGTGGGCCAAGCGGTCGGTTTGAATATTTGCCAGCGCGCTATTCGGGGAAGAAATTTATGTTGCGCTTACATCAAGTGTCAACGCAACAGTCTTGGTGGGGAGGAGTTAAGTATATGGAAGTCATGCTTATTTATTAAGGTGTTTTCTTTTGTTAGAACTTCTCAGAGTTGCGTCGGCATTGTTTTTTTAGCTTTCTAGGCTGGTATCGGCATTTTGGTGGGAGCGTTTCCGGGGGCAGAGCGGCCGAGCGGACGAAACGGGTCCCCCGTGGTCGTTAGGAAACGTCTCAGGTTTCGGGAGTCTGGTCGGACGGACCCGGGACGGCCCGTTCTTGGGGATGCTTGTGGATGTTAACCGAGTGGGCCTGTGTGTAGAAGGTTATGCCGCTTAGTGTGAATTTGTCGCTCTTTGCCCGAAGCAATAATTTAGCGGTTGGCGCCAGCCAGACTGGAAAATGTGCAGAGAAGAACTCTACAAGGAATTCGGGTTTGGCGGTTGCGGCGCAAAGTTGACAGCTCGCCGACCATTGGAGAACAGTGTACCACGTGGGAGTGGTAGAATTTGAAAAGATTGGTCGGTTCCTGAGGGGAAAGGAGGCCCATACGGGCCTACAAAAGGAGTGCGGAGAGGATTTTGAGGGATTCGGACTTTGGATTTGATTGAGCGAAATTGGGGACGGGGGTCGAGGTTTTAGACGAGGCAGGATGGTCTCCCAAGTTGGGACTTGTAACTAGAGTGTAAATAAATGCACATAGTTGTATTCAAGCAGTGAGTCGACCCGTCATTCAGCGACGTTCGTGCCACCACGCTCCAGACCATCGGAGCGGAACCTGCCCTGCCTCCCACACCACCGTGAGGAACACAACTTTAACTGTAGTGTTCGACATATTGTACTGTTCTTCAACAAACAAGGACCAGAGAGTACAGAAATCTGGCATAAAAATTTGATACTTGTCTCGCCCGTGATTTCTAAATTCGAATTTTATTATGGACATTCGTATACCACCTGCTGCAGTAGCAAACTTTGGTGTTCCCCAAACAAACTTGGAATCCCTCTTTTTATCAGCCTTCTCGAGCAACCGTCCTTTTCGGAATGAGTAAAACTAGCAACGAACTGATAACAGTGCAGGGATTGTGCAACTGGCATCAAGGTCACTTCTTTTTAGTCCGCTTCGGGAAGAGTAGAAGGCAGAACGGAGACGGAGGTCTCGGGTGTGCGCACCAAAAGATCATCAGTCACACACGGCTGCAAAGGCCTCCTGAGTCTTTCTTCAGCTGTGCAACGAACAAAAATAATCGTCGTTTTTTCGTTTCTTTTTTTCAAGGACCAAGATGATTATACCTAGGAATCGCCCGAGTCTCGAATTACAGCATCTTCATACTTGCTTCTTGGTTGGATCCCACAAAGGTCACGAAGAACGTAACCCAGACTTGAAAGTAATGCGCTACTTCTATATGGTTGTCTATTTCGGTAACCAATTAACGACTCGTTTATTTTTTTCGAGAGAAGGGACGAGTAACGTACCTTCGTTAGTTTTTAAGCGAGGAACGAAGAACGCTTGTGAAGAACGTGTTCGAGACAAGTTACCCTTTATGGTTTTACCCCAGCTGCGCCTGTGACGTTTGCGGCAAAAGCCGGCAAAATAAAATTAAAAAAAGTTACCCGCGAATGCGTTAGAAAGTTAGGCATTATGAACGACACAAAATATTGTTACAGGAGGCTATACTTCGTCTCAGCTCAAGTCCAGACGCAGCCGACGCTACGAGCTGATGGGACTATTCAGACAGAGTCAAAAGGACACCATCGTAGTGTTCGACATATTTCTATACGTGTTCTATTATTCTTGACCCAATCATAAGCAGAAGAGGCCCCATGACTTGCACTTTTGACGCTACTTGATTGGTCCCATTAGCTTGTAGCGTTGGCTGCGTCTAGACTCGAAGGGCTACGACAAACCCAAGACCGATATTTTCTTTTCTTTACCGATGCTTCAAAAGCGCGTTGCGAAACACACGAGAAATTATAGCGAAAAAAGAAAAGAAAAAAAGATTTCTGGCGCGCGAAAGAGCTTGTCAAAGTTTGTCTTCTCCTCTCCCGATTTGAGCTCCTCCTCATTTATTTTTTCGGTGACGTAATTGGCAAAGGCATTTTTGAGAATGTTAAGAGGTGTCGCAAGTTGCATGACTGTAATAATTATCGTTGTCATTCGTAAAATACGTTTTCGTTTTTTTACGACGACTGGAAAGGCACAAAACTGCTGACTTCGAAAGATAAAAATCGGAGACCGGAAGTGTTAATGACGGAACATCGACCGTCTCCTAGCTTTTTCTTCATACTCTCAATATGGCGTGATGCCGCAAAAGATCGTCGAATTGGCGGCACGTTTTAGTTGAGGTCAGAAATCAGCTACTAACGATTCGGATAATGGAGGTTCTTCTTCATAGTCCTTGTCAACCAAGTGGTGAGAGCAGATCAGGGGGTATGAGACTGGCCCCGGCAGTTGATCCTCGGGAATAGCAGTCAACCACGCATTACTTTGTGCTTCATCTTTTGAAAAAAAAAAAAAAAAATCTTGCGTAGCACGGCACTTTTAGATTTGGTATCACTGTGGCAGAACCTCGCGCAGCACCTTTGCGACGTCGTTCCTCACGTCGCTCACCAAGGTCTGCTACATGTCGTTTTCTTTCTTACCTTTTTTAAAAAATAATTTTATACTTGGTTCTAGCTTAAGTAGAGACGCAGCCAGTGCTAAAAGCGCAAGCATGTGGCCCTGAACAGTGCTTGCATTGCACGAGCGCGCCTGCTTGGCAGGGACGCTGAAAGCCCTGAGCTCGCGCTTGTAGCATCGGCTGCGTGTGGACCACCGTGGTGTGCACTGAAAGGACTTGCGCTGCAGAGCCCAGGGATTCTGGGTTCAATCCCCACCCCTGCCCGTTTCGATCTGGATGAGCATCGTACCGGCGTGCGGTCGTGTATCATTACTGCGTGCTGCACGTTAAAGGGGCACTGACACGTCAAAATCATATTTTTTTTTATTATCCAAAACGATTGAAAACGATGCCGGGACATTACCCTCAAAATTCGAAACTTGAAAATTCAGTATTTGTGAATTAAAAAAACAATTTCCAAATGCCGAATTTGAAGTTCCCGCGCGATCAGCGCCAGTACAGTGAGTCGAATTTTGCGGTCTCCTGCGACTCGACTTTTTTTTAGACCTCCGCCGTTGCCGCGGCAACCCCAAGCGAGATGGAGGTGATATCACGCCGGCGCGGGAAAGAACCGGTTTCTTTCCCCACTCGCCGTGTTGCTCGCCGACGACCGCCGCCAAGTTTTCCGAGGGAGGGTACAAATCTAGGAAGCAACATCACACCGAACTCTGATTTCTGGTATTTCAGAAAGAGGGGCCGTAGTGCGCTGGCAATTGCGTTAAAAAAACATGTTTTACGATTGCCGTTATTAAATGTTATAGAAATGTCACCTACAAAGCTTCTAAATGTCCTGATTTCTGACGTCACCGATCAAAAGAAGCGAGGATGTGAGCGCGGGAAATTTAAACGCCAAAAACAAAAAGGCGCACGCGCGCGCGGGGAAATTTTTTTCGCGATGCGGTTTTTTTTGCGTGTCTGTGACTACAACTTGCATCGTTTTAGACAATAAAAAAAAATACGACCATTGGGTTGTCAGTGCCCCTTTAAAGACCCCGGGCTAGCGGTCATACTGCACTGGCGAAATCTCTCATCTACAGCGAGTGACTCGTCGCAACTTTGAAATGGCTGACCAACTACACCCTGTCTAAATATTCACACAACCCCAATTATTATGGACTTCAAGGCGTACGGAAACGAAATGACTTGAGCGCTAGTTCTCCACTTCTCGCTTCATAGTCGACCAGCGAGAAGCGTAATGCGTACCGCGCTCGTGACGTCAATAGTTAATGCACAATCAAGGGTACTGTAGTTGCGAGCTTTGCCGTTTGGAGGCGTCAACGCGTGACAATCTTGTCTAGTAGTAATATCCGAGGACTGTACACCCTATGGCTAACGTCATTAGATTAGTGTTGGCCGGGTGCACATGCAACACCGTCTTCTAGGCGGTGTTGCACGTGAATGTGCTCATGAACGATGGGAAGGGAAAATAAAAGTTAAACGACACTTCCTGTTTGAAGTCATCCAAAAAGGCAGGGAGTGCACCATTTCGCTAACCACGTCATAGATTCGGGCGGGCGTTTCAAATCAAGCTTTCTGAAAATATTTTTTTCCTACGCAGTTCTCAAGCGTGATATTTTTAGGCCGATCCCTAGTAATAATTTTCAATCGCTCGCAATAAAATAAAAATATGTATTGATGTTGGGGATGTCAGTGGCCCGTTAAGCTGAAATGAAGTACGGTGCTTCGGAAAAACGAAATATTCAGAGTAACAAGAAAGTAACTCGTTACTTTTGAGCTGAAGTAACGCGCTCCATTTGAACCTCAGTAACGAGTACCGTACTTGGTTACTTTTTGGGCGAGTAACGAGTGACGGTATTTCGTTACTTTTTTCAGTAACGCGTAACTGTCTGCACAAAACTAGCTTTAATTATGAACGTGGCGGTGGTGGTGGTGGTCGCGTTTGCCTGACGTGAGGTTTTTCTCACTGGCTGTAGAAAAGTGATTGATACAATGTTGAGCGCACACGGAATGTGGAATGGAGTGGAAAATCGAGCCGAGTATAATTGGAACAATAGGTAATTTTAATCACCTTCTGTCCCACCCGCCTTGACACTTGTAAGAAAATAAATCATGTTAATCAATCAATCAACCAATCAAGTCACCTGCTACATCTTCCCAGGGACCCTAATATGGACACAGCGAAAACGTCGGCAAGGAATCCGTCAGCCGTGATTGGACGGCAGCACGCTTCATTATGGCGCCGGCCAATCACGGCGGTCGAATTCCTCGCTGACTTTTCCGCCAAGTGCCCAGAATAAAGCCCCAGGTGTGCCAATAGTGGTATGGACAATTGTATCGCTTGAACTAGCACTAAAATGATTTTTTTTAATGTTATAACCAGAAGAGACAATATTTTTTTAGCACGTGTATGCGTCAAGACAGCGCAACGGACTCTCTGCTTCGAAAAGCTGGAACAATGTTTACACAAGAAATGAAGACATCTCGGTGAATAGGCCGTTAATTGCAACGTACTGAAGATTCGGTGATTACGGAATAGACAGCACTGACTACGGTGACAAGCGATCATTAGCTTTGTGGCGAAGACTAGCGTGCTCACACACGACTGCTCGATTCTGGATCCCGCTCTGTTGGGAATCATGGCCTACCGAGTGCCTCTTTTAGCCGGAAGAAATGACAGTCCTCATAGCGATCGCATTGAGTGCTATTGAGCTTGGTGGCGCTCACTGGCCGACTTTGAAGCGAGAAGTGAAGAGCTAGCGGTCACGTCATTTCGCTTCCGTACCCCGTAAGTCCATAATAATTGGGGTTGTGTAAATGTTTAGACAGCGTGTGGTTGGTCAGCCATCTCAAAGTTGCGACGAGTGACTCGCTGTATATGAGCAATTTAGCCAGTGCAGTACTACTAAAATTTTTCCAATGCAGTACTACTAAAATTTAGCCAGTGCAGTACAACTGCCAGTGACGGTTTGTGAGGTTACAGCTGGCGGCGAACGAATAAGAGCAGCAGGAGGCACGAGCAACATAGAAGGGTCTCATCGACCTCAAAATCCCAGAAATGCCGTCACCATGACGGAGCTACATTGCAATGGGTTATCGCTGAGCAGCTTTCGGGCATTCATCTCTGAGATCCAGCCGGCTGACATTTCTAGTGCCACATAAAAATGCATTAACCCCGTGTGCACGTCCAAAGCTGGACTGATGTCATTACACGTTGTACCACGAAATCAACCTAACATAATTTAAGGGCAAATGAATGTCGCATGTCGTATATCATCGGGAAGCCATGCGACTGTTTGCCTGGTATTTCCTTTTATTTATTTACATAGAATTTCTGTGGAAAAAAACAACAAAATAAATTAGTCTTGCACGTAAAGAAAGATCATTACAAACTGATCAGCATATGTGAATACGATCAATGGCGGACCGAACAAAACGTCAGTATGCGATGAACAATTTTGCAATAAAGGAATGATGTAACTGGGACTTAGGCTGGATTAATCCATATTGGATAATTTTGAACATAAACGTGACACCGGTCAGCCGTGCCTCCAGCGACGAACTTTGCAAGCTCAATTGCACAAGACTTATGCTATGCGCCTTCGGATGAAGTGACCGGCCGTTGCAAAGCGGTAGTGATCGAGCGGCCGTGTCTCAACCTTCCCGAGTGCCGAAATTTTTATTGTCTCGCTTCTGTTTCCTACCTTCAACTATACTACACGCAGTCGTCAAATTGATCAAATATATATACGTATATTAACACGCGAAAAATTCTATCTCTTACGCGCAGAGGGAGGGGGGGGGGGACCTATTTTGCATGGCGTAAGCATTTTCTCAGAAGTTTCAGTTGATATCACGCCAACTCGCTGTCACGCGGTAAAACTAAATGCCGCCAAGCATATAGCTATACATTTCTCGAGGCGCGAAGCGGCTCCAGTGTTTTGTTTTGCAGGTTTGGACAACCTTGACAGAGCACTATAGGACATCATCGTTCATATTTACCAAATCTGCATTACAGGACAGTAGAAGGGTAGCGTGTTACAGAAAATACCCTTCGATATAAATAAGCGTTCCCGGAGCAACAGGGGCACAGCGTTCGACCACCCCGAGTCCTTTCATAGTCACGGACGGTGTTCCATCATGGCGCATTCATCCTTCGTTCCTACGACCTTCGAGCTCGCGTTGGCACTCCACACGTTGTCTCAAATCCCCGAACGTTGAAACGCCATGGAGGCTCGACCTGAGGTCAAAGATTTATTTTTTGTTGTCGTAAACCCATTTATGTAAAGCCGTAGGCCGGCACGTTCGTCTTGTCGCTATCGCACATCCCACACGGGGGCGCACATTCCGATCCGCATCGTTTATGCGTTCCCGCCACGTTCGCCGACGCAGCGGCATTCAGACACATTGGAGATCGGAACGGCATTCAAATGACGACGCTCACGCCGTGTACACCTACGGCTTCATTTTACGCTGTAGGGGATGCAACAGTGATTGTGTTTTTTAAAGCATGAGATGCTTTTTAACGCCCCCCCTCCCCCCCCCCCCCCCACACACACTCCCCAAATTCCAAAAGTTTGTGCATCCGTCCGTCCGTCCGTACGTCCGTGAATTTTCCGCTAAATTTAGTGGGGAAAGAGGCGACACGCGACGTCACCTGATGTCCCGTGACCTATACACATTGGGGAAATCGACGGCACATGACCTGTACGTCAAGTCAGTTTCCCTGCTAAATTTAGCGGGAAATTTCACGTCTTTGTGGCCGACACATCAATTCAGTTCCTCCGCTAAATTTAGCGGGAAACTGACGTCACGTGACCTATACACCGATCTAGTTACCCGCTAATTTAAGCGAGAAAATTCGCGTCTTGTGACCTAGACACCAATCCAGTTTCCCCGCTAAATTTAGAGGGGGAAATCGACGACAGGTGACCTGACGTCACGTGACCTATACAGCCATTCAGTTTCCCCTTTACATTTAGCGGGAAAATATACGTCAGGTGACACACCAAGTCCCTATAATGCATTTTCATGGGTACTTTAAATGTAGAAGTCGCAGCCAAATATTGTTTTTTTTTTTTTTTCGTTTTGCTATCTTTTCTGTTGTTGTTTTGTTTATCGGCTATAGTCACCGACAGAGTGCGAACGGCAGGGCGTCTCTTTCCTTTGCCTTCCGTCGTACTTTGGCTGCGCTTGCACGCTCGAGGCTCACGAGGCGCCGAAGCGAGTATCGAAAGCAGCGAGCTCGCGCCGTAGGAGGGAAAAATGAAGGACCTCCCTGCCGTTCTAACCCTGTCGGCGACCGTAGGCTGCCATCCTATATTAACTTTCACCCCCTGAATTATACCCTTCCCATTCCCAGTTCTGGCTATTCGTAAAGAAAGTCCATTTGTTATACAAGTGCAAAAAAAAAAAAAGTCGCATTTTTAAGCAGAACATATTACTATGAGGTTGAATCCCATTAACATTCATACCGCAGGGTGGGATACGGGGCTTATCAACATATTAGAGAAAAAAGGTCATAGTCACGATTTCTGCTAAACGTTGAAACTACCTGCACGCGGTCATGTATTTTTCTCTCTCTCCTTCAAACGCTTTGTGACTTGTCATATGACCGACCCGGGTTCAAGTAGTATACCACTTTGGCCCCCTAAGCGACATAATTACTGGGCACACGCAGCGCCACCTACTTTGCGTTAGCACATGTGTCGCCAGCGCGTCTTGCAGCGTCTCAGAACAATGAGCGCGACGTTGGCAGGCGGCGACGGCGTGAGGCGCGGTTCTGCCGCTTTTGCGACATACTCTCGTCTGGCTTGAGCATGTTTGCCTCTTGGGGTGGGTCGAGGATCCAGTAACTATGACGTCACGCGGAGACCTTCTCTTCTAAGGATGCATAATGCCAATATTGCAAAGGTGCGAGCGAGCTGGGCAAGAATAACGACAATAATCCCTGGAGAAGGAGAAACAAGGGGGGCAAAGGAAAAACACAAATCTCCAAACACAACTAGGTGACTGGTACGCGTTCGAAAAAATCCGCCTGGCCCTGGTAACGAACCAGAGACCAATGATTCGACAACGAGACCAGGCGGAATTTTTCGGTCGCGTACCAGTCACCTAGCTGTGCTAGGCGATTTGTGTTTGTCGTTTGTCCCCCTTGTTCCCCCTTCTCCAGGGATTATTATCGTTATTCGTGTCCAGATCGTTTGCACCTTTGCATTAATTGTATGATCTTCATAAGCTTAAAATGCAGGCCGTTCGTCCTTGTTTGTGTTAAACTGGTGGAAGCTTCTAAAACCCGTTTGCTCTACTGACGTCTAACTCCTGGTTAGCTCAGTTGGTAGAGCGCTCCACTGGAAATGGAGAGGATCCTTGTTCGATACCAGGACCAGGCGGATTTTTTCAGTCGCGCACCAGTCACTTCGTTGAGTTTGGAGATTTGTGTTTCCTTTGACTCCCTTGATCCCCCTTATCCAAGGAGTACTATCGCTATTCTAGTCTTCTAAGTGTTATTGGTTCAAGGGGTCCTGGCGCGTCAAATGCGACGATAAATAAACTAAGGGAGAGCAGGAGGCGAGAGCCCGCGCGGTGACGCCAGAACGCCGAACTCCGACTGGAACGATTAGTGGGTAGGGGTAAAGATGGCTGCGTTTGTATCTACTCCAAGGACGTTTAAATAGGGCAGGAACGGGCATGACGTCATGCCCAGCGCCACCGGAAAAAGATCCCAATGCCAGACATGCCTTGCGCACCGACGCGCTCTCATTCAACCTAAATCCAACCAAGCTCCCATCGTCTGCTCGCCGCTCGGTCGACTGCGGTAGGTTTAGGCATAGCCTCCTCTATAATGACAAGGCCTGGCAGATCGTCACGAGACGCGGCCGCCGAAAGTGAAAAGGTAGAGCAGCAGACAACGGATGAGAGGAAAGTCATGTAACGGGTGCCCCGCTGCGACGAGACGATGAAACACACTTCTCCCGAGAGATGGAATGTCCTTCGTGTTCTTCGCGTTCCTCGCGCTACCGCTTCTTTTCTCTTCGGGTATGAAAACCATGTTTCGGGTCCTCGCCGCTGCAAAAGCTGTGCGCTGAATACCAGGTTCCCCGAGAAATGTTCTTTGCTACCAGATCCTCGCGTTCCAAACCTGCGACCGGGCACTCTATGGCTCCGTCGTCGAACTGGCAGGCTTTGTGAGTATAGAGGAGGCCATGGTTTAGGCTATGTCTGCTCCGTGCCTGTGGTGTGCTTCGTCTGCTCGCTGTCGCGGCTGGCTTTCGATACGATCGGTGCACCAAAAGAAGTTTCGATGCGAACCCGCATTCTTATCACGGCGGAAGGAAACCAACAACTCTTGGAAGCAGGGCTTTTACGGCTTTCTCAAGCCGCGGTGCAATTCTCAGCGTTCGTGCGTACGACGACTGGCGCGCTCTAAGTTCCAAAGCCGCGCTATGACAATTCGCTCTAGACGACGCTCCCGCCGCGATGTCGAGAGCGTCCGCCACACGCCGACTTTCTACTGGTCCGGCAAGTGTGGGGCTCCAAATCTCATCTGTTCGACACCGATTCAGTGGACGCCGCCATGCAATTATGGGGCAAACAATTGCGTTGCCACGGCAATGCCATGGCAACGCGGATGTTTTCCCCACATTTTCACGGCGGCGTCCGTTAACCGAGTATCCTAATCATTATGAAAATTACCCGAGACAGTGGTAAAATATGGCGAACTTTGTAAAAGAAGAAAGACACAGGAATGGATCCTCCCAATAGCCGTGGGAATAAGAAGGCATTTTGTGGCTACGCCTACTTCCGCTACACTTCGCTCCATGTATGGAGAATACTGACGCCTCCTCCCGCCTCTTTGCTCTACTCACACTTCGAACGCGTTCGATTGCCAAACGCCGGCGTCCAGCGTTCCGCGCTCGCATTCGGACGCGTTCGAAGAGTGAGTAGAGACAAAGGCAGCTAGCTTTACGTCTACCCCCTAATCATTCCAGACGGAGCTCGGGGTTCTGACGTCCACCGCGCGCTCTGGTCTCCTCCTCTCCCTCAATTTCTAGTCGCTGGGCATGCACTCGGTAGCGAACAATGCGACGGCGAAAATTCGGGTTCGAGTTCGTGGTCAAATAAATAAATAAATTGGTGTGGGGATGAGAACCAGGGTGTCGAACCGAAATGTTTTTCGTTCCGGTTTTCGTTCCGGTTCAGGGAAAACGGTTCAGCTCCGGTTCAACTCCGGAGTGCAAAAATAAAGGTTCAAACCGGTTCGAACCGGTTCGTACTCATATGCTACAAAAAACAATTGACGACAGCAAAAGATAAATTCTGCATATTTTATAAACGTCTTACATATAAAAAGCAAAGGCTCACGTTACTGTGTGGAACGAACGAGCTAGTGCTGGAGCACCTCGGGATGTGGGTGAAAGCGCGCGCAGTTCAATGTCAGGCAGCTGACCGAAGAAGCAGGACGTCGTCAAGCATATCCGGGGAAAGACGGCCCCTCTGAGACGATAAAATGAACTACAGTGCATAAAAGGCTCTCTCCACGCTCACCTGGGTCGCAGGCACTCCCAGGGCTACTTGCGACAATGCGTAGAGTTTTGGATTGCGTTCCCTTCTCTCCGCCCAAAACTGCAGCACTTTAGCGTCCCTTGAAAGCCGCGGCTCCTTGTCTAGCATTTCCAGGAGGCATGCTATATCAAGTGGGCTACTGGTACCTCGAAAGTGCACGCCAGCCCAACCTCTCTTTTCCTTGAGGAGCGCTTGCAGGGAGTCTTCCGGATCATCTGGAGCCGCCGCAGTTTCAGAAGAAAGGGTAGAATTTTGCTCGCATTGCAGAGGTGTGATTCGCCTCCAAGTCTTTGTCAAATGCAATGTGGCCCGGTACTTTTGCTCAGGTGCAAGAAGAAGGCGGTAGCGGGGATCCATGTACACTGCTGCACAGAAGACATCCATGTCAAGAAGTTGTAGCTCCCAGTCTTTTATTGTCTGGACCAAGGCATTTTCTAACGGCGACGATATCTGGGAAGTGTCCATGGGACATCTCAGCCATGGTCAGTACAAATCTCCTACAGTGGTCTGTTTCTTCTGCAATGTCTTTGTCGCCACTTCTGCCGGGCGAAGCGATACTGCGAGCATTTCGACTTCCACCCATACGCCTTCAGTCAACCTGGAGTTTTCTTATTTCGAGAGGAGCCCTCCAGCGAAGCCTCCTAGTTCAAGTAACCTGGTGAACATAGGCTGCGTGGGCATCCACCGCGTTGGACAATCAAGCACTGGTTTCTTCAACCCTAGCTTCAACCCGAACCAGCCGAATTGCCGAGCCGAGGGCCTCGCAGAAGAGCGAGTAAAAAAGAACACTGGTATAGAGCTCAACGCTAAGGTGGACTGCAGCGGACGCTAGCAGCTCGCCTAGCATATCCAGTGCTAAGAGCCTATATTCCCGGCTGAGCAGAGACGCGCGGAACGTGAAGTCTCTTTGTACGATGATCAGAGCGCTGAATTTTGAGGATGGCTCGTAGTAATGGCCGCGGTCCATCTTAGGTTGAAGCTGAGCACAAGCAACAAGAGTCGTCGCGTCTCTGAACGCGCCTGAAAGTCTGGACAGAGTATGCGGCAACTCGCGAGGCGCATAGGACGCCCGCCGTTAGTTCAAAAAACAAAAAAAACACGGGAACGCGCGTGGAGGGTGGAAAGGAAGCAATGCTTAGAAAAGCCGTGCGTCTTGATGTTTGTGTTTTTGAGGAGGAAACGTTTTGGTCCTTGCTGTTTCTGCTACCAGAGATCGAAGCTGCTTTGCTGTTTTTTGTAGCTGTAACTGTTGATTGAATTTCCCCTTCCCTTCCCGGTGCTAAACTTTAATTTCGGTCAGATTATTAAATCCACTGCGTTACTTTTAAAAGCAGATTAGATGCGCCACAATATGCCAACAAGTGAAGGTTCTAAAATATACATCGGCCTTTGTATCACTTTCTTATCTGAGCAGTCGTACAATGAAATCAAGGCGTTCAAAATAAATTGCACACAACTCTACAGGAATACAAGAAACACCAAACAGGCTTATTAATTGGTCCCTTTGGCTGACATATAAATTAGGTATGCTCTAGCGGATAAATTTTCTTTGATGAACCATTTCCGGTCCCCAAGAAAAGGTTGGGACGAACGTGGGCATTTGTTAAAGAATTACATAAGACCAGGAATCCCGGGGAATTTAATTACTGTGCTCATTTCGTTTGAGTTCTCGAGACAAACTTAATAAATTAGGAAGACGGCCGTTACGTGAAAACCTGATAATGGAACGTTACAGAGCTTTCCGCTACGTATTTTCTCGCTTTTCGACTTCCCACATGAACGAAACTCCGCAAAATTAATTGATCAGTCTTGCCCAGGAACGAAAAAAGAATTATTTCGGTCGGGTTCAACTCCGGTTTGCGCGAAAATAATTTTTTTGTTGCATTTTTTTTGCTTATTTTTTAGGTTCCTGTGTTTTTCGCCGCGCACTTTTCACGTGACCTGCCTTCACGTATGAACCGAAAACCGCAGGGAAAATATAGCGGTTCTGCTCCGGAGCGAGAAAAATATTTCGTTCCGGTTCAACTCTGGTTCGTGCGAAAATAACGGTTTTTTTCCGGTTTTCGATTCACGGTTCGGGTTCGGTTCAATACCCTGATGAAAACGGCCAACCAATAACAATGTCCGGAGCAGGGCACGAACTCTGAACGTCGTCAAACAAGGTGCGTAGCATGCGATGAACATTGTGAACCCCGCCGAGAGAACACGCGACAGCTTCTTCTGGCTAATTTTGAACCACTAAATAAGGTACACGCGTCAGAGTAGGGACACTTCAGTTCTCTTGGTGCTTAGAATCCTTGTTGCCAGTTAGTTATCTGACGCTTTACCTTGAAATCGCAGAAAACGCTTTTCCGTCATTTAAGAAATGTTAAAACAATTAGCAAAATGAAAACAAAAGAAAAACAAAAGAAAAGAAAACGACATTGCCCGGATTTTTCGACACCATAATGAAGGCTCAGGAAGCCACCTTTTTGGTTTTGAATTGTAGGTATCGGAATGGTGCCTTCGCACTAGCACCAAAATGGCGAAACCCAGAAGATAATGGGGCAATGAAACGCCGATAGTTTAGGCGTAGCTTAAATTTAGCGGCTGAGGGCTAAACGTTGAAGGAATGTTAATTCGTACTACTATCAGCGAGCGCCGGAGAAAGATCGAGCAGCGTTAAAGGGGCGATGCAACAATTTTTGTACTTTGCGCAAATACCGCTTAGAACGGATCCCTGACGTTAATGACCTATGAAACACGCGTTCATTTTTCACACCACGCAATAGAAGTCCCAGTAAAAAATTAAAGAAAAACGAGCAGCGTTCACCCCCTCAACTCGCAGCCAGAACAAGCGGCCACGTGATCTGGAGCCGATTATATGCCGCCAATGTTGATCATAGCGACACGCTGGGGTTGGCAAAGCACAGGACACGCGCTGAGTTCCAGACATTGTTATGGCTCGGCTATTGTCGTCGTTGCAGCGATTGGACACGGGCCACTACCCGAATGCTTCTCGAGCTAGTAATTATCACGAGCCCAAATCGAGTGCCCACGCAATGCTCGGGTCCAATCTATGAACAGCATTCAAATATCGTCATATGGGTGTACTGCGATCCCCACGTTACGTCATCAAATTTTGCAAAGGAGAGATTGAATGAAAATGAACGCTTTTGTGTCTGAAATTACGCCGCAACAAAGGAGTTTCTTGGCCAGTGGCGTTGCGTGCGAGTAACCTTGAGTCCCACTAGTGCCAGTAAGCTCGTGTAAAGTGAAAAAATTCCAATTGAATATCGTTGCACCGCCGTTTTAAAGAACCGTGGAACTTCTTTTTCCCTCCTTAATACAACACGATGTTCGTAATATAAAATAAGCGGTAGTTTCTAGCTCCACATGCTAACTGTTACATAAAATAATCTCGCAGCATAAACATTTTTTTCATTCTCAGCACGATAGGGCAAAAATGTCCCCGACAAGCAGGCGAATTGAAATAACGGGCATCCATAACCTATATAAATAAATAAATAATCATAATAATAATAACTCTTCCATGTGGACAGAATGGAATATACCCCAAGGATGCGAGCCTTTCTCGGCATCTGATATCCGCAATGCGAGAGGCGACATTTCCGGAGGTTCGGCCATTATTTAGTACCGGATTAGCATTCAAGCAAGGTGTCTCGGCTGCCCGAGCTTTGTCAAGCGTGACCCGAAGTCATTATATATGTACGGTTGGTCGACCACAAAGAGAATTAGACTGCCTCTTTTATTCGATCTCCAGGTAATCTTCTGCACCAATAATATAACCTGCCCGTAAAAAAAAAAAAAACGAAAAAAAAAACGTTTATTGACAGTAATATGGACGGTATTGATCTGATCCGCCTTCAAGGCGTCCTTAATGTAACCGCTTCTATGAATTCTATTTATAAGGAAAGGCCTTTGCATAAGGTCTTCGTTGTTGGATTCCAGACCTGCCTCAAGCGTCAAGACAGGCTGAACCTCGACGAAAGTCACCGCAAAGCGGTAGACGCATCCGTCTTTGCGTCTCCACGTGCCAGCGTCGCACTCCTTGTCAGACGATGCACGACGCGCTGGCGGCGATGTTTACTCACGCCAAGCTAGGCAGTGCTACGTGGATTCACTAGTGATGCCATGTGTCTTCTAGGTGGCATTTCCAGGCACGCGCGTGCGCTCTCTGAAAGCGTGCGTTTTTTGGCCGATAAGTCATCCGGAACTTTCCAATGTGGCACTGGCGACTCAATTACGCCCTTCCTAAGACGATAAAAAAAGAAAGACAGCTAAACACACAAAGCTAGAAGCTGGAGTTAAAAAAAAAATAACGGAGCAACCGTCTACAAAAGCAGTACACTTAGGAAAGCGTTCACAGTTAATTCATACAAGAGCAGGTTGATTACGAGTTAGAGCGAGCTATCAATGAGGATCAAATACCAGCACGATTCCGATTGTTTCGGTGATGCCATCGAAGGTCGTGCGTCGGTCGGAATTTTTTGTGTGCATCCTCTTTTTTATGTTTTTTTTTTCTGCGCTCGGGAAAGCATGGCACGGAGTCAGGGTCAACAAGTCGCGTCTCGATCTATAGGTACATGTTTTCTCGCTTCACCGCAAATCACGATGCTCCACCCGGCGGGAGGTTAAACCTCCTGCTGCCAGTTGAAATAATATTGCGAGTGTTACGAGATATTTCTCCCCTAAAAGTGTTTGGGATGGTCTTCAAGAGGCCACGTTCGAATAGACTCGACTACTAGAAAAATCGTGTGATTTTGGCGGGCGATGAGTGACAGTGAACGCTTTCATATTTTTTCGTTCGAGTTCGAGGAAATCGTGAATTCGGCGGGTGAAGAATGATAAAGTTTTCACCCTGTTTTTATTGTATTTTCCAGAGTCCAGTTTTCGGCCCTTCGTTGTCAGATTAGTGAGGTGGAAAGTTTTATCCCTTCGTGGTTTTTAACTTTTGCTACTTTGCCCTTTACGGCTTTTTTCTGTAATGCTCTGCTTAGGGGCCCACGAAATAAATTGTGGTCTGGGATAAATGATTTGAGACTTGAATTTTACTAATCGCATATCGCTTAGTTTGCCAAAGAAAAAAAAAGGTGATTGTCAAAAGCCTGCTTTTCGGTACGAAATTTTGGAAATAGAGCGGACAATTTCGTATCTCCTTTCCTTTGAAAGCTCTCTGCCTTTTCACTGTGATACTTCCGCGGTACCCAAAGCACGTGAGCCGACCCCAGCTCACGCATTGGACACGAGCCCTGCGTCACTCAAATGTATGCGCTCGTCAGCAGTCAATCCGACGACGAATATTTATATTCGCGTTCGTGGCCAATGAGTGCCTGTGACGACATTAACCCTCACTTGCAGATGGCAAGTTTCACAGTGTGCTTAGAAAACACGTTGGAAGCTTGGAGTCATCGCATTTTGTGAAATGCTACGTCACGACCACGTGATTTCTCATTTCGCTTTTGAGTTGACGAGGAAAGCTAACGAGAAAGAAGTTGAAAAATTGTTTTTTCGTTCGCATTCGTTCATTCTCACCCCCTTTTCCCCCCTTGCCATTCGTTTATCACCGCTTTTCTGCCGTTTAATAATGCCTTTCCTCTTCGCTTTCTGCTGCACGCTTCTGTCGCCTGGCCTCTGCGGCAATAGCCAAACGACGGTATACGCTCTTCCTCTGTCTCGGCGTAACGTCGCCGACGCGTGTCCTCGGATTTCTTCCGTCGTCGCTCTTGAATACGGTCAGCCATATCACTCGTGAAAAGAACCACATCCATCGCCGGAGCGGCAACTGAGCTGGACCGCATTCCAAAGCGGCGCAGCGCCCGCTCGTCTCTGGCTCCGCGCCAGCTGTGCGACGCTCGTATTGGTCCGAAGCGCTAACGTCAGCAATCGTCAACCCCTCCCTTTCTCTCCGCCGACGACAAGATACATCTTTATCACCCCTCTCCTCGCGACGTCTTGCATGGCGCTGACAAACGGACGCAGGAACTGACACCGACGGGATTTCGTGAAAACGAGCGTTCAAATGCCAGACCGATTCCTTTAAAAATAGGCACGTAATCAGTGTTTTCCATTAAGTCGCACCGACTGAATTCCGATTTTAGAAGAGGTATTTTTATGACTACACAAGTACAAAATGTCGCATCGAAAACCGAGGGAACACCAGGAATTAAAAATCAACCACAACTGATGCATAATCCCCAAATAAGTAAAAATGCCGACTTCTTTTTTATTTTTTATTCGCGGTTTGAGACTACGTGGATGAAATCTGGGCTTTCACGGTGCATACACTCCCGCTATCTGGTGCTTTGAAAGTCCATCCACACATTTTCGAACCGCGACCTCAGAAACAAAAGTTCAACCCGGAGTTGCCATAAAGTGGTTTACTTTTGTGAAGACCGAACAGCTTCAAAATTTAGACTCTGTGGCCTGCCTCTCTAAAGGCGCGGATACTCTTCTAATGGACGTGATTGTGAAACGCCTTTCAATAATTCTAGGAATGTCTATCTGATGGTATAAATAACAACTTTATCATCACAAAGTTCTGCACTCATTTTTTTTTTTTTTTTTAATTAAAGCCGAGGAAGATATAGGACGTTTGAGAGATGTAGGTCGGAAATTTTCCTGTTTTCATTGCTTTAGTCTTACTTTCTTTGTTTTATGGTTCACATGTCACCACTGGCCCAAATGTTTTCATATTAAGAATGACTGATTGAAAGTGGTTTTATAGTCGGGGTGCTTAAGCAAAACAAGATAATTGCCACGTGTCAGCTTTGGTCAGCTCCGGAAGGTTCCAAAGCTGACCCATTAAACAGGTCTCGATTGGCATACTTGAAGTCAAGACCTTCCCGCAGAACACCGGGCAGCAATACGAGAGCCTGGAATAGAGGGAGCTAGTGACTCATCTGAACCGGTTAGTCAGTTTCACGGACAACAGAGCTGAGCTCCTTCCGGCCAAGTACTAAGTGTATTTGAATCTTAAAAAAAGTGCGAAGAATCCTGTCGTTCACAAAGTCACCGAAGGATGCAACTAGATTCGAATGGGAAAGGTTACAAGTCACTTGGTGCCCTCATCCTCAGGGAATTATATGTGTTGGTGTTTTCGACCGGACAGGGTCAAATCAGTAAAACTCGTCTCCTCGGCAGTCGTACTGCGGTGCCTGAAGCGCGTCTCTGACTGGTGTGTTTACAGCCTATACCGCTCTATTGACAACGTGTGCGACCAAAAAGAGTCGCTCTGGTCGGCATTAACGATTGGCCAAACACTCACTTGACGTTCTTCGTTGGTTTGATTTTTTTTTTCATCGACAGAAGGGCAGAACCGTATATAAAGAGAATTTGGTCAATGGGAGGGGCGAGCACAGCCAGTGAGTGCACAGGACGCAAGAAGAGGGCTTGACACGCTCTCTTGGCCAACCAGAAGCCAAAAATTATCGCCTGGCGGTGGTAGCGAGAAACAGTTTTAAAAAGCGCGTAAGAGTTAAATGTAGTAGCTCTTCAGGGTTGAAAATATGGTGCACGTGATGTTTCGAATATGATCATGCAAAAAAGATGCAAGAATCGAATGCGCCGCTCGAACTCTTTTTTTCTCGGACAGAATCTGACTGCTCCGAGAGCAGAATCCCGGCACTCGGCGCCTGATGTGCGGATTACGTCGATCGTTCTGCTAGATTTTTATTTTCCATAATCGTGAGTGAAAAAATCTTGTGCACCATATTTTCAGCCTCCGAGAACTACTCCGACGCACTTATTAATTTTGTTTCTCTCGACCACCGCCAGGGTATTATTCGTGGCTTCTGGTTGGACACATTCGAATTTCTGAAGCCGCCCTGGAACACGCCCAGCCCGCTTGTGACCAATGGAGTCTCCTCATTTGCCTCCTATACTTCCGAATGGATGGCCAAACTCTCTCTATATATACGGCTCTGAAGTAAGGGTAATACCACACTGCCGACATTGACGGTGTTGATTTAAGATAATGCGAGGACTCCAAGCTTCCATTGTGCTTCTTACCCACACCATCGAACTTATAGTTCGCAACTGACGATAACTAGCCAGGGTTACAACTCGTGACGTCACTGCGAGGCAAATCCTTGTTTTTGACGTCACGGACTAAACATCTCAGCCCTAATACGCATAGAAAGTGGTCCGAAGTGGCATGCAATTACGTCACAGGAGCCGTTATGCTAAGGGGACCCTGAAATGATTCAACTTCTTCCTCGTTAGCTTTCCTCCTCGACTCAAAAGCGAAATGAGAAATCATGCGGTCGTGAAGTGCTTGGGCACTGGTACGACGACTCCAAGCTTCCACCGTCCTTCTTAAGTACACCATGGAACTTGTCATTCGCAAGCGATGGTAAGTGCCGTCGCGGTACTCATTGGTCCCGAACACCAATTCAGATATTTGTTAACGGATCGATTGTTGACAAATGCATACGGCCATTTGACGCGGTGCTCGTGTTCACCGCGGTTCTTTCGCTCGGCTGGAAGAACTACCGTTTTCGGTAGAAAGCCATACTTTACGTCACGGCCACGTGATTCTACACGTTGGTGGCCAAGTCCGGCCGAGTCGAGGAGGGAAGCAGACGTAAGTTTTCATTTTTTTACAGCAGAGCTGTTTATGGCTAGGGTTCCGTGGATTTTTCATGCGCGGCAAAAAAACGCAGGTCCCGAATTTGATGCAAAATCACTTCATTCTATGCAAACGCTTATACGTCTCATTACTTGGATATGCATTTTCTGTAGACTAGTTATCAATAGGCACCATTTTCAAGATCAGTAGACTTTCGAGTAGATAATAAAGGTTTCTCAAAGATTTACCGCTGTGCGACCCGCGTCGACCATGTCTACGCCTGCACCGCCCTCTCTTCGTCGTCGTTCCGCCGCTTGCGTTGCCTAGTTTCCTTTCCTTCCGCTCTCACGGGGTGGCGGTCCCGTCGCGCGTGTCCACTTTGCGCCGGTGGCAGTCCCGCCGCGCGTTTCCACGTCCGTGTCGTGTGCTAAACAGCTTTGCTGGTCATCCACCTTCGCAGAGTGGAATGGCTCATGATTTTTTTGTGTGTGCAAAACTGGAGGCAATAAAACGAGAACCGATTCCTGTTCTGGGTTTTATGAACATCGAAGATTAATATACCTTTCCGGAAAATCCCAAGGGATTCTGCAACGAGGTGAATCTTGGGGTTGTTCGGATGTATGCTCGTGCCGGCTCGAACGATTCGCATATCTTGGTAGCAGCACGATTCAACCTTTCTTATCGTTAACACACGCAAAAATTAAGCGAACGGAAAAGAAGGTCACGAGTCATACTCTGTTTTGCTTTCCCTCCGCCTTCATTCCGTTCTGAAATCGCAAACTGTTAAACCAACGTCAATTTCGTCTTCACTCCTTCGATAATTTCACGTGCAGTACATCTGAACGTCACAATGCGTAAAGCAGACCCTAGGGGCACCACATACTTCCGAAAAATTATATTAGCGTCTTCATTTGAAAAAAGCTGGAAAATCATTTTCATAACATTGTCAAAAAATGTTGAAGAAAAAGTAAATGATGATGCGCGAAAAAAAAAAAAAAGGAATTTACGGAAATGCGCGGTGTTTCATGGTTACCCGATATATGGCGCGAGTGTGTTCCCTCGTCGTCGAGGCGTCCCATCTCGTGTATTTTGTACCGTCTGTCGACTGTCCGGCTGCAGAGAAAACTGCTGTGCCACCGCCTGGATCGCGACAGGAAACACCAGTGATGGGGCGAATCTCCGGAGGGTCGGTTTCGCACTGTTTCGGAAGATTCCCAATAATTTTGGACGAAATTTTGTTTATTTCGAAGGTCCGGCTGTTTCGTCGCTATCCAGCCATCATGGCGTTGTTCATTTTGTTTTTGTGGGCGTTGTGAGTGTTGCAGACCAGAATTCGATCAGTTTTCGGTTTATTTTCTGCGTTATAGCGATACCTTCCAGGTTGCCCGCAGTGTGGGGGGGATCTTCGTAGATCCTACGATCCAATGCTGAGGCTTGCGCGCGCGTGGACCCATCGAGTGCGTTCTTGATTTGTGCTCGAAGCGACGGCCAAGCTGACGGCAGCAGCTCAAAAATTACACCATCTTCCCGAGGGGAACCATGGGGTGATGCGGAGCATCGTGTTGGTTCCGAGGAAAGAGTCAGTTGCGTGCTGACGTCGAGAGATGGCGCCACCGACTGCCCTAGCGTTACCCATTACGCGAGCCTTCGTCGCGGCTCGCGGCAGAGAAACTTGGAACGCTCGCCGCTCGCCGTTTATTTTTTTTCGCACTTGAAGGAGAGGAGACTAGAGGAGGAGAGTTGCGCGTGCGCGCGCGATGTGAGGAGAAGCGAACGCACGCGCAGTGCACGCAGCTGGTAGAGAGAGAGAGAGCGGAGAGAGTAACGCGCAGCTATTGGAGAGAGGGAAGGAGGAGAGTTGCGCGTGCGTAGTTTGAGTGCCGACTACAACGCCGACGCCGCGGGACATAGACCCGAGCAAGAGATGCTCCGCATCTAAAAGCAAAGCTCCATAGCACCTTGTGCGTGTCCAAGTGTCTGGTCTGCGTGCAGTGTGTAGGCCTCCCAAACATTTCGGTCACGAGTCACTGTTGACTGATTAGTGATTTCATTTCCACTCTGGAAACACGCTGCCAGTGTTCTTCAGCGGAGCATTCTGTATGAAAGACGCCTAACTGCCATGCATGAGCAATAAACGTATTCGGGTAAGCAATGGATTAGTATCTTTCTGAAGAACTAGGAATAAGTTACGTAGCCACTGCCGCAGATAGGTACGGGAAATGAAGCATACCTCGTTAATCTGTACTGCGAAAATAGCTCTAGCTTCGCGCAGGTCTCTCAACACCATTTGTTTGCAGCCTGTGCTGCTGTGTAAACAAGTTGCTTGGTGCGTCCTCTTGGAAACGTACGTAAGTACCCGCGTTGATGCTACGCCTATCAAGATGGTTGGAACCAACTGTACCTAAATCTACAATCTTTAATTCTAAATCTAATGAACATTATACACGTCTACAGTACAGGGGGTTTTGGGCAGCACGTGCGCCTATTCTCGATTGCATAACACGGATGGAGATATTCCGACACAGCTATAGTCGGATGCAACCTAAGAACAATCTTTTAGCTCCACCCACAAGCGCATTGCGCCCATCTGAAGTGCCTCCGCCGTCGAGAAAGTAGTTCGCTAGCAACGTTGCTTTTTCTTCCTCCAGTAAACGTGTCTTAAACTACTACAATATTTATTTAATTCATTCAGGACGTTTAAATAAGTTAGAATACGTTTTTGTCAACGAAATCGCTGTTTAGTAAAGAAAGAAAGTCATGTCCAATGTACCGTCTTCCCAATTCATTTTCTGTCCAAGATACTGTCTAACATACCGTCTTCCAGCGCCTTCGATTGAGGGAAAGCGGCGAAAACAAAACCAACCTTTCTCTCGCCAAAACTATAAATAACAAAGCGCTTATAGTTCCTGCAAATAATAAATATTTAGTGATTTACTTAGTTTTGTGGGCTTTGCGCACGAAATGTGTGCCTTTATTTTGTTGGATGAATAGAAAACAAGAATAATTATACTTTTCGGGTTTTGACAAATCGGCACCCTCCCAAGTCATCGACACCACCACCGCGCCCCGCTAGAGTGCCTTCATACAAACGCGCGCTTTTGCTTGAGTGGTGACATCTCAGCCATTTTTACGCCCAATCGTTTTTTTATGCATTTTGAAGTACGCGCAATCCGGTGTCAATCAGCTCGAGCGCGTAGCTTTGGCTAATGCATAGATGCCATTTTAGCGCCCAGGTCACGCAACGAGTGCGCGAGAGCGTCACGCGCTGAACATTCAGTGCAACAATGGATGTCTTCACCCTGAGACAGACAGACATGTAGGCACCCTACGCCCCGCTCTCTTTGTGTTCCGTCATGGATCCCACTGAGGTGCACGGCAATCTCAGCTCACCCGCGGAAACCACAGCGAATTGAAGCAGCGGTGCCGGTGCTATGTTGAGTAGCAACGTGGGGCAGAGGCGACAGAAATCCAACGAAGCAGACGACGTCCGGCGTAGCTTCTCACCTCTCAGCAGTGCTAAGCCTCGCGCCCGCTTCGAAATTTTCGTTGGCGATAGCGTCGCTGGATTCTCACGTTGTCGCGCAAAAACTGCTGCAAACGCAAGCCGATACCATTAAGATTTCGTGGCGTAACCTCGGGCACGTAAAACACGGTGCAAAAAAGCAGAATAATTGTCACGAGAAACTAGCGTCGCGTTGCTAAGGCCAGCAGCCATGTTGAGCTTTTTTTTTTCAAAAAGATCGCGATTGGTCCACGGAATCGTGACGTCATGAAAACGATTGGCTGGCGTTTCTCGGCGTAGGAATACATTTTCCTCTGAGAGGCATTTCCGGTTTTTTCTTAGCTTGCAATCAACTATAGTTACTTCCACATGCCACCTGTGTTGTGGCAACGTAAACCGCAACGTTTCCGGCGCTTGAACCGAAGATTACATACGTTGTCCAGCTATTGATGCGATGAAAACAAGCGTTGCGATTTGTGATAATCGGTTTCACCTACCTTCATGCTTTGTTTTGGTCACGTGACGACGTGACTATGAAAGTTGTGTTTGCGCTAATATTAATAATAATTTTGAAATCAAAACCATTTTGATCAGCGACACAAAATCTCATTATTTCGTGTCGTGCTGTCCGTTATTTTACTTCTCCCTAATCTTATTTTATTTGAAGAAGCCTATTTTGTTAAATTTAGTATCTATATTTATTTTGAATATTTAATGTTGCTTATAAGATTGTTTTGTAAGAAACGTTGCAACACTCAATAATGCGGTCTGGCCACTCTGGAAACGCTCCGAAATTATCCTAACCTATCCAAAACACACTGAGGTTCGGCCGTTCTTCTGAAAGTTTCCGAAACCTGTTTCGGAATGTGTCGCCCCATCACTGCTAACCATAACAGTAAAGCTATGCCGTTATCAGGCGAAAACAGAGGGACCACAAATGCCAACGCGGTCGACACACTGCAATGTAAACTTGAAAACACCTATAATGGTGTTTGGAACGTGTTTCACACCAAATACACATTTTCAAAGCGTTATATTTAGTTTTCAATAGGTGTAATGTTTCTGATACACCCACTGAGCGTGTGAGAGGTGTTGGTACACCTTTCGGCGGCTTCAGAAAGGTGTTTAGGAAGTATTACACGTTTTCCAAAGGAGATGTCTCCACTTGAAAACACCTTTTTTTTTTTGTTTTTTTGCCAGGACAGATTATTAAAACAATAGGCCGGTGTCATACTGGGCTCTTAGTATAAGACATGTTTCTGGGAACGTTGGTGGAGAGGGGCAGAAACCAATTGGCTTATGCGACCAGAAGAAAGGGGACGTTTATGTAAAAAAATTAGAAGTGGCTACGATTTTTCATAGTTTCGGTTTGCGCCTCTAAACCGCGAAGACATCCCATCGCTGTCGTTACCGCGCACAAAAGTGGATATAGGCTCAGCTCTGCAACGTAAACCCGGGTCACTTCGAGAAGGAGGAGGAGGAGCGAAAAACGTTCCCTCCTCCTCCTCCTGCTCCTCCTCCTCCCTCGTGACCCTCGTGACGTCACACGTGACGTCATTATGGGAAACGTTCCATAATGCAACACGCGGTTATGCCGACGGCCACGGCGACGCCGCTCAAGCCGGAGACGGGCGCCTAAGAGCTGCGCTCTAAAATTAGAAGTGGCTACCATTTTTCATAGACCTTTTTCGCATAACCTCGAACCAGCCAGTAACTGACGTACCCTCGACCTGGTGCATTTTTTGGATTGCCCGCTGACACAGGGTATGCAACCGCCAAGGGTATGGGCGAAAAGGCTTAAAAACGGAAGTCGTGCATGAGTTAGTTCCGAGTGCTCCTTTTTACCGTGCTGCAATTTTCGAAAATCTACGGTTGTCTGGCTACCACTGCGTGGTCTTCGGATGGATAAATAATGTTAAAAAGCATAAGAACAATAGCAGAAAGTGTGCCATGAGCACAAGAAGCTGCAGCGCGAGTGTGGCTGCAATGTTATCGAGCTTCGCATTTTCCCCAAGAATCCTTATTTATGAAGTCAGTCGATTGCGAGCTTGAATCGCGAGAGATTTGTATCAGACTCAACGTCACGTTTAAGCTTACGACCACTTCGTCTACGACAAGAGGACCAATTTTAATTCCCGGTGCAGGTGGTCCAATTAGGTTATCACTGCAAGCCCCACAGTATGTGAAAGGTATGAAAAAGTCTGCATGCCACCACTCAAGATGGAGCTATCAAATGCCGAGAGCTTACCTGCATAGACTGCATTAAACTGCTCATATATACTTCGCTGTGGAAACTCAATCAAAACACCCCACCGTCTTCCTCCTCGTTCTCTCGAGGAGGCAAGGTGATGGCCTGTGAGTAGCCAGCGGGATACAACCGGACAAGCTCCAACCAAGTCATTGCAGCCCACCATAGCCAAGTCTAGCCAAGTTCCCCCCATACCCACACCGTTGCCTACCCAGATAGCTGTGCTGCCAGAACTAGCCGGTATTTCTTTTTCTAAGCCGCTAGACGGCGTCGTCGGCGCCGCAATTCTCAAGATGGCGGCGCCGTTAAAGAAAAGGTCTATAGTTTCGGTTTGGGCCACTAAACTGCGGAGACATCCCATTGCTATCGCTACCGCGGAGAAAAGTGGATACCGGCTCAGCTCTGCAACGTAAGCCCGGGTCACTTCGAGAGGTCGGAGTTCCTCCGCGAGAACGGCGTTGGAAGCAGCGCGCGCCATGTTGAAAAAGATAGTTCATCAGCCCCTGATGAGGGAGGTCTAGGGACACTGGTGGAAGGACAAGATTGGAAGAGAGTCAAAAAAGATTGTAGCTACAACATTCTTTGACTCTCTTACAATCTTGTCCTACATTTCATCCTCAAATGTTCCCTAGGGAACATTTGAGGATGAAATGTAGTATTGGGGGTGTGCCGCCACTCTTAGGATTTGTATATTTGTTGACAGGAAATGATTCGAGAGAGGAAAACGCAGAGCATATAAGATGCATAAGAGGAGACATCAAGAAAATTGGTAAAGACCACGAAATACTAATCATAGGCAAAGGCGATATTAAAGGAGCTGTGCAACAATTTCAGGGCTTTGCTTAAATAATTGTGGAAGTTGATGCCTGACACTTCTGCAGTGAACTACAGAAAACAGATTTTGCCTGGATACCCTAGTTTTTATTTAAAAAAATGAGAAAGATCCAGGTCTTTGCCGCCTCTCAACTCGTACATCGTCTTCCGGGTCACGTGCGCAGTGACGTCACCTGAGTAGGCGCGGAGTTCCGGTGCCGACGCCTAAAGAGTGCGTCTGCTGCAGAGAAGTGTCGGTATTGATGTCGCTGGCCTGTAATAAGGCGGAGCCTCCTCAGGGGCGGGGCCTGTGGGGGTTCTGCGCTCGTTCTCGCACCCGCGGGCCGTCGCCGCCGTCGCCGCGCGAGGCAGCCGGGGCTCCGTACTCGTCGCTAGGCCTAAATTGTCATCGGGGGCTCCGTGGGTATATGAACGGAGCGGCGTCGTGCGCGCTCCCGAGGGCCGTCGCCGCGCGAGGCAGCCGGGGCTCCGTACTCGTCGCGGCGTGAGCTTCTCCGTACACGCGCATGTCTGCCTGTCCGGGGTCCTTCTACTAATCCTCCCACACCACTCACCCCCGAGAGGTTCTTCGCGCGGTAAACGATGGAACAGGAGCTTTTTAGCACGGACAAGAGGACTTTGTGGAGTCCGGTTAGGACACAGGAGAACAGAGAACCCGGTCGACATTGCCGAGCGGCGGCGTTCAGAAGTCGAGATCGACACGGCGGAAAACCAAACCAAGGCGCTCGTTCGGCTCCTACGGACGCTGCTCGAGCTGACGGTTTCACCTACCTTCATGCTTTGTTTTGGTCACGTGACGACGTGACTATGAAAGTTTTGAAATCAAAACCATTTTGATCAGCGACACAAAATCTCATTATTTCGTGTCGTGCTGTCCGTTATTTTACTTCTCCCTAATCTTATTTTATTTGAAGAAGCCTATTTTGTTAAATTGAGTATCTATATTTATTTTGAATATTTAATGTTGCTTATAAGATTGTTTTGTAAGAAACGTTGCAACACTCAATAATGCGGTCTGGCCACTCTGGAAACGCTCCGAAATTATCCTAACCTATCCAAAACACACTGAGGTTCGGCCGTTCTTCCGAAAGTTTCCGAAACCTGTTTCGGAATGTGTCGCCCCATCACTGCTAACCATAACAGTAAAGCTATGCCGTTATCAGGCGAAAACAGAGGGACCACAAATGCCAATGCGGTCGACACACCGCAATGTAAACTTGAAAACACCTATAATGGTGTTTGGAACGTGTTTCACACCAAATACACATTTTCAAAGCGCTATATTTAGTTTTCAATAGGTGTAATGTTTCTGATACACCCACTGAGCGTGTGAGAGGTGTTGGTACACCTTTCGGCGGCTTCAGAAAGGTGTTTAGGAAGTATTACACGTTTTCCAAAGGAGATGTCTCCACTTGAAAACACCTTTTTTTTTTTTTTTTTTGCCAGGACAGATTATTAAAACAATAGGCCGGTGTCATACTGGGCTCTTAGTATAAGACATGTTTTTGGGAACGTTGGTGGAGAGGGGCAGAAACCAATTGGCTTATGCGACCAGAAGAAAGGGGACGTTTATGTAAAAAAAATTAGAAGTGGCTACGATTTTTCATAGTTTCGGTTTGCGCCTCTAAACCGCGAAGACATCCCATCGCTGTCGTTACCGCGCACAAAAGTGGATACAGGCTCAGCTCTGCAACGTAAACCCGGGTCACTTCGAGAAGGAGGAGGAGGAGCGAAAAATGTTCCCTCCTCCTCCTCCTGCTCCTCCTCCTCCCTCGTGACCCTCGTGACGTCACACGTGACGTCATTATGGGAAACGTTCCATAATGCAACACGCGGTTATGCCGACGGCCACGGCGACGCCGCTCAAGCCGGAGACGGGCGCCTAAGAGCTGCGCTCTAAAATTAGAAGTGGCTACCATTTTTCATAGTTTCGGTTTGGGCCACTAAACTGCGGAGACATCCCATTGCTATCGCTACCGCGGAGAAAAGTGGATACCGGCTCAGCTCTGCAACGTAAGCCCGGGTCACTTCGAGAGGTCGGAGTTCCTCCGCGAGAACGGCGTTGGAAGCAGCGCGTGCCATGTTGAAAAAGATAGTTCATCAGCCCCTGATGAGGGAGGTCTAGGGACATTGGTGGAAGGACAAGATTGGAAGAGAGTCAAAAAAGATTGTAGCTACAACATTCTTTGACTCTCTTACAATCTTGTCCTACATTTCATCCTCAAATGTTCCCTAGGGAACATTTGAGGATGAAATGTAGTATTGGGGGTGTGCCGCCACTCTTAGGATTTGTATATTTGTTGACAGGAAATGATTCGAGAGAGGAAAACGCAGAGCATATAAGATGCATAAGAGGAGACATCAAGAAAATTGGTAAAGACCACGAAATACTAATCATATGCAAAGGCGATATTAATTCTCACTTGGAAGAATTTTTTTTTTTTAATTTCCCAGATGCGACAGGAAGAATATTACAGTAGTTATGGGGGCCTTAGATCTGGTATTGGTAAATGCACCAATCAAATATGAGGAAAAGGTAACATGGGAGAGCAACAACCCTCAATCGACAATAGACTACTGTATAACGTCCCACAAAGTGTACAACATAATGGGTTGCACGGGAAAAGACGAAGAAGACATGAAAAGCTTAGGGAGTGACCGTAAGCGGATTAAGGTTACACTTAGTATGACACGACAAAAACTAGAAGCACTAGAAGCAAGGAGATAAGATAGGGTTTAGTGACACACAACTGAAGGAAATATAAAAAAACAAGTTGAGTACATAGTAGCCACACAAGCAGAGAAAGAGTGGTCATACAGTGATTTAGTGGAAATATTCAGAAAGGAGTTGGAACGAAAAGAAGCCAGATTTATGAACAAATGCAAACACAGGCCAAAAAACTGGTGGGATAAGGAAGCCAAATCAACCATACATCAGAGACAAGAGGCATCCAGGGAGCATCAGACGAGCAAAAGAGAGGGGTGCTTCAGCGGAGGAAATAGAGGAAACATTAAAGGACTGCCAGGACTTCCAGGCACCATAGAACTTGTTATTCTCAAGTGATGATAAGTGCCGTCAGGGCACTCATTGGCCACGAACGCGAATTCAAATATTCGTCGACGGATTGACTGTTGACGAGCGCATGCGTCCGAGTGTCGCAGTGCTCGTGTCCAATGCGTGAGCTGCAGGGTCGGCTGACGTGCTTGGGCACCTGCGGATGCATCACAGCGGAAAGGCGGAGAGCTTTTGAAGGAAAGGAGGTACGAAATAGTCCGCTATATTTTCACATTTTCGTCCCGAAAAGCAGGCTTTAGGCTTCCTACGTTCGTGCACTAGTCTTGTTTTGGCGCACTAAACGATATGCGATTAGTAAAGTCCCAATTTATCCCTGTCGAAAATTCATTCCATAACCTCTTTAACTTTTTCCGTGCAGTGCAACGTATGTGCTGTCAAAAATGTAATGGATCAAATAACCTTGGGTTCTCCCAAATATTTCGGCAACCTTGACTGACAAAGCAGACACCTTGATAAAGCTGCTTCTTTCTTATTTTTGTTTTTTGTTTTTCAAAGGAAAGTGAAAGTAAGTGTATGATGCTTTGAATGCTGTTACTTTTATTTGTAGGACCATACATTTCTCTGTTGTAACAACTTTTTTTCTTTGAGAAAACAAACACAAACAACTATGTAGAGCGATTCAGCGGCATACGACTCTTTGTCTTTGCACGTTACTTCTATCGTTAGAGCGCTCTCTAACAATGAAAACCATTAAGTGTCATGTGTAGCTCAAGTGCTCTCCAAGGCTGCGTGTAACTGCTTTCTAAAACAGTTGACACACCAGAGAAATGTAGGCCCCTATAAAGAAGGGAGGCAACATTGTTTCATGAGGTGTAACACCACCTATCAAAAGGTGAGCAATATAGACATTCCGATAAATTGCCGATTACACCTATATAAGTGTTTTGAAGTTATACTGTGGCCTCTGGAGGCGTGTTTTCAGACACCATAGTCTTTTGCGAACAAGTTGGTCGTCGGCTCGACGTGTCGGACACCTACCCGAGCTCCGGGCAGGACTCCGTGAGGAGGATGACGCAGTCCAGGCATCCTTTGGCGGCCGCGTAGTGCAGGGCCAGGGCACCCGTGCGCGACTGCAGCGCCGCCACCGTCGGAGCCATGGCTCCACCCAGCAGCAACCAGCGCACCACTCGCCAACGACCGTGCCTGCGAAGACAAGTAGACGGGTCACTGCAGAACTCGCACATTCGCGCATCTCGGTCGCTGTCCAGTTTTCTGCCTCCCCGAAACGCCGGAGTCACACTGCTCATACATTCTATCAAAAGACAGTCTGCAAACACGAATCGCCGCGATATCTGTGGTTCGAATGCCGGATGTCAAGTTTCCTCCTTAAAGTCATTTGCTTCGTGGCATTTGAAGCACAATTCTCGCGGTGACTCGCGTTCGAATCTGTACGCAGACTGTCTTTTGTAGGATGTAGTATAAGCAGTGTGACTGGAGGTCTGTCTCTTGTACGGTGTTTTATCAGTGTGACCGGGGCTTATCGTGGGATCCCACTGCGCAGTGGTGGTCACGGAGCGTCTCTTTCAGCGATCATTTCCAAACTCCCGTATTATATACTCCGTGTCACTCTGAGTCCGGCCGCAGTAACGCTGTAGGATCCAATGGAACCGATTGATCAGAGACAAAAGTGCGTCGTCGCGGCGCTCATTGTCCTTGCGCATTCGTTATCCAGGCCTCGAAAAATAGCCACCGATGCATTACCCCATTTTTCCCCTGTCCATGGCATCAATAAACGCATCCCGAACCTGAATCCCCGACTGAACCAATCACGCACAGTATATATAGTGCAACATATATTAACACGTTTAGTATAGTACAACACTACCTAGAATAATCGAAGCTCGTACGCTAGAAGTCTGACGTCGTCGGAGGGAGATGAGCGCAGACGCAGATTGGACACGAGACAGCTGCGTCGGTGATCGGCTGGTAGGCCTCGTGTCCAATCAGGGCGTTGGAGGACGCTTGGCGTCGGCCTCGGGCCCAATCAGCCTAGCAATGCTCAATTCATTTAATTAGCTAACCTTAAACATCGCGTCAGCCTGCGCGACCTAAGACATAATCAGCCCCGGATAATTCGTCCATATCGTACTAGCTATGCTTGGATCGGAAGCTTCATTTCAATTTGTCCACCATGCTAAATAGCTTGTCTAGAAAGTGTTTAAATGTAAACTTAGAAACACTGCCACATAAAGGATTATCGAGTACGATTATGTCTCCGTGACTTTTGAATACTGTTGTTTTTGTCGTGTAATTTTAGTGCGTTAGTTGTTATCTGATATGCTATATTTTCGTGTTCAAATATCCCGCGTCTTCGGGTATTTTCTGCGCTTAAATTATTCATTAGATCTAATATTCGTTTATTAGTATAACATTATTATATTATATGCATATTTTTATTAGTTTTTTTTTCTGCTTTCATGAACTGCGCGCGGGCTGGGACCTTCGTCAAGCTGCTACTCAGCAGCTTTTTGTCCGAGTCCCCTGTCGTCATGTAAGATGACTTGACAACAAATAAATTTGATTTGATTTGATCTGATTTGATTTGAATTGCCGAGTAGACGCAATCGCAATGTGATGACGTCACGTGGAGGTATAGAGGAGGTTGTTTACGAGCTTTGATTATTCTACGTGTTGTTAAGTAATGGCGAACGACTCTGAAAAATTCATGAAAGTCCACACTCAAAAAGATTTTCCCGTCAACTTTCCTTCAGAGCGTGAGGCCAGCTAGCGAATCATTGCGTCACATACAGGAAATGTAGGGAAATACTAGACCAATGCGAATTTGCTGTCATAAAGAAACATAACCCGCGCTGCGAGACCACTCCCTTCTGTTTTTTCCCCACTTGAGTCCAAAGCAGCAAACTACACCCTCGTAAATCCAAACCACGAGCTTTTCTTTTTTAATATTTGTGTCCAACGGAACTGAAGTTCTGTGACCCGTTACAGGCATGTGTTGGAAGCAGTGCTCGATACTTTGGCCAATTAATTTTAAGCGAAGTGTGAGGCGTAGTGATATGTTTTCCTGAGCGCATCAGACCGTTGTCGAAAAGTGTTAATAGGGTTTTTTGTAAACAAATGCAGACGCATGAGGTCATCTTTTTATTAGTAATATATTTTGAGAACACACATCTAAAAATGCTCGTGACCACATTTTACAGCAGATCGCGCGTGAAACCAACTGACTTTTGGGCCCAAAAATTTACCACGAGTGTCACCCGATGCCTATAGCATTTATTTGTTGGACGTTTCGTTGACGACGATTTCAGCAAAACATAAGCGGAAGGCAGTTTCCTTTTATTGTTTCAATCCCAAAAGTTACGTCAGCGAATCACGCACTAAGCTGTTTTAGGAGTGAGAACCCGGCGAAGGAAAATATTCCCTGCTGCGGTACGCAAAAATGTAACAAAAAACACGGACTTTAGTTATTAAAAGCGAAAGTTCATTAGCCGACCATATATAACGAAAAAAGTAAGTGAGAAACAAAAGCATAATACGATACGCGTCGCTAATTTCTATCGCTTAATCGATTCGAAGTGGTAGTACATGCATGGCAGGCTCAACTTATGCTACACTCTAAAAAAAAAAAAAAACCGTACACATCGCGACACTGTTAGCGCGAACACGACATCGGCGCATTTTAGCATTTTACATCTAAATAGTATTAGCGAGCACGAAATTTTATCGCTTACATTATAGAACTACATGAGCTCTTTCCGTAGCAAAAATAACTTGGATGACATCCCTTGGTTTCAAAGAGAAAAACTGGAAAAACCGGCGATCGCTTGTTCGCGCTAACAGTGTCGCGCTCTGTACGTCTACTTTCCCGCACAACACTCGCAGAACCAATCACCGCCTCTTACGGAGGCAGCTCAGCGAATGACGATGCCGAAACATATGTTTAGACCAAAAAACGCAGTCCGAGTTGTGACAGTAAGCAATGCAAGCGTGACGTTTTGCATTGCTTAATGTCACAACTCGGGCTGCGTTTTTTTGGTCTAAACATATGTTTCGACACCACCGTTCACTGAGCTGCCTCCGTACGTTGCGGTGATTGGCTCTCCGAGTGTTGTGCGGGAAAGTAGACGCACGGGCCTTATTTAGAGTGTAGAGAAAAGGAGACACGGCACGCCGACTCGGATACGTTCGCACAATTGAACAGATGTTTACGCTGCCAAACCGGACTACTGGACGGCCAGATCTTCGAGCCAAACAAAAGGTTTATACAGCTCAAGCTTGCACTGCCTTTACCGGCCCCTTGGAACGAAGGCGGCGAGCTGAGCGTGCTCCGCGTCGGTTACACCCAACGCAACTAAGACCTCTTTGCGGAAGGCGCCGGCGCTCCTCTCGCCAGGACAAACAAGTTTCTAGGGCGGTACGGTATTTCCGTGATAGATATACGTCGTGAAGGCTATAGCTGCGACTGGACGCTTAATCTGAAGAAAGAAAAAAGAAACGGTCGTAGAAATTAAAAAAAAATAGTAGAGGAATAAAGTTTTATAGCACAAAAAGGAAATGATTAAATAAGGAACTGGATTATGCTTTTCGTTTTTGCATGTGGACACCTTTCCCTTTGCGTGACAAACTGATTACACCTTAGGTTTGACTTCCTCCTTAATCAGTGCTGTCGCTCGATTGTGCATACGAGCTGAATCACTTTTTTCAAGTATAACCTTCTCAGCTCAAAAGCGAAAGAAAGACACCGACAAGGAGATTAGTGGAGGCGTTTTACTGATTTGTTTATGACATCCGTTTCAAAACGTTTTGTCATGTTTGATTCTGTCTGTTCGGCCGGGCAAATATACCTTTTCTGCAGTGTAGAACACACTTCTTACAAATTATTGTGTACATTCTCTTCATGGCATATTTTATGTTCAAAACTACTAGACAAACACACAAACGCACACACACACACACACACAAACACAAACATACATACATACATACATACATACATGCATGCATGCATGCATACATACATACATACATACATGCATACATACATACATACATACATACATACATGCATACATGCATACATACATACATACATACATACATACATACATACATACATACATAGTGGCTTTTGAACACTGAAACTCGGAACGGTTACCAAGTGGTTCAATCGTAATTTGCACGCTCTTTAGCATCTTATATGAAGCCGCGATCGGCAACATTTTGTAATATTATATGAAGTGACGGTGGATTGCTGAATATAGCAACTTTTTACATGTTTATTTTTTGTGCGCTCCAATAAATACATTTTTCAGTACCAAACATGCTACTTTTTCTTTCAGAGTCGTCACGAAAATAAACTGAAAAGGAAGCTATATACGCCGCTTTTTCGTGACATCAAATAATCTAGGAAAGGAATTGGCAGCATATTAAAATAGAATACTAGTATAGCCCCTGGCAGCGTAATAAATGCATGGCGATGGGATATTCGATCACCTTAATAGGGCTCGTCAGTCAATGAAATTGCGGGATCAGACAATTGCAACACTGAATGACTAATCATTACAAAAAAAAAAGAAACGAAAAGCACGAAGAACAAATTGCATAATAATTTCCCCGTAAAATCTAGCTGGAAAATTAATAAACAATATGTCCTTTTTCGCTCTCCGAAATTGTATAATTAATTGTTTTCATTTATTTGACCTTTAAATGCCCACAAACGACTGTACATAAGAGGGGAGGGGGGGGGGGGGGTGCAGATTTTAGTTATGAAATAAGACAATATAAAATATACGCTAGGTTACATTTTCAGACCTTGCCCACCCAAACGTGTGGGTGTAGAGACGAGAGCCTAGTGTCACCAGTTCTTCACTCGAAGCAATAAAACGAAACCGAGACCATCGCTGAGGCTCCCGGCAGTAAACATATAAAAACATCATGTGTCTGTTTAATGTCTTCGAAACGAGTTTAAACTATCGCTCTTTAAGCACTGCATTCCGTGCGTCGTAGGACTTCGAAAATAAAGGCTGCAGATAGTTTTCTTCGTTTATTTTTATTTCTTGCTCTTCAAGTATCCGGGTTTGCGCAACTCGTGAAAGTCGAGGCCCATCGCCTTTTGTCGGGGCGTCCACCCGAGATCGTTGCGGTATTCCATTGTGTCTCCGGAGCACGCGCGGACGGTCGTTGAGCTGCGCTCTGCCGGCCTTCACGCCGCTTTCACTTACGAATTAGGCGCGCTTACGGCATTCTCCCCGAATGCCACAAGGCGATCTCCGCCGAAGCCCAGGAAGTATCTCTGGGTAACGATTCGTCTCAAGTTGGAAGCCGGCGCAGGTATACCATTTCCGACCGCCGCTCTTTTCGAGGGCGCATCCTCTCGTCCGCTGGGACCGCGACGGCGTGGCTACGTGTGTGGGCAGAGCCACTATAAATAAGCTACGCGTCATAAAAACGACACTTGAACCATATCTGGTGCTTCAAGTCATTGTTGCCAGTCATCTATAATAGCGTTGTGTGTGTGTTTAGACAGCGGGAAGGTAGACAGCCCTGATGTCACTGAATCCGTATGGTTGCCATTTTGGTTCGTGGAATGATCAGTTTCTCCTTGACCTGTCCATTCTTAGGTAACCGATCTGAATTCCAGGCGACAGGTTGCTTTATGAAGACGTTTCTTGAATACCCAGATTTCGTACATACCCACGAAACAAGCGCGCATCTTCGCGTCGCTACCACCTGCGGCGTCGGTGCTTGGCGGCATTAAAATTGTTTTTCTTTTTTTACATACTCCAAAACAACAATACAGTTGTATGATACCTGGAGATAAGCATGCTTGATAATTTGATTGCATGATCAGTGCCAAAACCGCTTATATTGGCAGGGAACGCTTTCTGTACGATGATGCTCTATGGGTGGTATATTTACTGGACGCCATATTTGAGGTGACTGCTCACGGCGCACGCTCGGGATGGGTTCTTATTTGTGTTCTCCCAAAGAAGACCATATTAATGGTGTGCAATCTGCGTGTTGAAAGCATCGTGGAAGCTTGCCATCGACACGTGCTCAGCAGCGGTGAGCTCAACTATGGCCGCGAGTGAATACCATAGCGATCTTGGCGCGATTGGTTCAGAAGGACCCTTCGAAGCTTCGAAGATTTGACTAGACCGAAATGGCGGTTGCCGTGGCAACTGGGACCGATCATCCAATCGCGTTGCGAGGTTTGGTCGTCTGTACGTTAGTATTCCTTTGTGTCTGGCTAGCAGACAGGGACTTTATAATTGGCGTCTTGGCTTAGACCGTATGGAAGAGAGCCTACCAAGCGGCGCCGAACGCTTCAGATTCGACTTCACGTGCCACTCCGCTCCTGCATTAGCTTTAGCGGTGCTTAATTTCGCACAGTTTCAGCTGAGAGGCTGATTCTAGCAAGCCGGCTTTTGTGTCTCCGCTGTAGATGAGAATTTGTCCGCGGCATCTAGCCCGGGCTCATCAAGGCGCGTCACGCGTTAGTGTTACACGGCCGCACGCCCACAGGCGGTGCTCTTCCAGATGGAAACGGAGAGGAATGAGGATTGAGCCTATAGGATCCCTGAGCTCTGCATCGCGAGCTCTCGCGCTCCGAGCTGCGCTGCTTGAAAGCGCAGGAAGCACTTTTGCGTTACACATATTAAAAAAAAATAGCGGAGACGACGGACGAAAAGAGGGACAAACATAACGTCTCGATTGAGACGTTATGTGTTTGTCCCCCTCTTCGTCCGCCGTCTCCCCTTTTTTTCAAATATGTGTGACATCAACCAGCTCGCCTGTTTACTTACTCTTCTTTTCCTCACATTTTCGTCCTCCAGAAATGTCGTTAAAACAGTCCGCGGAAAAGCAAAATGATATCGCCTGAGTTTCCCGACACCGCATCATCTAAAGCTCAGAAAGACGCATTTTTGAATTTTATATCGATCACCAATTACGCCCGCTCTGCACTATGCACAAAAATGGCGGCTCCGACACAAAAATCGGGGCTGCAGATTGCCATGGATACTCTGAGCGTAGCCATGGAATAATAATTGGGGTTGTGTGGATATTTATACAGCGAGTCGTTGGTCAGCCATTTTTAATGTTGCGACGAGTCACTCGCTGTAGATGAGCAATTTAGCCAGTGCAGTACAACCGCTAGCCTGGGTGGGGTCTTTAACGTGCACCACGCACGCACGCCGGTACGATGCTCATCCAGATCGAAACGGGCAGGGGTGGGGATTGAACACAGGATCCCTGGGTTCTGCAGCGCGAGCTTTCGCTCCACGTGCTCCGAGCTGGTGTGCGCTAGACCACTCGGCCACCGATCCCCCCCCGTAGCCATGAAAAGTGGCCAGACAAACCGAAGGAGACGGAGATCCTCAGTTTGAAGCAAACGCGAGCTGCGTGCCCATGCGCTACTTTTAAACAACTTCCAAGGTGGTTGCGCCCATTTGGAATATACATCCTTGTAGCTTTATATAATTGTTCCGTGCTTACCCCAGTTTAGTTAACGTGCGAATTGTTCCACACGAGGAGAATGGTCTGGGAGATGTGTGCTGGAGGATTAACTTTGCAGGTGTGATTTTAAGAGCGCTTTAAAAAAAAAAATGGATTATTCCACTGTAGGGATATAATGCAATAGATAAAACTAATGTTGCTGTTTTTTTTGTTTTTTTTTTGGGGGGGGGGGGCGGTGTAATGAAAGTTGATTATAAAACTAAATCTTTATATTTATCTTCTTGTTAATGCCAAACGTGACGTGTGTATGCCTCACTAGGTTGCAGCTGTTTACCCTTGTAGGCGAAAGACACCTGATGCGCAAACAATTAAAAGCTGCCAGCCTGCCTCTAAATCAGGGGCGTCCCCAATAAATACTTTCTAAAGATAACGTTTGTTGTAAGAACGGCTGACTGGTCGTTAGTAGGTGAGATTAACAACAGCGTTTATGAACAGATATTTACACTGAAAGTGTCTAACACCATTCACTCATGGCCAGACCTCCATCGTCCACTGCGGGCCTTCTTTTCTCGGAATCCCGCATCTCCTTTCTTTTTGTCGGGATGCCCGCTTTCACAAAATAAGTTTCAGCACACTCCCCCCCCCCCCCCTCCTCCTCCGTAAAAATAAGAAAAGGCTCATGTGCCGTTGTAGTAAATTTGAAAGTTGAAAGAAAGATAATACTGTCGTTTTCTAGACGTCTATGTTTTCCGGACGGACGCGTTGCTATAGCCTGGCGAGTATTTCTTTGTCGTTTAGGTCGTTCTGTGTCACGTCATGTCTGTCATTTGCGTAGTATCAGGGACGATTTCTACTCTAGTGTGATCTAGCCATTTCGTATTCCAATCGTCATTCCATTTACTCTGCAAGTGGATCAGTGTAGCCTTATGTATCAGAACTACGGGTCCGCGACAAGGCGCAAAGTTTAGGGAAATCCTCTTTTCTTAATTTGCTTTATAGCTCTCGTTGGGTGCTGCTGTACCCAGATTCTTCGCCTTGTGCATCGTTTCTTATTTAGTCTGCCTGGTTTCTGCAATTTTTTGCTTCGTTAAAGAGATCGTTTGACATTCCTGCTCAAGACGGTTCAATTTATTTGTTTTGTCGATTTGGCACGGTTCTGTTTCTTCCTCTCTTTTTGTCATCTTCTGACTCTTTTCTTCCTTGTTTTACGTTCCCCTCCGTTTTTAATGGGAGGAATTCTGTGAGTGCCTGCTTCATACTCTTTCTCGAAACCAGACATGACTTCTTCGCTAGTTAACATTTAGAATATGTTCTTCGCTGAAGTCGCCTATAGGGGGCTGTCGTCCAGTAGCGTATTGGTGACCTTTGTCGCTCCAGTAGCTGCGCATCTGTCCTTCGTCAGCTGGTCTGATCCATGTTCTGTGACGAGACAATCGTCGGCGTAGTCTGTGGTCACACCGGTGACAGCTGCAAGTTCATAATTGTTGTTACGTGAGGTCACCTGAGTTGGTCTCACGAGGTGGTGTCTGTAGGAGCTCGTATCTGATGCATTAAGTTGTTTAGATAAGTGCAGTTCTTCTTTATCGACTTGTTCCAGTTTTGTCAACCGCTGATTGACTAGTTGAGCTTTAATCTTCAACATTGATAGATGCCCCACGATGCGGTCTTTTAGTTCTATGACGTAAGTGTATACATCTTCAAGTTCCTCAGTGGGTATGAATGGCTCGATATCATCGTCCAGGTACTTAAGTTGACATTCATAGTTTGTTAGCCTTTTGATAATTTCGTTAAATTGTCTGCCTGTCGTTGTTTCTGGCATTGCTTTCTCAAGAAAATCAGAGTCGTTATCTTTGTGCGTAATGCAGATCTTTGTTGGACAAGGTGTTCGATGTCGGCATCACTGAGTGTGATAATACCTAGGCGGTCCATTGCGTTGCTTGATGCCTCGTTCATGTTGCCGGTTGATCGTAGGATACATTGGCTGTTGTGACCTTTCGTTGAGTCCGGTCAGGTTCTTACCGTTTCGTTATAGCTTCTCTCGGGTTTCTGCACCATGTTGTAAGATCGGCTGACTGGTCGTTAGTAGATGAGGTCAACAACAGTGTTTACGAACAAATATTTACATTGCAAATGTCCGGCGCCGTTCACTGATGGCCAGGGGGGCTATGTTGCACATTTTGGACTCCCAGGAGACTAGGGAGAAGGAGGTGACGTAGGTGGGAATGAACGTATCTTTGTTTTCTTCTGCAGATACCGCCATCAGCGACTCCACCAATCAACATCCAAAGAGCGTTGTTGACGTCACTTCCTTCTCCCTAGTCTCCTGGGAGTCCAAAACGTGCAACATAGCCCCCCCTGGCGTCGATTGTCCATCTCGTGCCTTCTTTTCTCGGGATCCCGCTGCTTCTTTGTTGTCAGGATGCCCGCCCTTACGTAATAAGTTTTAACAACGTTGAAACAATAAACAAAAACTACTCACGTATTACCATTGTGTCCATTATGACTCAGCACTTCGCTTTTTTGTTTCAACGAGGCAAAGTCGATTGTTACCAACTTTCCGCCTATATAAATTAATGCATCCTTTAGTGACAACATTTCAGTGTGTGCTCATGTGACGTATACCGTTGTCGTGAAAATATAACAGATTTAAAACGTACTCTAGTCACTTTCTTGCGTTTCGGGAGAATTACTTATCAGGTTTCATAATCGCCATGCAATCTTAGACATCGTGAAAGCATTAGACCGGTATCTGTCAGGTTGAACATTTGATAGATTGTGACATTACGCTTGCTAGGGCCTTCTCTTTGTTCCTCTCTCTGTTGGCGTGACTGCAGCTGTGGCATTAAGTATTAAAATCCAATTTGAAATCACGTGATTGAGAGCGATGATATACAACTGGTATAAGGCTGAAAAAGAAGGACACAGGCTGACGCCCACGTCCACGGTACCGCGCCTTTTCCCTTCTCTGCTATTAAAACCAAACGCACGTTGGTAACATGCTCTTGACCGACGGCTGCCCGTACCAGGAGGATGACAACAGCAGGCAATGCTGCCTTTATTGGAGTCCTAGCAATAAAACGCATATCAACGGCGTGTGCAGTAGCGTCGCACGGAGGGTCAGCCATAGTAGGTGGTAGAATACTCAGATAAACAAAAAAAACACTGAACATTAAAAAAAAAAAATATCTTGTAGCATGTATGGATAGTGTACAGCGGCCGCCTGCAGATAGCTATCTCCCAGTCGCCACAACATAATAGCGATGACTTGAAGTCAGCCCGAAGATATATATTACGCAAAGAGATGCATTCGCCATCAGCAGGCGTCGAATCGGCGTGCATCCGAATCCACTTTCACGCATTGCCCAAACGGTTCGTGCAATGAGAGCAAGCGGAGGAAACGGCAAGCCCCTCGAGAAAGCGGCGCTCTCCGGTGTTGCGGGCCCGGCTTTACCTCGTAACGAGGAGCTCTCACTGCATTCGGGCCAGCGAAATTTGCCGGCTACTTTAAATGGCCGTCTATGACCGGACTGAGTTCAGAGTCATCAGACTCCGACGAACTGTTCTCTGCCGCGTCGCCCGTCGACTGCGTGCGCCGGCTACAGATCACGCTCGAGTGGGCAAACGCAGGGCGCGGTATCGCTCGCGAAGGCGTCTTCCAGTCCAGCTTCATACACGTCTCTGGAGCCAACTTGATTGCCACAGTTGTGGCGGGCGCGCATGCCTTTGAGGATGAATTTTGTGTCGTCGTTCCAGATACCTTCGCGTGGCAGTGCGCCGAGCCCACTTTAACTGCCTCCTTCGCAGCCTCAAGGTGTCGATTATACGCACCGAATGTTGCGAACAAGGTGCCAGCCACGTCGTCGCCGAATATTGCTATACGACCACGCAAAAGCAAGCTTTGCGGGCTCGCGCGCGAGTAAGGGTTCATTGATATACGTCTCGGCTTGCTTATATATACCGAAAGAATTCCTCAACCTGAGGGTCATTAAAATAATCCAAAGGCTGGGAGTAGCAACTTGACTACTTGCATGTAATGAGCGGGGGATCGATGGCCGAGTGTGTCGGCGCATCGCAGTTTGGAGTACGTTTATATATCGAAAGCTGGCTTTGCAGAACCAAAGGGGTCTCAAGCCCCACCCCTTCCTGTTTTGATCTAGATGAGCATTGTACTGGCGTGCATCACGCGTGACGCACGTTAATCGAGAGTTTTAGGGAGCCGTTCTTGCACCTCCGATACGGTATACGATGGGCCCTCCGGTACCAACTGCGCATGCGCTGCCACAGAAGATTCGCATATGAGCAGTGCGTACCGGAGGGCCCATCGTAACGTGTCGGACGTGTAAAGACGGTTCCCTAAAATTCTCTAATGTAGAGTCTTAGTATCCATCGTTCCGATGACTCCGATAACTCCGCCACCGCCTTTGCGCATGCATCGTATCGTTATCGGGTATAGTTAAAGGAGGTATCGGAACGATATAATAAAACCCTCTCTTGACTCCGGGCTATTTAATCTGTTCACCTTTAAGTTGAGACTGCTGCCAAAGCTATACAAGCGCGAGCTAGCCCGTGCTCCTGGCTTTGAGACTTGCATTTCTAGCGCGAGCACTCGTTTTGCGGAAGAACGCTTCAAAGCAGCGACCTTGAGCTCCCGTGCTAGCATGGTACTGCGCAGGCTACACTTTTTGTTTGTCCATTGACACTGACTTTCCATTACATAAACACACACAACACAACTTTTATTCCATGAGCCCGGGATGCGCGTGCGACGTGTAAATCGACGGGTATGGCCCTAAAAAAAAAAGAGAAAAAAAAAAGGAAAGTTTTTAAAACGACGATTACTTTTGCACCACCCAGAAAGGTCTGGTGCGGTAATTTACTGTCGGTGAGCCGGCGTATCAAATTATGCATACCACGCCCGAAAGTAGGCGCGATTATGGGGGGGGGGGGGGGGGGGGGGGGGCTGTGCTTGTTCACGAGGCGGTTAGTGCACCTCTCCATGAAAGATGAGTCATTTGCTTACATTTGCGTGGTTGACTCGACGTACCGCTTTGTAAAGCTGCCTCGAAGTGAAGGTACGTTGAACTTGGGTCTTACTGGTAGTTATATTTTTATGGCTCGCGTCCTCTATCCTGGTAAGTTTTCTGGGTTGCGCAGTTGGCCGTAACTTACTCCTCTACGAGCCTGTACGATCACACACGCAGCGTAATATCATTGTATCGGTGTACCGGCAGTCACAAGAACCACGCTTATTTATGGGGAAAAATGTTCTTAGCTTTCAACTTACGTTGTAGACACGACCAACCGGCTCAGGAATTCTTAGTGCAAATGTCTATTTTGCAATAAAGAAACGAAAAAATCCCAGCAGAAATTGGTGTTAACGTCCTATAGGTGCCTGTAGCAGTTCCTATGAAGGGGTGAGGGGTAAGGGGGAGGAAGAGGGGGGTTATAGTTTTTATAGATAGAGGGGGATCGAAGAGAAAGAAAGAAGTCCTCTATTTACTTGTAAGCGCTCAAAACAAAACGTCACAATATCACCCAAAATCTCTTCTGACTTAAATACCGTATGACGAAATTTATACTATGAATTATGAATACTGCGTGCTGCATAACAAGTTCGATACACATACCACAATAATATACGAAAGATAAATGAAGAGCGATTTTATCGCCAAAATACTACTGCATTAAAAAAAAGTAATTTTGTTTGTGATAGCTGCGGTAATGTTATTTAACGTGGAAGGACGACAAACGCAGAGGGAATGGAGTCTCGAGACAGTGGTGCTGCCGAGACGTTACTAGAAACAAATTAGACCTGTTTGTCCTAGCCCATATTGCGGTCAACACCTATTGTGCATATAGATACGCACAACACATATGCACACATGGTGTGATGTATAAACGCACACTCACACCTCGGCAATCCACGTGCAAATGTGTGCTATATTTAGGACTCAAAAACACGCTCCACACGTGGCAATGCCGCCTAGCTATATGGAGTCACCCATAATTGCCGATAGTAACAGTTTCCACATGTTGCCGCTATTGGTACGCTAACTTCATCAATTTGTTAATAAAAACTGTTTTAAATGAGATATTGGATCATTTCGCCTACACAGGCTACTCCCAAATGCCTGGTATTTCTCATCCAAAGCTCTAAACAATATACGTCTAAATGATTAATAACTGTAAAGCAAAGGCAAAGGTTCTTGAGTTCTCGCGTGCGGCAGCTTGTCCCGCGGTAAAAAACAATACTCTCGAAGTATTTTGTTCTTGCAGTTTTATAAAACAAAAGAGTACACACGAAGTATATGTTTAGTATATTTTGAATATGTCACGAATGACTGGCAGAGAGACGGTTAGTGCAATAGGAAACTAAACGTTTAATAGTGGCGAACTTGTGCCCAAAACAAAAGTACAAAGAGGCAGCGTCGCAGGTCGGCAGCACAATCGAGCCCAAGAGCGAAACTGACTCCAAACCTCCACGCGGAGCAGCTTTTGTACCCGCGTGGGTTTCTGGAACATTCGGCGTAGAAAATTCGGCGCGTAGCTCGATCAGACGACAACGTTCCTCGATCAGACGACAACGTTCACGAACTTACGAACCTCGATCCGACGACAACGTTCACGAACTTACGAGAACGCTGAGGTGAGAGGATAAATAAAACGAGCTTCCGCTTCCAGGAATCGAACCTGGGGCCTCCGCGCGAAATCCAAGCACGGTAACCATTCGGCCACGCCTGCCCTCACTCAGCGACGCGCGTACTCTTATAATGTACTTCGTATTTTAGCGGTGCGGTCCGCGTGTCGACCGAGTCTGGGAACTAATGTGTACATGGTGTTAAGAATGGAACCTTCGGCAACCTTCTTCCGAGTTGCAACGCTGCAGAAACGAGTCCCGAAACGAGTCCCGACGTGTTCAGGACTGACGCCCACCTGTCGAAGGCTGCCCAAAACGTGTCTCAACGCGTCCGTGACGTCAACGGGACGTGTGTGTGTGTGCGTGTGGGTTCGTGCCCTCCGGAAGGGGAGAGAGGCCTGGCCTAACTGCGGAGAACCTTGGCTATGACTCATTTCTGACTACGACGCGGCGGACCCAGCTGCAAAGCACGTGGCGGTCGCACCTGCTGCCCTGGCGGAGAGAGAGGGAGAAAACGGACCCCTATATAAGGCGGGGCGCGAGGGCTCCATTTGTTCTCTTGGATTTGACGACTGTATCGCTACCATGTAATTAAACCGTTCGTTACGTTACCAATTCTCCCACCTCCACTGGACCCCTGGGTTCTTCACTTCGGGGAATGGTCGTCGTCACGAGCCAGGAAGCTCCCGGACGTGCGGCCTAAGCCCCGCCTCGAACAACTGGTTGGCAGCGGTTGGGATCGGACCATGCGACATCGTGCTACATCTGCGGGTGAGCGTTTGGACTTTGCTTTGAGATTCGCCAGGCTTCAGATTATGGGTAATTAATTTTGAACTGCTGGGAATCCTTAGTGTTTGACTCGTGCGCTAGGTTTGTGTACAACCTCGCGACAAGTTTTATTGCAAAGCCAAAGCTAAAGAGCAGCGATCATGGATCTGATGAGGTTACTGAGAACAGATTTACTCTGTTTATGTGAAGAATTGGGTGTGGAGGTGGAGCAAAAGATGAAGAAATCTGAGATCAGTAAAGCGATTTCAGAGAGCGCGGAAGCAGAGGAAATTAAAATTGCGTGGGAACTGCTTCAGAACGCTAAGAGTGAAGCTGCAGCAAGAGAGGAACGAGAGCGAGAACAGGCTGCAGCGAAAGAGGAACAGGCTGCAGCAAGAGAGGAACGAGAGCGAGAACAGGCTGCAGCGAAAGAGGAACAGGCTGCAGCGAAAGAGGAACGAGAGCAAGCTGCAGCGAAAGAGGAACGAGAGCAAGCTGCAGCTAGAGAGGAACGAGCACAGACTGCAGCGAAAGAGGAACGAGACCAGGAGCGAGCGCTGAAAAGGCTAGAGCTCGAAATTGAACAACAGCGATTAAACTCGCAGAACAGTAGAGTTGGGGCTACGGTACGAGCAAGTGAGACCGAGTCGTATCAAATGAAGAAGCTCATGCAGCCGTTTAAAGTTGGGGAAGACGTGGGCCTATTCTTAGTTAACTTTGAGAGGACATGTGAGAAGTTGAGCTTCGCCCCAGAAACGTGGCCGCAACGGCTTTTGACTCTGTTGCCCTGTGAGGCTGCAGAGGTTGTCGCGCGCCTTAGTGCTGGAGACGCGGACGACTACGACAAGGTGAAGTCCAGCCTTTTGAAGCGGTACCGCCTTTCTGCCGAGGCGTTCCGTCAAAGGTTTAGAAACGCATCCAAAAAGAGCAGCGAGGGCTACTCGGAATTCGCGTACGGGCTTAAAACCAACCTGATAGAATGGTTGAAGAGCGAGGAAGTGTACGAAAGCCGAGACAAGGTAGTCGAGTGTGTGTGCCTCGAACAGTTCTTTCGTAGCATTCCGCAGTCAGTCAAGCTCTGGGTGCAGGACAGGGTGGGAGTCGACTCTGTCGAAAGGGCCGGTGAGCTAGCCGAAGAGTACGCAACGCGTAGAAAGCTGAGCGGAGAAGAAAGCGAATCCGGCCGCAGCGATCAGCGCAAGACCTTCCGACAGGGTAACGGCTCGCGAGAAAACGGGCCCGAGAAGCCCGAAGCAGGACAAAAGGTCCCAGAAAAGAGCGCAGAACACTCGAACGGAGACGAGGCGCGGAAAAGCCCAACAGGGCAGTTCGAGGCAAGGACGCCGTTCCTGTGCTACAACTGTCAGGAGCCGGGACACACAGCGGCCAGATGTAAGAAACCGCGGGTGGTGTTCTCGTACGTGAACGGTAGTGACGAGGACCTGAAGCTCCTTCGTCCCTATCTTCACGAGCTCCAGGTAAACGGAAAGCCGTGCAGGGTGCTTCGTGACAGTGCAGCGACGATGGACGTTGTTCATCCGTCGTATGTAACGACATCCGATTTTACCGGAAAGGTAGTTTGGATCAAGCAGCTGCTCGAAAAGCACAGTGTCTGTCTGCCTATGGCGACAGTAAGGATAACTGGCCCGTTCGGAGAGCTAGTGACAGAGGCGGCTGTCTCGCAAACAGTCCCGTTGGAGTATCCTTATTTGTTTTCTAACCGGTCAGATTTCCTGCTGCGCGAAAGGGGTCAACAACTGGGAAAAGGGCTAGTTCAGTCGTGTACGAGGTCCAAATCGCGTCAGGTCGCCCCTTTGTTGACGAGGGATCCAGAGCCAGAGGCAGCTGACGGGGAGCAAGCACTCCCAGAGTTGGAGGCAGAAAACCGGGATGAGAGGGACCAGGTTGTAGAACAGCCTGACCTCGTAGCACTAGAAAGCGTACGCCGTCCCAACGCGCCGGCGAAAAAGGCGGAGGAAGAGGGTATCAGTGAAAGATCTCTCGTAGCTCCGGCGTCGCGTAACTTTGGTCCTCTGCTACGAGTAGACAGAGTCTCTTTGACAGTCGAGCAGAAGAGCGACCCTAGTGTGTCAGGGTTTCGCTGTACAGCTCAGGAGATTGCTAGGACCAATGTGACGGGGAATGAAAGAGGCGGATTGTTTTATCGGCGCTATAAGGACCGCATTTTCACGTCTAGAAATCACGTGAAAATCGATCACTATGACTTCAGCGTAAGAAAAAGGAAAGGCAAATTTAACGGCAATGCCGATGGGTTGAGCAGATTTTTCTGACATCACGAAAATTAGTAGGGATGATCTCAGAGGTCTTCATCATCCACGGGAATGAGGATCTAAGTGGGGGCACTTCGTTGAAACCCCAAAATGACCTCACAAATTGCGAAAAGTTTTTGTCTTTTGTCTTTTGTTCTTAGTGACCTCGTTGGAAAAATGAGTTTTTTTGGCGACAGGGGGTCTCGATACCCGGAATTGTACCAAATTTTGGTAATCCGTAATCCAGTCTGGCGGGTCTTTGGCGAATTCCGAGCGTTTGACTGCGGTGTGGCGTGGTGTTGTGGGGGACGTTTCCGCTGATGCCTCCGTTGTGAGAGGTTTGGGAGTTTGTTTGGTGCTTGCAGCGTCTTCTCAAGGCCTACTCCAAGCCCACCTCTTCAGGCCAGCGGTTGTACCACCGGTAGTGATGCAAAACTATCGATAAATCGACTATCGATACTATCGATAATTTTTCCAAAACTATCGATAGTGTCGCAGAACTATCGATAGTGGACTATCGATAGTACTATCGATAGTTTTTCGATAGTTTTTCGATAGTCGACTATCGATAGTACTATCGATAGTTTTTCGATAGTCGACTATCGATAGTACTATCGATAGTTTTTCGATAGTCGACTATCGATAGTATTATCGATAGTTTTTCGATAGGCGACTATCGATAGTTTTTCGATAGTCGACTATCGATAGTTTTTCGATAGTTTTTTGATAGTCGGCTATCGATAGTCTTTCGATAGTCACTATCGATAGTCTTTCGATAGTCACTATCGATAGTACTATCGGTAGTTTTTCGATAGTCACTATCGATAGTACTAGATAGTTTTTCGATAGTCGGCTATCGATAGTTCTGCGACATTATCGATAGTTTTATTACGATCGGTAGTCCGATTTCTGGCGACTATCGATACTATCGATAGTACTATCGATAGTTTTGCATTACTAGAGCGAATACAGTTGTCACACCGCCGCTCGCCTCCCTTCCTCCTCTCTTCGCCCAAACTCCCGAACCAAAGTTGGGATGGTATAGGCCCGGTCACACTGAGGCAACAGTTGGTCAACTCTATCCGGCAACACAAGGAAATCGTGTTGCCGGCGACCCTGTCACATCGCGGCAACAACAACAGCCGGACAACATGTCGCTGCCGCCCGGCAACCGTGTTGTCCGATTTGTTGTCCGACAACCCTGTCATACCGCGCTGACGGCGGGGACAACACGAGGAACAACGAGGAACACTCCGCCATCTTGATTGTTTACCTTTGTTCGTGTGCGGCGCGGCGTCGCTGGAAATGTGACTCTGTAAAGTGCTAGTGCGTTCGAAGGGCCGGAAATTACGACGGGACGGCATCAACCAGTGACTGTAATTAGAAAACTTGACACGGGGAGTATTTTCCGCCCTTTATTTTATCAAAATGTTCTTCATTCGCTGACAAAGCAGATAGCCCTAACCGAGGAAAGTGAGATCGCCGATATATGTTCGGGATTTGCGCCACCCGGTATGAGGTGTTTCTGTCCGGTTCTTTCTTTTGTGCAATTCATATTTTACTGTAAAATTGAGTAAGCACCGGCAGTACCCTAAAGCGTCTTTTGTAGCGTGGTGTTGAGCTGAACTGACAGCGGTTCAAAACTGCGACACCGACACGATCGGCCTTCATAACAATCGGTGGATTAAAACTTTTCAACGCTTTTACCTACCGCCTGCTTTGTGATCGCTTCATTCCTCAAAACGTCCTGGGTATTTTTGAAATAAATCAGGTGTCTGGTGGCGGCTGTTTCCAAGTTCCAAACATCAACAACCATGATCAGAGTGGTCGTTTTAATGCTTCGATTTTTTAATCTTCGCTTTCCAGGGTTATTTTTATTATACTTTATCAGAGGGTGAGTAGGCATGCCATTTTATTTCACTAGCAGTAATGTGAGCTGGTCTCTCGACGGTTCTAATTTCAACACGTCTGAACGTTCACGACCCTAGCTGTGACCATTTCGACAATCGGTTTCCGTAATTACACAGTAACAACATTCATAAAAATATTTTAGCTGCATGCCAGCCTTAATTATTATTATCTAACGTTTTCTAAGCCTTCATTTGAGTAAGACGTTATTCATAGGGAACTATAGCTCTGCCATCGAAGCTATCTATGTTGTCGTGTTGAAGGCCCGAAATTCGCTCAGCCAGCAATCAAGGCAACACACGTTGTCCAACACGAGTTGCTGCCGTTTTTGTTGCCGAAAGCTGTCATACCGAGGCAACATTTTAGTTGTCGTCCATGTTGTGCTGCTGTTGCCGCGATGTGACAGGTTTGTAGGACAACACGGGGAGCGAGCAACACGTTGCCCGACTGTCGGACAACATGTTGTGTTGCTGTTGCCGTCGTGTTGCCTCAGTGTGACAGGGCCTAGCGCCTGGGCTAGTTGGGTATCCCATTTGAAAAAAATAAATCGAAAAAGAGAGAAGAGGGAGCGACGCAACCCAAGCAGCACAAAACGTCGTGGAAACGTCGAGAAAAGGTCCCTGACGTCCGTGACGTCCCGCGTGACTTCGATCACGTTTTGTCGACGTTGAGGTGACGTCCTTATATAACGTTCCATTATAGTCCAATCAGGGACGTTGCGACGACGTTGTATTTCGACTCAAACGTCGTCAACGTTCCCACGACGTCGAGGCACGATGTTCAGGCAACGTCCAACGCTCACGTTTCTTTGACGTTGAAGTGAAGTTCATAAATGACGTTCCATTATCGTCCTATCCGTGACGTGCTGGCGACGTCATGTTTCAACTTCTACGTCGTCATCTCCGCCACGACGTCAAGAGAAGACGTTTTAGCAACGTCGAACACTCACGTCTCTACGACGTTAAAATGAAGTCCATATTGACGTTACATTATTGTCCCGTCAGTGACGTTTCAGCGACGTCGCGTTCACACCTAACTGTCGTAAACGTCATACAGGACGTTCTGGCAACGTCGACCACTCACGTTTTGTTCAACGTGGAGGAGAAATTTAAATTACGATCCATTTTTGTCCTGTCATTGACGCCCTGGCGATGTCATGTCACAACCTTTGTTTTGTGTTTTTTTAGCTTTTCCAGCTCCATCTCCAGCCGTAAATCACGTATAATATGCGTTCACTGTTAAAAGCTTAATCACAGCTGTGGTCAAGGTGACACTGCTCAAGAGCCGCAAGCAAAACTTAATTTTTGAGAGCGTCAGGAATTTATTTATTTATAAATTTAATTTATTTATTTCAAGATACTATTAATTGCACATGGGATTACGCTAGGGGGGGGGGGGGTCATATACAAAACTCAATGTACACTGAAGGAAAAAAATATGAAGGCATGTTGGGAATATCATTCCTTTTACATGTGCTTGTTATACTTTTGGTTTGTTTAAAATATTGTTACGGTTCTGATTTGCGAAGTGAAGCCCACGCGCGTTGTCGTCTTCCTTAGGTCCTGGACGCGCCACAGGTGCGTCACCACACTATCTCCTCTCCAGGTGATTTCAGGCATGCATCATTTCCAGGGAGCATCCATACTGCTCCACGACCACCTGGCATTGTTTTAAGGTTCGGCGATTTCTCTTCGTGTTTTGTTACCCATGCTCACTTGCGCACAACCACAAAATTCGCATCAACATCACAGTTCATCCACAACACCAACTTCCAGCACATGATGCTTTCGGTAGATCGGTGCGCAGTCTTGTTACGTGACTGTCAAAACAGATCTTGCTTTCTTTGGCACTGATGACGTACCCAAACAAAAACCGCACGCCGGCACACACCATATCACTGCACACTTGTGCATTTTTTAACTCTACTCCAAAAAAGAAATGCCCGGTAATGACGAAATGCGGTAGATACTGTCAACAGTTTGTGTAGATTGGAACTCATGATGCCAACCGTTGAATGCCCCAGATGACAGTCCAAAAAGCGTTCAAGTCCAGCCCGTACGGGCCGCACCTACGTGTCGGCAAAAAAAAAAAGAAAAAAAGAAGAGCCGGCGCCAACGCGGCGCGAGAGAGAGGGGGAAATGCAGGCTGAAGAGATGCTAATGGAATCTCCATAGAGCCCCATGCGATGCATCGGGAAACTCGGCAAGAAGAGGGCGAGAGAGAAAAGTGGGAGACGATAGTGGTTGTTGTTGTTGTTGTTGTAATGACAAATCGTGAAAATGGGAAAAGCCCGTGCGTAAATATTATCCACCCATAACGGGGGAAAGACTCGCACGGGCTGGGGAGAGAGGAGTGAAAGAAGAGGGAGGAGAAGGGGAAGGTTAATTTTGATAGTGGCGACATATTAAGATATTCAAATAGTTAGTTGCAGAATTGGAGGGAGGGGGAATGCCTGAAACCATGTTAAAAAAAAAAAAAAAAAAAAAAAAACTTTGATTGTGCGGTGTGAGTTAGGATACACCGGATAAAAGGTTTTGAGACACGAAGTGTCACACCAAGCGGCATAAAAGTCGGGTGGCGTATAGTTTCATCCGCGTTGTAAACTACACCATGCTAACACTGGAAGAGGAATTCAGGTACTCTCACAAGTATCTGCAGCAAAAAGTACTAAACTGTGGCGGAAAGCAATGGCGTCACAGCTCTGTGGCGGAAAGCAAGGGCGTCACAGCTGAGTTGCGAGGCCACTTGCTTTTAGGAACTCTAAAAGTGCTCGAAAGGTGTGTTCTGTGAGGCGCTTGCCCCCGTTCGGGAACATCAGTTGGTGGGGCGTTGTCACCGACGTGCAGGATGTTTGCAGGGCAGTGTGAAGCACAGTTCGAGCGCTGCCGTATTTTGGACACGACCATAGCACGTGTTCGGTGTCCTCTAGGGTCCCGCAGCTGTTGCAGTTCGGACTATTTTTGCGTGAAATCTTGTGCAACGTTTTTGCCGTAAACGGGCAGCCCGCTCTAAGGCGATGCAGAAGGCTAGACTCCTTTCGGCTGAGTTTCGACTCCGGTAGGGGAGGAGGAGCATTGCCAGAGGCGACACCGTCATGAGGATGTCCCATTCTTGTAATCAGATGGACAAGACGCTTGGCTTCACTGAATCGGGGGATGAAGTATTCTGGGGTCTCCTGGCCATGAGCCATAGCCGCCAGAGAGTCCACCTGCTCGTTGCCTTTGATGCCACAGTGAGATGGAATCCATTGAAATGTCAGCCTCCATCCCTTGGCTTCAACTTTACGGGCTAAATGAGCGGCTTCCTGTGCGAGTGGTGGAGCATCTTCCAGGTTTTCAAGATGACAAAGGGCACTCCTGGAATCTGTCAGGATGGGCCTCCTGCGTTGCCCAGGGGGTGCTGCGAAAAGGCCTTGTTTTGGGTAGTACAGACTTTAGCGTCTCAAACTGCCACGCATGCAGAAGCGTGCCAGCTCTGGTGCCGAGCGCGAGATCACGATGAAAATACAAAGAAACAACAAAAAGTCGAACGCCGTCAAAGCTAAGACGCTAAGCGCGTGAGCCAAGAACAGCCGTTCCGCGCGTTCCAAAGTAGACATGACAAAGAAAAAGAAAAATTAAAGCGTCGCTTCACAGGTGTTTTGACGTCACCACCCAGAGATAAGAGACGCGTACCCTAGCGGTGGTGTCATGAATTTGGCACTTTTGGTTGTCTTGCGGCATTGAGTCTGGCCGATTTCTTGCGTCCAAAGGTGTTTTTCATTCTTCAGCACAAGACAAAACTAAAAAAGCTCAACCAACGTGCCATAAGTAGTGCGAGGCTAAATCAGTTGAGCTTGTACTACCCAAAAGGAGGGCGCTACAGTTTGTTCGAAGCTTCAGCGCAGGAGGCCTATAACTGCCGCTCGGGGCTCAAATACAAGCAGCGCCTCCAGAGCCTTGCAGATAGCTACTAGTTCCGCAGTTGTTGACGTAGTATGAAAATTAAGCCTACCAGCTTGCTGCACCGCCATGGACGGGATCAGAAATGCCGCTGTAGATGTTGCTGTTTCGGGCTTTGTCGACCCATCAGTGAAGACATGTAGCCAGCCATTATACCATCTATCTAGGTGATCCATAGCGAGGGAACGAGCTACGATGGGAGCGACAGATGACTTTTGCTGGAAGAACGGGAGAGTACCGGTCACATTCAACGGTGGTAAGGTTGTGTGGGGTGGTGTCGGTGGGAATCGCCTTTTGGGTGGTCCGATTTGGTCCTCGAATTCTATTGTGACAGTTCCAAGGCAGGATAGCGGCCGTGAGCGGAGTTTGGATAGAATAGATGTCGCCGACGATGCGTCTTGGAGTCGCACTAGATGGCGCATTGCTCGTTTTCTTTTGTGAAGCAAGATCGGGTTTTCTTTTGCCTCAACTAGCGTCGCCACATTTCCAGAGAATCGTGGAAGCCCAAGGCACAGTCGCAGCGCGCATCGATGAAATTGCTCCAACTGCTGTATCTGGGGTCTGCCAAAGTGAAGAAGTGGTACAGCGTAGAGTATTCTTGAGAGGATGAGTCCACGGTACAAAGCTAGAAGGCCCTGGGGAGAGAGGCCTGAGTTCCTTCGTCGGAAGCAGCGAAGAACGCCCATCAGCTGACGACACTGGATGAGTAGTCGCTTTGCTTCCGGGTGCCAAGTCACGTGGTTGTCGATCAGGACGCCCAGGTATCGTTGTGTCGTAACATGCTGAAGAGGGATGTTCCCTATCTTCGGAGCATTAGCTACGGGTCGGCTGGGTGTTCCGTTGGGACGGTAGCACAGAAACGCGGTTTTTGTGACAGAAAGAGTGAGCCCGAGGTCTTCTGTGGTCTTCACAACCTCGTCAAGTGCTCTTTGCAGCTGCGAGACGATACTTCTTGAAGCCCTTGAAGGACCGACGCACCAGAGTGCTGCATCATCAGCGTATATCGCAATGTGTAGAGCTGCAGGAGACTTGGGCAATGCCTTCAGAGAAAACGGAAGGGCGGCCATAGCAAGGTTAAAGAGGAAAGGACTTAAAACACTGCCCTGAGGAACACCTTGTGTCATTGAACGACGGCTGCTGACGGCGCCAGGAAGTCGTACGATAAAGGATCTTCCTGTAAGGAAGGCGCACACGTAGCTGTACAATCTTCCTGTAATGCCGAAATGTTGTAGCCGCTGGAGAATTGTTGCATGTGGTAGAGCGTCAAATGTCTTGTGTATATCTAGAAACACACAATACACTGTCTGGTGAGATGCTCGTGCCTCCTCCAAAGTGGATGCTAGGTCGCCAATTGCATCGGCAGTGCAGCGTTTAGCGCGAAATCCACAAAGTTCATCAGGCAGCGCACCTATAGTCTCCATATACCAGGTTAGCCTACGTAATACAAGTCGCTCCATGAGCTTTCCTACGCAGCTTGTCAGCGAGATGGGACGGTACGAGTCAAGTGATTGCGTTGGCTTTCCTGGTTTGCGTATAGGCACAACAGTAGATGTTAACCAGGCCTCAGGAATCTTAGCTGTGCGCCATATAGCATTAAATGCCTCTAGTATGGCCGAGTACTGCGATCTGTCAAGATTTCGTAGTGCCTGATAAGTTACCCCATCAGATCCTGGAGCACTTTTGCGTCGACACCGACGCAAGGCGAATTCAAGCTCTGAGATCGTGAAGTCTGAATCAAGAGCAAGGGGAGGCCAGCTTCTGCTATTCGCACTGGATTCCCTACCACCCTGGTAACCAGGAGGTAGTGGAATGGGTGTCGCGAAGGCATCAGCAAGTAGTTCAGCCGTCTCCTGCATTGTATGGCCAATAGCAATTGCTAGACCTGCGATTGGATGAGTTGGCATTTTACTCGATGATAGTGTCTGGGCCATCTTCCATGCACGTGAAATACCTGACACTGATCCAAAGGAGGAGCAAAGTTGGTCCCATTGGTGCCGTTGGAGCCGGGATGTGTGCCGGCGGAAAGCCGCATCAAGTTGTCTGTGCCTCATCCAATCTGCGGGATCGCTCGTTCTGCGAGCTCGCCGCTGGGCTCTCCTCCGGGCCGCCCGCAGTTTGAGGTACGTGAGGTCGGGACTAGGACGGGTGATAGGAACACGGATCGTTTTCGTAGCCAGTGATACAGCGTGAGCGATTGTAGAGGATGGGTCTCCTGCAAGGTTAACCACATGTCCTCCCATGTGAGCCCTAAATGCATCCCAATTAGTGACGCGTACCTCTTTGTACATTGGCGTCGGAGGTCTTGGTGAAGTGACTATTATGGGAACATGGTCGCTTCCCCATGTGTCGGGTTGAGCATTCCACTCTGCTGTTCTATTCGGTGAAACAAAAGAGAGATCCAAGACACTCTGTTTAACTCCCGGTCTTACAAAAGTTTCAGTTCCGTCATTCAGCGCTTGAAGGTGTAAGGACGATGCTACAATCTCCAGTTCAATTCCTCGTCGTGTAGTCTGCCTGTCTCCCCATAGCTCGTTATGGGCATTAAAATCTCCACAGATAACAAGGTGCCCTCTAGAGACATGTTCTATCTCTCGTAGCTCTTCGGGATCCCAGCAGACGTTTGGAGGAACGTAGACGCTAATGATAGAGAAGAGTTCTCCTCTAGAGCGAACTGTCACACCGACGTATTCCGCTGCTCCTTTTGCAATTGAGGATAGGTCTAGGGGTTCTTGATAAATTCTGTCCCGGACAAATAGTGCCGCCCGAGACTGGCCGTCGTTTCGTTTTGATGCACTTAGATATATCACATATGGCGCAAGTCTGCAGTCTCCAAGACGAATAAGTGGCTCTTGAAGGGCCAGAATGTCTATTTTGTTTGCCAGAAGGTACTGGCGTAGGCCAGGAAGACGAGATCTAAGGCCACGTACGTTCTATTGGAGCACAGAGGGTAGTTTAGGTTTTCTACTTTGGGGCTTTCGACATCTTGCGTTGTTGCTCACTGTTGTTTGGTGAAATAGCGGTCCAACTGGTCAATGACGAATTGGATCACCCATTGTAGACCACATGCCCATGGTGTTTGTAGGGGTATCAGAAAAGAGCATGCCATATGTGCAGCGGTTTTGATAATGGACAGCCAGTCCACTTCTGGGGTCGGTAACGAAGATGGCTTTGGATTTGCGACATTCGTTGTTGGAGGCTTGAGACTGCAAATGTTCTCCTGGGAAGGCAGATGTGCTTGGTGAGTATCGCAGTCCATTTTCTCCGTTATGGGGTTGTTGCTGGGTGCAACAGCCTGCTTTTGTGGAAGGGACTTTGGTAGAGTGCGAGGCGACTGTTGAATTCCTTTTGCTACCATTGAATATGTAGTGCCGGTGACGGATGCTGAGGCGGATGTTGAAGCGCAGGATGCTGGAACAACTTCTTTAGCTTCCGGAACAGAACTTTTCTCGGGCACGGTGTGTTTCTTTGTAGTCACTCTCTCCAGAGCACTTTGGCGAGGGGTCGAAGTGCCGTCCTGCGTGGGATTACTTTTGGGGTTCTGTATAGCTGCTCGTGCAGTCCGGAGATCGACAGAGTTCACCTTCGAGTAGTGAAGAATGTCTCGTTCATTCTTCCATTTCTGGCATTTTGGGGATGTCGCCTCATGCTGTTCTCCGCAGTTCACGCATTTGATGGTCGTGGAGGTGCATTTCTGTTTTGTTTTTTCGTCAATTGTTGGGTGCTTCTCACCGCAGCGGCTGCAAGCAACGGAACGCTTGCACGTGACAGCGTAGTGTCCAAAGCCTCCACACCGGTAGCATTGAGTCGGTCGGTGGTGGAATTCCATCACTGGATGCCGGACTCGCCCAAGAAGAACATGGCTTGGAAGCTTGCTTCCGCGAAAGGTGATCCATACGCTCTCAGAGGAGCCGAAACGACGTACTCGAGCGATCTCCGTATCAGACTGCAGTCTTCCAGCAATTTTTGCTTCAGGAAGCGCTGCGTCGACGTTCTTGATCACACCTTCGACTGTGGGACCTGCAAGGCCCTCGTACGCCTTCACTGGAAGTCCGCAGAGGCGTGTGCATTTGAGCAGTGTTCTTGTGGTGAATCCATTTCTCACATCCACGGCAATTAAGTTCAGACGCTCATTTGGTCTGATTTGAACAATGCACTCGGGGCAGAGAAGATCTAAACCGTCTGTGAGCTTTAGGCTGCTCAGACTGCTGATGCGGTCACCTTCTTTCGTTGGCACAAATATCACGGTGAGGCTTTCGGTCCGGGGAGCGTCCTTTTCTGAGTCTTGACTGGATGTTTCCTTGTACCGACGTTTTCGGGGAGCACGGGCTGGATACCATTCGCCGCCGTCGTCAGGAGCAGCATCCGAGTCTAGAATCTCGCCGTCCCGAGAATCCTGGGCGTCCATTATGATTGGGTCATTGTCCGTAGTTGAAGGGATCTTACTAATAATGGCTTCGATGTCGGGGCTCAAGTTGCTGTTCTGATCCGTGTTCCGGTCAGCGTCGTCTTGGTTGGCATTAGGCATGATCGGCCGCTGGCCGAAGTGGTTACCCACTCCGGAACGAGGCGGAAGACGTTGCAGAGGCCTTTTGGTGAGTTGGGAATGCAGGGATGACGAGAATTGAGTGAGAAACAACCAAAAATGCGGAGGTCTGAAAAAGCTGGACTGCTGTCAAGGTCGTTTTCTTCTTCCTCCATGAGACGATAGTGGCGACGAACAATTGACAAGCGTTAGTTCCGGGTGCACGTATTTTCTCAGTCGTTCCTAAAATATTTCACTGAATTCTATGTTGGCCAAGAGAGAACACCTCTGTGTATAACCCGGTCCAGCTTTTTCCGAAAGTCAGTCTACGGGGTCTACGAGGCAGGCTGCTTGTCGCCGTGATTTTTTTCGAGTCTGCATACAGTGGAAGTGCTGCGATTCGATTTCTCTATAATGCTGTCCAGACTGAGTCGCTAAAGTCGCCCCTAGGAAGAAGTCGGTGATCGCCCAAAACGCCGTCGTGTTCAGTCACGGCTCGTGGACCTTTTTCAAGGCAATGACGTTTCACACGTTGAATCGTATTACTGCTCGGATCAAGGTGCCTGTGAGGATATGAATGACGCCCCCCAGAAAGGAAGGGGCAGTGCAGATAATGGCGCGTCAAGTCCAGTCTCCGTTCAAGGTTCTTCAGACGCCTCCGACGATCCCAAGAACGCCCAGCGGACGGAATCCTACTTCTGAATCCATTCCCGTGCACGCAGCGAGAGTACCAGCTATGTGCGATGGGGTGGGTAAAGCACGCGCATCAGCGGATTAATCAGAAGCAGAACAAGGTAAGCGGTGGAACATTCCGCGCAGCGTGACATCGTCCCTTGTTCATTTATTTACGTGAATTTGTTTGTTTTATATACTTCTGGCTGGCACATCCAGGGACGTCTTTTGGCGGCGCTCCGTATTGCATCTCGTGTCTGAACATGCTAAAATAAACAGTTCGTACCAAACCTGTGTTTTAGTTACTTCCTTCATACTTGCATGAGAGCAACTTGTCTTCGCAATAATACTCAAAAAGTAAATCTTTTTTTTTTAGTTGGGGGGGGGGGGGGGGGGTGGAGGCAACGTCTTCCCCACGACGCCTAGAAAACGTAATTTGGAATGGTGTATCGACGTTCTGTGAACGTCGTTGGTAGTCCGGATGTCGTAAAAACACGTATCATAAACGTCGAGGGAGGACGCAACGGCCCACTGAGACGTGCAGGTGACGTGTGACAAACATCATTGGGAACGTTTTCTCGACCTCCTGTGCACCTTTTCTCGCGGACATTTAAAGGTTTTCTCGACGTCGAAGGAAGGTAACGTCCGGACCTTCGACGTTGTACGACGTCACGTTACAGACGTCTTCGACGTTCTTTCGACGTTTTCTTCACGTTTATGTGCTGCTTGGGAAACTACTAGTGTCGCAAAACTACCGATAGTAAACCGTCGACAGTACTATCGATAGGTTTACGATAGTCGACTGTCAATAATACTATCGATAGTTTTAGGGGCGAAGCTCCTTAGGGTCTAGCCTTGTCCGTCCGTCCGTCCGCCGTCCGTGCTCACATCGATTGCCATCCCATCTGTCTTCTTAAAAAAAGAAAAAAACTGTTTGCGCAGTCGACAGTATTCGAACCTGTGCGGGGAGACCCCAATGGATTTCTAGTCCATCGCCTTAACCACTCGGCCACAATTGCGGGACGAGTAGGGGGCTCTGAGATGTGGTAGTAACTCAAGAGCTGGGGATGTCATGGATGAAACGTTGCATGTAGCCGCTCAACGTCTATACAGGAGAGGGCGCTGCGGTCAAATGCGTATATAATCGCGTTAAACTTTGCATGCATTGGCTCAATGTTTATAGACGAGAGGGCGCTGCGGTCAAATGCTCAAATGCGTATATAACCACGTTCCATACCACACATTCTCTTTCTGACATGGAGCGTTGACTTAAGCGGTGGAGATGTGTTCCCACGGCTTCTAGCGGATCCAAGCTGATCCTCTAGAGTCTAGAAGAACCACTGGCTCTGCATTTCACCGACCATAAAGCAGTAATAATGAAGTCTTAACGCAACCCGGAACTCAGCACTACTTATGAGCAATAAAAAAAAAAAATCAGCACCATCAGCACTACCTATGAACAAAATCAGTATCATCAGCACCACCAGAGCTTCGCCCCAATCAACATCATTCACCACGTGGAGATGCGGTCTTTTTTTTTTTCGATAGTTTTTTGATAGTCGACTATCGATAGTTTTTCGATAGTCGACTATCGGTAGTACTATCGATTGTTTTTCGATAGTCGACTATCGAGAGTTTTTCAAAAGTCGACTATCAATAGTACTATCGATAGTTTTTCGATAGTCGACTATCGATAGTACTATCGATAGTTTTTCGATAGTTGACTATCGATAGTACTATCGATAGTTTTTCGATAGTCGACTATCGATAGTACTATCGATAGTTTTTCGATAGTCGACTATCGATAGTACTATCGATAGTTTTGTTACTATCGATAGTCAGATTTCTGGCGACTATCGATACTATCGATAGTCCTATCGATAGTTTTGCACCACTAACCACCGGCCATTCGAGGTTTCCCTGGCCCCGGAGGGGCTGTTAAGAATGGAACCTTCGGCAACCTTCTTCCGAGTTGCAACGCTGCAGAAACGAGTCCCGAAACGAGTCCCGACGTGTTCAGGACTGACGCCCACCTGTCGAAGGCTGCCCAAAACGTGTCTCAACGCGTCCGTGACGTCAACGGGACGTGTGTGTGTGTGCGTGTGGGTTCGTGCGCTCCGGAAGGGGAGAGAGGCCTGGCCTAACTGCGGAGAACCTTGGCTATGACTCATTTCTGACTACGACGCGGCGGACCCAGCTGCAAAGCACGTGGCGGTCGCACCTGCTGCCCTGGCGGAGAGAGAGGGAGAAAACGGACCCCTATATAAGGCGGGGCGCGAGGGCTCCATTTGTTCTCTTGGATTTGACGACTGTATCGCTACCATGTAATTAAACCGTTCGTTACGTTACCAATTCTCCCACCTCCACTGGACCCCTGGGTTCTTCACTTCGGGGAATGGTCGTCGTCACGAGCCAGGAAGCTCCCGGACGTGCGGCCTAAGCCCCGCCTCGAACAATGGTGTACAGGTATACATAAAAGTACCATTCGCGTACTCTTAGAAGACTAAAAATACGCTTTAAGCATATTTTGCCAACTGTTTCACCAACGTACGAAATTAGTAAACGTTTAGCGTATCTTTTTCAGCAAGGAGTAGCGCAGAGGCGGTCGCCTTTTTCACGCGACGTCAAGACGGCGTTTTGTTTTAAAGAATTTCTGTATACGTCCGAGTACGTGCCGAGCCTCGCTTTTCCACCAAAAACGGAATTGTATGCCCTTTTCCGCGGATGGTCGTGGCCACAGACCTTCTCCTAGCCCGATGGCGAGAGTTCCCAGACACGTGAATCCACGCGGCCAGCCACAGCCCCGAAGTGCTCTTTTCAACAGCGGCGGGCCGTTTCCTAAACTATAGACAAAGGGAGAAATATTTGGCTGCTGTCTCAACTTAAGGCTAAACGGAGTATATATACACTGCGCATATGGGCGTATTCCATGGTGGCGAATGCACAGGTCTTATCGGAGGGCCCACCGTACCGTATCGGAGGTGCAAAAACAGTTCCCTAAAATTCTATATTCTGTTCATACGGTAATCGTATCAGTCGATACATGACTATATGTTTGGGCAATTTTGAATGAGATTTTATTGCATTTGGTTTTCGAGGAATGCGGCCTTAAGCTTGAGATAACGACGTAATCTGTGCTTCGTTCAAATTTAAGACAGCAGTGAGAAAACGTTTGCGGGCATACGCGTCTTCAGCTGTGGCAATGCTCCTAAACCTAAGGTGGATACCAGGCACGTAGCCAGGATTTTGTTTCCGGGGGGGGGGGGGGGGGGGCACCCATGACAAAATGCTGTATGAGGGGGAGGGGGCAAAGGAGGCCCCATCAAAATGGAAGATTTCAGGAGGGGCCCGGGCCCCATGCCCCCCCCCTGGCGACGTGCCTGGTGGATACACATCCGACAGCAAAGCTTTAACGCCCAGAGACTCGCTTGAAAACCGCGAGGCGTGAAAACAAATTGGAGTTGTCATAAAATAATTAGGATGCAATTTCTCACCCACCAACAATTTAAGGTATCCTACCTTATACGCCTATGGTTATATGTGGACATCTTTTGACTGCTGGGCACTTCGCACAATCTCTTCGTGGGAATTGCCACTTTGAACCTTGACACGTCGGGACCCGATCTGATCGAGCAGCTTTATTTCCAAAGGATATTCGGTACAAGTTGCGCTACCCTTCGTTCTATTTCTGCCTCGACTATTGTTCCTGACCATTGCCCCAAAAATGAAGCATTGTTTGCTCGCAGCTCCCCCATAGAAGATGAGCGACGCACGGGACCGATCAAGTCCGCAAGGTTGAGGCTACAAATCACCGACGCCCACAAGTGATCCCCGCATGAGCTGTTCCATACTCTCACGACTCACGAGCGATAAAAGGTCAACGCGAAAATATAACGTGCGAGGGCAGTGCACATGCACCCAGACGAGTACGGTGTAAAACCGAACTGGCCACGTGTGTACTTTCCTGCAGAGTGAGCAATGTATTCGTGTCATCGGTTCTGTACCCATTCGAGGCTTTCTTGGTTCTAACATGGGAAAGCCAACGGAAGACAGCCGTCGAGTCGTCAGTGCCCGCCTGTATATTTTATCAAAAATTGCTGTTTTTTCGTTATTCTTTTAGTTTTACAATACTTTCAGTCCGTACTACGAAAACCATAATAGAAATAAGAGGAAAAAAAAGGCGAAGAGTAATCAATAGTGAACACGCAGAACACCGGAGGTGTTCCTTAAATTCAGGTAAACGTCACCTAACACTCTGAACAAACACGTTATTTTACGCAATTGTAGTAGACAAGGAAGTCTGGTACAGATCTAGTCACTTCACAAACTCAGAGACGGTGCCTGCAGCAACAACGCTTTCTGGAAGCGCGTTACGTTCTCTTATTCTCCATACATTTGACAGAGTATAGTCCGAACCCACAAATATTCGACAGAGTTAGCCCAGACCCAGCCACGCGATCGACAATGTGTATATACAGTTTTTTTTTGTCTATGGCGTCCCATAATGCAACGCGCAGTGTTGCATTATGCGACGTCACAGACCTGCACATTCATTTGGTTTCTCCGCTAAATTTAGCGGGGAAATTGACTCGGTGTATAGGTCACGCGACATCAGGTCTCTTGACGTCGATTTCTCCGCTAAATTTAGCGGAGAGAATTAACGTCCCGTGACCAACACACCAATTCAGTTTCCCCGCTAAATTTAGCGGGGAAATTGACGTCATGTAACCTGACGTCATGTGACCTGATGCCAAGTGATGCTAGAACGTTTCACGTATGCAACACAATTGTCCAGCCATTTGCCATACATTATATTCTCTTACAAAGGCTGACATCGAAACTACCTGTGGGACGAAATATGCTCATACGTGGTGCCAAGTTCGGAGGAAAAGTGTGCTCATCCACGGCCACCTGATCGCTGCCGCTTTGCTACGGCAAGCCACCGAAGCTACAAGCGCGAGTATGTGGCCCTGAACAATGCTTGCACTGCACGAGCGCGTGCGCTCGCAGGGACGCTGAAAGCCCGGAGCTTGCACTTGTAGCTTCTGCAACACTAAATCTTAAAGGGGCGATGCAAAAATTTTTGTACTTTGCGCAAATACCGCTTAGAACGGATCCCTGACGTTAATGACCTATGAAACACGCGTTCGTTTTTCACCCCACGCAATAGAAGTCCCAGTAAAAAATTAAAGAAAAACGAGCAGCGTTCACCCCCTCAACTCGCAGCCAGAACAAGCGGCCACGTGATCTGGAGCCGATTATATGCCGCCAATGTTGATCATAGCCACGCGCTGGGGTTGGCAAAGCACAGGACACGCGCTGAGTTCCAGACATTGTTATGGCTCGGCTATTGTCGTCGTTGCAGCGATTGGACACCGGCCACTACCCGAATGCTTCTCGAGCTATCAATTATCACGAGAATAAATCGAGTGGTCACGCAATGCTCGGGTCCAATCTATGAGCCGCATTCAAATATCGTCCCTGGAGGATGCTGCTACCACCAGGGTACGTCATCAAAATTTGCGAAGGAGAGATTGAATGAAAACGCTCGCTTTCTCCTTGAAATTACACCGCAACAAAGAGGTATCTTGGTCAGTGGCGTTGCGTGCGAGTGTTCTTGGGTCCCACTAGTGCCAGTAAGCTCATACAAAGTGAAAAACGCTCAAAATGAATATCGTTGCACCGCCCCTTTGGGGAACGGAGTACACACGATTACGGGCATGGCGCCTCACTGGTGCCCCATGCGTGCAAGCATGTGCAGCGTGCGCGTGAACGTAGCATTGGCAAGCTTGCAAATGCACGCACTTGCCAGCACGAGAAGAGACATGGCGGCGTCCAGATGCCTTACTTCCAATCGTCTATATAGATATGTAGCAGCAACTCCTTTCTAGCTTAGCGCCTCAAGTTAATTGCTGGAAGCGCTGCTCGTCGGTAACGAGAGCCAGGTAAACAGCATGGTAGCATCGACAGCTGCGTTTCTGTGCAGTATTGGCGACGTGCGCGACCGAAAGCGTCGCTGTGGTCGGGCTTCCAAGATTGGCCGAACGCTGACTATGACGTCAGAAAAGGATTTATCATCGACGGAAATAAGGGGAATGAAAGAACTTTAATTTTGACGGTGTTGGCAGTGTTTCTTTGAGAGCGCAATGATTTCAAGCTTCCACCATGCTATTTACAAACACCATCGAACTTGTTGTTTGCAAGGTAATGACGTCACAAGGGGGAACCATAGGAGGGCGCCACCAAAACATCTCGCCGCTAATAGGGGCTATGTTCCAAATCTTACCCGAGTAACCTGCCTCCTACGTCAGCGGGTAATACCACGTGACATCGCGAGTAAACGATCCGCGACTCGATTTTGGAACGGCCGGGATAATCACCTGGATACTACGCGGATTGGCTTCGTCTTGGGCTACGGCAAAAAGAAAACACAGCAGTGATGGGAGAAAATAGCAGACGATTATTTTGATCATGAAGAAAGCACTCGAAGAGACGATAATATCAATGACGACGCGGTGTTTTTTGAGGTGGATCCATCAGCTCCTTTTACTCACCTTCCTTATGAGCTGCATATTGAGATGAAAATTACTTACTCCTTACAGTTAGACTTCAAAAATGTGTTTTTATTAATCGGCGCGAGCGCCCTAAACATATATTCCACGCATTGTAATTTGTACCGATTATGTCTTGCAGAAATTGAATCCACACGGTGTAGTAATACAGCGCGAGGGTACTTTCTCAAGAATGATATGAAACTTACGTTCGCTTTGACGCGAATATGATTACAATAAAATCTTTGAAGCCTTCACTGCTTTACAAGCGTTCTCCTCTCATTACAAACACTCTGGGGGAAACAAAAATACTACCTTATCATTTACTGCGTTCAAGCATTTTCAGCCTTGAACGTGAGAATACGGCATTCCCTCCAACGCCGAGGACGAGAATTCGGAGACGCTCCCGTTTACGCTCGCACACTCATAATAACATGTATAATACCTTCCCGGGGAAGGTGCACGGTATGGATGTAATGCAGTCAATTCGTGCGTTGAAAACAGCAAATCGCAATAGCCACACATGCTGCACCTCATTCTTTGTCATTTCGAACGTCCGCCACCAAAACCAACGGAGCAAGCGAGCTTTGACGGCTGTCGGCGCAGAAAGCAGACGACGAACAGATCACGTGACGTATTTACTCGATTTGATCCGACGTTACCCATCGATCGAGGAGGGTAGCGTGAGTAATTACTCCGGAGTAAACAACCCGCTTCTGGAACGCGAGTTCTGACGTCATCGAGTAAGCTCGAGTAAGTTTTGGAACGCCACGGTACGAAACCTTTACTCCAGAGTCGGATCGAGTAAATTTTGGAACACAGCCAGGGAGTATTCCCTGACGGCCATAGCTGTGCGCGCGACTGCTGAACACGAGCTGATGGCGAGCTTCAGCGGTTCTTTTGCAACCTGCATTCCACACCATCAAGCATGCCGATCTTAGCAACCTATTAATGTGAGCTCGTTCTCAGCATACACTCTAACACCACCCACAAATGTGACGTCCAGATGTCTCCTTTTGCAGCAGTGAGTGGCAGAGCTCCTAAATCACGGTGATATTAATGTTTCATCGTAAAATTCATGGCACAGTCGCTTTTAAGTTTTGGAGTTTCGGTACGCAAATCATTTTAAATTCATACGCTGATCATTTTGTGAGGATCTCTATTAGCGAGACGACCAAAGAGAGAAAAGAAGTGCACTATTGAGTTGCTTTTCTCGAAGTGTTACTTTACGGGAAAAAGAACGAGCAACGTAGCGCTAGGCCTGCCTTTGTGTTCTTGCCCTTGTTTGTTCATTCGGGCAATTCATTGTTAATAGATAATTTTCGTTACTTTCTGTCTGAGTGCCTCAACTCGCGCTGTGGCTCTGAAGCGTCAGATAAGCAGTCCCAAAAGGAATGAACAAACAGTCACGCTTGGTTGAGCCCTCTTCACTGATAGCGTCGACCCCGCTTCGGTCTGAAGGGTTTATCCTCACATGCCTTGGAAAAAAAACAAAGTTTCATCTGTTGGACGTTCGTCTTCTCTGGAGTTTTATTTTTGTTTTATCCTCTTTATTGTTTAGTTTTATTTTAATATGAACACGGCATTCCATAAGTTTCAAAGAAATCATTCCCAGTCATCAACCGTCTGCATTTTTATGCGCAGGCACGACAAATGCTGACACTCTCGGCAACATCTCAGTATAATTATTCCAATCGACATGTCACCGGTGAGCGAATAGGTATTCTCCCCGAACTCGTTTAAAAAAGTGAGGGAACTTTAAGAGTATAGTTACCTTCAAAGGTAGCTATCGTCTTAAAGTGCCTTCACTAAAGTTCCCTCAATGACGGCTTAGAGTAAAAAGTGAAGCGTAACTTTTGAGTTACTCTAACGCGTGCCTTTCAAGTCTGAGTAACGAGTAACTTACTTAGTTACTTTTCGAGCGAGTAACTAGTAAAGGTGTTTAGTAATAGTATTTGTTGTAGTATCCTTTAGTATATAGTTTTCTTTTAGCGTCGTGTACATATTTGACCGCCAGCTAGCGCATAGCCGACGGTTAGTGCCACCACTCACTGCGGACATTTTGGGAATTCTCCACCGGCAAAACTAGCCAGTCGACAGGCCGTTCCCAGGAGAGCGGGAACAAGGATCAAGTGGCCGTAACACGACGCACACCTGAGTAAGTAACATATTTGTACGGTACTCACAACAAGCAACCAACTTACTCGTAATCGATTACTTTTGCTAGTAATTTTGTAATAAATTTGTTACATTTATTCGGAAATGACCACAAGGGTAATCTTATTTCTTTGGAAGTACTAACATTGTTTGGAACAGTTACTTTATCCCCCTCCCCTTTCTAATGGCGCCTTTTGTTCGTACAACATTTCCGCCAAGAATGGGTTTACCAAAATTGGTGGATTAAGAACATATGTGATAATTCGATGATTCTAACCTGATAACGGACAGTACAAAAGACCCGTCTTTAAACCGGCAGAAAACTCTGTCGTTCTGAAAATATGAAGTAATTGGAGAAGTAACGGTTTCAAGTAACGGCGATCACTTTTTGTCTTGAGTAATCATGTAATCTAATTGAAAACTTTTTAAACCGAGAGTGATTGCAATTGTAATCACTTTCTTTTTTTGGAGTAACGTGTACAAGACTGGTATGTAAATTGTCAGATATCGTCGATGACGTGTTGTAGCTATCCGTACTGAGCTGTGTGCATTGCCACTGGACGTTTACTAAGAATCAGAACGAGCTCACCAGTTACTCTGGTTGGATGTTGACTCGGCAAAAGCAGCCTCGTCCAAAAACTGACCTTTCAGCGGCTACGGTATTCTTCCGCGTACTATCTTTCTCCCCTCGAACTCCATTTAACACGATTTCACTTTTGTGACTCGTTGATCTCTGAAGTGGTCACGGGTGGATAGGGCCAGTGTACGCGGAGTTTAACTTCCGTCGCGGTGAGTGTAACCCCGGTACTATTGAGCCGAACATTTGCCACGCCTCGCTGCCGTTCCGGTTCGCGTTCATTTCCTTCGCGCGGTCTCCGAAGGGCGGAAACCGTAGTTTTCCACCGCCCTCGCGTCAACCGCGGTGAGCATCCGACCTACTTCCCCGCCGCAGCACGGCTGCAAATCGGCGGGAGGGAGTCTAGTCGCATGCAGCGTCGCTGCCGCCTTTGTACGCCAGCGCGACCCCCACCAACGACGTGTTGTTGTTGCCCGCTGCGCGATGCCCTCCGTCGACAGTAGACCAACCCAACGCCTCCTGGTGTACGCGGACGCATCAGCGCTGCCTGTCGGGACGTCAAAAGAATGACTGACTGTAGGAAACATCGCCTCCTGCGCGCGGCCGTCTCTGTCCACTTGGCTGCGGAATGCGTTCTGATAATGCCCAATAGTTTTTTTCTGCTTAATATCAGGCACCGTGCATACGCGTCCCCAACTAAGTGGCTCGATATATTTTGCCCGGGTAACAGACACTGGAAATGTTTACATGCGGAGCGCAAGTTCGTCTGCTTCTTTTGCAGCGGTTGTGTTGACGCCAGAACGCCGAGCTCTGATTGGCTCTGATTGGCTCTGATTGAAAGATAGTGGGTAGACATCGAAGCAGCTTGCTTTGAGGTCTATACCACTATCCCTCCATCACGCCCTGCGCTCCATAGGCTGTCAGCGATCGTTATAGTTGTGAGCTCCACGTCAATGGCGGAATGCGCCGGAGCCCGTGTCATAGCCACCAGAAGGCGTTGCCTTAATACCTCGCTGCTCGTTCTGTGCATGGCAGCTGCGGCGGGCATGCGCGGCGACGGTGGTGGGTCCACCCGGCCCGCGAGACAGAAGGAGAGCCACGCAAAGTTCTACTTTCTTGTTCTTTGGGTACGCCGGCTACCCCCTTGGGTGTGTCACACCGCTGCCGAGAAACTGCGCGTGCGCATTGTCTGGAACAGGATCCGACGCTTGGCTAAATTCTTTCGGTTTTGGTTCGTTCTTTCTTTTTCGGAACGGTGGGCCTTTTGATCTTATATTTGGGCGGAATCTGGGGCTTACAAAGGAGAGGAGCCCGCAAGGCGTGTCACCTTGCATGTTCGCGGCTAAGTTGAAAGGCATAAAACGTGCACGCTCTTAAAGAAAGGGACCTTTCGCGGCGAATGCCACCGCGCGAACGCCGCGGACGATGGTCTCTGCGCGCGTTTGGACGCAGCCCGGAGTATTGACTGAGCCACCGAGGCGTGAAGATCTACGAAAGCGATTGTCGGAATTATGCGGCGGCGTATAGTATTGATTCATATTTCAAGATTACCATGGGAAATGTATATAAAAAAAAAAAAACATTCTACGCAAATCAGGTATTTTCTTCCGACAGACTACGAACGTTCAACAACACACGGACCACCCACTCCGTACGCCTACGGTCACAAACAGGATGAGAGGCGCAGGGCGTTCGTTTCAGATGTCCGGCCGTTAGCACGCGCTTGTTGCCTTCCACCGTGCTTTGGCTGCGCGTTCACGCTGCTTCCCTCTCCTGACGTCATTACCTTGCGAACAACAAGTTCGATGGTGTTTGCAATTAGCGTGGGAAAATATTGCGCTCTGAACCCAACACTGCCAGCACCGTCAGAATTAAAGTTCCTACATTGATTACTCTTATTTGCGTCGATGAGAAATCCTTTGCTGACTTCATAGTCCACATTCGACCAATCGTGGTCGGCTGACCACTGCCACGCTTTCGATCGCTCACGTCGCCAATAGAAGGTCTCGAATCTTGGTATCTAACCGTGAAGCACACAAGCTCCTGTAATAAAACGAAAGCGACGAGCACGCTACTAATACCGTTGGTCGAGCTTTTGGCGACGTGAGCGACCAAAAGCGTCGCTGTGGTACACCTTCATTGGCGAGACACCCACTAGGACGTCTTCAAAAGGGAGTAATTGTTGTTTCGTCGACGAAAATAAGAGGAATGTCACACTGTCAACGTTGACGATGTTGGTTCTAGGAAGTGATGATCACTCCAGTGCCCACCGTGCTTTTTACAAACACCATCAAACTTGCCTTTCGCAAGTGATGATAAAAAGCGAGGATTACAACTCGTGACGTCACGGCAGGGTAAATCCCGGTAGTGGCGCCACGCCGGGGGAAGCCGTAAGAGGGCGCCACCGAAACATCACGGCGCGCCAAAAGCGTCGCTGTGGTCAGCTTTCCATGATTGGCCAAACCATGGGCATATGAGCACTGTCAGATTGTCAACTTTGACGGTGTTAGTTTCGGAGTGCGATGGCTCCTACCTTCAACTGTGCTTTTTTAACACACCATCGAACTCGTCGTCGCACCCGATGGTAAGTAGCCAAAATAACAACTGGTGACGTCACGGCGAGGCAAATCCCAGTCGTGACGTCACGGAGGGAAAACATAAGAGGGCGCCACCGAAACATCTCGGCGCTAATAGACTGGGCTGCTGCATGGTGCATCCCTACATTTCTGCTCAACGTTGCGCAGACTTATACGGCACGCTGATAACAATTTACAAGTTATCAAACTACTTCTATTCGATTACTTTTTGGAGTGACTATGTTATTATTTGATTCCATTTATTAAGAAGTAATCACACTAGTAATCTGATTAGTTCTGAAAGTACTGATATCACTTGTAAACGCTACTTTTCTTCTCTGCCCCTTCTAACGGCGCAATGTTTTCTACGCGTTAGGTCAGGTTTTCCACTCGATCTTTACACGTCAACGAGGTGTATACAGCGTGCATGTTGACGTTTCTCTTCCTCCGAAACTTGGCCTCGGACGAACCAACACAATTCGGATCGAGGGCACCGAACTACCACAAAAATGAAAACACCAGACGAAACACAAACCAGTTCCGAGCACGCGTTACTCTCACCAGCTCAACTCTGACGCGACGTATACACAATCCACACAGCCCATTCATGCGTGACCCCGCACAAACTCACCCCATCAACCAACACCGAATCATTACACAACGAGCGATTGTCCGCATGTGTACAGAATGAATGATTCTTCTCACCGCTTCACGATGCTTCTCACTGCATTCATCGACGGGCATATATTAGGCGTATCCACTTTCAGCAACAAAACGCGCTTTCGGTGAGTAGGAAAAGTGAAAGGAGGCGCCGCTCCGAATGTTGACCGAAGGTTGGCCGCCTGACCATTTCCTTTGACCGACGGTGGTCGCATGCATAGCAATCCCGCGCTCGTCTGCGATCCAACCCCATCATTCGCATTCTCCGCAAGAAGTATGATCCGCCAAAAAGGCAAGGCCCGTTTGCCTCGCTACGCGGCAAAGCAACTTTGCATCGGGGCCGCGGCGGCGGTGCGCGGTTGAATATCAATTCCGGGGTCTTTCGTGCCGCCTGTGTGTCAAGAGTGAACCGGCGAAACCATGACCTCATGACGCCCACCGCCGCTGCCGCATCGTCGTTCGGGCACCACGATTAATCTTGGACGACTCGAGGCGCGCACGTAGCGTCGACAACGAGCGGCTCACTTCAGCAACGTCGAGGGCGGTGCGTATGGCTCTTTTGTTTGGGCCTCGCTAACGCGATGCGTCTTTGTCTGCGGGCGGCGCGACCCTTGACCGAACGAGATGCAACTTGTCGGGTGTCTGGCGAGTGTTGTATATGCCTCTCCGGTGTTAAAATAATGGTTTGTTGCGCGTGCGCTTCATGGGGTCAGCATTCCTGGATGCAAACGAATAGCTTTATTATAAAAAGAATTTCCGGCCCTCAGCCAACTTGTGCGCTACTTGAAACAAAAAGCGCAACAAACAAAGAGCGCAACCATAACCACGGACGAAGAGAGAGACTGAATGACACGAACGCTTACCTCAGCGTTCGTGTCGTCCAGTCTCTCCTCTCTCTCTCTCTCTCTTGGTCCGTGTCGAGTCGCGCTGTTTTAAGATAAATAAGTACCAATTCTCCCAATTATCCATTTTGTTATGAAGTCTCTCATAGTTCATAACTTTGCGGAATTAATGGAGACGGAGCGAGTTGTTACTGAACTTTAGGTTTGAGGTCAGCCTTCCTTTGCATGCGACCTGTGTTTGGTGAAGGACGCTTCTTCGTAATTATTTGTTTGTTGCGAAGAATACTACCGAATGTGTGTTTTTTTTTTGTGTGTGTGTAAACGTTCTTTCTTTTTTTTCTTACATACAATTATTTTAGTTTTTTGGGACTCCTCCGAAAAATTTAGAGTGAACACGTGAACAGGGAGAGAGCCAGTTTGAGTATAAAAGGAAATAAAAAGCGGTTTTGTACGTTTTTTCTTTTAATTTTTGTTTGCCGTAACATTTTGGTTGTTGGTTGTAGCAGCGTCTTACTTGTCTATAGGTTTGTATGGTGCTACGCTCGTCTGTCAGGTCTGCGACTAGTCTCATCGCTATTGTATACGTGCTCCGCGCGATTGAGTCACGTCACTGCGCAAGGTAAAAACAGTGCCATGGAAATCGATCTCTGCTCTGCAGATTGCAGTGTCTCGCACGCTCTCCCGGGAGAGGGGCAGGCACACGGTGGGGATGAGACAAGAGTTTCCTGTTAATGTTTCGTACAGCGCGACCCTAAAGATAGGCGCCTACACCGTATTCGGAATCGAACCCGATCTTGATCCTAGTGTAAGCAAGGCATGCGGCTGTGTGTATGTTTCAACTAGCTACATGTGGATATGATCGTGTTATTATATGCTTCGTCGAGCGACGGTGGCTTCGTACTGGCAGATCTAATCACCTTTCTATTTCGCTAGGCGAACGGAAAATACAGCCTTCATTTATTTCACAACCAAAACCACCTACATATCCGGATGACGCAGTCCTAATTCGTTCGCCCCTTTTATGTCAAACAAAAGTATCGCACGACTAGAAAACATTATCTATAACGTCGTTTGAAGTATACAAAGTGCGTACTGGAACTCCGCGACGTCACGCGGTGTGAAATGCAGAGGAGCGCTGACCTAACGCGTTAAACGTTCGAGAGCACAAAAAAAAAAAAAAGGATAATTAAACCAATTTAACACCTCAATAATTATATAATACTACTAATAATAATACTAATAATAATAATAATAATAATAATAATAATAATAATAATAATAATAATAAAAATCCCGTTATTTCTGGATTTTTCGCGCCACTCAGAGCGCAAGTTCGTCCGCTTCTTGCGCAGGGGGTACCGGTGACGTCAGAACGCCACGGGCTCTGATTGGCTCTCATTGGAAGATAGTGGCAATAGACCTTTGCATCGCTTATCACCCGGGCGAACAATGCTGAGCCGCTGAGCTGTGGACGCATGAGCAGGGTCTGATATACCCCACAGCAGAGCAACAGCGCAAGCTCAGAAGATCTTCCACAGCACAGCATACCAAGATGGCAGCGCGCAGAAGGCGATTTTTCCAAAGGTCTATAGTGGCGCATTGAGCAGACAGGCAGACACGTAGCCAGGGGGGGGGGGGGGGGGGGGCATGGGGCCCAGCCCCTCCCCCCCGAAATCCTCTATTTTGCTGGGGCCTCCTCTCTTCCCCTCCCCTCATACAGCATTTGGTCATGGGCGGGCCACCCCCCCCCCCCCCTCATGGGCGGGCCCACCCCCCCTCCCCCCTCCCGAAACAGAATCCTGGCTACGTGCCTGCAGACAGGTATGAAGCCACCGGAAGTAGGCGGCTTGTTCCGGACGTAAGCGCTTAACAGGCTTTTCAACTCTTCCGAGTGCTGAATCGAACAGCGTTTAGGGCGCTGGATTTTTTCTTGTCATCCCAAGAAAGCCTGGTTGTTGCGGAGTAACAGCGCATGCGGACCCGAGAAGTCTCCTGGGAAGCCATTTGAAGTGAAAATTTTAAAATTCTATTTGATCGAGTCTGCGTATGTCCCAAGTTCAAATGCGTTATTCTCGATATTTCATTCAGGACGGGAGCATTAAAACCCAATCAAAGACACAAAATAAACACGGACCAAAACGTCGACTGAACGCACTAGGAATCCCAGCACACTCCTGACTTTCGAGACAAGCATCGAACTTCCGGTGGCTTCACTTGCGCCAGGCACGGAGAGCAGCTATGCGCCATCCAGCCCAGACGTGTGCGCAAACCGTTACAAGTAACGAAATTACTTGTAATCCCTCACATTTATCAATACTTTTGTAAGGGAATATTTACATATTTCAGAAAGTATTTGTAAGGTAATTAATTTCCTTCCCTTTTTTTAGGTAAGGGAATGATTGTAATTCGTTAATTTTTTGTTTTCATTTGCGGAGGAAAAACGCGAAAACTTTAATTACTAACAAAAAAAAAATTCCGGAAAATATTTTTTCTTAATGCATCGTTTTGTTATCTGCATTCGCAAAGGGCAGTGCCTGGCATTTTTTAAATGTTAAAAGCCTTTCTCCACATCACCTAAAACCTCCACTCATATTTTTTTTTTTGTGGTTTGGTTGTTTGCAATTTGTAACTCGCTAGCTTGCTCGTCCACAACGAAGTGGGGAGCACACTGATACAAGGAACCGGACTCTCCTTGCAAAACAACATTAGGCAAACTTCCGAGTTACAAGTGTTTCCTTCCAGCAAAAGAGAGATACAAACAAAAACAAAAACGTCGAAGTGCAGTTCGGCGGACATCTTCACATAGAAACAAGGTAAGATGTCCGATGAGACTTTTTGAGAGTCAGATGACGCTCAAGGTCCCAAAAGTGTGAGTTGCGGCAACAATAAACGCTTCCATACCACTCTTGTGTCTTATTTCTTACCCTAGGACAGTAAGGTTGAAAGTAACGCCGGGAAAGTGACGGATTACTTTTTCAAGTAACGGTCACTTACTTTTATAGAAGTATATTTGCAACTCTAATTAGGTACATTTCGCCATGGGTAATTGTAGATGTAATTCCTTACTTTCTTTTTTAGTAACGTGTACAAGTCTGATCCGGCCCCCTATAGTGGAGATCAGTGGTCTATAGTCCTTGGCCTTAAGGCAGCTAGCGTCGAGGTCTACCCACTATCCTTACAATCGGAGCCAATCGGAGTCCGCGGCATTCTGACGTCATCGCAACCCCCTGCGCAAGAAGCGGACGAGCTTGCGTTCCGCATACTCCTTCACTTTAAGGGGCGGTGCAACGATATTCAATTGGAATGTTTTTCACTTTACACTAGCTTACTGGCACGAGTGGGACTCAAGGATACTCGCACGCAACGCCACTGACCAAGAAACTCCTTTGTTGCGCTGTAATTTCGAGGACAAAACCGAGTGTTTTCATTCAATCTCTCCTTCGCAAAACCTGATGACGTAGTTGGGCGGTAGCAGTACCGCCCAGTGACGATATTTGAATGCGGCTCATAGATTGGACCCGAGCATTGCGTGGGCACTCGATTTGGGCTCGTGATAATTGATAGCTCGAGAAGCATTCGGGTAGTGTGCTGTGTCCAATCGCTGCAATAACGACAACAGCCGAACCATAACAATGTCTGGAACTCAGAGCGTGTCCTGTGCCTTGCCAACCCCAGCGCATGGCTATGATCGACATTGGCGGCATATAATCGGCTCAAGATCACGTGGCCGCTTGTTCTGGCTGCGAGTTGAGGGGGCGAACTCTGCTCGTTTTTATTTATTTTTTTCTGCGACTTCGATTGCGTGTGGTGAAAAACAAACGGGCATTTCACAGGTCATTAACGTCAGGGATCTGTTCTAAGCGGTATTTGCGCAAAATACAAAAATCATTGCATCGCCCCTTTAAGTCGAACCGCTGCCGATACGCTGGGATTGGATATGCGTGATTGGTTTAGCCGCGGTGACACCAAACGCACAGAGAACATTAGCGCCGTGACGACGCACTCTTATCGAATCGTCACAACGTTAAACTCCGGGGGCCTACGCTTCAGTCATGGAATTTCTTTGGGCTCTAAATGCTCCAGAGTACCGAAACTCCCAAGCACGACGCGCCAAAATAGCGGCTCAATCTTTTTTTTTTTTTTTTTTTTTTTTACCGTGTTTATCGTGAGCATTTAGAAAGCATGTTTTAGCGTAAAAACGAACGAAACAAAAATGCCTAATTTAAATTATTCTGGCGGGCAAGTTGGTTATACATACTAAATTACAAATAGCACTAAGACAAGGACAGACGAAGAAGTGGACAGGACAGGCATAACTCACAACTGACGGTTTTATATACAACGATAAAGAAGGTGAAGGAAGTGCCTGGTGTTGGAGAGCGCGTGAGGAGGGGCACCGGGTGGGTCTTCGCGCTCGCGCCGGTATAGCTTTGGCTGTAGTGCCTGTTGGATGTAAAAAGGAAAATAGCCTGTGCGAGGCACTAATCGGCGGCCTATGAACGGTCACTTTTTAGTTTTTTATTCATTTTTTTATTCTTATTTTGTCTCTTACGGTCTAGAGGTAATTTTCTAACCCTTCAAAATATTAGCGTATATAGTTCAAATTCATTACCTTTCAACATTATAAAACCCGAAAACCTTTTTGTCCTACGTCTGGGGTTTTACAATGTTGAAAGTTCACCAGCTCGCTTGCATCTTCTCTGTAATTTCATTACCTTTGTTTAATTTTTAATATTTTCGTTTTGGTCTACTGTGCTTTAGTCTTTTTAGTCTAACAACCTTCTTAGAGCGCCCCGCCTAGAAATAAAATTATTTCTTCTTTTTTCAACACCAGGCACTTCCTTCACCTTCTTCTTTATTGTTGTATATAAAACCGTCAATTGTGAGTTAGCGCCTGTGCTGTCCACTTCTTCGTCTGTCCTTGTCTTAGCGCTGTTTGTAATTTAGCAAAGACGCCTAGTTCTGCAGGAACATTTATTGGAGATTAGCGCAGATGGACGGGAGCGTGATGTTTTCGTAACCTTTCAGTTTACAGATTTTTGCGGCCCTATTAATATTGCTTTTTATACAACCGTGTCTCACCGGTGATTTCAGGTGGCGCGTCCTGACCTGGGCACGTCCTAACTTCGGTGGTAATTCGCGGCGAGTCCGCTCGGGAGACGGGGGTTGGCAGCTCCGAAACCCCTTCCCCCGTATATGTTTCGGCGCCAAAATGGCCGATCAAAGTTAAAATTGAACAGTAACAGCGGACTCTATCGAATGCGATACTCTGGCAACGTACCCTAGTGGGCACCACGCCGAAGTACTGTTGGAGAAACGCCTCGTGACCTATCCTTTTTTTTTTTTCTTCGACCGTGCACGAAAATAATTTACGCTCCTTGGACCGAGCTGCTGCCGCCTATGGCCATGCGGCGAAGAGCCTTTCATCGACACGGACCTTGAGTTGTCACGAGAAGACGCTTGCGTCGAAGACAAAGCGAGGCTTCTTCCGCCGAGGTTGTTCGCCCTCCGCAAGGGGCTTCCCCGCCACGGGACATTCACCCGGAGAGGTCACCGCATGCGACACACGCAACGCCCGCCTTGTCCCCGGTGTCGTGACGCATTCGAGGGCCTCGATTTCAAAGTTCGCCCTAGACACGCGCTGCGCCCAGTGCCGCGGGGGGCCCGCACAGTGAACGCGGCGCGGGTCTTTTTTCCTATGGCGAAAACAAAGGGCCGCTTAGTACGGCGCATCACTTTGCAAATGAACGCGATATGTTGGTATGTTGAGGATAGACATTGTCTTGAGACGGTTTGATTCTGGAACGTGGGGACAGTGAGGGGCGGGGAATGAACACAAATCACGCTCACGGGTTCAAAAATTTATATTAAACCACCTCTCCTTAATCCTGGATTTAAAATGTGCTTAGGGTATTGTCAAGCAGTTTGCTGATGTCGCGACACCATGCGATCGCAGTCAAGATACAAAGAAACTGGTGCGCTGATTAAAGCAGCGCACCTTGCTTTGTAGCTGTGCTCAAGTTCAAGTTATTACGGACGCGTATCGATTTAGGACCCTCTTGCCTCAAGAATAAAAATTTTAACACATTTTTTTCATTTAAATGAAGCGAGTTCGTTAGGGATAGTTGTTGAACGCTTAGATCTCCTTCCCTGTTTTCTAAATCGTACCCGTGGGTGGCTAAAAGAGATCTATTTTATTATTGCGGAGAAGCTGTGCCGAGATGTATTCACGTTTACAAGCATGTCGCCCTGGCGTGTGCCCCATGTATGCAAGCACAAGCAAAGACGTGGCGGCGGAGAGATACCACGTGACAGCCTCCCGTACAACTTCACTTCTTGTTTCTTGTCCGCACAAAGGCTTCAAAATTTAACTTGCCTGTATGTATACTCTATAGGTAAAGTCGTTTGTGCTCGAGTCTACACCATTTCGGCTCAGCCTATTACTTTGTTCTCTTCCATTGAGCCTTCCGGGTCTTAATCTGTAAAGAAATGCGGTGAACGCAGGTTGGGACCGTTTGATCAGCAAATAAAGCCTGGTTCAGACAGTTGCGTTTGACTGCGGTTGACTGCGTTGCGGCTGCGAGAAACCAGGACATCCCTGTTGCTTATATGGCGTGCCAAGATGATTTCTTGAATTGAATTCCACGCTTCATACGAAGCACAGATGTGCCGGTGACTCGCTTTTGGCTCTCGACGCAACGCAGTCAAACGCAACTGTGTGAACCGGGCTTAAAGGCTGCTAGGCCCTCCGTTTGCTCTGTACTATCCAATAAAAAGTCTACGCTCCCGGTGTTTGTCAAAGCACGCTTTACGTCGTTAGAGAAGCAGCGGTCGTTCAATCGGGCCCCATTAACCCCACGCTGCGTACTCAGATAGATGCTGCAGCACGCGTTTGCTGCTTTCCGCTGTGCTCTGGCTGCGTGTGCCACGTAGTGTTATCATAGACAGAAAGCTCGTGCTGGAGGCGGAGCATGTACTAGGTTCTTAACCTGCCACCGATTATTGGGCAGGAGATCGAACTATAGGGGGCGCTTTATCGAGCTTGTTGTCCCCACAGCCCGGTGTTTACCAACACAGCATAACAAAGAAATTGAACCTGGCCGAGCACGGTCTGGGCACGAGCGCTTCGCTCTGACCAGTGCTTTGGTCGCACGAGGAGTGGCCTTCGAATCGTCATCTTCGATTTCTCGGATCAAAAACAAACAAGAAAATACGGTTTGTTGTCCCCACAGCTGAAGCGCACCGCTAGAGGCGTGACTGTTCGATCTCCTCCCCAATAGAGAGTTGTTTTTATCTTTGGAGATAACGAAAAGACTGTTAACATGCGCGACCAAAAGCGTTGCTGCAGACACCCTTCTACGATTGGCCAAACACTCGGCGCCTTTTTACATGCATATATAGTATGGAGACCTTTCCAGCGCTTATCACCCCGGGCGAAAAATGCCGAGTCACTGAGCTGTGAACGCAAGCGCAACGTCTGATATACGTCAACAGGAGCCCACATCTAGACACTTGGCTAAAAAGTCGGCGAGAAATCTGGCGGCTATGATTGGCCGACGCCGCACTTGACCTTGGCGCCAGCGAAATCATAACCACCAGATTTCTCGCCGTCTTTCTCGCCAAGTGTCCAGATTAGGGCCCCAGGTCAGAACAGAAGGCGTTCCACAGCAGCAGACAAAGATGGCAGCGCGCAGAAGGCAAATTTCGGAAAGATCCGTAGTCGCGCGGGCAGAAAAAAAGGTCAATCCCAGCCTGTTCACACATACGGTCTTTGTTTGGAGGACTGATGGCGTAAAAGTCACGACGGCCTTACTGCAAGTCGTCCACACAGAAAAGCCGAACAGCTGCACGTCGTTGTCGACGGAGTGCTCTGCGGTGTCAGTGCTTCAACAACGAAAATACGCTTCTTGGTGGGTCACGCGCAAAAACGACTCAGAGTTCACCTCTCGAAAGCACGCCGGATCAGTGTGTTATGCCGAGGTTACGTGACGCGGCGACGCGGCTGGACGTAACAAACGACGACGGTTCGCCCGCGTTGCCGCGGCAGCTGAGGCGTCGCGCGAGGGCACTGGCACATCATGCACGTCGCGCAGTTCACGGTCTGTTGAGGCGCGCTGGCCTTGACCCTCGGGTTGGCACGTCTTTGCCTCCTCCCGCGAGCGAACACGTGTCCGATGACTTGTCGCGCCGAGTCCCAAGACGAGCGTCTGCAGGAAGCGTCGCCCGTTGTGTCACGCGCCTGCACACGCTGCAAGCTCGGCTGGACGAGGCGACGGAGACGGCCGCAGAGGCGACCCCGAAGCGACGACAACTCGCTCACACGTTTGTCGGCCTTTGCCGCCGGTGTGTCGTGGAATAGGTTAGAGCTCCTTCGCGGTCGGAAAATGCCTTCTTTTGCTTTGCTTTGCGCGGCGTGCCGCTGAAGTATCGGAGCTGACCCCAAAAAACGTCGCAATGGCCGAGAATCGTTGCGTAGCTCTATGGGGTCAGTTCGCTCTTCAGCTTGTTTTTATGTGTTGCAGAGGCGAGTTTGCTGAGTGGCGGCCAGGGTCATAATTAACTGGTTATTTTGGGGATAGCGTGGTCGCTTGTGGTTGAGCAGGAGGAGAAGGAGGGATGCCGCAAAGGTGAGAAAAAAAAAAAAAAACAGAGTAAACCGGAACAAAATATCTGACCCAATACACTACGGCATGGCACATTCAGATGAGGGTTAGTGAGGGATAAATAAAGGTTTAGGACGCACATGCTTCACCGCGCGATAACTTTTCGGGATTGAGCATGAGGCACATATGAGTGCACTGACTGTGTGCACATAGCACACCGTCAGCGTGATATGACATGTATCCAACACAAGAGGTATTTGTGAGGAAAGCGTAAATATTGACCCAAAGAACGAATGATAATGATTAGGACGATTTCCCGATTTTTTACGGTCTCATACCAGGTATGTATTGAGTTATGAAGCAATATATATATATATATATATATATATTATATATATATATAATATATATATATATATATATATATATATATATAATATATATATATATATTATATATATATATATATATATTGAAACAAACATATTTCTTATATTACACTCGAGTATTCCTTATATGTCTGACTTACAGTGGCAACAGAATCTGGCAACACATATGCTTGCAGGTTTCGTGGCCACTTTATAAAACTTAATAGTTTTAAACTACGCTTATTATGATTATCCGAACTCTACGGAATCGCACTTTCGTAATTCAATCAACCACTCTATCAACCGGGTTGTACATAGTGCCCGTAGGCTTTCAGGATCATGATGGAGCTTAGTCGATCCTGCCCCTTATCTTCGCTATTACCCGTTTCGCTTACGCTGGAATGCATAGCAATAGATTAATAGCTACAAGCAAAAGTGCTCGTTATACATGTGATTTGGCTTACAGGCGCCTTATCTGAAAACAAAAAGCGCCAAAAAAAATACAGGGACACAGACGAAGGCAGAGAGGACAAGGCGCACTCTCAACTGAAGTTTATTAAAAGTTCACACGTTATATAGCCACAAAAACCCTGTTTACCCTATCTGCTCAGCCCGCGTTTCAAAATTCAAACTCATTTGTAGATAAGGATAGGGACGTGTCACTTATACATTTCTTCTTCCTGGTCCTAATTTCAAATGCCTCGTGTAATTTTCGCGACACTTTATCTTTGTACCAAGCCAAAGATAAAGTGTCGCGAGAATTACACGAGGCATTTGAAATTAGGACCAGGGAGAAGAAATGTATAAGTGACACGTCCCTATCCTTATTTACAAATGAGTTTAAATTTTTGAAGCGCGGGCTGAGCAGATAGGGTAAACAGGGTTTTTGTGGCTATATAACGTGTGAATTTTCAATAAACTTCAGTTAAGAGTGCGCCTTGTTCTGTTTCCCTTCGTCTGTGTCACTGTATTTTTTCGGCGCTTTTTGTTTGCAATGAACCAACTGGCCCAAATCTCCACTTTATTGCCTTATTTGAACAGAAAGTTATTTCCAAACTCATAAGATGTTGGACGCATGACCTTTCAACGTGCTAATTAATCACTAAGATAATAAGAAACAGTGAAGACGTGCAAAAAGGAACATATCGAACACTGCTGGACTACTGTGGTATTATCAGCAAAAATTACAGGAATATTCATTGGTGAATTTTTAGGGAGTGCGTTAGCATGACCCTTAGAAACGACACTCACGTCACCCTTTGGAAAACGCTAATTCTGACCCCTTCAGTTTTCTCTTTTGGCTTTGTGTTTTGCTCCCTCTATGTTTTGCCTGGCTCTTTTTGTCTTCGTTACGGGGTCAGTGTTAGCGCTTTCCAAAGGGGAACATGTGTGGCGTTTCCCAAGGGTCATGCTAACGGGTTCCCTAAGAATTCACCAATGAATCTTCCTGCGATTTTTTTCATCTCTTTCCTGTACTCTGCCTGTCAGAGCACGTCGAATCCCTTGGGTATGGTGCATTCATAACACTCGTGGAAAGAACCACATTAATACCACTCGTGGAAGGAAGCGCATCCATATCCCTCGTGGAGGGAACCGCATTCATAGTTTTAACTACACACAGACATCGCAGCCCACGCACCGCTACTACGGAAACCCAGACCGAAGAACAACCAGCGACGGCAGAGGGGCAACTGATCACGCCCCCATTCCATCACACCGCGGCGAAACACCTCCTAGATAGCAAAGCCCCAGTGCTGAATGAGAAGGCGCCATCAGAGAAGGCCAACGCTGGGCACAGAATGGACATGACGGTTGCGTCAACGTTCGGCTCAAACTTGACTCGAAGCCGAGCGCTCACTCAGCACTCGTTTCCAATCTGTGCCCAGCGTTGGCCTTCTCTGATGACGCCTTCTCATTCAGAACCAGGGCTTTGCTATCTAGGAGGTGTTGTGCGGCGTCTCCTCCTCTCTGGCTCCGCGCCAGCTGTGCGCGTGACTGACGAAAACGAAAGGTGAAAAAACAGTGAGTGTGCAGGCGAACTGGTGATAGCTAATCATGTCATATAACACATGAGACTGTGGTGGAAGAAAGTGGAAACTTTTTAGTAGAAGAAACAGACACAGAAAGGGCGGCAGAAAGGGCAGCGGCAGAGACGTCCCTTTCTGTATCTGTTCCTTCTACTAAAACGTTTCCAATTTCTTCCACCACAGTCTCAGGTGTTATATGACATGAAAACGAAAGGTCTCGTTTTGACGAAAACCCGGCGGTGTCTGTCAGTTTGTCAGCGCCCGGGGAGAAAGAGAGATGTTGAAGCGTGCTGACGTCAGCTCTTCGGACCAATGGGAGCGTCACAGGCATCGCCCTCTCCCCTTCCTTCTCTTTCGCTCACCGGCGCTGACAAACGAAAGACACCGCCGGGTTTTCATCAAAACGAGCTTTCCAATGCTAACGCATTAAAAGAGAGAGCATTTTGTCACGCATTTCAGGTTTGCTACGAAGTAACAAGTAAGCAGAACTCACCCAAACTTGCCCCCTTCGCAAATATAAATAATAGCGGTTAAAACAAGAAAAAAAAAAAAACACGAGAAGGTCGGTTTGAAGCGTTATAGTACACTTCACTACATCGCAAGCTACGAGGTCGATAGAAAAAGAAAATACAAATTAAACGAAACTATAAACTTGGGAGCGTGTTGGGTTTTGTACAGAGACGACAGCAAGAATAAAACAGTTAAGACAAAGGGATCACGGACACTTCTTTCATGGAGGAAGAAGTGTCCGTCGTCCCTTTGAGTTAATTGTTTTATTATTTTTGTCGTCTTAAACGAAACTACAGCTGTGATCCCAGTTTGCTCCGACGGAAACAACATGCCAGTCGACACATGATGGATGGTTTTTGACGACCTACAAGATAAACTGCTTTCTCTCTTTATTCCCCTCAATAGACCCTTTTCAAAGGTTCATCGAGCAACATTGAGTGCCACCATTGCTTGCTCACGAAGCGCGTGATTGGGTCCGAGTCCTCGCCGAACGCTGACGCAGCACTCGTGTCCAATACGAACTGAACCGAGTTCAGGCCGAGCGCTGACTGAGCCCTCGCGTCCAATACAAGGTCAGAGTATGTGAGCAAGCAATGGCGTTGGCGCTAGAGTTAGAGTGTTCTAGCTCACTCTATTGGACGCGGACTTTTGAAAAGGGTCTCTTGATTTCAATAGCTCAGACAACCCTAACATGAAAATAAACAAGCAAACAATGAGCAGTCCTGTATTAGTACAGTCACAACGACAGCTCCGACATGTCACGCCGAAGTCGTTGGGTATATCGGCGTCGCGTTCACGCAGAGTGGGGTGCGTGAACGAAAGCGTTCGGAACAAAAGACATCTGACCATTTTGTTCTAAACGGTTTTCTTTCTTTTTTGTTGCAGAGCGCGGGAGAGCGTCTCTCTTGGCACGAGCTCTTGGCATTGACTGTGCTACTACAACGTTTTGCTATCGACTATTTTTTTGTTTTCAGAAAGCGCGCGCAATGAAAATTGGGGACTAAAAAAAAAATTGATCATAAAGCGGGATGTTAACGCTGTGGCGTGGCTCTGTGGTAACGCCTCCACTTCGCACGGAACGGACGCGCGGTTCCCGCAAGCGGAGGATGAACCTTGTTAAGGATTTAGCAACATCGACGACGAACACCATACGCTCTACTACTCCAACTACAGCATCAACAACTACAACAACTACAACATCAGCAACTACAACTACAACGTCAACAGTTACAACTACAACATCCACAACAGCATCATCAACAACTACAACATCAACAACTACATCAACAACTACAACGTCAACAACAGATGCCATATCTAGTGGTGGGAACAGCCCATAACAGCTCCCACTGTAAAAGTCACTGTGAATAAAAATGGCAACAGAAAGACTATAGGCATCATGTTATTTGGCTCGCTGAAAATACCAACGCGATTTGTGAGTGTACACTAGTATAAAATTGAACTCGTTACCCGGCAACGCGTGAGAAAGAGCCCAGCTTTCCTCCAACGCACTGAACATCCTAATAAGGATGCCCTATATTGCAGACAACGACATCAATATAACATGTTGAATAGCGGGCCCCCTTAGATGACAAGGCCAGTAAAAATAAAGAAAGGGAGGCAGAGCACGTTTCTTAGCAGGAGGACTTGCTTGCTGTGGGACTTTCCCAGTTGCAATGCAGTCGACAAAACGCTCACGTTCCTCTGGGACCTTCCTCTCTTTCCTACCGACCAGGAACAAGACGTGAATATTTCTATCGGTCGGCTGCTGGCAGTCAAAAAGAGAGGCTTTATTTCCCCTCCGACCAACAGCCCTTGATGAACATACAACGGAGCCAGGAATTCCGACCTGCCCGCGCCTAGCGATGGCGGGAACATGTCGTGACAGACAAGCGATCGTAAGCCGCTTACGTAGGAGACGAAGACAAAACAGCTCAGCCAAAAGGAGCTCGGAAGGAAGTAGACCTGTAGTTTCGTTTGACACGCCCCAGCCTGCGATAATAATCGGGTGTGAGGATCGAGCAAACATAAGGGTGGAAACAATTGCGAAATTAGTTCGCGGATACGTCCTACGGACCACACACAATGGTGCCTCCGCCTTGTGCCCTTTTGGGCGCGGAAATAACAGGTATTTTGCAGCGGCGGGTCCTTCTTCTATTGCTTCGATCTCGCTGAGGTTCCGTGTACATTCTTTGTCGCGTTTTTGATATCCCTGGAAGTAGCCTTGGGACGAATACGACAGTCACCGCGGGACTCCTGCAAATGGGAGACGTTCGACCTGCCTGCGTTGTCAAATTTTGCCTTATTTCGAATTACTTTTGGTCCTTCTCGTTGTATCGTGCATACGGGCCACCTTCCTACCTGTTATATGTAAAGGAGCACGCAAGTTACATTACACCCCGAAATCTTCTTATATTTATCTGCTTCGAGTGTGCCACACGTACTTTTGTACATTCGCTGTTTCGTACGGTTAAATTCGAGAGTTGTCGTGCTCAAAAAATACGTGAATATATGCAGCCTGAATTCTATCAGTCACACATAGGAACAGGAAGCAGAAAACTTTGTGGCAGTTAAGGCGGTCGAGCTGTCGGCCCGCCGCGAGTGACTTGAGAGCCTCCTCTGCGAGGACTCGGACCCGCTTCCCTCATACGGCTACACTCGGTGCACGGCAACGCGTATACGACAGACGGTGTAGAACGCACCGGGCGATTGTCTGTACACGAACCGCACTGCTTAGGGGCCAGTGAAAGCAGGAAGACGAACTGGGGGAAGAGGTCCCAGTCACAACCTAGCCAGGGACGCGGGTATTCGCTGCGGAGAAACAGCAGGAGCGCGTCTTTTGGGACTGCGGCCGCACGTAAGATCAGTGTCTAGAAGCCTTCGCAGCACTATACCAACGCATCTGAAGTCGAATATCTTAGATGAGCGAGTCGTATAACCTCGGGTATTCCGGAGCTTCCAAGGGCCATCTTAAATTTCCTTCTCGTGTAAGTGAAGGAAGCCAACCCCTCCCACTTTATTAAAGCCGTATACGTCCCCCCCCCCCCCCCCCCCACGCACACACACTTCCCCACGTACGTGGTAAATGGCGTCTGCCAAGAACTGTATGTAGCTTCACCACCTCTTCCGATAAGGACGTTTTCAGACAATCTATCCGCCGCAAGATTCGATTGTCAGGCGCACTGAGGTGAACACATTGGTCCTGTACACCTTGACCTTGGAGCACAGCGGAAGGCTATACAAGCGCGAGGTGAAATCCTTGGACGACGCTCATTCTTCGCTTTCCACAACGGCTCGTTTTTATCTGGATGATGATCGCACCGGCGTGCGGTCGTATATCACTACCGCGTGATCCACGTTAAAGAATCCAGGCTAGCGGTCGTACCGCGATGTTTAAATTTCTCGTCTACAGCGAGGACACCGGACGGCCAATCGGGACTGACTAACTTCCTCCAGCCTAAACTAACGCACGGCAGAATTCCTTTTTCCTCCCAAAGCTAAAAACCTGCACCGTATTGATCGATAGTTTTTCCCTACTAGTTTCTTAATCCGTACGAGTTGCACGAATTCATAGCCTTCCTGCAGTGTATAAACATGCTTTCATTTATGGTGCATAGTGGCCCTTGCTTAAAAAGAAGAGACTTAACCTACAACTGGTTTGAGTTTTCCTGTGACTCTCCTCGTCAAACGTTAAATGCCGGTTCTCTCGATGCATCGCGAGGTGGTGCAGGCAGCGCTGTAAATTTTCTTTTAGAGTCACAGTAACGCCGCCATTTGTGCGCGACACGGACGCGCGGTGCGGCAAGTCCCGTGACACGGACCAATCCAACCGGTTACCGCACGCTCAGTCACGCTCCATTGACGCGTTCTGCTGCGTGTAAGCGGACGATTAATGACTCCGTCCCTGCCTGCATCACCGAATCGCGCCGTTATGGAGCACTAGAGAAGCTCCGCCTGACTGGTCATGTTATGTATACGCTCAGCCGACTAGATTCCATGTCGACCCGGCTTTTCCGCTCAATCGTCAGTCACACGCGCGCCTAAGTGGTTAAGTGCGGATATCATCGCCTACTTATTGCGCACCCGCCTATACTTCGATCGTGAAAGCGTGACGCAGCGCGGATAATGACCGCGAAGGAGAAAGCGGTTGTCGGTTAATACAAGGTACCAAGGTTGGAAACCCGGTAATACGGATTGATTGAAGTGACTGCAACACAAAAGCTGCAATCTATATAAAAAAATAAGGCTCGCGAGTTTGATTGTTTTTTGTACAAACCTAAATTATTCTAAGAAATTTGGAGCGCTTACTTTCTCGCGAAGCACCATGGACAGCCAGTCCCTGCAATCTACGGAACATTCTTGTCGAACGATGTAACTAAAAGTATAATTAGAAAATGAAAAAAAAAAGTGTTTGTGTTGTGACACAGGGCGTGATGAAGCTCTTTGTTTAATGTCACAACGCACATTTCTTAATGTCTATTTAAACATACTTTCAGTCTTGACATTCGTCAAGGTTGAATTGAGCCAGGAGCCTGAACGATAGTCATATAGCTTTTCGAAGCATTTGCCACAAGGCTTCGGTGTTGGCGTTCTTAGGCGTTTGGAAGTCTCGAATAATGGTATCTTTTGCGCTACTATGGGCAGTGTAAAAGAAACCTAATATTGTATTTAAAAAAAAAAACACCTTATACCCTTAAACCTGTAAAGCATTCTTGCGGATGTTCTACCACTCACGTATAGCTATAGAAGTACATCAGTGGACTTGTCAAACACGAAGTTGAAACCGAAAGTTCGCGGAGCGCGCCGACCAGACTCCTGCGACAAAATCGCGGCTTCCGTCGGGAGAGTTCGAACGGCGGGCTCCGGGAAATTTGCTCCCGAGTCATCGACAGAGTTAGTCCAAGACCTCTGGTTCTTTATATACTTCTAGAGGTATCCAAGAAGGTCGGCTATTTGGCGAAACTTAAAACCAGGCCAAGAAGAAACTTCGTCGGTTGCAAAGTTTCGTCAGCATGGAGGTCCACAATGCAGAGCGATTCCGCGTTCCACATTGAGAGTTTGTTTTGTTCTAAAGGAGATTGTTCGTGCAGTCTTATTCCTTTGGCTTCTACCGTGGAACAGGTCGCGGCGGTCCATTGCTCTTCACCGTCTGCTTCCCACGTGACACTTTCAATTAAGGAAAGCTCTCGCTTCGGCAGAAACACTTTTCATTGTTTTCGCAGATCGTAATATCTGTTTGACAAAACCTCCCGAAAAAGCTTATAAAAAAGGGGGAAAAAATGTTGGGCGGTCATACCGGGTGGACCGTGTGATCGAGATTTTAAATGTGGATCTTGCGTACCGAAAACGAGTGTAACGAGTATCCAGTAGAACGTGCCATATATCGCTTCATCGTCGCCCCAATGATGAAACGAACAAACAAACAAACAAAGCATAACAGAAAATATTATTCTAAACGTGTTTCCGGAACTTTCATGGTGTGGCAGCAGGCACCTCCGACAGTGCAATAATGCCTGTCGTACGCGAGGAAGCTTCGTTCACTTTGATTGATGCCGCCTCAAGCACGCCAGGACCGCGCATTTCATCTCCGGTTTATTTACGGCCTGTTTGTGACCGTCGTCTGAGATGGCTCGTGTCGCTCCTCGAACCGCACAATGAGGGCCCGTAAATGCCGAGGCCTTCTTGTTAGAGAAAGCCGGGGTCTTCTCAGAAACGGGACCGAGCTCTCATTGGCAAATTTCACGCTACTAGGGTTGTTTCGTGGTAATTTGGTCGGGGCAATGCATTAACAAACGCCCGAAGGAGTACGAGGAACCTGGAAGCTCACAGAGGAAAACCGCAGACATTAAACTTCCCTGGACAACGTCGCCAAAAGAGGTGTTTTTTTCCAACAGCCATCGGCGATGATCGCGCGCTGGCGGTCAGGTGCATGACAAGTTGCCATCTTTTAAACATTGATAGAGTAGTTGACATACTTTAAAATTGCCGCGCACTTACGGACCTCTTGATAGCCTAAGCGCAGGTCGGGATCGACGAAGTTAAATAGAACAGCGAGTGACAAAGCACAGAAAGAGTTATTCTTTTGAAAATGATTTTGAGGACCTGTCTATATTGAATTTCCCACACCCGTATCGCATGCTAAGATGGCATAGAAAGCACAAAGAAGGCTAAGAGCGCGAGCTCTTAGGTTTAGGCGTTACATCCAGCGCACAAACTGGTACGTAAACGCAGGGAACTCAGGTTAATGGTAAAGCTACGCGCGCGCATTGTTTCTTTCATTTCCTCGAGTTGCCACAGAAAGGTATCCAAGCAAAATGCGAAAGCGGAAAAAGCTGGTAGAAAGATTTTGAAAAAAAAACAAAAAAAAAAAACGAACATTAAGAACACCTTCTGGAAGCATTGTCAGCTGATGCTTGGTGAGGGGGCCATGAAATTAATTTCGTGCTGCAATAAATAATTTTAGATTGGGAGTTTACTGATCAGGTATCGTTTAGTGAGGCAAAACAAACAGGGTAAAAGTAAGAAGCCTGCTTTCCGGTGAGAAAATGCGAAAATATAGCGGGACTATTTCTTACCTCCTTTCCTTCGAAAGCTCTCCTCCTTTTCACTGTGATATATCCGCGGTACCCAAAGCACGTCAGCCGACCCCAGCTCAGTCATTGGACACGAGCATTGCGTCTCTCGGACGTACGCGCTCGTCTACAATCAATCCGTCGGCAAATATTTCGATCCGCGCTCGTGGCCAATGAGTGCCGAGACGGCACTTATCATCGTTTGCGAATGACAAGAGGCATGGTCACGGTGGGCTTAGAAAACATGACGAGAGCTTGGAGTCATCGCGTTTGGTGAAATACTCCGTCACGACCACGTGATTTCTCATTTCGCTTTTGAGTTGAGGAGGAAAGCTAAGGGGGAACAAGTCGAAGAATAATTTCGTGGCCCCTTTAACTTCTTTAGGTCACCGAGTGGAGTTCCACTCTTCATCGGAGCGCGCATGGCGGTCGCATTTCAGGGCCAATTGTATTAACGGTGCGAGTAAAATGAAGCATATGTATTGATATCTGGATTAAGAAAAATAAACATTTCTCGGGGCTTTTAGTTGAAAGACACGGCAACCCGTGCTGACGGCCGAACCGACTAACAGATAAAATATAGCGTAAAATAATGTTGTTTTTATTTTGGAAATTTTTTTTTTCATCCCTTGTGTTTTAGTTACCGGGATAAATAACGGGGAGGGGGCACTCTGTAACAGCACGTCGTTTCACTTCACGACGGAGTGTCAGTCAAGCCAACGCTACATAGAATATTCGGCACCATGACAGAACAGCACTCGACAAAACAGCACGCGACAAAACAGCACGCGTCAAAATAGCACGCGACAAAACAGCACGGCGTCAAAACGGCACAGCGACAGAAGAGCACGTGCCAAAACAGCACGGCGTCAAAACAGCAGTGTCAAAACAGCACAGCGTCAAAAGCGCACATTGACAGAAGAGAACGGCGTCAAAACAGTACCACGACAAAACAGCACAGCGTCAAAACAGGACATTAATAATATAGCTAGGGTTTGGCCTTTTTGGTTTTTATTATTTTGAAATTCGGAGTACTTTGTTTTGTTTCTAATTGTAAACAGAAGTTTCCGGTTTATTGCGATGTATATTTGTAGACTCATAAACTTCTCGGTTCTTTTCGGTTTACTGACGAAAACCAGTACACTGACGAAAATGCAATAGTTTTTAAAAGCGTTTGTTTAAAATGTATAGTGCGAAAACCATGTCCTGGTTTTCTTATTTGTTGCAATCTGTGGCAGCCGACGGGACCTTCTCTGCAAGACGCACTGGGGCCCTATTGTGATCTGCCATTATCGTCGTGTGCTCGTATTTGTGTACAGGACGAACATGATCTTTGCTACCACTGCGGTCGGAGAGGAAAATATCACAATCCAGAAATTCGCAAGCATTGTACTCAGTGCGTTTTTTCCCCATTTTTAAGACTGCGAGACGTGAAAAGTTCGCGCCGACCACAGAAACGGCAATAAAACAATCGTATTTATGCCCTCCTCTAGTAGACGGAAGCTAGAGCTGTCAAAAAATGTGCGGCATTTAGGGACGCCCTCTATCTTCATTCTTCAGTTCATGATTAAACTCTCTTCTTTGAACAAAACATTAGGCACACAAATCCCTATCAGGTGCAAAAACCCGGATTTCGTCCTGAAGACACCGGCGCCACTGGAGCTTTTGTTGAAAGTTGAACTGATCTCGAAGACAAGATGAAAACTGCGAAAGTGGTCATACGGCCAGTAAAAGTCACCCCCCCCCCCCCACCTCCCCCACCCACCCCTCCAAACGCCCTAAAAAATACTGACCTTTTTCAGTAAAACCGAATTCGGAAAAATGAATTCGGCGTACGTTTACTGGTCTTATTCGGTTATTCGAAAGCCAACTCGTCGACGGCCAATTTGTCGAATAGGGCAATTCTTTATAGGGCAATTCGTCGAAGTGCAACTTGCGGAAGAAGCCAACTGGTCGCCGCTTTATCAAAACCAAAATATATAATTTTTGTCCCGAAGAGGTAAAGCAAATATTGCCATAGTAATCCGTAAAATCGCCGCACGATAATTGACTTTCAGTGCGTTCTTTCTTGTCGAAGAGAACAACTTGCCACCACTTTCATGAGAGCCAAATTAGATGCTATATTGCAGTGAGGGTTGTCGAGTTTGGTAAGCACTGAAATAGACAATACTTTTTTTTTCATAACCTAGCGACAATAAATTAATGGGTCACGGAGGTTCAAAATTATTCGTGCAGAGAGAGGTGAAAAGCGCGCTCGAAGTTTCTGCATGCGTGCTGTTTTGTCGTTGTGCTGTTTTGGCACGTGCTCTTCCGTCGCTGTGCCGTTTTGACGCTGTGCTGTTTTGTCGCGTGCTATTTTGACGCGTGCTGTTTTGTCGCCGTGCTGTTTTGACCGTGCTGTTTTGTCGCCGTGCTGTTTTGACCGTGCTGTTTTGTCGCCGTGCTGTTTTGACCGTGCTGTTTTGTCGCCGTACTGTTTTGACCGTGCTGTTTTGTCGCCGTGCTGTTTTGACCGTGCTGTTTTGTCGCCGTGCTGTTTTGACCGTGCTGTTTTGTCGCCGTGCTGTTTTGACCGTGCTGTTTTGTCGCCGTGCTGTTTTGACCGTGCTGTTTTGTCGCCGTGCTGTTTTGACCGTGCTGTTTTGTCGCCGTGCTGTTTTGACCGTGCTGTTTTGTCGCCGTGCTGTTTTGTCGCCGTGCTGTTTTGACCGTGCTGTTTTGTCGCCGTGCTGTTTGACCGTGCTGTTTTGTCGCCGTGCTGTTTTGACCGTGCTGTTTTGTCGCCGTGCTGTTTTGACCGTGCTGTTTTGTCGCCATGCTGTTTTGACCGTGCTGTTTTGTCGCCGTGCTGTTTTGACCGTGCTGTTTTGTCGCCGTGCTGTTTTGACCGTGCTGTTTTGTCGCCGTGCTGTTTTGACCGTGCTGTTTTGTCGCCGTGCTGTTTTGACCGTGCTGTTTTGTCGCCGTGCTGTTTTGACCGTGCTGTTTTGTCGCCGTGCTGTTTGACCGTGCTGTTTTGTCGCCGTGCTGTTTTGACCGTGCTGTTTTGTCGCCGTGCTGTTTTGTCGCCGTGCTGTTTTGACCGTGCTGTTTTGTCGCCGTGCTGTTTTGACCGTGCTGTTTTGTCGCCGTGCTGTTTTGACCGTGCTGTTTTGTCGCCGTGCTGTTTTGTCGCCGTGCTGTTTTGACCGTGCTGTTTTGTCGCCGTGCTGTTTTGACCGTGCTGTTTTGTCGCCGTGCTGTTTTGACCGTGCTGTTTTGTCGCCGTGCTGTTTTGACCGTGCTGTTTTGTCGCCGTGCTGTTTTGACCGTGCTGTTTTGTCGCCGTGCTGTTTTGACCGTGCTGTTTTGTCGCCGTGCTGTTTTGACCGTGCTGTTTTGTCGCCGTGCTGTTTTGAGCGTGCTGTTTTGTCGCCGTGCTGTTTTGACCGTGCTGTTTTGACCGTGCTGTTTGTCGCCGTGCTGTTTTGACCGTGCTGTTTGTCGCCGTGCTGTTTTGACCGTGCTGTTTTGTCGCCGTGCTGTTTTGACCGTGCTGTTTTGTCGCCGTGCTGTTTTGACCGTGCTGTTTTGTCGCCGTGCTGTTTTGACCGTGCTGTTTTGTCGCCGTGCTGTTTTGACCGTGCTGTTTTGTCGCCGTGCTGTTTTGACCGTGCTGTTTTGTCGCCGTGCTGTTTTGACCGTTCTGTTTTGTCGCCGTGCTGTTTTGACCGTGCTGTTTTGTCGCCGTGCTGTTTTGACCGTGCTGTTTTGTCGCGTGCTGTTTTGTCGAGTGCTGTTCTGTCGCGTTCCCAGAATATTCAAGGCCTGTGGACGACCTCGTTTTTCTCTATGGAACGTCATCACAATCGAATGGCGCCAACCAGACATGTACGTAACCAGTTACTAGTAACAAGTTACTTCTACCTAGTTACTTTTGTCGGTAACGAGTAACGTATTTAGTTACTTTTGTTAGAAAAGGAAGGAGTAGCGTACTTAGTTACTTTTGGGGCCTAGTAACGAGTAACTGTGTCTTGTTACTTTTGAGGAGTATAACGTGTACAACACCATTGAAACAGCCTCGTTTTATTTCTAACCTTAGTATGCCTCTATTGCGACAGAGGCAAATGGGGAAACCCGAAAAACAACTAAACGGTATAAGAGTATTGCCACGTTTATCGATGAACACGTCGGTCGAACTCTACAGCTGGGAATGTTTTTCACCCAGCGAACGGAATAAGGTTCGTTGGTCTAACTTTCTAGAATTGTGTACAGGCCGAATGTAAACCCGGAAGTTGCCAACGTATGAATGCACAGAACCCATTGTCAACTTCGAACTTTAAAAGCAGAGAGAACAAAAGAGAGAAGGGAATCCCAGATCCACCAGCTCTTCCTGAAGCACAACGCTGCCGTTCCTTCGAGCGCGTCAGTAAACGACTAGTCTTCAGCGTCGCCGGAGATGTATTCTCAAGGAAGTGGGGAAACAAAACTGATGAAAACTCCGAGAGGCAGCTGCTGCTTAAGTGCAACGACTACTGAAAAGAAAACAATAAACCACGAGACAAAGGAGTTGTGTATTTGGTCGTCGAAGTAACGAGAATAGTAACTCGCTACTTTTAAGGTAAACTAACGCGTTCCTTTTTTTTTTTTTTTTGAGAATCGGTAACGAGTAACCTATTTAGTTACTTTTAAGCGAGTAATGAGTAAAGGTACATATTAAATTTTTTTTAGGGTAACGTATACATGTCTGGCGTCAAGTCGGCAATTGGTCCCGAGCCCGATGCCGAGCGTCTTTTGATGCGTTGATCGGACACCTGGCCCAGACGAACGCTGACGCACCACTCGTGTCCAATCAGCGTCTTCGCTCGATCTCACTGGGAAGACGTCAAACTTTCTCGTGCGCAGGCTTCAATCATTCTAGGTGGTGCTCCAGCGCTGTAAACGTATCACGTGACTACATGCCCCGCGTGTCGGCCGGCCGCGCCCCTCCCGAAGGTAACGTGACACTCACACGCAATTGGATTGACTCCAACGGCTCCTAGCTTCCACTGCGGTCCAACGTTGAGTGAAATGGAGTACAGAATGGTTTTCAGAGTTTGCAGGCAAGAAGATGCGCGTTTGTGTGTGTGTGTGCGTGTGCGTGTGCGTGTGCGTGTGTGTGTGTGTGTGTGTGTGTGTGTGTGTGTGTGTGTGTGTGTGTGTGTGTGTGTGTGTGTGTGTGTGTGTGTGTGTGTGTGTGTGTGTCACTACAAAGCCTACCAGAGGCGTAACTCATCCATCATCCATCGAGTCTTTCATCGGCGCCAGGCGGTGTGTCAAAGAGTGGAGCCTCCCGAAGGCTAAAGTGGGTGAGAACTTTGCCAGAAGACGACGCATGACGTCACAACAGTCGCTTTCTTTTTTTTGGCTGGGAAAGGGGTTTATTACAAGAAATAAGCAAACATGCCAACCCGTTTGCTGTATAAATAGAAGTTCAGATAGTAGAACAGCCACGTAGCGAAGCGGGTCCTCGGAAAAGTAATTACTGGAGCCGTCCAAATGTCGATCACAATACACGGTCGAGTACAAAGGACCGTGCATTGCTCCCGAATTACGCGACGTATTCCTATTCCAGGGGCTGCGATTTGTCCGTCAGAGTGACACTTTCGAGTCAACGTGTGATTTGAAACTAGTGTTTCGTCTAGGCTCCGAAGAAAATCACCGCATAGAGTTACTGACCTGGCACCAATCACAATGTCACGTGAGCGCTCATCGCGCAGTAATTGAAGGGACCCCAGGTCGAATTCGGCCATCTTTACGAATCAGTGTACGACTCCTCGAACGTTTCGTCGTGCATGTGTCTGGCACTTTTAGGGTCATTGCGAGGATATCCGTCGAGCGATGGTGTTGCCGACAGTCCCTGTAAGCAATTAGTTCAGAAACTTTGGCATCTGCTTCGGACCGCTAGCGCTACATTTTGGCGGAGAATGAGCGTTCGGCGATGCGTAGTTTATTTTTGCGGTGAAAAATACACCGTAAATTTCTAAAGGCTACATTCTGCATGTTTAAGCCGAAAGAAAGAAAAAAAAACTGCAGTTTGACATTGTGCATGACCTTTGATGTACTTATACTGGAGTACTACAGCGCAAACGGTTTGATTTGGGCCCAAACGAATTTTCAGCCTCGTCGCTAGCCGAGCTCCCTTTGTAGATTTGATCAATCGACTTTCCCAAATGCTTTGCGAGAAAGTGGATGCATTGGATATTTTTAGAGTGAGCGCACCAGGCCCGTTTTGTCGGTCTGGCAGATTACCCCCGCAAAATTTTGCACATTTGTTCGCAAGCGACTGTACGCTGTAAATACGCTGCAATTGACCACTGTACTAATGAGTTGAAAGACACACACACACGCACACGCACGAACTTATATTTGCGCGTGAAACCTTTATCCAAAGAAAAAAATAAAAATAGCTCGCTCTTAAACTGGCTTTATCTGTTTCCTGGACCGCAGTTTACAACTTCCCGCAGACAGAAAGGGAGCGAGTAGATTGGAACCGGGTAGTATACGATCCTCACCAACGTTTCCTCCGTGCCGTTGCTTTCACAAGCGATATAGACCCCTTCGAAAGTCACGTGCCGATTATTAGAAGCTCAGAACCACTTCCCAATGGCGGAAAAACTGACAACGTGCAAGTCATTCCGTAAGATAGCAAACGTCGGAGCGCGGCCAACACGACGAGCCGACGAGCCAATGAAACATCGTCGGATGTGCAACGCCACTGCGCTAATCACCTTTTTTTTTGTGGGCTTTTTTTGCCTTCTAATTTAACCAAACGCATAAAATGTGCCGTGACCTTGCTATTTTAGTCTGCCATTAAGCAGGGATTCACCAACTGCCAACGGAGGTTAGTATTTCAAAAGCGGTCTATTAGCAGAACGCCCCTGCAAATAGCGCAGCGGAACCGTAGCAATTTTAGTCGGTACACTATTTACACTATTTAAACTGCCTACCCGGAATTGCCGACGCCATGTTCATTTCTTCTCTAGTGATAATGTACGTTTTAAATTACTATCAGTAAAATTACCCGAACAATGTCGTCGTCCTTTCTTCCTTTTTGTGGCGCCCAAAGTAGGTATGAACCCAATATATTTCTTTCTATTTGATTCCACTGGGACATTTCGAGTGTACGACGCAGTTCTGGGAATGCCGAGTCTCTCATTTTAATTGTTTTACTTTTTGTTTTAGACGCACGACGCTTTAGAGTCAGAACTTAGGAATCTGCTTATTTTCGGTATACATTTCGGCGGTAAATTTTGGGTCTCGATGCCGATTTTGCAAGTGCGAAACGCCAGCAAGCGCCGGCCGTTTATTTGGGTAAACTGTGCTGCCTAACAGAGTACACACATTGTGCACAAGTGCCAGCAGGAGCGAAACTAAAAAAATCAGTTTCGGTTGGTGTACACATTTGATGAAAAGAGGAAGTCGCAGCAATCTTTCTTCTGTTCTGTATAGTATGCGACTCCGCTTTTAGAAAAACTAAAAGTCCACCTTTGTATACGGCATACCCAAGCACTTTAAAAAAATCGGACAATGCGCGCACACAGATGTGCACATATACGTCCGAATTCTTGTCGCACCGGACCACATATTGTCTGGCTCACACATACGGCGTTTTGAGTGTGATCAACTCTGTTGCCTGTAATCGCTTACAAGAGAACACAGGAACGCCATCTGTCAGGTGGCACGGGAACCACGTCCGATCTGCGTATATTTTACGCATCTTTATTTCACCATGTGCTTGAAATGATGGTGAAAATAATATAGAAGACCATTTTTTTATTGATAATGCGCATAAATCTGACCTCACAAACACGGCAAAACCTTCAGTCTAGCTATAAGCAGATCGGAAAGGGTTTCGGGGCTAGCCGATAGATGGCGCTCATGTGTGTTCTCTCGAGACTCGTTATACAAGAGGTTTCAAGAGGTTGCAGCACAGTCGATCACACTCAAGCGCAAATGTGGGGACCAGCCTTGAAAAGTTTAAACGAGCCGCTAACAAAAAAAAAAAAAACAGCTGGGGATAATAGTTACACTAGGCTCGTGCCGCTTTTATATGCTCCCTTTAAGGCTTACGAACTCGGCTCGGGAGTGCCCGCGCATCCGTGTCTCCGTCCAAGCTCACGCAAACGAGACCACAGTTGTTGAACGGCGAGATATACGACACCGCGCGCTTTTGCGGCCGCCCGCCGACGGTAGCGTGACGAGAAGAATTAACCTTGAAACGCATCGAATCGGGATTCAGCCCCATTCCGCGTTTTAGGCAGCAGTTGATCACCTCTTGGCCGTCCACTCACTCGCGAAGAAAACCCAAAGGGCCACAGCATCTAGAATCAGCTTTCTTGTCGCCGCCGCTCGCTGCCTACTGTTGCTGGTGGTTTCGGCCTACCGCTCACAGATGGGGTAGAGGGTAGGGGTCACGCCTGAGTTCCCTCTACAAGAGTCGGTGCGAGCGAGGCGTGCATGACAGGGAGGATAATTTACGGTAGGCTTTAGCGACCATCTCCTTGGGTTTTTCAGGGCCGGTTGTGCTGACCCGTGGCGGCTATACGTGGCTCGATACCATGCTGCGCTGTCTGTATAGTTCTTCAGAACAAAGTGCTTAGCGATATACCCGGAACAAAAATCGTCGGGTCCTTACTAGCCGAGGTACGCACAATACTGTGACACATGAAATAATAATTTGTTGCTATTGCTTGAGCGCATCTGTTAAAGGAAAACAAAATGCAGTCACTCCCAGCGTCGATTGGTGGGCGATATTTACGATCTCGAGATTAGGTAATCGTGAAAGTTCCAGAGTTTCGTATTTTCATATTTTGTACGCACACCGGCAGGGCCTTCGTTTTAAATGGAAGCCCACTGGTTTATTGAAAATTCAATTTCGAGTCACCTGAAACGACAACGAAGTTCGGCTAAATCGGAGGCTTTTCTATTGGGCTCCCGATTTAGGCCTGGTTCACACTTACAGCTAATCCGCTGCCGCCGAAGCGGAATCGGCCGCGGCAATGCACAGTGGACGATACGCCCGGCGGCCGAATTCTTGCAGATTCGCCCGCCGATTCGCAAGTGTGAACCAGGCCTGAAACCTCCATATAAAAATCCTGGCTAACAGATCGTGATCATATCGCTGTTCACAGTGGTCCTGGCCGTCAACTGCCTGGTCTGCAGACGACGGTGAGTTCCCGGAAATGGCATCCAGCACTACACTCTTAAAAAAAAGGGTACTGTAGTATCCTCCTTAAGGGGGTAACTGACTTGCACACAGGGCAACCCCTTTTGGAGGTATCGTTACCCCCTGCATCGAGGGTGCAAACTTACCCCCTGGGTTAGGGTGCAACATTGCCTCCTTTTGGAGGTAACCTTAGTTCCTTTTGGTGTTAAAAGTGCATCCTTTATGGGTCAGCCTTTACCTCCTTTAGGGGGGAATTTCAACCCTTTTGAGAGGTAAGACGACGTAATTGAGGGCGCTGCTTTTACCTCCTTTTGGAGGGAACTATGATTCACTTTGGGGTTGAATGCACACGATGAGGAAAACAGCTCAGAAATCGCGAACTACGAAGAACAAACACGACAGAAAAGTGCTGTCCTGTCATGTTTGTTCTTCGTAGTCCGGGCTTTCCGAGCTGTTTTCTCCATCATGTATAACAGCAACCAACTGGCCCAGTTCACCACCTTATTACAGGTTAAATGCACACTTGATGGAATCACTTTGGAATCACATGACAATGTTTTATTGTGGCTGTCACAAACAAAATGGCATAAAAATCAATGGCATGACTAGACATCTTATAAAAGTTCTAAGATTAAACCACTAAGCGCAATAAAGGCATCTGGAACAACACTTTCGGGGCTCTAGTCGTAGCTAAAGATGAACTAGAGGCAGAATGCAACCAGGACTGCCTCAGCAGGCGACGCGGCTTCGAGATCTCCCTCCATTGCCGCATAGCTGGGCGCCTCAGGATTAATTAGGCTTGAGCTGACAGCCACCGGGTAGATTGCACTGCCTGCCTGGAACAAAAAAATGTGGAAATCATGTGATATGAAGTTGAAACATATCATCCCCAATTTGAAGAAACTGTGAAGAAATATTAGATTTTTCTAAGACGCATTTGGAGCATTTGATGGGCCACTGATTCCAGCATTATAAAGCATCGACCATACTTACCGGACGTGACCAGTTTAACTGTTGACTAACTACCACTGACTAAAATTATCACATGGCGGGTGGTAATCATAGATTAGTAAGCACTTTGTATTCACCGGTCATGTTTAAATTTGTCACCCCGATTTACTTAGGTGACTAACAAATCTTAGTCAAAGGTGTACAACTACTGTAGCAGGTTAGTATATACAAGTGCTGATTGTTGGGCGAGTTGGTATTGTACGTGAAAAAAACATGATGGCGCTTTAAGACAAGGACTGAGGAAGAACATACACCACAGAGCGCTACACCACATTAGCTACTCAGCACCACAGCAGATCCCTATGACCGCCAACCCTAAGTGCCGAACTTCGGAAAATATGCAAATATTTTTGCCGAAGTGCTCTGCCAGATGAAAATTGAATTTGTTTTATTCAGACATGAGAAGAACAGCACACAAGGACGAGAAAACATAAAAAGACCACGCCGAAAAAGACACACTCAAGCGCCTTGTGTGTCTTACTCTAATTTATTTACTCGAAGTATACCCTCAATTTTCTCTGGAAAATGAACGAACACCACACACACAAATAAAATTAAAAAATCAAGAACCTCATTTCAATTGCCCAAATGCGAACAAGAACATCAAAATAATATATCTGACTACGCTTACCTGCAGTTGCGTCCAAGGTAGCAGGCATCCAGTACCCTCGACGAAATCACCCTACAAAGTTGACGCAGTAGGAAAGAAAAATATTCAATCAACTTCAAATAATGCAAACTTAGCCATCTGACTCGCCTATTGCATGATCAGCTTTTAAAAATGCCTGCTCACACGCAGAAAAAGAAATGCCAAGACGATATACTTGCTAGTCTCTCTGCCGGCAATAACGTAATGACCTTATTCAGTAATATACTACTATTAATGTTTGCGAAGCGCACGAATAATTTCTAACTGCCGAATGTCGAACTTCGGCAAATATGTAAAAATTTTGGCCGAAGTAATTTGCCAGATTAAAATTTAAAATTGAATCTATGTTTTATTTAGACATGAGAAGAACAGTACACAAGCACGAAAACAGAAAAAATAACACCGAAAAAGACACACTCAAGCGCCTTGTGGGTCTTACTTTATTTATTTACTCGAAGTATACACTCAATTTTTCTCTCGGAAATGAAGAAACAGCACACACACAAAGTACACATAAAGATCAAGAGCCCCATTTCAAGTGCACAAATGGGAACAAGAAAATCAAAATAAAATATTGCACTACGCTTACCTGCAGTAAACAGTGTTAAGAACTGTCACGAGATGCGTCCAAAGTAGCAGGCATCCAGTACCCTTGACGAAATCACCCTGCAACGTTGCCGCAGGACGAAAGAAATATATTCAATCAACTTCAAATAATGCAAACTTGAGCCATATCTAACTCGCCTACTGAATGATTACTTTTAAAAAACCTGATCACACGCAAAAAAAAAAAGCCAAGACAACACTATAATTGCTAGTCTCTCTGCCGGCAACAACTTAATGACCTTATTCCGTAATATACTACTTTTAATATTTGCGAAGCGCACGAATAATTTCTAACTGCCGAATGTCGAACTTCGGCAAATATGTAAATATACTTGCCGAAGTAATTTACCAGATTAAAATTGAATGTATGTCTTATTTAGACATGAGAAGAACAGCACACAAGGACGAAAACACACACAAAAAAAACACAAAAAAAAGACACACTCAAGCGCCTTGTGTGTCTTGCTCTAATTCATTTACTCGAAGTATACCCTCACTTTTCTCTCGGAATTGAACGAACAGCACACACACAAAATCAACATAAAAATCAAGAGCCCCATTTTAAGTGCACAAACTGGAACAAGAAAATCAAAATAAAATATCGGACTCCGCTTACCTGCAGTAAGCAGTGTTAAGAACTGTCACGAGATGAGTCCAAGGTAGCAGGCATCCAGTACCCTCGACGAAATCACCCTACAACGTTGCCGCAGGACGAAAGAAATATATTCAATCAACTTCAAATCATGCAAACTTGAGTTATATCTAACTCGCCTACTGAATGATCAGAGTTTTAGAAATGCCTGATCACACGCAAAGAAAATGCCAAGACAATATAATTGCTAACCCGCTGCCTGTAACAACTTCATGACCTTATTCCGTAATATAATACTATCAATGTTTGCGAAGCGCACGAATAATTAGCTCAGACATTTCTATTCGGTATTTCAAGGTAACGTGACATTTTACCAAACTATTTATTAAACCTCGTTAAATTAAAAAAAAAACAAAAAAAAACGTTGATATTAAAAATCAGTGTTTAACACTGATTTTTACAAATATCACCGACATTGAGAATAAATCGCGCCGGTTGGCCGGTGCCGCCAATGAATGCCTGATCGACTACTGCTCTGCGGGGAAAAAACAAAATAAAACAAAAAACAGCCACCTTATGAGATTTTCAAATATCTGATCAGATCCTCAATTTAACGTCCGACGCGACACACCAACGGCCCAAAAAAGAGAAAACCTCCTACCCCCTCACGCCTTAAACGTAGGCGACACCCGATTGAAAAGGCGTCTTGCTGCCCGGCTCGCCGAACCGCCGCTCTCCCCCTTCGTCCACCCGCACACACATACACCGGGAAAAGCTGCTGGCTAAGCCACTGGTTAGCGTATGTCAACCTTCTAAATGTGCGCTAGTGCAAGCGACAGTCATTCCTGTTCTTGCTCTTTATGAACTTCGATGGTCTAAACCGTGTCTGCGTTCGCGCCACACACTAATTTTATCGAACGCTCGACGCCTTCAAACGTGCCAACATGTCCGCCAACCCTTTGTCTAAGGAAGACGGGGGTCGCCTTCCCGGGCGGTCATAACCGACGCCAACTGCCGACCGCGCAGAACATTTCCTTACCTGCATACGGAGCACACGACTTGGATCTTCGACCGAAGTCAATGCAGCGCTCTCGGTGACCTCGTAAGAAGAGACTGAACCGAACAGAACAATAAAGAACGTTCCTGCACCGGGACGCCTCCGTCGAACGTTCGAGAAGAAACACCGTTATGCCGTCATGACCGGGCGCGTCGGCGGCGAAGGCGCGGACACTCTTCGGCCGGGCAGGCGCTCTCCCACGCATGCGCGAATAATCACGTGTCATACGAGGAGACCAATTAGCGAACTCGTTTGCGCCTTTCCACAGCCAATCGCAGCGCCCAGGCTTTGGCAGTGCAAAACTGGTGCACCCTCTAGGAGGTAATAGATGCCGCCTTGGGGCCCCTTCGCGGCGAACTTCACCTGGTAGCACCGCATTCTTCGTGTTTGCTGCGCTTGAGGAGGTAAAAAGCGGAGCGCTTTACCCCTGGGCGGGAGGAGGGTGGTAAAGGCGGTCTGTTACCTCCTTTTGGTCCCCTTTTTTCTAAGAGTGTATAGACTATGCTCCGTCGGCTCGGCATGAAACAAATTTGTCAGTAGCCGACGTTCCAACGAGTCCAATCATGGCTCAACCACCTCGAAGGCAGTCTGAGAGTGGGACTGAAAAACTACACTCCCATGATCTTATCGAAGATACCCCTGGACCCTCATCGGCCATCTCCGGCAGACAAATAACGATCCCATTTAAACGGCCACGTACAGACAACAACGAAGACGAACCATTTGGAGATGACAAACATCTTCCTACTCGGAGGGCGACTCAGTCGATGTGGATGAGGACAAGGCTTCATTCACTTTGGTATCTTACAAGAAAAACCGGCCGGCTAGAATACCTGTGGCGCTCAAGCCAGTCACAAGTGAGCAGTCCTTCTGGAGGAAAGATCCCAATGCCGTTGCAAACGAGATCCTCAACATCACAAAAGAAAAACGCTTTTCTAACCGTATCAACAAAGATGATAATATGTATGTTTGCATCGCGTCACTTCAAGCGGCGAACAGGCTCCTGGCAGTGACGTCACTCTGTGCAATTGAAGTGACAACAAGTGTACCCCACTCATACTCTCGGAACCTGGGAAAGATCAAGGGAGTACCTGTGAAGTATACCGACAGTTAGCTGCTAGAATACCTAAAAGATTTCGGAGTCTTCTCTATTCAACGACAACTGTCTTACCGACGACAAGACGACGGTAACATTGAACACCGCAAAACGGAGAGTATCCTTCCTCACTTTCGTCCTGACCGTGAAATGGCCCAGTGCATTTTAGTAGGATTTACAAGTCACCCGGTATAGATAAGTACTTTGGTCCACATAGCAAAGGAACGGCCACATAGCAAGGTTTTGCTATGGCCCCCAACGTTGTAAGGTGTGTGCAGGAGCTCATAGCCACAAAGAATGCGGCTCCAGACAAGAGACAAAGTGCGCAAATTGCGAAGTTGGACATTCTGCTGCATTATCTGGGTGTCTATGCAGAAAAATGGCCTCAAAAATACGGGAAATGGAACTAGTGAACGGAAGGGACAGCCATATTGAAGTGTCGATCTTGAACCCGGACGTAGCACGCCCTCCGCCACTATCCACAAGCCTAAATGGCAGGGTACCAAAAAAAGAAAAAAAAAACGTAACATACCGTGACATCTCGAAGACACCAGGAAGCCAACCGAAGGAAAACTAAAAAAAAATAATAAACCCCAACTTGACAGTGCATCAGCCCCACCAGATGCGGTGCTTCCAAATCAAGATGCGCCATCCCCAAACCCACTGAGTCCAGCTCCAGTGTGCGCTTCATCTGCGCCTCGAAGAAGTCGGCAAGAACAACGTGGAGACGTTGAATTACTGACCCTCCCTATGCTTTACGCTGAGCTATAAGCGGTTTTTAGCGCTGTTCCTGACACCAGAAGTCTCCCGGAAGCTCAAGCTTTGTTAATGATGAAACCACTCATTAAATCGACGTGTTTAACGGTGAGTGGGCAGCTGATGACTGAGGCTTATAAACGTACATCGATATTTTAATGGAACGCAAACGGATTACGAAACAAAAGTGGTGATTTCAGACAGTTTATAGGTAAATTTAGCATTCCAATTCTGACTGTACCAGAAGCCCGCGTAGATATTTTGTTTCAACTGACGAACTATGCACTCTGTACGACCAGAAGACCTAAGTCGGTGTTTACTTAGAATACGCAAGGATTTAACTTCAAAATTTCTTTGCTCCTCAACTTCAAATGTACCAGACTATGTTGCTTGTCAAGCACGCACATGAAGGATGACACTTACTGTTGTGAGCATATACATAGAGCCACAAATTCCAGTTGCAAAGGCTGAATTTAACTCGTTGTTCAGACGACTCACTGCTCCATATGTTGTGTGTATAAATTTTTACGCCCACCATACACTTTGGGCTAGTCTTCATTGTTCCAAGAGAGGAAACTGATTGAGAACATTATTGATCACTATGATATAAGCATCCTCAATGATGGCTCACCAACGTACCTGAAAGGTGTCAACTATGGCAGTTGCCTTGATCTCACACTGTGCTTTCCAGACATATCTTATGATATGTACTGTGGCACAGATATAGACACACGTCGCAGTGACCGTTACCCAATACTCATTCACCATCCCCGGTTAACATCGCAGCAACCCTGTCACCGAGTACCCTACACAAACTGGAAGATGGTTCGTTTTCTGAACACGAGGCAACTCGAAGAGACCTGGACAGTTAAAGAATTCAAAAAGGTTATCAGAAGAAATCTCACCAAGGCCACTAAAATGTGCCTGCTCCGAGAGGTTGTGCTGGTGTAAACAGTGAATACGAGAAGCTTCGAGGTATCCGCCGCAGAACTGAAAGACGATATCGGAGGTCAGGAAAAGCAGAGGCCTATAGAGAGGCACAGTGTCTCTGCACTAAAATGAATTGGCTTTTAGAAAAGCTTCCTAAACCACGATGGCGAACGCTTTGTGCAACATTTTTTTCCTTTCACTCAGGTCAAAATGGTATGAAATATAGTGCGCTCTTTGAAATCCCCAGTTAAGCGAAGACACCTTTCCGAGCTTTGGCCCTGCCACGAGGTACTTCCAAAATAACAGTGGCGAATGCGTTTTGCATTTCGCTTACACAACCGGGGGCAGCGATGTCCTCTTCAGAGTACAGCGCGTCACGGGAGGCCGCAGAGAAAAAGCATTGCCGAAGTGATTAACTCGAATAACTCATAACTGGACTGCGATTTCAGTACTCGTGAACTAGATGACGCACTGAAAACAATTTCTAAGCGCACAAATCCTGGTCATGACCAAATAACAAACGAAGCACTTGCAAATCTTGGTCCTGGAACAAAGGCAAACCTTCTAGTCATATTCAATGAAACCTGGAAACGTTTCTTTACTGAGGTGTGGGAAAACTCCAGCTGCATTAAAATAATTTCGCCTAGAAATTCTCACTAGCTGTGTCGGGAAGCTCGCGGAAAAGATGGTGCACTTACGTCTGCAATGGTGGTTCGAATCAAATCGTGTGTTACCAGAACCAATGACTGGATTTCGCCCACGATGATGCACGACGGAGTCCGTCCTTGATTTTGTTACGACCATCGAACAGGAGCGCAAATCTGGAACTTAACCATTGCGGTGTTTTTAGATATTCATCGTGTCCTACCTTTTTTTTTATCCCTTCATTTTCTCTATACCATCATAACTTCCTTCTTTTCACTTTCAAGTTATGGAGTTGCCGGGCCGTTTCTAAGGCTGCTAATCCCGCCACTACCTTCATTTATTTTTTCTCACTCGATTCGCCTTCCACTATCTTAGTTTATCATAGTTCATCATCTTAGTTCATAAAATTGTCGTATGATGCTTATTTCACACATTGATATCATTACGATTGCTGCCTGTGTCAAAACCGACTAAAACCGCCGTTATGTATTTCCTATCGCACTTGCGTTATCGCAACCAGAATCAGCCGAAAACAGGCGGCAACCACTAATTTTAGAAAGATTACACGACCACCCCACAAAGGCTACACGGCCACCCATAACCGCAGTTGAGTGTAAAGTCAGACTTCACCGCAGTTAAGCGTTCTCGGGTAACTGGGGTATAACAACCCAGCTGGTTCTTACAGCGCTTTTTTTTTTTTCATTTGTCTTTGCAGTTATTAGAACTGTGTGCTCATTTACTTCGCAGAATTGCCAACTAATTAACACATAAACAAACGAATGAATGAGCGACTTCCGACGACGCAAAACAATCAGGGGATAAGTCAAATACCCTCAACTATCCCGACGACCCCGTCGACCCGGTGAACGGCGCTCACGCGAGTCATCCTCGGGACCATGTAGCTATAGGTTTCCGCGTTCGAGATCTTCCCCCCCCCCCCCCCCCCCCCCCCATTAAAACGAAAAACAGGGCTTTCGTGTAACGAACTATGAGCCAGGCTGCAGATTGCCGCGCCGCGAAATTAAGGATGCGGGCACGCTCACGCGAGTCCGTCGGCCGGAAGTCACGGGCGAAAAGGAAGGAAAAATCCAAGCAAAAGCACCGCTCCGGTGAAGAAGCCGTGCCCGCGACTGCCTCGGGGGTGGCAGCGATTGCTCTTCGCCCTGCGCGTGGAAGGAAGGCCGCGCGCGTCAGCGCTCTCCTTGAACTCCGTTTTCTGTTGGAGACAGCCGAGCGGAGCGCCGCTCATCGGACGCGGAAGTGGGGCAGGGCGGCTGTGGGCTCTCGATTCCAGGGTGGTGAGCCCCTGCTCGCACTGGCTGAACTGAGAGCGCGCTAGGACGTCAGAGTGGCGAGCTCTGTTCGGAACGGTCAGGGGGTACACGCATAGGCTAGCCGCTTTTGTCTCTACGCACTGATTCTCGCCAACCAGAGCGAAGATTAGCGTTGCCCGCTCCTCGTGCAATGTCTCGCGTTCGAACGCCAGACACCGACGTTCGGGGTTCGAACGCATCCGAACAGTGGGTAGAGACAAAAACAGCTAGCCCTCGCGTCTACCCACTAATCCTTCTAATCAGAGCTCGACGCCATGACGACCCCGCGCGCTCTCCTCTCCCCCTCTCCCTCATGGTGAAACTGGGTCGTTTGTATCGAATAGACCGATCTCACCAGCCAGTTTCTTGACGCTACCGCTGCCGGCATGCATCGTGGGAACTGGAGTATTTAGTATTTCTGCAAGCGCAACAACCCTGGTGCGGGTCGGCACGAGCAAAGCACGAGAAGGCACGGACTGTCTCGTGCACTGTTTAGAGAGTCTCAAGTAAGAGTCTGTTCAACTGCTCGCCGGTTTTACGTGTTTATGAGCGCCATTAAACTGCACACTTTTGCTGTGGCTCTATGGGGCTACAAGTGGTTTTTGAAAGTAACTCCGGTTATAAACAGCCCTGGAGATGCTTGAATATTTTACGCGAAAAATAAAATAACACTTTTGTTTAAATAGCAGTTTTGTTGCGGTAGGATGAGTATTTTCTAAACGCAAAAAAGGGTATAATCCGCCGTTTCTAACGCCGCCATTAAATTGCAAATGCTCTCCATGGTTTGAGCTGAGCACACTCTTACTTGAGGCTCTCTATAGTACTGCCGCCTGCCTCCTGTGAACTGCATTAATGGCGGCGTCACGCATGCGTAGAACGCTTATTGAGATTGGTCTATTTCATACCGTGAATATTTCGGGCTTGTTTTCTCGGCCTCAATTTTGCTTACATAATACCAGCGTATTGGAGCTCTCAATGGAGAATATATCCTTCATTACGACGGCATACCGACTATTGATAGATATATTTTTTCTTTCATGTCGGATCTGTCTTTCAAGCAGCTGTGACATCGTGTAGGTTTTACGGATCCCCGAAGTCGGCTCGTCACTTGGCTTTCCTCGACTCGAACTCGCCTTTGTTTTGAGATTATTGTTCGCTGCTCGCTCAATATTCACACGTAAAGCATCACCTGTGTCAGTTGTTTCGGGGACATGGTTACTCTGACGGGGCTCTTGATACGCCGAAGTATAGTACATTTGTTGGACGTTGTCTTCGGTAGCATTTCAAATCAAATCAAATCAAATCACCTTTATTTTGCCACAAACCGTACATTTGTGACAAGGACGTTGGGAAAAAAGCTGCGTGATTGCAGCTTGACAAGTTACAACGCCCCCACGGCTAGAGCGGACGAGATATAAAATAAATATACATATACATATGCACCTACTTATGGGAGAAAAAAAAATAACAAGAAAACAACATGTTCTTTTCGAAGATATAATTTGTGTTTAAGAACAAGATATACATATTACGCATGCATATGCACGTGGGGATAGTTAAGCACACAGACACTTAAGTTTATTTATCATAACAAATCACGAGCCATTCCACTCTGTGAAGGTGGATGAGCAGAAGCTGTTTAGCACACGCCACAGACGTGACACAGCATTTTGAACAAAGGTACGAACACATTTATTGTCTTGATCGGTGGTCATCGTGACGAAAGGTACGCACATACATTTATTCCTGTCTTGATCTGTAGTCATTATTTCGCGTGGACGACTATCGCCGCCCCGAGGAGCCGGAGGAAACTAGACACGCGCGACGGGACCACCACCCGGCGGAAAGTGGACACGCGCGAAGAAACCGCCACCGCGGGAAAGAGGAAGGAAACCGGGCACGCAAGCGCTTGGAACGACGACAAAGAACGGGCGGTGCGAGCGTAAACATGGCCGACGCGGGTGGCACAGTGGCAAATCTTCGAGAAACTTTTATTATCTACCTTAAAGTCTACTCACCTTGAAAATGGTGCCTATTGATAACTAATCTACTGAATATACCAACTGATAAATTACCCAAGCATCAAGGAGAATGCAGGGAATGGTGTTCCACGCGCCGCACGTGCCGGCGTCTGCAGCAATAACTGTTCTAAATCAAAACGCGCGTGCAAGATGCGCATCTTGCAGGCGCGTTCGTCAACGCTTTATTTTGGTTATTTACTTCGAATCTTTTATACGGAGAAAGCGTGCGCGTGCGGCACGTGTGGCTATGCGAGCGTAGAGATTTGTTGACGCACATAAAAAACTCCACAGAACCCTAGCCTTAAACAGTTTCGCTGTAAAACTAGAAGTGTTTAGGAAAGCAGGTGGCTTGTGTCTGAGTCTTTCAAAACTAAAGTTTGTTCTGCAATGGGGAGTGCGCCCAGGGTGCCAATGACGCGATGGATGTTCTGATTGGTTTCTTTCTAATTTTGCAACATCTAGAATAATTCTAAGGTTTTCTTTTACCGACTGTTTATAAGTTGCAATTAGTCTATTTTAGTGTTGTGCCAAATACTCAACAAACGTATTTAAGATATAACATACTAAATACCTATCTGAAAATGTATTTAGAGTAGTATTTAGGTTACTTTTACTACAAACCATCTTCAAATACTTTGAAAAAGTAATTGAATTACATACGAAGGTGTTCGGCAAGTAGGTTCCAAGCTGGTAATATGAGAATAAAGAAGTCAAAATGGGGTGCTACTTGCGATGACTTCTCAGCAAGCCATATCCTGCTGTGATCTTTATAAATTTCAAGAAGCGACTTAGCTGGTGGAATTGAAGTTTACTTTGAAATAATTCGGGACAGGCAGCATAATGGGTACCGAAGTATCTTAGGAACAAGGGGGACTCACGTATTGTAGGCATGTCAACTGGCGTGCTTCAGTTTGGCGGCAGGCTCGGTTCATGACGCATTCCGCAATACGTTCGTAACATGCTCTGACGCGATTCGGCGAACTTGACACTCAGTCCGGCATTGCATATCCCTAACAGTCGAACTAGGCGTTCATCAGGCAGCCAGATGTGACGATGAATACGCGATTGAACGACAAACGTGCACGCTCAGGAGAAATATCTGCTAAAGGACAGCAACCTCTGCCGTTGATCAACCCCAAGAGCGACTATTTTGTCTCGCCAAGGGCGAAAAGGAGAGCCTGTACCTTCAAACTGTCGAAGAAATATTAGGAAGATCAAGAGGGAAACAGAAGTAACACAAGAGAGCGTTCACGAAACCGCTTTTAATCCCTGGCTCCACCTGGCGGAAAACTCAGTTGGAGGACTCTGAGAATGAAACAATGTGCGCCTTCGGAAAGATATAAAAGAAGCGCTTTTGAACAAGCTTACGAGCCAAAGTTAATCCACAATAGGAAGACAAGCGACTCTGGGGAAGCCCAATCTAGATCACTGAAGCTCAATAGAGCCAGCAGGATCTATGGCTTCCTTCGCCGAGGAAGTGTTCGCGCTCACTTGAAAACGTGCTCGCGCATTTTCGTAGATAACCCCCTGAACCGGCAATTTCTGAAAATGGTTCACTCTGACTTTACCGAGCGTTGATGTCACAATCCTCTGCTGACGGAGCCGCTCTAGCTTCAGACAAAAGGTGTAAAACCCAGATGACGTCACCAGCCCTTTGCTGGCCCCAAGCAAAATGTGCCTTTCAATAACAACTTAAAAAAAACGGACAGGAGGACACATAAAGACGGGCGTACTTGGGGCTATCCATTTGATATTTTTGTTGGCATTTGGAGACTGCGTTTTGCTCGTGCCTTGTTCTCTGCCCTGTGCTTCGTCGGTTGCCTCCAATTCAGCAATCGGTTCAGCTTTGCCCTGGGGTCTGACGATCCCTAGTTCCGTAGATTGCTCCGGCGACAAACATTTTCGAAGGTTGAAAAATGTCTTAAGCGCCATCATGACGTCAAAGTTAAAAAATGTATTTGAGATACTGGGTACAAGATACTGAGGTATGTAATTGGGATAGAGTAGAAAATGCTCTAGACAAAATGTATTTGCAAGATACCAAAATACTACTAAAAGTATTTGAAATACAGTATATGAGTAAAGTACAGGGTGTCACAAAAGAAAATTTACACGGTCTTTTTTACCGCAAAAATAAACTAGGCATCGCCGAATGCTCATTCTCCGCCCAAAGGTAGAGCTAGAGGTCACAACCAGATGCCAAAGTTTCAGCCCGATCTGATAAATTAATCAAAAGTTATAAGTGACTTTCTGAAAATTTCAATGGGAAAATGGCGGCCGACGGAGTTTTCAAACACATGGGGCTCTATGGCACCAGAAACCGAAAACGGGCAAAAATGGGCTCCTTTTTCCCATTGAAATTTTCAGAAAATCACTTATAACTTTTGATTAAGTTATCGGATCGGGCTGAAACTTTGGCATCTGGTTGTGACCTCTAGCTCTACCTTTGGGCGGAGAATGAGCATTCGGCGATGCCTAGTTTATTTTTGCGGTAAAAAAGACCGTGTAAATTTTCTTTTGTGACACCCTGTATTTAAGATAGGCACAAGTCTGGTCTATTTGAATACATTTTAGATACATCAGTGATTTTATGTCAAAAAAGGAGGAAGGGAATAGTGATCCCGAGGAACGTTTTCAATTATCCTGACAGCTTTTTTCTTGTAACAGCCGCAGCTTGATTATTTTTTTTTTTTTGCAGTCGTCCCCCATATTAGATGGGAATAGCAAGGGTGGAATAGAGAAGAGAATTGTAAACAATTTTTTTAATGTTAACTGGAAGCAGATGATTGTACTTATTCATTACTCCCACCCACAACTCTGAAAAGTTTCTGCAGAATATAGTTTACATGAACATTCCAAGACATATGTTCAAAAAACGTGACGCCTAGTTTTAATATTCTAAACACACGCTATTAGCGGTGAGATGTTTCGGTGGCGCCCTCGTTCGGTTGCCTTTCGTGACGTCATTACCTTGTGAACAAGTTCGATGGTGTTTGTAATAGGCATGGTGGAAGCCTAAAATCATAGGGCTCTCAAAGAAACATTGCCAACACCGTCAAAATTGAAGTTCTTACATTCCTTTTATTTCTGTCGATGAGACATCCTTTGCTGACGTCATAGTCAGCCTTCGGCCAATTGTGGTGGGCCGACCACAGCGACGCTTTCGTTCGCTCACATCGCCACTGTGTTCCGTAGAACACAGAAGTTCCGTGAGCTGGTCTCATGGGTTCCGCGAACACCCAAGTTGCACCTTCCCCTCTCCCCCCCCCCCCCCCCTACACTGCAGGCTAAACGGCATGACCGTGCAAAGCGCCTTCATCTCACTTTGTACTGACATCGCGATTGATATAGCGGAGATATATGGGAAACAACACGAGCAAAATTGCCTATGATTGTGCTTGGGGGGCAGGGGGGGGGGGCAGGGGGGGGGGAGGGGGCAGGGGTTTCGCGGCAGTTTGTGAGGCTTACTGGGGTTCCGTGAGACCAAAGAGTATGAGAACCCCTGCTCTATGGTACTACTATCTCTAGTATCAGGATGGTGTTGACTCGGATAAAGCTGTGATTATGCAATTAGAAACAGAAATAACACCAAATGCATTATGCCTCATCGTTTTAACACAGACTTTATCAGCGCAGGGTATAGCACGAACATTCTTTTGGGTTGGGAAGGGGGGGGGGGGGAGGTTAATTCGGGAGTCCATAATGACAAAGACAAAATGAGGATGTTCCTAGAGGACACAACGGCAGAAATGAATTAAACTCCATACCTGTTTTCGAATCGTCCGAACTTTCTGCAACCCATGGGTGGATTTAAGGGGGAGGCGATCATTTTCCTTAAGTTTCCGAGTAATCCCTTTTTAATAAATGAGTGACATTCACTAGCATTTTAAAGGAAGAAATGTTTAGTTTTGGGTTACATCACAAATATCAAGCCCACGAAACAGATCATCTGTAACGTCACCTTCCTTCGTTACGTCATATCTCTGCAGCAACCCCCCCCCCCCCCCCCACCCCCCAAAGCCTAACCTATAACTCCGCCCCTGCTATAACCAAGGCATTTTTTTAGAACGGAAGCACATGGGTGATCGTATCATATTGAACTTAAAGGAGATGCTACAAGTTATATACATATGGACACTTCGTGTTCGTTCCTTACTAACGTATTATACTTGTCCGAAATGAACGTTGAAGGCACTGGGTTGTTTGTTATGCACGTGTATTTACAGGTTCCTTAAAAGTTCTTGAAAAGTGACTTTTTGCCATTGGAAAGTGATGCCGTTGAGTACCACGTGCCTAAACCTGCAGCGTTTTCACGGTTAAAACGAACGCTCTAGCTTTTATCGGGTGTTACCAAGAAATAAAACGACTTGGACAAGAGGCCGGACTTTATAAATTTATTTTACGATCGATATAACATCGCCTCCGATAAATGAAGTTCTTACAAAACATACTGGCACACTAGCTGTGCTCCGCCAAAAAAAAAAAAAAAAAAATTGGAAACAGATTGTTTTGTTTTAATAAAAAAAATGCGTCCAGAATCGACGCTTTAAAAAAGAAAACTGGTTCTCATCGAAAACAAAAAAAGAATTGGGCGGGTTACTACTTTTGTTTTTGTTTTAATGCCCTTCATAAACTTCCTCAACTTCTAGGATAGCGCTAGATTCCGCGCATTGCCAACGATGCCGGCTTTATAAGCCACTAAATAAAAAGCTGCACTTAAAGTACCGGCACTTCATTCCCAGATCTCTAATGGCCACTGCCATTTTGGTGCGTTGTACAGGGCAGGGCGCAAATGAACATCGTTAAACGATTCAAAAATGCGACTTCATTAGCTTTTTTTTAAAAAAAAAAAACATATATACGTTGTCAGGACGCTTGGGTGGTATCGTTCTGCTCTGTCGCGAACCGTTTTAACATTCCAATATTACGGAAAACCGTTTCCTGCGATATGAATGAGGTTTCAGATAACTGGCAACAATGATTTTAAGCACCAAGAAACCAAGATATCTGAAATGTTCTCGTTTCTCATCTTTGGTCAAATTCACAGAAGAAAAAAGCGCACGTTGAACGGAGCTGCGCACGCTCCAGATTTCGAGGAACATCCTCTTCCACACCTGCTGCGACGCCCAAACCCCTGCGCCGCCGAACAAAAATTTATCTCAAGCGCGCTCGCAGAGAAAGGCGCTACTACTCTACGAATACGCGAGAAATCGCGCGTCGACATTAACGAAGAGGCGAGTGGCGGCGACTACCGTGTATAGGCAGGACGCGGAACTCGGCTCCGGGAAAGCGATCTTGATAAGCGCCCTCTATACGTGACCTTGTTTAACTCTCCGTTGTTGTTGCTGTTGATGTCCCCCCTCCGGGTGGATGCTGTCTTTCCTCGGCAAGAAAAAAGGCCCCTTACTCGATCGGAATAGCGATAGGCAGCAGACTCTCAGGGGTAACCACCAACATCCTTTCGCAGGAATTGGAGTTCCGTAGCTCGTGCAAAAGAGGCAGCACCTATGGGAGTAGGCACAGTAGGGGTTCACTGAAGTCGAAACTTTCCGCGGTTGAGAGGGAATAGGAAACAAAAAAAAAGTTGTAAGCGACCCTTCTCTTCAATATTTTGCACTGTAGCAGCTCTAAATCAGCGGTCCTTTGGACGGCAGCGCCAAAGAAACAGGGACGAAGAAGTACACACCATGGCGTACTCACAACTGAATGTTTCTGAAAAAAAGAGCTAATGGCTGCTAGAATAAAGAGAACAACTCATTATATGTCAGGCGTAGTGACGGCGCACTGACACACGTGCTCTCTCCTTGCTGTCTAATGAAAACAAGGCCTCAAAAATTTCTCGGGTGGTTTTGTCTGCGTGATTTCCGAGAATTGTTGCTCTTTCCGATTCCGGGTCGCGTGGGCACCAATCGCAGTGCACTGCCCGATTGCCCGAAGGGGACTGTCTCAGGGACCAGGCATGCTCTCTTGCCCTCTCGTTGATGCATCTCCCTATCTGCCAAACGTACGATTTTTCACAACTCATGGGAATGTTGTTCACCACAGATACCTCATAATCTACGAACTGCTTTGCGTGCTTCTTTTGGCACAGCTTGACATCTTCTGCTTCTTTATTTATTTTTTAACACAAATTAGACAGCTTATTTGGGGCAGAAAAACACTACCGGCACCTCGAAGGGTGAATTCCCCCTTTTATAAATTGTGGGACAGATTATGAACGTACGGGATTACCGCCGGTCTCGCTTTGTTCATAGCTGGAGTCATTGTGTCCTCTCTTTTTTCAGCTTAGTAACGAGGGTATTCGCTACCTACCCGAAAAAGCTATCGGGGTATCCTCCGCGTATAAGACGGTTCACCCGCACCCGACATGATGGCAAGACTTTGCCAGCGAGGCTCTCATCAGGCACGGCACTATACCCCTTTTTACAACTTTGGAATGAGCAGAATTGAACGGCAAGACCCCTTTCTATGCTCGCAATTGATATTTCCAGCACACATGGTCAGTTTCAAAGTTAAGGCTTAAATTCAATAACTGCAGCATTCCCTCCGTCATAGTTTCACGAGGGAACTTCAATTCATGTGAATTCAAGAGGAATCAGTTTAGTGCATCGTTCATCATTTCTACGTCGACGTTAACAAACTTCGGAGCGAACACCAAGTAATCATTTACATAACGATAAATTGCGAAGTTCTCTATTTGTACAATGTCGTTGCTTACTGCCTTATCACACTCAGCCAAAAACAAATATCGCACAGTACAGGCGCGACGCGGGAGCCGATACAAATCCTTCGCCTTTGGACGTAAACACATTCCCCAAAAGCCACAAAGGTAGATTCGAGATAGCACCCCGGTAGCCCAATGAAAGATTCCACGCCTATACGCCGCTCGAATTTCTAAAGCTGATCTCATCATATTCTTCAATACACTTCCTCACCGCTGGGAAAGGCTTATCACGCGGAATGGAATAAAAAATGAAAGCCGTTTACAGAGCGCAGCTCTTGAGGAGGAACAGGCAAGGGTACTGAGGGGAGCGTATACCCCTCCTCGATCCTCCTCACCTCCTCATCCTGCCTGCTACTCCTCCCTCCGAGCGGCGTCTGCGTCGCCGTCGCCGTCGGCGTAACCGTGAGGTTAAGTGACCCTCGTGACCTCACGGGGGTCACGTGACGTGACCGGGGTCAGTTGACCTCACGGTTACGCTCACGGCGACGGCGACGCCGCTCAAGCCGCAAACGGGAGCCTAAGAGCTGCGCTCTAAAAGGTCCTCCACGTCAATAGAAAAGCCTCCGCACAAAACCCTGGTCGCATTTCACCAGATGATCAATGACTGCCTTCGAATTCCTCACCGAAAATGGGTCGAGCAAATCAAGACCCGTCAACTGCCTACTTACGAATCACCCCAGTTCTTTCTGCCACGTGTCTCTTTTGGTTACTATTGCGGCCCTATACAAAAGACCGTCCGCGGACAGGTTCGAAGCATGTACGAAGCTTCGAAGACGCTTGAGGGGAGTGTCCACAAAGAAACTCCGTGTTTCTGGTACGACGTATGAGCAGTATTGTCTGTGGCTTAATGGCGTAAACTGAGGCTTATACCTCGAAGGTATACTGTGCATGTTGTCTATTGCAGATATGCATTTGAAACTGCCAATTTTCAGGCTTTTGTAACCTCCAGATTTGTTTTTTTTTATTGTGTACTTTGAATTAACGTATTTTAGTAAGACTTGACTACCGTTATTGTAACCGAGAAAAACTAAAATATACGAATAAAGTTATAATTTAAGGAAAGGCTTGTTTATGCATGCTAAGCCAAGCCTTCTGCTATCACTGGAAAACTTGTAACGGTCCTCCATGCTTCTATGGCATGCTTGCCAGTTTTTAAGAGAGCTGTGGTCGGAACTAGGAATGGAATGCAGGAACCGTGCACATCTAATTCAGGCCCCGACCAGGGCGCCCCTAGCGGCAAACGGGTCCGTTTCATCGGGGAACTTCCTTGGAACTTCTGCCAGTCGCTGCGTTGGTTGTGCGTTGTAGCGGGTTAGCGCTGTAATTTCCAAGGTAGCTATTCCGCACTAAGAAAGCCACAACAATTGATGCGGCAAACAATAGGCGACCGCCACGACGCGGCCGGCATAGAAAAGGTGCGGATCTAATTCAAGCCCCGACCAGGGCGCCCCTAGCGGCAAACGGATCCGTTGCATCGGGGAACTTCTGCCAGTCGCTGCGTTGGTTGTGCGCTGTAGCGGGTTAGCGCTGTAATTTTCAAGGTAGCTATTCCGCTCTAAGAAAGCCACAACAATTGATGCGGCAAACAATAGGCGACCGCCGCGACACGGCCGGCATGCTCGCTTCCCATACTTCGGACTATCTGACAAATTGGGAGATACTAGAGCTCGGGGTATGGTAAGCGCAGAAAAAGACCGGACCTGTGTTTCAGCTCAGAATGCCCGCGGGTATACATAAGGTTAGCATTTTGCCATCTCTGACTAAATTGTACCATCATCGCCTTTTCCCTTCTCTAAAAAAGAACCGACTCCTGTTCCGGTGCAAGCCGCCCAAGGTATTGCGGCGGCGTTGCTTTGTTGCGCGGAGAAGGACCGCGTTATGTAAGCGAAGTTCCCTTGAACCCGTTTTATACACCCCTTGCCTAGCTCAGGGATGTCACTCCGAAAGGTTGCGTCGTGCTGTGCGGTGCACAACGGCTGTCTTTAACGTAGAATACGTCAAAACTGAGGCTATGCGTATAAAAAGACAACACAGAAAAGCGACACGAAAAAGAGACGAGATAAAAGGCATACAAGTGACGTTTTCAGCGTGACGTCGTCAGCGTCACGTGGCAGAGTCCACGTGATTGTGTCACGTGGACCGCGTGATGTAACACAGAGTGAGTATGGAAGTTTCGGTATAAACACTGTCGCTCCGACGTCAACAACCCTATTAGCGGCGAGATCTTTTGGTCGCTCCCTCCTATGGTTTCCTCTCGTGACGTCATTACCTTACGAACAAGTTCGACGGGTTTATAATGAGCATTGTGAAAGCTTGAGCCTCACACCTCACAAAATAGCAACGAGGCTTCCGAGTTGGCCAAACACGTGTCCCAGTGCGTTGATCGTTGTGTTGTGTTACAAGATACTGTGATTCTGTGTAAGGAAAGATACGCCTATAAACGTCTAGAGTCGTTGATGATTTCCAGGAACAGTGGACGTTTCAGCAATATGTCCGTGGCACTTACCAACCCTATTAGAACGTTTCTTAACACTTAATATTTCTTCCTTTTACGCATTTTGGATCAGTGTCCTCAGTTCGGCTACCGGCCGGGGGGAAGGGGTCTGGGTGAATTGTTTATCTTGTTGGTTCCTTTGTGTTGGTTGCTTGTAACACGACTTTTGAATTTTTTTGATTGGGCTAGTTGGTACGTATTGGACATGATTAAAATAGCCCGAATTTGACAAGGACAAAAAAGGCACACGTGCGACAGGACTGGTTGCTTGCCTTTAGAGAGTACGTTGGGTCTTTCAGTGCTTCCTTGTGTCCTTACAAACTAGTGTCCTCCTGTCGGTCGCCAGGGTGCTTTGCGCTTTTGTGCTTTGGGTCTTATCTTCCACGGTTGTGACCCCAGGCAGCGTGTGTGTCCTTGTGTGGTTTTGGGCCTGTTCAAGGATATGGTCTGGAAAACAAATCTTTAGCTGCGTTCGGAGTTGCGTGTCTGTCCGTCCTTTTTTATCCCTTCGCTCCAGGGTTACCCTGTCTATCCTTAACCAGCACACCTGCCTACTTGCTTTAATCAAAAATGAGAACGGAAATGCATAATTGCAATATTGAACAAAAAGCGCACACTTTTATAAGCATGTTTAATGTATAAGGCTGAAAAAAAAACAAAAAAAACGCTATCGTAAATTTTTGTTTTAGGTGTCAGCGGACCTTTTGCAAAAGGTGTTCTGCCCACGCGCGCGCCTTCCCTGAACTGCGACGAAGACTCGAATTAAATGGGTACGGAAATAAAATGACGTGAGCGCAAGTTCTCTACCTCTCGCTTCAAAGTCGGCCTGCGAGAAGAGCAATGCGTATCGCGCTCGTGACGTCAATAGTTCTCACACTGTCAAGGTCACGGTGGTCAAGGGTACTATAGTTGCGAGCCTTGCCGCTTGGTGGCGTCAACGGGTGTAGGAATAAATGGTCCCGGAACTAAAGGTCCCAAGTCGAAGGTAGGAAAAAACGGTCCCGTAAGAAGATTGTTATGAAACGAAGATATACCATGTAATACACTTCATCCGTTATGCAACCAGTGATTTCCTGGTGGAGTGAAGGATCTCGTCTATATTTTGAGGCCGGTTACTTTGAAGAAAGTGTTCGGGCATTGAACTTTATTCAAAATCGTCAGAATATTTTCGAAATGAATACTGTTCAACAGTTATCTCCTAACTGTTAATTTAGTGACGGATTCATATCACATGAGCGAATCATGTTTGAGCGAACAGCGACATTTGAGCGCATTGACGTTTTAGCGAATAGCGGGGACGCGTGTTAACCCCCCCCTGGCTAGTCATACTGTTGAAGCCATGAAACTCGAATTGCTTCCAACTCGTCATGACGCGTGGCGGTAGCACATATAACGAGCGAAGCTCGATGCCTCTATAGGTGCGTTAGGTTTCCATAGCGCAAAACATTTCTGAGCTTCCCAGAAAAATATAAAAACCGGTCGAGTTCGTGCAACCGGCAGCCTCGAAATTCGGCGAGTGTTATTGAATTTTAACGGATTTATCCTAAAAGGCATAAGCCACATTGACGATATTTATCTGGGACCATTTTTTCCTAGTTTGTACTTGGGACCATTAGTTCCGGGACCATTTGTTCCAGGACCATTTATTCCGGGACCATTTATTGCGGGACCATTTATTCCGGGATCATTTGTTCCGGGACCATGTGTTCCGTTTCCCGGCGTCAACGCGTGACAATCTCGCCTTGTAGTAATATCCGAGGACTGTGCGCCCTATGGCCTTTACATGGGCTATGTTCCAAATCTTACCCGAATAACCTGTCTCCTACGTCAGCGGGTAATATCACGTGACGTCGCGAGTAAATGATCCGCGACTCGATTTTAGAACGGCCGGGATAAACACCTGGATACTACGAGGATTGGCTTCGTCTTGGGCTACGGCAAAAAGAAAACACAGCAGCGATGGCAGAACATGGCAGACGATCCTTTTGAATCATGGAGAAAGCACTCGAAGGCTCGAAGAGACGATAATATTAATGACGACGTGGTGTTTTCTGAGGTGAATCCACCAGCTCCTTTTACTCACCTTCCTTTTGAGCTGTATATTAAGATCAAAATTACATACTCCTTCCAGTTATACATCGAAAATTTGTTTTTATTAATCAGCGCGATCGCTGTAATTCTAGTCCAGATGCCCTAAGCACATATATTCCACTCATTGTAATTTGCACCGATTACGTTTTGCAGAAACTGCATCCACACGCGGTGTAGCGGTACAGCGCAGGGGGCTTTCTCAAGAATGATATGTAACTTACGTTCGCTTTGACGCGAATATGATTACAAAATCACAAAGAGGAGGGAGATGGGGAGGGGTTGTTGACTGATCATATGCATACAATCTTCGAAGCCTTCACTGCTTTAAAAGCGTTATCCTCTCATTACACACACTCTGGAGGAAACAAAAATACTACCTTCATCATTTACTGCGTTCGAACATTTTCAGCCTTGAACGTCAAAATACGGCATTCCCTTCACCAACGGAGAAGCTCCTGTTTACGCTCGCACTCTGATAATAACAACAAGTATACCTTCCCGGGGAAGATGCGCGGTCTGGATGTAATGCAGTCAACTCCTGCGTTGAAAACAGCAAATCTCAATAACCAGACATAAATGACTGCACCTCATTCTTTGTCATTTCGAACGTCCGCCACCAAAGCCAACGGAGCAAGCGAGCTTTGACGGCCGTCGGTGCAGAAAGCAGACGAAGAAACAGATCACGTGACGTATTTACTCGATTTGATCTAACGTTACCCCCCGATCCAGGAGGGTAGCTTGAGTAATTACCCCGGAGTAAACAACCTGTTTCTGGAACGCGAGTTTTGACGTCATCGAGAAAGCACGAGTAATACCCAAATCACACGGCAGCGTAAAGGTACCTTTAGCTTAGGTCCCTTAGCTGAAGGCACCTGTAGTAAACGGCGTTCTTGCTCACAGGATAAACAAACGGAGCACTTTAAGTTGATGTCGATTGCATTCCTGCTAAACAGCGACAAGCAAATCGTTGTGTGTATGTTTATACAGCCGGAAGTTACTCTGCCTCGGTGGGCGTCTGGTGTTTCAGCTGTAGATGAGCAATTTAGCCAGTGCGGTACAACTTCTAACCTGGGGTCTTTAACGTGCACCGCGCAGTAATGATACACGACCGTACGCCGGTACGAGGCTTATCCAGATCGAAACTGGCAGGGGTGGGAATTGAACCCAGGATCCCTGGGTTCTAGCGCGAGCTTTCGCGAGAGGAGCAAGTGATAAACAAGTATTCCTCAAAATCGGTTTCAGGGGCAGTTTTTGATTATTGTGTGCGACATAACACATTTAAAACCTAACTATTACTTGTGTTTGCTTTTGCGGCACTTTATTTTTTTAATCTAGATCTAAGGTTGCACCTAAATGAGTCTTGCCTTAAAACGTTCGACCCGTGTGGCCACACTGGCCCAAAATCATCTGCGCTTACGAGTTTCCATCGCGAGGTGGGCGACTTTTTTCTGTTGAGCAGCTCCATTTTTTCGCAAAGTTCTCACTGAAGTAGCTAAACAGTGCCCAACAAAAACGAACCACGTCTGTCTGACGGTTACGCCAGTCACGCCATCGAAAGGGATGGACGACGACGAGGATAAAAGGTCCTGGGCGGGAGAGTCGGACGACTCGTCTACAACCTTGAAAAAGAGCTCGCAGTGGTCCATCGCGTTCCGGTTCGAAGCAGATATTGTTTTCCATGTGCCGCCGCTGCTACCTGCTAGCTGGAGTATACCTTCCTCGTTAATGTATTCTTCCATCACATTTGTGCTCGCAATCATTTCATAATTTGATACTTATATATTCGATTTGTTATAATGCATTAAACAAGATATATTTATATATCTGTGATATTATTTTGAGTTCGTGGGTCTGAGGCTACTCCCTGTAGCTGTAAAGGGAGAACGTATACTCCAGCTAGCAGGTAGCAGCGGCGGCACGTGGAAAACAATGTCTGCTACGAACAGGAACGCGATGGACCACTGCGAGCTCTTTTTCGAGGTTGTACACGAGTCGTCCGACTCTCCCGCCCAGGATCTTTTATCCTCGTCGTCGTCCATCCCTTTCGATGACGTGACTGGCGTAACCGTGAGACTCCGACGTGGTTCGTTTCTGCCGGGCACTGGTTAGCTGCTTCAGTAAGAACTTTGCGGAAAAATGGAAACCAGAAAAAGGTCGCCCACCTCGTAATGGGAACTCGTAAACGCAGATGATTTAGGGTTAGTGTGGCCAGACGGGTCGGACGTTTTAAAGCAAGACTCATTTAGGTGCGCCCTTGGACTTATACTTCGTTTCACCTTATGTGCGAGCGAAGGCAAAGCTAGAAGCGCGAGCGCGAAAGTTCCGTGCGTTCAGGCTTTGCTCGAGCGCGCGAGCCGGGGAGAAACTCAAAAAGCGCTGGTCTCGCGCTTCTAGCTTTGCCTTCGCTCGCAGATAATGTGAAACGAAGTATAGAGAAGAAAGAATAAATAAAGTGCCGCAAAAGCAAACACAAGTTATATTTAGGTTTTAAATGTGATATTTCACACACAATAATCAGAAGCTGCGCGTCGAACCAAGGTCGGACCGGGTTCAAGGAATAATTGTTTATCACGTGCTAGTCTCGCGGTTTAGCAGGAATGCACTCAACATCAACTTAATGTGCCCCGTTTATTTATCGTGTGATCAAGAACGCCGTTTACTACAGGTGCCTTCAGCTAAGGGACCTAAGCTAAAGGTAGCTTTACGCTGCCGTGTGAATTGGGTATTACAGAGGCCCCCGCATCCTCAGATCAAGCTCCAACCTAACGTGTGCAAAGAACGGCGATCTCGATGGTGTGGAATGCACGTTGCAGAAGCACCGTGGAGCTGATACTGCAGCCAATGCCACAACCACGAGAGCTCGAGGTCACTGCTTTGAAGCATTGTTTCCCCAGAACGATCGAGTTCTCGCGCTAGAAATGCATGTCTCAAAGCCTGGAGCTCGGGCTAGCTCGCGCTTGTAGCTTTGGCTGCAGTCTCAGCTTACGAGCGTTCTCTGCCAAGTCACATCAGGACCACGGTGATCAGGACAAAGCAATTCCACGAGAGAGCCATACTTCGGCGAACTGGTGCTACTTCTTAGGACCTCATGACGTGACGGCATTCCAATGGAGCTTCACATACTGCTACCAGACGCAATTTTGAAATCTGTTCCCTCATTTTAAAATTAGTTTTCTCGAATTCTTTTTCTAGCCGCCCAGAGCCCCTAGACTAGGCAAGTGTTTCTGGGCGGCCGGTACAAGATGAGCCACAATCTAAGCAAAGAAATAAAAGTGCAAACATTTCGTTTCCGTGCCCCTCTAAAGGCAGCGGATATGGTGCAAGCTTCGTGGGGACAAACGCCACCTCTCCTTCTTCCCCTCGCTCCGCGCCCAATGCCACAACCACGTTACCTGGCTTCATAAATTGAGCGCTACGCTATTACGCGTAGAGCAGTTTTCTCGGAAATTAACACTCGTCCCGCTAAATACTAGAAATAATTTGAGAGGTAACCCAAAGTACATTAGAATCGAGACCCAGTATTTTTGCCGAACGACGTACCTACAGCCCGTTCTCGCTTGCGTCGCTGCGATCGAAAAATTATTTCTTTTCAAAGATAAAGCCTAAAACAAAGTCAGTACATTAGGGTGAAGAAAGGATTTGAGAAAGTTATCGTACTTTAATTGAATTGATTCGTGAAAGTCACTTCTCATACTTTTTTCCCAATTCCGGCCGTAGCGCGTCGGACGCTCGGTGCTGTTTTTATGTGGAAAAGGTCCGATGGACCTTTTCCACCACGGTAAACGGGATTTCTGAGACAAAACATCATTCGTGTTTCGCGCACTCGCCGAGTGCGCTATTTTGGACACGGCGATTGGCTTTCCGCGTGCTCTTCGCGAGGAAGTTGACCGGGCAGAATGAAAACGTATATATTGCCGACCTGCAGGGCCGAGAAAGCAACGCTCGGTCACGGGCTTCTAGAAGATTCGCGTTTATTCTTGCTCCCGACGTTACTTTTATCATTCATTCCTGCTTTGTTAGAAATGTCACGAACGAAGGTGACGAAAGTAGGAACAGTGAACCGAAAATAAAGGTTTAATCGGCCTTCTGCTTTGTCGGAAGATTTCGCTTCCCTTAACGACTCCCGTTGTCAGGTGCGGAGATGCACTATCGCGCTGATAAATGTCCGCAAATCAGGCAGATGAATCAGCTACCCGCCAATATTTTTTTATTGCTCAATTAGCCAAACGATCCTCGATGAAGCAGGCGCTGCGCTACACGGGTTGCTTCTGGAGAAACAGTGCTTCCTCATTCCCTTCCGCAGCCTCGTCCAGTTTTCTACGCAAACTTCGCCTCTGGCAATCTCGGGCGTTGTAGCTCCTTTCTCTCTCTCTCTTTCTGTTTCTAACTGTATTTATCCAAATCTCTTCTATTTTATTCTTACTGCCAACGCACGAAAATGCCGCCGATTGACCTTCCCACGTTTAAAACGGAGGCAGATATATACTGCACTCCCAAATAAATGTCTCGTACTCTTCCGTCATAGAGTTACGTCACCTATCCCTGCGCTCTCTTTACTGAGAGCGGTCAATGGGCAGAGCAACCGGTATCGATTCCCTCTGATCACGAAATCTGAGTTTCAAAAAAGGCTGGGTGTGCAGTTGGGTCAGTCGATGCATGAGGAGAATAAGTAAATAAACAGCGCATAGAAGGGCATAGTGACAAGTGGACAAGTTTCTTGTCAATGCATTTTGCCACCAAAAAAAAATAAATAAAAGCCATTCGAAAGCTAGCGCTGTGATTGTCATCACAGGCTAAACTAATTCAAGCCAACCAAGTAGTTGGGTTTGAATTTTTTTTTTTTTTTCAAAGAATGGTTTACGTGCAGGCATTGCCCAGAGTCAATCGATTTGCCCAAATAATCATCTATAATCGACGACCATTTAATTATTCTTTCGCAGCCAATGAAATTGCGGCATCGGCCAATTCCACCTAGAAGGCAAGGCCGGCGCACAACGTCATGTTTAGTGTCCCCTCCCCCCCCCCCCCCCAACCCACCCCAAGCGGCAAACAGGCTGAAGCTCGACGAGAGTAGTCGCAAAGCGGCAGACGCGTCCGTCGCACTAGCGCCGCGTGACAGGTCGCGGGGCCACTATAGATGACGTCATGCGCCGGCCTTGCCTTCTAGGTGGTGTTGCATAAGCCGATAAGAGCACCCGAGACCGAATCATGAAGCAAGACACCCGACCATAATAAATCACCCTCTGCGTTTCTTGTCCCCGACTACAAATGTTTATGACTGATCCATGAAGAAAGAAAAATGAAAGACGTTTACAATTCTCTGTAGTGCCGAATTAGAGCGCAGCTCTTGAGGAGGAGGAGGAAAGGGTATGGAGAGGAGGGTCACGTGTGACGTCACGAGGGTAAAATTTCCTCGCTAATTTAGCGGAAAAATTTTGCCCTCGTGATGTCACGCGTGACGTCTCGTGTGACGTCATTATAGGAAACGTCCCATAATGCAACGCGCGGTTACGCCGACGGCGACGCCGCTCAAGCCGGAAACGGGCGCCTAAGAGGTGCGCTCTAATAATATCGAAGGACATTGGAGCAGGTGACACTGACTACCGCGTGTGTCATTCAAACAACTTGACCCGTTAGGTACGCGATGCCCCTCGTATATCTGGGTCTCTCTGAGCCCTCTAATCTGGCCGTCTTCCCGAAGCGGGCACCGAGAGGAAAAACGAATTAAGCGACAAAAAACGTTTCTCAGTTTGACCGAGCGTGTGGAGGACTGCGACGGAGCGGGCAAAGGCGTCCCCAATGGGTTCCCAGCTTGTGCGGCCAACATAACGTAGCAATCACTCGACAGATTCCCACCCCCTGCCGTATTCGATATAAACATGCGCCTGTGGCCTTCCGTGGGTTGCCAGTGGATGACCTACGATCGAACTGTGCTCAGCTCGAACGGGTGTACGAAGAACTGGGACTGAATCTATGCGGAGATCAGGTCGTCTGCTTCTTGCGCACGAGTTGCGATGACGTCAGAACGACGCCAAGCTCTGATTGGCTTTGATTGAAAGGATGGTGGGTAGACCTCAATGCTAGATGCTTTGAGGTCTACCCACTATTTTTTTTCAATCAGCCGATAAGAGCTCGGCATTCTGACATCATCGCAACAACTGTGCGAGAAGCCGACGAACTTGAGCTCCGCATACCTAGCTTCATATGACATCTACGAGCGCAGTCAAAGGCACGAACACCTACAAAACAAACACATATACTAGAAGCGCGAGTGACAGGGCATCTTCTGTACGTGATTGGTTTAGCGATGATAGAACTCGTACAGAAACACGATGACCACCATGACGTTGCTCTTTTGATGCTGTTTGATTGGTCCCATGGGCTAGAGACATTGGCGGCGTCCGGTGATACAAAGTGTAGTAAAGTAAGGCTGAGGTCATTTTCCTATTGAATCTACTATAGATATTGTTGTGTTACTAAGGTAAGGCCTACGCGTCAACACTCAAAAACGAATTCCTATGAGTCCGCTTTCAGCAGAGCACTCAGATTCACTGGAATCTGAGTGCTCTGCGGAAAGCATCATCAGCATTCACTGGAACGTTGATGATTGACAAGGCGGAATAACGTTTCGAGCTAAAATAAAGTTTGGGACGTGTCACTGAACATGATGAGAACCCGTGAAAAGTTATTACTTGTGTCGCATCGCAAACTTTATATTTAGCAAGCAGTTTCGTCATACATCAAGATTTTTTCGCAGTGACGAGCTTGTAAAGTAATGACGTGAATTATATACAAATGAATTAATTCATTTGTATATAATTTCTATTTGAATGACAGCTGTGACGGGAAGAAATTCATATTCGAGAAAGTTTGAGACGTTTTCGCCCTCCAATAGAATTAAGTCTAATGACAGCCCAAAAAAATACACGCGCCGTCATAATTAAACGGTCTTCTCAAGTGCTATTCAGGCGTACAAAAAATTCGTATAAACAAGCCGGTGAACAGAACTTCACGGAACGTACCACAAAGCTGTTTTTAGGCGGTGCATTGATTGTACTCAAAGTTCGTGAGTGTGAATTTCTGGGAAAAAATGCAAGAAAAGAAAAGACTTGTTTCTTTTCCTATCCGCGGGAGGAAAACAGGCGCAAACCGTCGGATTGACTCTGCTACTCACATATGACAACACGTGATGCAAAAACGTGAAAGCTTCTTAGAGATTAACGCCCTATAGCGCACCCAGCAGATTCGAGCGTGTGTGGTGCCATACACGAGCAGCAGCGTCCACCCGACTGTTTTCTTCTAATCTTAAAAAAAAAAAAAACTATTTTTTTTTTTTATTTTCCTCCAGAAACGTACACACACGAAATTTGAGTAAAATCAATACACCGCATAAAAACACCTGTGCAAAAAAAGGTTCATGGCACTCTGTTCACCGGCTTGTTTATACGAATTCTTTTTGTGCCTTCATAGTGCTCGAGTAGCGCAACTTGAGTTAATACAGCGTCGACTGATAATGCGGGGAACAATCGACGAGCTTCGACTTGCAGCCCATTCGCTTTGCCCACAGCGCGGCAGTCACTGTTCTCATGTCACACGCAGAGCAAACGGCGCCGGGCGACATTCGACGCTTGTTCGCAGCACAGTCTCCCCATAGAGTCCAGTCTTAAGTAGGAAACGCGTTCAATGAATTACATCCACTTGTTCAACAAGTATAACACACCCGAACTATTACGGAAGTACACAGTACACACCCTATATTCTTCGCTGCTCGAACATGCTACAGAACGATTATTACGTTTTCCTTTAATATATACTGTAAAACCCTCAATGTTCGCGAGCCCTTAATTTTCGCAAATATCGCGAATTGACAAATTCGCGAAATTTAAGGGCACGCGAAAATTTCGGCCCTCAAAAGTTTCAATGCAGGCGTATGGAACTCGCGAAATTTAATGGCCGCGATTATGTCCTCTGTGACCGATTCGCGAAATATAGGGGCAGCGAAAATAAAGGGTTTTACAGTATACTATAAGGCCCAATTTTCAGCCACAATCTGAAATATATGCTAATATTTGATTTTTAGAGTTCTAACCTTTGCCACGTACTGCTGTAAACTCGACACAAACAAAAACGAAAAAAAAAAAAACAGGAATTATTAAGGTATCATTCTTTCAGATTACTAGCTACATTCATTTTGAAATATTAAGCACGTTAATAATATGGAAAGTTTGCGAGTAATTGTTAATATTTCTTTCTGTAATGATTTTTAAAGGTTATCATTGTTTGCTCGGCGCGAGATCAAATAACAAAAACAAAGACACGAAATAAAAGTATCGCTACAGGGGCAACGTAACCTTTCTCGGAGATCCTATTGGTAGCAGCTTATCGATCCTAACTACAACTTCATATTTAGTGGGCCTATGATCAAAATGTCCACCCCGTGACAAAGACAGACTGCAGCCCCCCAAATCTTGACAGAGTGTTTGGAAAGAACAGCTCCAGCAGGCGCGCTCTGCAACATCCCTGCCTCTTTCGCGGTCAGCGGGTCACAACCAGAAACGCGTATCGTGTCGATCAACTCCATACAAAGCCAGTGTCATTCAAACCACTTCACGCCTCCTCCCGTATCCCCACCCCCTCAAAAAAAAAAAGAATTTGAAATAAAATTGAAGCACGAGGCACACTCGTATACGACGGCAGAGTACCTGCATGGAGCCGCAACGGACGTCGTTTGCCCGTTCGCTCACGTATCCCCCTATTCTCGCACGCGCGTGTCTCCCCGTTGAACGGGGCAACCAACGGTCCGAGGGAGTGGTGTGTAGGGTACGCCTGTCGCACCGACCGTTCCGGTACGCCCACAGCCCCCGAAAAGAGTCGAACATAGCATACGGGCACCGCGCAGCGCCGTCGCGTCCAACCGGCCATGAACGGCTACACGATTTCTTCTTCTTCTACGCGCTTTCTTCTAGTTATCCTCGGCGTCGGATCCTCTTTTTTTTTTTTTTTCATGCCCCAGAACAATAAGGACAGCTTCCAAACAACAACATAAACAAGAACATCAGTAAGAAACGAAAGCCTGTAGCCGAAAGGAGACTCAGGTTAAACGAAGCTCTCCAGAAAACGCGGTCGTTTCCAAGGAGACCCGGCAGACCATGACGGGTCCACGGTTCCTCCGGCTCGGGGCATGGACGGGAGGGGGGAGCCAGCGCCGGTCCAACGCTGCTGAAAACTTGGAAGCACACCGCGACGATTTTATTTTTTTTTTTTTTTTGCCGTTATATGTATACGTATGGCACCCGGAGAATTCCTCGCTGGTGTTGCCGCCCTCTGCTGCTGCTCATCAAAAGTGATGAATCGGCGCGCGCTTCTTTTAGCTTTAACTGTTGGTATATGGATCTCGACCAGGACAATCCGACCGGCTGTGTGGCGCTAAGGGAGCCCCGTGGGTAGAATTCGTACAGAGAAACCGGGTGTCCCCGGGAGAAAGACGCAGCACGTCCGAGGATGCTGCTGCTGCTGCTGCTCTTTAGCCCACATTTGCCAAAGAGTTCGCTTCGTGCCGCTTCCCCTTCGCTTTGCTTTACTGCTCGCCGCTGCTGCTCTGCGTTGGCCCGGCTTCACTCTTGTTTGCGCTCCACATTTTTGTTTGTTTTGTTGTACTGCCGTTTGTGTAAAAAAAACGATTTTTTATTTTTATTTTAAGCTGCTCGTTGCGTAGAAAGGGGGATGGAAGAAACATTGCGACTCTTCGTTAACGAGGGGGAAGGAGTTGCAAGTAGGTATGCGTCGGTTCCTTTGCTCGTTGTCGGAGTGGGCTGTAGAAGGGAGGGAACATGGGATCATTTTGGAGCACCTCAGGCTTTCTGTAGTGGTTGCACGATTTTTCAGTGTGGCGTAGCTGACCCGAGCATTCGCATTAGCTTGGTTGTATCGGTTTTTGAGTGACGAGATTTTACGAGTGACACGAAGTAGTCATTTTTAAGCACTTTCTATATTGACAGGCCATAAGAGTACAATATAATGAAAAGCTCAATAATAACCAATTGGAACAACGTTTCACGTAATGTGTATCGTCTATGCAGCGTTGTTCCTTGGTTCTTGCAACGTTGTTTTTTGGATCAAGGGGCTTGCACCATCTTCAGTGTCATAAAACGTCGTTTGGTAAAAACGTGCTTTTTACAAAATGCGTTGATTGCCTTTCTGTAGTTCTACCGAAAAATATACGAACCGGCATTTTTACAGGGTAATTGTACATCTTTCTGTTCATACTTCGTCACGAAAACTGCATCTTTGTACTGCTTTCAAGGCTTCATATCTGAATAATTCCTAATACACGCCAAAATAATGAGAAAAAAAAAGTCCGACGATTTGGAAGTAACTGCAAGTAAAATAAAAATTTCTCGCTTGGTTTCTTATAAACAGTTGGATGTAAATCATAGAGCTACTTCAAAATTGTAAAAGTTGGATGTGAAACATAGAGGCACTTCAAAATCGCGCAATCAGATTCATTTTTTCATACTACTCACGAGACACCAGCATCACCTCTTTACGAATGAAAGCTAACCTTGATCTGCTCTCATCTAGAAAACAATTATCACGCCTGTCTCTTTTTCACAAGATTTGCTATCATAACCATGACATCAGAACTTCACTATTCTTCCCAGCCACTCGCATATTTCCTCGCATTGATAACGTCTGTAAAGTTCGTCCAATTTTCGCCTCGTCAGTTTCGTTTCTTAACTCCACCTTGTCATTAACAATAACGGACAGGAATAGCCTGCCTAACAGTATCGTGACCCAGACAGAGTATAACACATTCATATCCCAACTGACCATTCATCTGCATTTGCACTAATAGCAAAGTCAATTCGTGTTTATAGATATGTTTTATTTGCGTATTTTTTGTTTAATCAGCTGTTTTTCCCTACAAATGTTTTGAGTGTTTATTTTTCTTTCCTGTTTTTGCTGCTTTATATAACAATGTTCTCCAGCATGTAACCCACTTTTTGTTTGTTCCTTTATATAATGTTTCTTCAGCAGATACCACCCCCCCCCCCCCCCTTGTGTAACGCCCGTAAGGGCCTTCAAGGTTTAATAAATGATGATGATGATGAATTGCGAACACAAAAACTGAATTATACACGTCTAATCTATGTAAACCCCACTATCTCCTCGGCGACTACGTTTTTTTTTTTCTCCGAGACATCTGGAGTCAGATAATCTGGTACAAAAGTGTCCTATAGTCACATTTTGTAGTGATCCGCTCCTTGGTTTATCTAGTCACAGTATATATATATGGGCGGTTTGGATTCAGGCAACGAGTTGCAGTCGTATTTTTTATTTTGCTTCAAATTTTTATATTTTGTGGAGCGTGTTCCAAGAAGAACAATCCTTTTTATTTTAATGTCCTGACATGATTAGTTCCTGAGAAAAAAAAATCTCAAAGAAGCGGGAAAGAACGACGAGGTTTTGACGATTGTCGTGTGTGGCGTTTTTAATCACTCTCAATCTCAAAGTATTCAAACGACAGCGTCTACATTTTTTAGTGTGATATATATGCAAGTAGGTAAGACGACATTATAACTGCTATTTATTTTTAGTCGCTCCAATGTTTGTAAAAAAACCCAAACATGCCTCCGCGAACAACTGTGACCTAAATTGCGGATTTTATTTTGAGTCTACTATGCTAAGTATCGCTTTTAAAATAATACCACGTGTAAAACCTTTCATTGCCTTCAAAATTAAGCAAAGTTTGTGTTTTTATCATGTACGAGTACTGCGAAATAAATTATGAAACAGAGAGGGTTTTCACTTTTCGTTCAAATTCAGCACGCTGTATAAAAAAAAAAAAAAAAAAACATTTTTAATGTTTTTTTTTTTCTCGCGTCGCGTTCTCTTCACACCCTTATTTTAGCCAGAGTACATTTTGTTAGAGGTATTTGCCTTGGTTTTGAGTTGTAAGCCTCTAAATATGTTAAAAAAAAGCAAATGCCGATGGTGGAATTTGACGATTTTCGTGTGTGGCGTTTTTGAACCACTCTCAATCTCAAAGTATTCAAAAGAGAACTTCTATATTTTTTTATTGTGATATATATGCCAATCGGTAAAACGACATTCCAACGAGTATTTATTATTCGTCGATACAATTGTTGTAAAACTCCCCAAACATGCCTCCGCGAACAACTGTGACCTAAATTGCGGATTTTATTTTGAGTCGACTATGTTTAGTATCGCTTTTAAACTAATACCACGTGTAGAACCTTTCATTGCCTTCTACATTATGTAAAGTTTGTGTCTTAATCACGTACGAGTACTGAGAAATAAATTATGAAACAGAGAAGATTTTCACTTTTCGTTCAATTTCAGCACGCTGTATAAAAAAAAAAAAGGTTTAATTTTGTTTCTTTTTTTTCTTTTTTTGCTTCGCTGTTTTTTTTTACATCCTTATTTTACCCAGAATACATTCCGTTAGAGGTATATGCACTGGTTTTGAGTTTTAAGCCACTAAATATGCTGAAAAATGATTCGGTTTTGTTATCGACATGAATTTCGCATAAAAATATTAAATTTCGCATTTAAAAATCTAGGTTTCCAATAGGAAGTGTATTTTACTTTAATGTTTTACAATATTATACTTTGATATTTTTAACGTACTATAGATTATGTAGCGCATAGGGTTCAGGCTTGAGGCCCCTCCAATCATGGCACCTGCGGAAATTGTCTGAAAACCCGCTTTCGGCAGTTAGTGTTTAGACGTTTGGAATTGCAAACTTGTTATTATACGCCTAACGACATTCATGTTTTTATATGAGTATTTATTCAACGTCCCTTAGATTATTATAATAAAGAATAAAATATACAGCTATAACCCATAAACCCACCTTCAGCATTTGCTCTTTTTTAGCATATTTAGAGGCTTAAAACTCAAAACTAGTGCATATACCTCTAACAGAATGTATTCTGGCTTAAAGAAAAGTTTAAAAAAACGAGACACAAAAAAAAGTTTTTTTTTTCTATTTTTCTACAGCGTGCTGAAATTGAACAAAAAGTGAAAACCTTCTCTGATTCCTTTTGCAAACGGCATGGTTTCACTGGTTGTAAGACGCTGCCAGTCAAGCCCAATGTGGCTTAGGCAGGTCTAACTTAACATACGTTTTGTTCATTTGTAATAAAATTATTATTATTATTATTACTATTATAATTTATTTCTCAGTATTCGTACGTGATTAAGACACAAACGTTACATAATGTGGAAGGCAATAAAAGGTTCCACACGTAGTATTATTTTAAAAACAAAACGAAACATAATCGACTAAAACAAAATCCGCAGTTTAGGTCACAGCTGTTCGCGGAGGCATGTTTGGGGATTTTTAAAGATTGGATTGACGAATAATAAATAGCAGTTAGAATGTCGTTTTACAGACTTGCATATATATCACAATAAAAAAATATCGAAACTCTCTTTTGAATACTTTGAGATTGAGAGTGGTTCAAAAACGCCACACACGAAAATCGTAAAATCCCACCATCGGCATTTGCTCTTTTTTAGCTTATTTAGAGGCTTAAAACTCAAAACCAAGGCAAATACCTCTAACAGAATGTACTCTGGCTAAAAGAAGGGTGCGAAGAGAACGCGACGCGAAAAAAAGAAAAAAATTAAAAATGTTTTTTTCTTTTTTTCATACAGCGTGCTGAAGTTGAACAAAAAGTGAAACCCCTCTCTGTTTCATAATTTATTTCTCAGTACTCGTACATGATAAAAACACAAACTTTGCTTAATTTGGAAGGCAATGAAAGGTTCTACACGTGGTATTATTTTAAAAGCGATACTAAACATAGTCGACTCAAAATAAAATCCGCAATTTAGGTCACAGTTGTTCGCGGAGACATGTTTGGGGATTGTTACAACAATTGTATCGACGAATAATAAAAATCAGTCGGAATGTCGTTTTACCGATTGGCATATATATCACAATAAAAAATATAGAAGTTCTCTTTTGAATACTTTGAGATTGAGAGTGGTTCAAAAACGCCACACACGAAAATCGTCAAATCCCACCATCGGCATTTGCTCTTTTTTAGCATATTTAGAGGCTTAAAACTCAAAACCAAGGTAAATACCTCTAACGGAATGTACTCTGGCTAAAAGAAGGGTGCAAAGAGAACGCGACGCGAGAAAAAAAAATTAAAAAGGTTTTTTTTTATACAGCGTGCTGAAGTTGAACAAAAAGTGAAAACCCTCTCTGTTTTATAATTTATTTCTCAGTACTCGTACATGATAAAAACACAAACTTTGCTTAATTTGGAAGGCAATGAAAGGTTCTACACGTGGTATTATTTTAAAAGCAATACTAAACATAGTAGACTCAAAATAAAATCCGCAATTTAGGTCACAGTTTTTCGCGGAGGCATGTTTGGGGATTTTTACAAAAATTGGAGCGACGAATAATAAATAACACTTATAATGTCGTCTTGCCTACTTGCATATATATCATACTAAAAAAATATCGACACTCTCTTTTGAATACTTTGAGATTGAGAGTGATTCAAAAACGCCACACACGACAATCGTCAAAACTTCGTAGTTCTTTCCCGCTTTGAGATATTTTTTCTCAGGAACTAATCATGCCAGGACATTAAAATAAAAGGGATTGTTCTTCTTGGAACATGCTCCACAAAATATAAAAATTTGAAGCAAAATAAAAAATATGACTGCCACTCGTTGCCTGAATCCAAATGAAACTGCCCATATATATATATATATATTGCTCATGTGTTAAAAGAGGCAGACTTATAAGAAATGCGGCGATCGGGTTTCTTTTTAAGAAACTCCACGCTGGAGTTGGGCAAGGCACGTGCATGATTACTTCATCAATCGCGTTGAATCTAGATGATCGCAAACTGTTGAATAATTGACCGATCAGAACGTCTTTTTTTTTTTTTTTCAGAACACAACTACGATAGTATATGTGCTTGAAGCGTCAATAACCCTTTCCTCACACAATCGGTGGGTTTATAATTAAATTTGATCGGCGCCGTATTCCGTTCACTCTCTAAAAAGGACCTCGCGTCTACCGGCCTGCATGTGGTGTGCAAGGACTGCCACTCACTGTAATGCACGGAAAGTGAGCCTCGCGAAAATGCTAACAAATAGTGTCTGAGATGGGGCGCTCATAATTTAAGCTCTAATTTGTTCTTTATAAAAATCGCAGTGGATGTATTGGTGTAAACATTACATGCATAGCTGGTCATTCGTAATCTCGTCGCTCTTTACCGCGCATGAATGAAGAGCGAAACTATAGGCTGCGTGGAGCACAGCAAATGCTAAGGTCTCAATGTCAAAGCTTTGAAGGCTCCGAGCCATGCAAACACCATCTACTCTATTAAGGTCTGTGCACTCGACATGCGAAGCCAAAGCATTACGACCGAGCATGGGAAAAGATGCAACACCAGTGGCGCGTCAGCGTTCAGCATGGACTCATGCTCCAACAATTCGTCGACGAACGCTTTGACGTCGGATTCACCGCGGTCGGGCCCAATCGTTGAGTCGGCACCGTTGTAGTATGATAAGGTTTCATGAAGGGAGCGAACGGGCCCTGGTTCTAAGAAGTGTTGTGTTTGTGCGGAATAAGATTTATGTCGGTTCCCTGCAGGCTTCACCTGCTTTGATAGTAGAAAGAAGTTTTCTTTTTTTTTTTTTTATCGAGGACAGAAAGCAATGCCAATGCATAAACATTTAGGAGGGTTTGCTCATACCGTAGACAAGGGCTTTTTATTGTCCACAATTGTGAAGGTCTACACTTCTCCACACTTGCGAAGTTCTACCTTTATCGAATGCATGTATGCATGTATGCGTGCACACAATGTCCTGGACTATGTAACTTTCTCGCGGGTGTGTTTTGAACGAACACTCCTTCGTCCGTCATCATGCTTATATCCGTACTATTTATACTTCTCCGAATTATTTTTGAGAATTATAGATGACCTCACAGCCTTTTAGTCGTGAGCTCTCAACATTGGTAAACAAGCACAGCACACACCAACCGTATCCATGCACATGCAACGGTGGCGGCCAAAAGCACTTTTTTGGAAGCGTTCATATGGTATAGTGCCGTGCGTCTCAGTGACTGTCTTTTTGCGTGTTGTGCGCAAACCTTCACGCACAAACATTATTTTGTCTTTTTTCGAATGTTCACTCGCCATCGATTTAGACTACGAAGCTTGGTGGTCAGTGGCCCCAAGAAAGAGCCAACTCAAAGATTGTTTCAAGCGTTGCACGTTTCTGGAGCGCTCCTCGTTCTTCAAAACAAGCCCCTTAAAAACGCCGATGGCAGGAACTGCGGCAAAGTTTTACCTGAAGACAGCGACAAGAAGAACGCTGCGCCAAGCAGTCGTAAACGTCCGGCCCGCTCGAGCGTCCTCACTCGCTCGCCTGTTACATCACCGATGTCAAACGATCGCATCACTGCAGCAGGAGCGCTGATCACTCGACCATGGCAAAAATACAAAAAAAAAAACATTCGTGAGATTGCCTTTTTTTTTCGCACAAACACACTGTTCGAATGTGCCTCGGAGGTACCTCGCGAAGGTCACATAACCGCTCTGCTTTTCAAAGAACGAATCGGTATTAAAACACATTGCCAATCAACCGCGAGGAGGGTGACTGAGAAACCGACGAGACAGGAAATAATGGTGGTGTGCCGCTAATATAACGACATAGAAACAACAAGAGCCCCTGAAACAGTTCGGTGCGCACGCTGACCAGAGGGAGGGCGCATGGCTCTCTTCAGCGCACTGCTCCGTCGTCGGTGACGTATTCGTGGAGCCGCTTCGCGTCCCTTAAATTACGGGTCTGCCCGACCGACACCGTTGCTCTTGTAGCTGTTGTTTCTGCTGTTGCTTTTGTTGTTGCTGTTGTCAGCGCACTTCCTCCGCGACTTTCAGAGCTCATTGGTTTTATTTTATTGCCCTTGTTGCGAGGTGAGCGATCTCGGGTCAAGCGGAATGAACTTCCAGCGAGCGGTCGTGCACGCGGCGCCATGTGCTCTTGCATTCGCTCTATTTCCTGGGGATGAGTAACGGACCACGGTAGGTTTTGAGTCGTTAAAATTGGGTCAGGCGAGATGTGTGGAGAGCCGAGGGCCGGAATGTGGCCAATTAGGTCGCTTCTCGTTGTCTAACCCGCGGGCGCACCTTTGCGGCGGCCGCGCGAGCGGTGAGGCGATGCATCTGGAGGGATACCGATCTTGTAGAGAGAGTGTACCGATATGCCAATGTTGTCTGAGCAAGCTCGCTTCTTCTTGAGAGACTGCGCTTCAGCTTCGCTGACCACTGCTTTTGTTTGCGTTACGTCCCACTTAGATTTAGGGTGGCCCAGCTAAGGCGAGGCAATATTTTATAATGATGTGGATAGCAGGTAGGTTTGGACAAATGCGCGCCCGATCTTGTTCTTTTGATCTGATATGAAAGAAAAAGTGGAATTTTGTGAAACAGCAAGGCACCAATGCTAGTAATACACACTGACGGACAATAGAGGTGCTTTGAAGTTATGACCTGCACCAATGCTAGTAATACACACTGACGGGCAATAGCGGTACTGTGAGGGTATGCCCTCTAATCGACGATATAGAAACTTTCGACGTGAAGGATACAACATTCGCCATCAAATTGGGAATGACCAATGCTACAAGTTACCCTGGATGGTGTCGGGTGCTCCGTCATTGCACAACGGGGTTTGAGAGTTCAGCGATAGACACGTGATATCTCAAAATGTTTAGCTCGCACGTCCTAGCACATTAAATATACACGCTACTATACTCTGTTTCACCTTATGGTGTACCGCAGGAAAGGCTACAAGCGCGAGCTCCTTGCTCTAGGGCACATCTCGGCGGCACAAGCTCTCGTGCGTTAAGAGTAGCTCCCAACGGTATAAGCTCGAGCTTCTAGCCTTGTCTGCGGTACGACATAAGGTGAAACGGAGTATAGATGCTACGAGAAACTGAGGGAGAAGAGCAGACGAGAGAGCGGGGGGACGTCAGAACGCCGAGCTCCGGTTCGAATGATTAGTGGGTAGAGCTAAAGCTAGTTGGCCTCTGTCTCCACTGCACTCGTAGAACGCGTTGAATGCGAGAGCCAAACGCCGGACGCCGGCGTTCCGCGTTCTAACGCGTTCGACGAGTGCAGTGGCATAGCTTCCTATATACTGACAAAGCCTGGCAGATTGCCACGAGAAGCGGCCGCCGAAATAGAAAAGGTGGAGCGGCAGACAACGGATGAGAGGAGAACCACGTGACTGGCGCTCCGCTGCGGCGAGACGCGAGGACCCGAAAGTGTCTTTCGGGTCCTCGCCGCTGCAAAGGCTGTGCGCTGACGTCCAGGGACTTCAAGAAATGGCTCTTTGATGCTCTGTGCTACCAGATCCTCGCGCTCCAAATCTGCGACCGGGCACTCTATGGCTCCGTCGTTGAACTGCCAGGCTTTGTTAAGGCCGGTTCTCACATGAAGCGAAGCGCTGATGTAGCGCTCCTCACGTGCCGTCAGCTACTTATTGCCTGCCACGAGCAACAGTTTTGGCGGTGCGATACAAAGCTGGTGAACGCTCCGGTCAGCACGCGCTTAGCGCGAGGTTAGCGCTATGCTTGTAGCGCTCCGCTGCATGTGTGAACAGGCTTTAAGTATAGACCTTTTCAAAAACAAGCTTGTGGCCGGTGCCATTTTGAGCGTTCGTGCGTATGGCGCGTGCTTTGCTCGCTTTCCGAAGCGACGACCACGCACGTGCTGGACTGTGAAGATCGCACGCTGGACTGTGATTTTGTAAACATTGGAAAGGTCTATAGACCTTTCCAAAAACGAGCTTTTGGCCGGTGCCATTTTGAGCGTTCGTGCGTATGGCGCGTGCTTTGCTCGCTTTCCGAAGCGACGAACACGCACGTGCTGGGCTGTGAAGATCGCACGCTGGACTGTGATTTTTTAAACATTGGAAAGGTCTATAAACCTTTCCAATGTTTACAAAATCACAGTCCAACGTGCGATCTTCACAGCCCAGCACGTGCGTGTTCGTCTCTTCGGAAAGCGAGGAAAGCACGCGCCATACGCACGAACACTCAAGATGGCACCGGCAACACGCTCTTTTTTAGAAAGGTCTATAGAGGAGGCTATTGCAGTGAGGCAGTGTTGTACACGTGAACGGAAGCTCGTTCCTCGTTCCTTTTGATTTTTGGAACGTGTTCCCGTTACAAGTTCCATCTTTGAGAAATGAACTCGTTCCCGGTATACAGTTTAAAAATATGGAACGTATCGTTACATATATGTTACATTTTTATTTTGCTAATCACCATAATTAGGTAAATGAAACAAAGTTTTGTTTGTTTGTTTTTTATTTATACTATCAAATGGCAACATACGATTTTGAATGCCGTGATGGAAGAGAAGAAAGCAAGCGGAAACAAGGTTTCATTTGTTGATATATTCACTTTTAAAAATCTCAGTATTTTGTCATATACATGTTTGTGGAGGGCAATGTAGACGAGCCAAATGTACTGTAACCCCACATTTCACGAGCGTTTTACAACAACCTCACACGTTTCAATCTAACAAAGTCCCTTGTTCGAACATAACAGCAGTTGCTTCTCGATGTTGCTGTCCGCAAGACGAGCAAGTGGAGAAGAGAATAGGGCTTTCCGAAAAATGTTAGTCATGAAAACAACCAGTTCTTCTTTGTGAAGGTTGGATTCGTTGTTCAGTTTGAAGGTGGGAGAAGAGGAGAGGGAATGAAGGTTGATTTTTGTGCATCTGGCCATGGTTTGGGATACAAGGGTGCGTTCGATGTCTGGTAACCTGTTCTTTTGGTGTAACTGTAGGTCCCTTTGCAGAAGTTCAGATACTGCTGTAGTCGGCCTTAGATTTCTGGATGTACGAGGATTCGTGAAAGCAAAGAAAGTAGCTGAGTTTGAGACGTTCCTTTTTTTTTTTTTCTTTGCCTTCGACTAAATGTTTTGATTTCTGTACCGCAGTCTCGGGCACTGAAAACAGAATCAATGCACTAGCTCTTGCGCACCCGACTGTTACCAAGCGAGGACCCCACAAAATAAACCCTAAGTAACAAAACAGTTAGCGAGATCCTGGCCTTCGTAAATATATTGTTTTTATATTTTTTTTAGAATGACCTCTTAGAAATAAAATAATAATTACCCCCCCCTTGACGAAGAAAAAGGAACGCCGTTCCTTCTTCCGTTTCCGTAAAAATGTAACGAGTTCCCGTTCCAGGTCCACCGATGCAAAATGAAACGGCGAAGTTCCTTTGTTCCTCCTAAAAGGAACGCGATCCAAGAACACCGTTCCTTGGAATGCCGTTCCGTACAACACTGGTGCAGACAAAGGCAGCTAGCCTTAGGTCTACCCCCTAATCCTACCAATCAGAGCTCGGCGTCCTGACGTCCCCGCGCGCTCTCGTTTCCTTCTCTCTCTCGGTTTCTAGGCGCATACAAAGTACTTACTTTCTGCGTCAATCGCAGCCATGTTCTACATAATCCGTGCAGTAAATGGCAAAATGTTTAGGGCGATCATAGAGCCTGGGAGTCAAACGATCAAGGATCAATGGTTTTTGTTTTTATTTTAAAAGCTCCCTTTTAGTTGTTTATTTTTTATTTTTATTTTTCAATGCAGTGTTGCGTGAAACGGTGTCCCTGGAACGCGTTTTATTTCAGGAGAGAGAAACAAAAACCTGTTACAAATTACAGTAAACGAATTGGAGAGGAAACTCGTTGCATTCTCTACGGAACTGCAGGTGGAGCGGCATTCCTTTTTTATTTACTGGCCACACAAATGTTTTAGCTGTACTAGCCTGCAGCAGAGATATATATTACTGATTCCAGACGTGTTAATCTTCCGATATATAAGCTAAAATCTGTCTCGTCTTAATTATCGGGTCTATAAATAATGAATAATGTTTGCTAAAAGTGCACCTATGTAATATCAATGCAGAACAACACGTTACTTTGGTGGAACTAATACTGTAACGCGTTTCTTTCGAACTAATGTTACTCTCGAGAGTCTTAACGCAAAAAACTATGTCAGCGGAAAGGAACAATGAAACATAAACATGTGCCTGCTTTTCGGGACAACAAAAGGGGGACAACTTTGATTTCGGCATACTCTCAGAAAATCTCGTTCACCTCACAGCCTTGGTTGCCACGCTCCGTACTGTGTTAGTGTTGTGTTAAAATTGTGTTTACGAAGCCACCGCCTCCCCCGTCTCGTAGGATGGAGGGAAGTATCGCGCACGTGGGTTGCGCGTCTCGGCCACTGGGGAGCAGGACCGCAGGCGCGAGGATGCGCTTCCATATGAAACCGAAACCTAGAAATACGGCCGAACTGGGCGTTTTTACGGAACGGCAAATAAACGCTGCCCTGCCTTATATCTTTCTACAAGGAGTTGATTTAGTCGTTTTCGAAGACGCTCGGCAAGTTTCTAATTGAAATCACATGTCTATTTTCACTCATTAAAAAGTTAATTAACAAATTTTAGTTAATTAGTCAACTGATCGTTACGATTATCCCCCTATACTATGTCCCCCTCGCCGTATAACTCACCCGAACAAACCTCATAAACGTAGCTTTCACGATTTTGTTTTTATTACGTTACACTTTCAAAGAAGCACCTTGTGTACACTCTAAAAACATCCCGTGCGTTTACTTTCCTGCACAACACTCGGAGAGCCGATCACCGTGACTTACAGACTCAGCTCAGCAAATGACGATGCCGAAACATATGTTTAGACCAAAAAACGCAGTCTGAGTTGTGACATTAAAGGAGCGATGCAACAATTTTTGTACTTTGCGCAAATACCACTTAGCACAGATCCCTGACGTTAATGACCTATAAAACACGCGTTCGTTTGTTTCACCCATCGCAATAGAAGTCCCAGGAAAAAAAATTAAAGAAAAACGAGCAGCGTTCACCCCCTCAACTCGCAGCCAGAACAAGCGGCCGCGTGATCTGGAGCCGATTATATGCCGCCAATGTTGATCATAGCCACGCGCTGGGGTTGGCAAAGCACAGGACACGCGCTGAGTTCCAGACATTGTTATGGCTCGGCTATTGTCGTCGTTGCAGCGATTGGACACGGGCCACTACCCGAATGCTTCTCGAGCTAGTAATTATCACGAGCCCAAATCGAGTGCCCACGCAATGCTCGGATCCAATCTTTGAACAGCATTCAAATATCGTCATATGGGTGTACTGCGATCCCCACGTTACGTCATCAAATTTTGCAAAGGAGAGATTGAATGAAAATGATCGCTTTTGTCCTCGAAATTACACCGCAGCAAAGGAGTTTCTTGGCCAGTGGCGTTGCGTGCGAGTATCCTTGAGTCCCACTGGTGCCAGTAAGCTCGTGTACAGTGAAAAACAATCCAATTGAATATCGTTGCACCGCTCCTTTATGCAAGCGTGACGTTTTGCATTGCTTAATGTCACAACTCAGACTGTGTTTTTTGGTCTAAACATATGTTTCGGCATCGTCATTCACTGATCTGCCTTCGTAAGTTGCGATGATTGGCTCTCCAAGTGTTGTAGGGGAAAGCAGACGCACGGGCTGTTTTTAGAGTGTATGTGTATGCCGACTTCCTCGTATAGCACCCATTCGGGTCTCCGAGGAAAGATAAATTATGATGATGGCGATTTCATGACAGATCGCACTTTGCTGCCAACCGCAAATCGCAGTGCTCGGTCAAGGACGAGTTCTGCATGGCAGAAGACACTTGGGCCCGCTCTTCTATTAGTATTAGCGCGCCCGCTGCACCTTTGTCCGCTGCACGAGTAATCAAGCTACGAGACCACGTACCCCCTCGAAGACCATAATAGCGACCAACAAATCGCACTTGTGCTCCCGGCAAGGGTCGAACAAATGGAGAACACACCCCGGCGTTCTGGATCTGTCAGTGGCTCGTAAGCGGAAGAAGAAGATGCGCTCTTTCGCGGCCGACGAAGAAATTACAAGGGTGGGAAAAAGCGGGTGAAGGATGATGATGGAGAGACACTGAAATCATCGAGCCAGCAAGGGCAAGGAAACCTCGGGGGTTTTCAAAAAAGAACAATCCCGGACAAGCCGCGACGAGGAAACACGGTTCGCTAAGCGATAGTATCGTGCAAACGGATAATAATTAAAGTCTGATTGGCTCGAAGCGATGAGAGTATTCGTTCCGATCTGACGCGCCCGAGACATGGGTTCTTTCTTCTAACGTTCGACATCGACCTTCTATTTAAGTAATTAGGGCTCGCAGCCAGCTGCAGGTGTCATCTCAACGAAGTCATTTACTCCTTCGGGCGGTGTAAATAGGTTCGTTGAAATTCCGGGCTACATACCGTATTTTCGAGGCTATAGTTGTCGCCCTTTTACAGTCCGCCGGGGCAAATTTCGGATGAAGAACAAAGGTTTCTCCCTAAAACCACCGCCACACTAGGTCATGCATCATACAAAAGTGAGTTTGCAGACCTGTTCTAAGCATATACACGGCGTTTCTTTTTTTAGTTGGCACAATTTTCTTCAAAATAAGGGGTGAGGGTGTTAGAGTAGTTCTCTCTTCACCGTGTATTTCTCCGGATCGCCGGAAATTAGATGAGGGGATAACTGCCACGGCAAGTTCACTAATTCACTATAATCTGTTAATTAGGTTCTTAATTTTTTTGCTTTCGAGGTCAGTTCGAAATCGCAGTATTGACGGCAATTACTATTAGAGGCAAGGGTCATTTAAAGAGTTTGCGAAAATGTAATCTTCTTCGATATATTATTAAATTAATTTTCGCGTTTTATTCTACAAATTAAAAATTGCGAAAAAAAAAAAAAAGGCGTCCCAAACCTTGTTTACGATGGCGCTTGGAAGAGCGACGCCGTTGTTTCAATCATGTCTTCACTACCTCGACGGCGTAGCCTTGGTTGGTGTGCCGATGACGCAAGTGACGACGTGAGCTAAACGACTACGTCACTCAGTAAGCGTCCTTGTGGGCAGGGCTTGATGCGCTTCCTTTGCGCGAAATTTTTAAATCGGGCGAAAAAACGCGAACATTTATCGATTAATATTTAAAAAAAAACATTACCTTTTCGCAAATTCTTCAAATTAGTCTGGCCTCTAACAGTAATTGCCTTCAGTACAGAAATCCTAACTTGACCGCTACAACCAGTAATTAAAAAGAAAAAGTTTGTGAACAAATTTTAGTTAATTGTTCAACTTAGTATGACGATTATCCCCTCTACTAATGTCCCCCGAGCCTGACAAATGCGTGGTGAAGACGGCCCTCGTCCAACTCTTAACACACTCCCCCCCCGCCCCCTCTCAACTTTTTTTTTTATCCGTTCGAGTTAAAATTAAACGTCCTGTATATAGCGAGACTTGGTGTCTTGATTGTTGGTTCACGATACTCAGTAAACTTGTATGCGCAAACACAGAGGACAAACACGAAGGAGTGGTTAAGGACAGGTGCAAACATGGCCGGTATATATATATATTGTGGGGATTTTGGAGAGGACTTCGGCGACGATGCGGACGGCGCGCGAGAAACGAGCGCGGGGCCAAGGCACGGGGCGCGAGGCGCGTGACGGGGACAGGACAGTGCAGCCATGGCGGCGCAAGCCACCGAACACCGGGCTCGAAGAATAAAGATGTCTCCATCATGACTTGGCCCCTTTCTCCGGACAAGCGGTGAGCGAGAATACCAGAATATATATATATATATATATATATATATACGTATATATATGTATGACGCAAACATGCTCCGCACAATAATTCTGTAGTACATGTCTGGAGCGATCGCCGTGTCTTTTGTATGATGTGTGGGCAGCGTGACTCAGGCTCTAGAGAGTGCCCGCAGCCGGTACATAGTCCGCAGCTAAAGCCTGAACCAAACGAAAAAAAAAAAATTATGCGCGGTACATTATGAAAGAAAAAATTAAAAAAAAGGTCTGCCTTATCAGTTTCTAAATCAGTTTGAGTTCGACATAAAACATCAGCAAAACACTCTGTCCTTTACAAAATCCCGTCGCGTCTCGTCATGATGAACGATCTCGAAGAAATTAAATCCTCGTATAGCCCGCACCTGTAGGATAGTCGTCATTTTTCAAACTTTCGAGCATGCATAGTCCGTGGAATATCTAGTCTGAAACATGCGGTACTACATGCGTGCCAGGACCCTTGCCAACGTCGCACCGCTATGCAAACATAAGAGTCCGAAACGAGAAAAAAAGTCACGTTAGTTGTAAGGATGATCGATTACGGAGCGTAATATTCATCACCCTCGAAATATGAAGGCTTACATCGCTTCTGTGCGAGGGCAATGGGGTCAATTGGATAATCTCGGTCGCGGCCATAAAAATATGTTGCGGTCAAATTCTAGGCAGTTGAAACGAGCATCTTGGACGCTCGCACGCCACGCCGCTGAGCCAGAAGCTTCTTTGTCGAGGGGAAATTTCTAGGACAAAAGCAGTCTATTTCTTTCAGTCTGTTTCGCAGGGCGTGCTGACGCGGTGGCAGACATGTACGTAACGCGTTACTAGAAACGAGTTACTTCTACCTGGCTACTTTTTTTCGGTAACGAGTAACGTATTTAGTTACTTTTCTAGAAAAGGAACGAGTAACGTACTCAGTTACTTTTAAGGTTAAGTAACGAGTACCGGTATTTCGTTATCTTTCGAGGAGTAACGTGTACAGCACCGTTTAAACAGCCTCGTTTTATTTCTAACCTTAGTATGCCTCTATTGCGACAGAGGCAAATGGTAAACCCGAAAACACAACCAAACGGTATCACAGATAGCAACGTCTATTGTTGAACCCGTCAGTCGAACTCTACAGCTGGACAGTCCTTCACCCAGCGAACACAATAAGGTTCGTTGCTCTAACCTTCTAGAATGTAAACCCGGAGGTCCCCAACGCGGGAAAGGACATAACCCATAGTCAACTTTGAACTTTAGAAGCAGAGAGAACAAAACAGAAAGGAGAATCCCAAATTCACCCGCACAACACTGCCGTTCCATTGAGCGCGTCAGTAGAACGACTCCCCAGCGTCACCGGAGACGTATTCTCAAGGAAGCGGGGAAACACAACTGATGACAACTTGGAGAGGCTTAAGTGCAATGTCTGCTGAAAAGAAAACAATAAGAAAGCGTGAAACAAAAGCAGTTGTGTATTTTGTCGTCAAAGGAACGAGAAAAGTAACTCTTTACATTTGAGGTAAAGTAACGCGTTCCTTTTGAGATTCAGGAACGAGTAACGTATTTAGTAACTTTTTAAGTTACTTAAGTTTAAGTTACCTGAGCGAGTAACGAGTAACGGTATTTAGTTACTTTTTTGGAGTAACGTGTACAGGTCTGCGCGCTCGTGGGGATCACAATGTTGACGTAGAGATGGGTATTATACCTGGAACCGATGATCAAATATGGCTCATGAATTGGACATAAGCGCTGCGGGAACTCGTCGCGCACTGCGAGTTGCTCTTACGTATAGCGTAAGAACTACACACACGAAACAGAAAGGAAGAAGAAGACATTAGCAACAACCGGGCAATGCTGCTTACAACTAACAAACAACAAAACGCTCACATTCCATCCACTAATTAGCTAAGCTTAACCGCCGAATTCAGAAACCTCACTCAAACTACACTCACACTTAAGGGCCCCTCCACTTCCTCGAGGAAGGCGCGAGGGCCGGCGCTGGCCAATCGCGACGGCGGGTCCGTCCTCGCGATTGGCCAGCGCCGGCCCTCGCGCCTTCCTCGAGGAAGTGGAGCGGCCCTTAAGTGTGAGTGTAGTTTGAGTGAGGTTTCTGAATTCGGCGGTAAGAGTAACAACGCGCTTCAGTCATCTTGTGCCTAAAACCTCAAAATCCTCGTTGTCAGCCATCTGAATCCTAAAGTCGCGGTCCCATCGCTAACACACCATGCAAAGGACAGTCTGAAGACGCTGCCTTAGGTCCTCCTTCTATGACGTTCGTGTCACATTCGTCATGCAAAAACATTCAGCAGACATTTTCGAAACATGTACGACGCAAACATGCTTCGAACAAACTTCGGGCGTGCCATCGTTAATTTTCTCATCGTGTCTGCAGCGAATACAAGGTATTCCGTATTATGTATGGCTAGGGTGACTGTGGCTTTATCTGACATTGCAGGAGACGCTTTTTTGTACTCCCGAAAGGTGAAAAGCAGTCCGCACGACAGAGCCGCGCGATGTCGCCCGAGCATCGCGATACTGTATACCTAAAGCTAAGTAAGTCACATTTTTGGGGCTGTGACAATCACCAACTGCGTCTATACTCCGCTGAGCACCAAGATGGCGGTGCCCGTCAGAAATTCGAGAAATTGAGAGCCTGAAGCGTAGCTTATTCACACGTAGACCCGCACACGAATCACGACAAAACCTAGTATATCCCCTTGGACCTAAATATTTCTCGAACGTTCCTCGGCTTCGGCGAACCTACGTGGGTGGGGGCCAAGCGGAGGAGACGCCGCGAACAGGCGCCGCTGGCACGGCGTCATTAAACGCCGCTTTTGCGCTTGGCTGCGGACGACAGGGCAGTGCAGCGATCCACGACGACGGCCACTCGAGGCGACGGACAACAACAACAGGGTTCCACGCTGGGCTCGTCCCTGTCGAGAAGGAACGTTCCCCGCCTCCCGCGGATAGGCTCGCCCGCAATACATCACACGGAAGCCGGAAAGCGGGTCGCTTCTCTCTCGCGAGAAAAGTGGAAGGAAACCAACTCCGTATACCTTCAGGTCGATGCACAAACACACGCAAGATTGGATAAGGCCTGCTGCGGAAGGTGGACGCAGAGAATCAGAATTTCTGGAAAAGCAGCGAGGATCCAGCACGATGTTTCATTCTAAATTATTTGTTATTTGTTACAGTACCCTCAGGGCTCAGAGGGCACTAGCACGGGACATTTACACAAAAATGATATTTGACGACATTTTAAACACATCTAATGAAGATGTTGATACTAAAGATGCCGGCATGGGGTTCTACTCTGACGATGTTCTACGGGTAAAGCAATCGTTATTGGCTGAGGTCCACTAGTGAGGAATGAACATTTTGAACTCATAAAAGATGCGCGAAGAAATGTAAGAGGGGTCGAAGGGGAGATCTTGTTAGGATAGGATTAGTATGATGTATATATTTTTTTTAGAAATGACACGGACGAGAGCATTTACGGCAGAACGAGGGAAGAGGTAACGAGAGGTTAACTTTCATGAATGATACGCTGGCTGCTCAACGATGCTTGCTGGCTATAAAACGAGAGCTGCAACTTTAAAGCGACTCCACGTTAGAAGTGAATGGGGTGTGACAACGATCCCAGACGGAAGCAGCATAGTCTAGTATGGAGCGAATAAGTGGTTTGAATTATAGAAGTTTAAGAGAGACAAGGGGGCTATTGGCGACGTGAGCGATCAAAAGCCTTGCTGTGATCGGCCTTCCACGATTGGCCGAATGTTGACTATGATGTCTGCGAAGGATTTCTCACCTACGAAAACAATTAGCAAAGGAATGTTGCTAAGGTGGTAAGTGGAAGGGATGTCATACGACGTGAGACTCATTGTTTTGCAGCATTTGTCAGTGTTAAAGGGAAGCTAAAGAGGTTTTCGAAAAATACAAGTACGAGTTGCATTCTAGAGTATATTTATCCCGTGAATTTGATATCACGCTCGTTTTTTCCCAAAGATGTAACTAAACGCGAGAAAACAGGAAAACCCTCCGACCAGTCGTTACGTCATACGAAGATCTTTCGACTTTTCCAAACCACAGACCTTCCAGAAACCGCAGACCTTTCCAAAAAAAGGGCTCCTGGCCGCTTCCAATTTCAGTGTTCGTGCGTATGGCGCGTGATTTGCTCGCTCTCTGATGCGACGAACATGCAGGCGCGTGCTGGGCTGAGGAGATCGCGAGCTGGGCTGAGGATTGGAATGGTGTATATTCCCTCGCACTGACACCAGTCGTGACATCTCTTTCTGACCTTTTTGAAAATAGAAAGAGTGCGCGTACATAGCTTTGATAGGCGCCGAAGGTGCGCGAAAGCGGAGATTCCGAAAACTCAGTATATGACTTCACGCACTAGGAAGGATGGGCTTCAACGGTGCTTTAAAAAAAAAAAAAAAAAAAAAAAACTTTCTGATGTCTCCGTGCGCCAAATTGAAGAATTCTCGATATTCGTGATCCTGGAGGCAGAATAAAAAGGAGTGAAGGGTGTTTTTTTTTTTGTCAAATACAGAATTACTTTAGTTTCCCTTTAAGGGTCATATGTGCCTCTCTCGGTACCTATCAAATACAGCGTTCAGCTCATTCTGGAGAGGGAGAACGTCAGAATCATGAAAAAATTCCCGATAAAACATACAATCATCCGCGAGTAGACTACGGCTTGATGAACCACACGAAGGTAAGTCGTGTAAATGAACAATAGAACCGTTTTGTTTTTAAGACGGAACCTGGAGGAACACTGGACCTAACAAGACTCGCAGATGAATTAGAATCATTTAGATTACCAAACTGAACGTGGTTTGTTAGAAGACACATAATCCAAATAGTACGTTAGGGTCAAGGTTGATTTTGCTTAATTTCAAGCGCAGCAGGTTGTGTTCAACGTTATCAAAAGCCTTGCGGAAGGCGAGAAAACTACAGTCAATCGGGGATCCGTGGTCGAAAACTAAAAGGAAATCGTTAATGGAAACCAGAATCTTCTATTCACATGAGAGGAATTAAAGAAAACCATGTTGTGGAGGAGAAAAAAATGAGCTGGGTCGGGAAAATTTAACATTGTGTGAACAGTTTACGTCCGCTAGCACTTTTGAGGGAATATTAATCGAGAAGATAGGTCTAAAATTGTTAGGAAAATGTCTGTCGCTTGATTTGTGTAGTGAAACAACATGCCAGTTTTTCATTCTGGAAGTTTACCAGTAAGTATAGACTGCTTAAATATCTGTGAAATACAAATTGCGTCATTCCTTTTAGTGACATTAAGAAATTGAGTGTTAATGTAATCTATACCACTTGACGAAAAAAACTTTGAGATTGTCAATAAGCTTCACAATTCCATAAAACATCAAACACAACGCAAAGCACTACAAGAGTCAACACATAAAAAAAAAGTTTCACAAACACATTATTGAGTATTTTCGCACACTCATGGTTGGAGTAAACCAAAGAGTGAGATAACTTCTTTGTTACTGCCATTACCAACACACGCCGAATATTTGTCAACACAAGGGGACAACAACCTAAGTAGGGTTTGGGATAAAAAAAAAATGAAATCTGCTTTGTATCCTGAATTGCCTGTTCATAGGAAGCGGCAGCATTTCGGTAAGCTAGTCAGCGCTTAGTAGTGTCATTATACTCATCAGTGCTAACGAGGCGTTTGTTTTTATTGAAAAGTCGTTTTAAAGCTAACTTCAATAATGTAGTGTTTGTGATAACGGTATCACCAGCGTGTCAGCTTATTCCTAAAGTCAGAAAGCAATACAAAGTACTCTAACGCGGTTTTTGAAACCCTGTTCAGAAGCGGGACGAACGTAGAAAAATTTTCTGCAGGAATATAGACAGCTGGCAAATTAACAGTGTATAAAAAATTTGCACAGTTTTCCTTCACATGTGCGTGTTCACGAATGTATCTTAAGGGGAAAACTGCGTTTGCTGAACCCTGATACGAGTTAAGACTTTCTTATTTTCTCGTGCATGCTAATGAGTCGCCACATTCTTATTTTCCTCCACACTGACACGTACTTAAATATAGATAGCAAAAAAAAAAAAAAGATACACGACGTTAAAAAAATGTGGTACCAAGGTTTGCGGCGAACGTAGCCGGGTGCACTGCCTCGGGATTCATCTCGAACGAGTTTTCGCGACGATTCGACGGAGGAGGACGGTTGTCCGAGTGAGCCCGCGCTGCCGACGCCTGTGAAGGACGGGCGATGCCACGCGCGTACAGAAGCAGCAACACTCCAAACCAGCGACCGGACAACCAGCCGACGCGCTGACCTCCATTACGCTTGTTTGAAATTGGAGCTGCAAGATTTCTTCTTTATTCTTTATTTTATTTTTTCGAAACGCGTCAAGGTCATTAAGCCTGGATATAGCGGTTGGGCCGGGAATGTTGTGCACCCGACTCGTCAGTTATCCTCTCGACTCTTGACCAACCAAAACACACCGAGACCATAAAAAGATATTGAAAAGAAAATGGCGAAAGGTTTGACATTCCTGCAGTGGTGTCCGGAACACTTTCTTGCTCTTGGGCGCATCCTGAAGACTTCTGGGTCAGCCTTTCTCGAAGCACGGGAGAGAGTCCAGTGGGACAGTCTCAAAGAAGTCGTTCTCATTTCGAAGCGCGCATAACAGCAATGAGACAGTCGCAAAGCGTGAGCGAACGGACCTTATTTCGTGCTTCCTTCACGAAAAAAATGACCGAGGCGCTAGGGTAGTTATACTCGTAGTCACCTTAAGAACCGCAGTAAACATAGTCCGCCTACTCACGGAACATTACTGATTTACTTTTCTGTGTGGTGAATTCAGCTAATGGAGTTTTATGTCATCTTACCGCTATTTTACCGAGACATAGACGTTTCGAACCCCCAAAAGCATCGTTGCTTCCTCCGACAACCAAATCTTGTAAGACGTACTTCGCACAGCGCATGAATAATGCGCAAACCATTTTTGTCTATGTGAAAACGATTATAGCATCTCTATCTTTGATGTAGTTTTTTGTTTTTTGTTTTAACTTAACTCAAATGTGCGCTTTCGATGTGATAATAATCAGCCAGCACCCAGGCACTCTTATCATCCTCACCGTCATGGAGTCACTAGTGAAACGATGCTGACGTTGGTTTAAGTCTCTTCATGCTTGGACATATTAACATCAACATTTTACGCTTGAGGAAGCGTTCGTGAGCCTCCGTCGAACTCGCAGTTTTGACAACATTGGGCCATATTCCATCTTGATATTAGCCAGTGTCGTCGCTCTGCTTGAAAAGGACCCCCGGACACACTGGTAAATACATCGTACAACAGACACTCTGCAGGGACTGTCTGTGGCGCCTTTCGCAGCGCGACTGCCACTTTACGTTATGCTGGTCGACAAACAGGCCTTTATAGGGTCGCGTTTTCGGGTACCATAGCGTCTCTCCCCGTGGTTTAGTATACCCATCGCAATCGCGCGGAACATTTTTTCTTTCATAGTCGGGGCGAAAGAACGCCGTGGCTGCTGAGGCGATTGAGTAGAGCCAGCCATGGCGTGGCTCTTTGCTGGAGTTATAAACCGACCGACGGAGGCCAAACGCCAACTTGAAGTCGCGCGTAAAGGCGCTATCACGTTGACAAAAACTGTTGGACGACTTTGTCCCTCAACGCGATGGAAACGTGTTTACGGCGACCCTGTTGCCACAATCGGAACGAGCAAAGGTTGGGAAACATATGTCTTTGTCACCCGGCAATCATGTTCGCCGATTATGTTCTACGGCGGTCGGAGCGTCGCAACGCGCTGACGGCGCGGTCAACGCGGGGAACATTCCGCCATCTTGTTTATTTACCTTTTGTTTCGTATGCGGTTGGACGACGCTGGAGATGTGCTGCTTCAAATTGTCAGTGCGTTCGTATAAGGCCGAAAGTTACCACGAGACGACATCCACCAGAAATATTGACTAGCAAAACTGGCATGAAAAGTATTTCCCGCTCTTTATTTTATCGAAATGCTCTTCATTCGCTGGCAAAGCAGCTAGCCCTAACCAAGGAAGACGAGATCATTTTTTAGGGACGAAGCTCCTTAGGGGCTAGCCATGTCCGTATGTCCGTCCGCCGTAGGCCGGCGTCGGGTGCTCGTGCTTCTGCTCGTGAGATCACGTGCTCACGAGCACGTGAGCACATGCTCACGTGCTCGTGTAGGGCAAAAAAAAAAAAATTGGAAAAAAAAAGATGAAAAAAATTATGAAAAAAGAAAAAGAAGAAAAAAAAAGAGTAGGGGGTTCCGAGATGCCATCCCATCTGTCTGCTTAAAAAAAGAAAAAGAAGAAAACCACACATTCTCCTACTGACATGAATGAAAAGGCTCAAAGAAAAAGAAGAAAAAAAAAAGAGTAGGGGGTTCTGATATGCCTTCCCATCTGTCTGCTTAAAAAAAGAAAAAGAAGAAAACCACACATTCTCCTACTGACATGAATGAAAAGGCTCGGCATGCTGCGGCTCGGCGTCTACGCAGACAAGCACCACCAGAGCTTCGCCCCAAGCAACATCCTTCACCACGTGGAGATGCGGTCAATTTTTTTATTACTTTTACGCCAGCGTATGCAGCCGTTCTACGTTGCATGAAATTCCCATTGCTGGTATAAGAGACGCTATCGTCAACTGTACCTCGAAGTGTTTTGTGCGGCGTGCGCTCAGCTGTAATCTTTTAAAGAGTGACTCCGATATATTTTCTCGATTTTAGGGTTACAATTGTTTTCGGTGAAGGAAGTGTCCCTGAATTACGAGGTTCATTTCTTTTTCGACACCCTGTGTAGTTTTGTAGATACCTCAAAGATTTCTTTCGGAGCTCTACGGCGAAGCCGAAATTACCGGCTCGAGCATGATGGCAAACTTTGTGATCAGCTGCATGCCACCGTATTACGTAAAGTTCGCACCGCATATACCGCAAAACGTACGACTGGCCTAGTCACCAAAGGAGTTTCGATCAGTTATAGGCAAGATGCTACGGCTGTTTTACCGCTTCGCTCCGTATATACCAAACATATGTAGCAATTAATATAAATTAATAAAGTTGTCGTCCGAAAAGCAAGCTCTCCAGGATGAACGGAGGCTCAGCGCAGGCTCACAACGAGACTCCGCTTATGTTCTGAGAAGAACTAAAACCTTGGTGGGTGGTGTGCAATGCGCGTTGTGGAAGCTAATCGTAAGCTTGCGCTAAGAATGAACGGAGTTAAACTATGGCCGCCAGTGAATGCCACCTTCGGTACCACGACGCGCCGGAGCGAGCAGGGAGTCAATAATCTTCGTGCGCGATCGCTGAGGAGCACTTACAAATTACGGCCGCTAAAACATAACATAACAAACAGAAATCGTCCACTGGGACGATTGAAAACGCAGCAGAAAGACACGGCGAAAGAAGTGGCAGTATACGAACTAGTAACCTCCTTAAGTACCAACATGACATCGGCGCACAAGGTTGTTTGACAAAAAGCCAACATGCTGAATGCCCGCTGAGAAGCTGGTGGTATAGCATTTTGAATATCCGTTGTAGAGTGGATCGCGGTTTCCAATTAGTCTAATATTTGGGTAGTGCTCGAATTCAGTCTCCGTAAATCGATATCAGTCGTTTATCTTGGTTCTAATTTTAAAAACCCTTTAAAAAGTGTTACTGACGGTTTGCCGCCACAACGATCGGCATAATAAATATTTTTCAAAGCTGTCCTTTTTCCTTTCCTGCCTATTTTTGATCGCTTCATTCGCCAAAATGTCCCAATGTTTTAAAATAATTCGATGTCTCTCCAGCGGCCGTTTTCAAGCTTGAAGCGTCAAGGATCATGATCGACCGCGGTCGTTTTCACGTTTCGGCTTTTGTATCGCTCGCTTTCGTGGATGAGTTATGTTGCTTTATAACACAAATCATCCACCTAGCTGCGCTTGGAGATTCGTTTTTGTTCATTGTCCCCCTTTTTCCCCTTCTTCCGGGATTATTTTCTTTATTCTTGTCCAGCTCGCTGCACTTTAGCATTAACTGCATCATCATTATAACGAAAGCATGTTTCTTTTTTTTTGTATTCTAGCGACATGTAGTCACACTATTGCGGTCAATTTTAATTTCAACTGACTGTTTGAGTGTTCAAGACAGTATTTGTGTCATTTTCAACACTTTGTTTCAGTGATTACGTATTAATTTCATCAAAGTATCTCAGCTGCACATCAGGCTTGAAATTAATACTGTTGATATAGCATATGCCAGGCCTTTATTTTAGTAAATTCTCTAAAAATAAACACGTTACTGATCGGGAAGTTCGCACTCGAAGCGAGACTGTGTTGTCGTGTTGTCGGCACGAAATTCGCTCATTCACCAAACCGGGCAACACGTGTTGTTCAACACAAACTGCTGCTGTTTTGTTGCCGAAAGTTGTCACACCGAGGCAACATGGTCCCTTTCGTCTATGATGTGCTGATGTTACAGCAATGTGACAGGTCTGTTGGGCAAAAGGGGCAATGAAAAACGAATGTCCCGACTGCTGATGAACATGTTGTGTTGATGTTGCCGACGTGTTTCCTCAATGTGACAGGGCCTTAATAATTCAATATGCGTTCACTGTGCTCTTTATATCGTAAACTTTTTACTAATCTCGTCACCGAGTCGATTGAACTGGTGCCCCAACCCGATAACTCAAACGGCCGCCAATACCTCGATGGTAACCGAGAACAAGTCAAGTGCTCGTGTAGAGCTCATTTCTAATCCATTAATGATTTTCGAATGCTTAATGTCATCCTGAGACAATTCCCGTGACGACGTCAACATCAGAATCCTAGCGACAACGTCGTAGTCAGTATAAGCCCTGCGAAGGACAGGCCGAAAGAAATAATCCTGAAAATTGCACCGGGACAAAGACGCTGTTCGGTAGCATCGCATGCGATTGTATCAAGCTCTTGTCAGCGTACGCTTGTATAAAGCTCGTACTGCTGCACGGCCCCTTCATGGAGAGGACGTAGACCCTTGCTGACACCACGTTAGAGTATGGACAGAATTTGTTCGCCGCGAGAAGAACGATGCGCTTCAGTTGTCTTTATTTTTTACAGATGCACGGGCTCCTAGCGCACCAATGGTTTTATTTTTACAGCCGATTTAAAACTTGGCACAATATAAACCTCGTGGTTACTCGTGCTTTCTTTAAAAAAAAAAAGAGCACTCATTTACGAAAAAAAGAAAAACGCCCGATGGCGACTTTCATGGTTTAATTGATATACTGATATAACTGAAGGATTGTGTGCGGTGCAGCTCTTAACACTGCGATCGCTACGTGAAGCTTGTTAAATTGACTCCAAGACGTTCATTAATATACATTCCTTCTTTTGATTTGTTCCTTTTTTTTTTCTTCCAGGGGCCCATAAATGTGATCTGCGCTGGCGGTGAGCATGGCGTTTCCCGTGATCCGACTCTTCCAGTGGAGTCCCAGTGTTTTGTTGAAGCGTTTTTTAGGCTATTTCGGAATACTTAGTGCATTTTCTACAGTTCTACAGGTGCGAAATCGTTTCGCTTGTTTCGGACTAGATATGACAAAAAAAATAGCAGCGATTGCGACTTCTAGTTTGGCCGCATTTCAACCTATCATTTCAAACAGCACGCTCTGAGATCCCAGACTGCATCTCAGAGATTTACGTGCGCGCTACATTGAACAACGCGCGTTCTTTTAAATTATAGTTCATTAATAAATAACTGCCGTCTTCCAGGCACAAGAAAACGTACCACAGCACCAAGGAAAAAAAAAAGGAAGAGCAATAAATAGGTACACACGGGGGTGCTACGGTTCTTATAACGGCGGTTGCAGTGCAACCTGCTTAGCCCAGCCGCTCCCTCGGATTCTCAAAGCACACTTCCCCGATCCTAAACAACGGGGTGGTTTCATGCGACGCGGGCTATTTCAGACGAAGCAGCAGCGAACAAGGTTCCTCCGCCGTTTCTTCTTCTTCTCCGCCCGCAAGAGACACGGGGGGGGGGGGGGGGGGGGGGGGCAGGCAGGCAGGCAGGCGACTCCCACGCAACCGCGCGCCATACAAACCTCGGAATTGGTGGGAAAAGTCGCGTTCTAGATTCCGGTCAAATCATCGCGGGCCTCCCTCTGACACCTCGTTTTACCTTACGACGGACCGCAACGGACACTATGAGTCATCCCAGCGGGAACATGTGGGCACCCTTCGTCGAAGGTCACGTGAGTACGCGTCCTGCTCGTTCTTCTCTCGAAGGTCACGTGACACTCCCGCGGCATTGGATTGGCTCCGGTGGCTCCTAGCGTCCGCTGAAGTCCAACCTAAGGTGGAACGGAGTTCGGAAAGAAGGAAGGCGTCGTATTCTCATAACAGGAACAGCTCTACCCGAAACACCGACGATGAAACACCACCACCGACTCTAGCCCATGCTTTGTTTCACATTACGATGGACCCAAACATGTGTACACTTAATTATGAAAAAAAAAAGAAGCTAAGTATGTTATTTGTTGCTCGCTAAAGAGTAACTAAGTACACTACTCAGTATCAAAATAGAGAACGCCTTACTTTAACTCAAATGTAACAACTTACTTTCTCGTTACCAAAAAAAAAAAAAGACAAGATAGAAGTAACGCGTTACTCGTGACGCGTTACGTACAAGTCTGGATGGACCTCAGAAGACATCATGAGCCATCGAATCCCTACTTGCCGTGTGAGTGTCACGTGACTTTCGGAAGGGTGCGCAGCGATGCGCTAGGGAGCAGCACCTCAGACCTCTATGGGGTCTGAATTTCCGGTGCACGGATTGGACACGAGCGCTATACCTCAGCGTTCGGCATGGGGCTCGTGTCCCCCTCTGATTGGACGCGAGTCTCAGCCCAGCGCTGACGTATGGCACTCGTGAACAATCCGCGCCCCGCGTTGGCCCTCTTGCGGTGACCCAAAATCGATCCCCGCGGCTTTGTCAGCTTTGTTATCTACGCGGAGAGCAAGTCGTCTGCCTCTCGAGCAGGGGTTGCGGCAGGCACGTATCCAGGGGGGAGGCTCATGGGGCCCGGGTCCCCCCCGAAATCTTCCATTTTGCTGGGACCTCCTCTCCCCCCTCCCCCTCATACAGCATTTTGTCATGGGTGGGCCCCCCCCGAAACAAAATCCTGGCTACGTGCCTGGGTTGCGGTGACCTCAGACCGACAGCAAGCTCCGATTGGCTTTGATTGAAAGAATAGTGGTAGATTTCAACGCTAAATGCCTACACGTACACCCACTATTTTTTTTTTTTTTTATCAGCCGATAAGAGTTTGGAATTCTGACATCATCTCAAGCTCTGTGCAAGAAGCAGACGAACTTGCGCTCCGCATAGGAGGCGCTAGCGGGGGCCGTCGTCACGTGAAACGTTCACAGCGCTGGATTGGATGGGATGGCTCCCATGCTTCCTCCCCAGCAGTACGCCGTTAGTCAAAACAAAGCGCAAAAAAAAGAAAAAAAAAAAAGGAGGCGAAGAAAGGCGAGTAAAACTGACACCGCTCACCAAGTTCATCGATGGCTGCGAGATGTTTCAGTGGCGCCCTCGTTTGGTTACCTTTCGTGACGTCATTATCTTGTGAACAAGTTCGATGGTGTTTGTAATGAGCATGGTGAAAGCCTGAAATCATAGCGCTCTCAAAGAAACACTGCACACACCGTCAAAATTGAAGTTCTTCCATTCCTCTTATTTGCGACGCTGAGAAATCCTTTGCTGACGTCATAGTCATCATTCGGTCAATTGTGGTGGGCCGACCACAGCGACGCTTTCGATCACTCACGTTGCCAATAGAACGGGACGTTAATTAGAATCTCGAGAAAATGCGTTTTCGAGGGCCGTGATATGGCTCCCGCGGAGCGCGCGCGACTCGAGGGATGGTTCACAGTGGCGGTGCGATAATTACACTTGGGGGAGCCACGCGAAATGACCCGCTAAAACTCGCTAATTACCGTCTCATTGTTGTCCGTCCATTGGTGATTTATAGCTTCTTATCGGATGAAGCTAGGAATATTAAGCGGCGCGGTGATAATGAGACGGTTTCGGCAGGTCACACCTCGGATCTCTTACGTGTCGTTAAAGGGAGGCGAACAAAAGGTGTAACCACAGCCACTGGCAGCTTTCGAAAAGCAGGGCGTGGTGAGTCTATAGACCTTTTCTTTTACGGCGCAGCCATCTTGAGAATTGCGGCGCCGACGACGCCGTCTAGCGGCTTAGAAAAATAAATACCGGCTAGTTCTGGCAGCACAGCTATCTGGGTAGGCAACGGTGTGGGTATGGGGGGAACTTGGCTAGACTTGGCTATGGTGGGCTGCAATAACTTGGCTGGAGCTTGTCCGGTTGAATCCAGCTCGCTACTCACAGGCCATCACCTTGCCTCCTTGAGAGAACGACGACGAAGACGGTGGGGTGTTTTCATGGAGTTTCCACAGCGAAGTATTTATGTGTAGTCTATGCAGGTAAGCTCTCGGCATTTGATAGCTCCATCTTGAGTGGTGGCATGTAGACTTTTTTATACCTTTCACATACCATGGGGCTTGCAGTGATAACCTAATTGGACCACCTGCACCGGGAATTAAAATCTGTCATCTTGTCGTAGACGAAGTGGTCGTGAGCTTAAACGTTACGCTGACTCTGATACGAATCTCTCGCGATTCAAGCTCGCAATCGACTGCCTTCATAAATAAGAATTCCTGGAGAAAATGCGAAGCTCGATAACACTGCAGCCACACTCGCGCTGCAGCTTCTTGTGCTCATGGCACACTTTCTGCTATTGTTCTTATGAGTTTTAAAATTATTTATCTATCCGACGACCACGCCGTGGTAGCGAGACAACCGTAGATTTTCGGAAATTGCAGCACGGTAAAAAGGAGCACTCGGAACTAACTCATGCACGACGTCCGTTTTTAAGCCTTTTCGCCCATACCCTTGGCGGTTGCATACCCTGTGTCAGCGGGCAATCTAAAAATTCACCAGGTCGAGGGTACGTCAGTTACTGGCTGGTTTGAGGTTATGCGAAAAAGGTCTATAGACCATCTGATTATCATTTCGCAGTCAATAGAGATTGTGTAATTAACCGATAAGACCGCCGAAGAACGAAGCACGAAGCTTGGGCATATACACGGCGAGCATGTGCTCTAAAATGCGTCCTTGGCGCATTCGAAACGCAAAGGGGGGGGGGGGGGGGGGGAGCACGCCAGTCAAAGGACACCACAGAGAACACGTAGAGAATGCGCGATGACGAAGCAGAAAAGCTACCGCGTTCATTGGTTGAACTCGGGCCCGGGGGGGGGGGGGGGGGGGAGTGTACAGACGCACCCTGGGTGCATTTTGGGTGGTAAAAAAACGCACGAAGTGCGCAAAGAGCAGAGGAACTTGCATGCCGTATAGACGTTTCCACTGTTTACAAAAATCACAGTCCACACGTGTTAAATCACAGTCCAGAACGCGCACGTTCGTCGCTTCGGAAAGCGAGCAAATCACGCGCCATACGCACGAACACTGAAAATGGAACCTGCCAAGTGTCCTTTTTTGGAAAGGTGTATTCACTGGCGGCCATAGCTGTGTGCGCGGCAGCTGAGCGCGTGCTGACAGCGAGCTTCCACAGTTCTTTTGCAACGTGCATTCTGCACCATCAAGGTTACCGGTCTTAGCAGCCTTGTAATGCGAGCTCGTTCTCGGCATGCGTCCAGTGAATAGCCCTTATACGTCGAGCAAGCGTTCCAATATGCGTCTTCGGCGCACCGAAACACGAGGAGGACCGGGCCAATCAAAGGGCAACATAGAAAAAAATTGGGTTGTGTGGATGTTCATACAGCCTAGAACTTGGTGTGCCTCAACGGGCGACGAGTTTCCCAGCTGTAGATGAGCAATTTAGCCAGTGCAGTACAACCGGAAGGCTTGGGTCTTTAACGTGCATCACGTAGTAGTGATACACGACCGCACGCCGGTACTACACTGTACCGGTACGATGATGTACCGGTACGAGCTTTCGGTCCACGTGCTCCGAGCTGGTGTGCGATAGCCCACTCGGCCACCGATTTTTTTTTTCTTTATTACCTGCCTTTGACACGACACAAACATATTTACATTACATAAACATCCTTCTGCAGCAACATAGAGAACACGCAGGGGACGCACGATGACTATACTCTGTTTCATACTTAGCGTGCAACGCTGTCAAAGCTACTGGCGCGAGCGCGTGACTTCATCTATGGTTTTGTTTGCGCGAGAACGCGTGCAAATGGTCAACGAGATCAAGCCCCACGCTCGGGCCAGTAGCTTTGACAGCGTTGCAGGCTAAGTATGAAACAGGGTATAGGCGGGCAAGTTAGCGCCGTCTTTGATTGAGGTCGGGGGAAAACAAAAGCACGTGGGTGCGTTTGGAGGGAAAACAAAGGAACAAGGTGTGCAAGGGGCAGACGAAGTATGCCACATCGCAACACCTTTGCGCACCTTTAAGCCGGAGTCATACTGTTCATATATCATACAAAACACAGTCTGCATACAGACTCGAAAGCGAAGAACCGCGAGACCCGTGCTTAAAATGCCGCATGGCAATGAGTTCAAGGAGAAAACGTGGCACGCGGCATCAGAACTACGGATAATGCGGTGACTCGTGCTTCCAAACTGTCTTCTGTAAAAAAAAAAAATGAAAAAAATGGGGGGGTTTGTGTACGTAGCTTGAACTGATACTCTAGTCACCCTAGCGCTCTTAACTGTCATTAAGCCAACGATCGTTGACAACCCCAAACTGTCATTGAGCTCAACTAAGTTGTCCGGTGTTACAAGGTACACATGCCTAGTACAACCCCAGTTGAGATGCGAGTGAAGGGACACGGTTGAAACCAAAATGAAACCAAAACTGATGTCACGTTATATTTTTTTTTAATAGCGGTGCAAATGAATTATATGCGCGCTTTTCATTCATTATAAACGCTTAAAACAAAACAAGATATACTTCTTTTTGTTTTTATATTAAAGAAACGACAATCAGAACATTTCACACGAAGTTAAGCAAGAGACACAACAAAAGTCTTATCAACACCTACATAACAATGGCCGCCCTCACCGAGCTTTGGCTTTCGCGACGTGCCGTGATCGTTTTAGTGCAGCTCTAGCCCCAAATCATACCCCTTCAGACAAAATTTGCTGGTACGATACTTTCTAGATACCTCCCCCAATCTTCCGCAATACTAAGTTCTTCGCTGATGCTGGCCATTGGCGGTGATGCGGCGGACGCCGCCATCTTTGGCTCTATTGGGGCGAGCCCCCATCAGTTATACTCCGTTTCACCTGATGTACCGAAGCGAAGGCTAGAAGCGAAGCTCATAGCGTTGGCCGCTGCGCTTAATGCTCGAGAGCTTGAGCCCCGAAATCTGCCCCTGAGCAAGGAGCTCGTGCTTGTAGCCTTTCCTGCGGTACATCATAAGGTGAAATAGAGTATAACTGAGGTAGGCCAGCTCAGGGGGGAGGGGGAGGCGAGGGAGGCGAGGGCGACTGGTCAGCGCCACGCCGCTGACCAATCGCAGCAGGCGGCGACGTCTCAGTCCATTCGTCCCTCCTCGTCCCGCCATCTTGCATACCCCCCCCCCCCCCCCCCAAGTTGAACTCAATGATCGTCAGCGGCTCAATGACAGTTAGCTCCGCCGTGTAACTCCGGCCAATCGCGACCAAGTCAACTGTCGTTGGTTTAATGACAGTCAAGAGCGCTAGTGTAACTAGGGTATCAGTGCCTCAGCGGGCGACTTGTCTCTTGCAGCTAAATTTAGCGAGTGCAGTACAACCTCTAGCCTCGCAGTACACGACCGCACGCCGGTATACCATGGTCGCAACGGGCAGGGGTGGGAAACTGCCTTTTGTATGATGTATAAGCAGTGCGACCCCGGCTTTATGGAAGGGCAAGGTGTGAGTGTGTGGCTTTATAAACCTGTTTATCTCACAAATGCTCGTAAAAAAAATATATAATTTTGCACTGTTTTGACCGCGCGTCTGCAGTTTTGAGGCGAAATGAAAGTGGTCGAGGGATAATCTAGGCGGAATCATATGGAGACGCCATTATGGGTTCGAGACAAAAACACAATACGAAAAAAAGAAAAACAAGCGTGAATTTACGTAGACGCGATTCGAGGATTGCGGTCGACTATTAATCATCGTGACACGGGGGCGATTAAGAGATCACGGGAGCGAAGGCAATGCATCACAATAAGATACACTGTTTACTGTCACTCGACTATACTATAGTACTCAGACTAGGGCATCTTATCAAACAAAGTAATCAGTCGCAATTATAATGCTAAATTCCATCAAAGTATCATATATACTATATATGATACTTTGATTAAGTATATAGCTGAAGGGCTGAAGCGCAACAAACTTACACGTGTAGCTCTAAGCTTTCGTTGAGGAATATTTGGGGACTTAGCAAGGCTTTTCTGTTTATTGGTATTCTGTTATTTTAATTGAAATTTACTGAAAAACAAACTTTCCAGTCTCAATTGTAACGAAGATGTAAATATATATATATATATATATATATTAGGCTGCGTTTTTAAGGATGCGGCGTTTTGTAGCATATAAAGCTGCACAAAAAAGAAAAGATATGCGGATATGGCGACTAAAATGCCATAAAACACTCTCCAACCGACATGAGCTATACTAGAAGACCTTCTGAAGATTATAACGAAATGACAGCCTCGAACAAATCTGGCGGTGTAGACGGAGCTCCGTCTACACCGCTGTGTGGAACGTTTTAATGCCTAGGCATTAAAACGTTCCGCAGGTTTCACGGCAACCATTACATCGTGGAAACGTTTCACGTAGAAACGCTTCACGACATACATAAAGAAATTAGCTTATCCTCCATAAAGGTCTATTTTCGGCGCCTATAATATATAACAAAAAATAAAGAAAGTGATCGCGTCGCTAATTCTGGCTGTTCCTCAAACAATGATGACGAAGGGCCGTAATCCGGGAGGCCGACCGGCGAAAGTCGTTTGTGTAAACCCTCCTCAAGAAAGGAGTATTTTCGTTTTATTCTATAAAGTTGCGCGTTTATTTTTAGCCAAGAAAACAACAGTTTCTGGTTACTTCTCGGCCAGAGCTGTTCATCTCGCGCGCATAAGGAGAGAAACGAACTCGACTCGAGGCGTTGCTGCTTGCTCAAAATTATTCTTCCGCACGGAATCCAAAAACGAGCGCCTTCCCGGACCGCTTCTTTGCGCGCAGCGGGACATCGCGTGCTGCTGCGTGCGCAAAGTATACCCGAAAAATAAAATCCCAGCAAAGATAAACGAACGCGTGAAACACGGGCATTGAAAAGGCGGAGTACACACCTTCCGTGTTTATTAGAGCCAACGAAAGTTGTATGAGAAGCAGGAAGATTTAAAAGAGTCGGCGAAGGTAATATTAACCCGATAAAAACGCGCGATCCTTCTATACACCCCCATTATTTCAGTATTGGCGAGGAAATTGAACCATAGGGGTCGCTTTGTTCAGCTTGTTTTCCACGGAGCTCGGTGATTACCCGACGCCAGACCTGTTCTCTGGATTAATTTGCGTCATCACCTTCGATCGAGCGCGGCCGGGCACAGATTGGCAACGAGTCTTGCGTCAGCGCTCGGCTGTGCCTCGTGTTCGATTGGTACTTCACTAATTGAACAAGAGCCCACGAACGCTGACCCAGCGTTCGATTACTAAGTGAGCTGAACATTCCACCAGAAACACAGATAATTCGTGTTCTTATTGTCCGAATGGGTTTTGGCTTTGGTTTTGACTAGGTTTAGCCGTATCCATCCATCCATCCATCCATCCATCCATCCATCCATTCATCCATTCTCCCCATTACAGTACGCCCGTCTGTGGAGACAGATGTGCAGTCTCACGTCAGGTACTCTTTACGTTAGCTGCAGCAACCCTCCAGGACTCGGTTGACTCGGTCGACTCGGTGGCGAACGACGACCAAACGCTTATTTGTCCCGCCATAACCGCTCTTGCCTCCGTCATTTTCCCTTCCAGCCTATCAAACCGACAGCTGTTCTCAACTCAGGACGAATGCGAAAAGCAAGCGTCCCAAAACGTAGCCTCGAATTTAGCGTCTTCGACACGAACGTCCCACGCCAGAGCGCAATGGACCGGTTCAGGCGGTCCATACATCAGACAAAAGCAGAACCGAAATGGTCAAGTGCACGCGTTAGTACCATTTCTTTTTTAACCTCCTATTAACCGCCACGGCCGATTGGACGTCTTCCCTTCGTCGAAACCCGAATCGTGCCTTGGGTCTGTCGTCCCTGTCAACTCAAAATCAAAGCTCCCGTTACAGCGATAAGCACCGCCAACAGGAGCTGCGGTCGGCGCAGCCGCACAAGCGTGTGCTCGGTACACGCACGACTGATGCTCGATGCCCGATGGTGCGCTTCCACTTCACTCGGACGGGACTCTGCACGTCCCGCCCTCCGAATCAAGACGATGTCCAAGAGTGACAGCTCGGACGCTCGCGCGCGCGCGCCGCGTGTGTTTGTTTAAGCAGAAGCGCCGCATCTTTAATGCCTCCCTCTCGCGTCGATTTTTGTTTTTATCCCGTAAACTTCCTTCATACGAAGCTGTTTAGCCGGGCATCGCATCGTCCTGGGAGACCTAGTTTTTCGCCGCTGGCGCTCTCTTCTCGCTATATTATTTTTTCTTTTATCTTCCTTTTTTCGAAGAGCAACCCAGTAGCTGCTTTACACGCGTTAGAGCAGAGATTCGAAGAGTTTGCCGGCCGTTGTCCGAGCTTCCTCAACGGCACGCTGCTTTTTTTTTTTTCTTTTTTTCCCCCTCAACGCTTTCTTTGATGTCCGTCGCGCGTTCATATACGAGGAGAAGATTACTGCGCCGGACTGCGGGCGGAGAATCTCGCCCTTCTACTTTCTTTCCCTCTTCTCGTTTCATATCTCCGACTGCCCAATAGTTGACCTCGATGGAAAAGCTACGGCGGTCCGCTAGGAGTGGCAGAAAATAGCGTTGAAGAGCGAAGCAAGAAGCTGCCTACGCGGCAGCAGCAACGACGGCGGCGGCGCTCTCGCTTTGCCAAGATTGCATCACTACTGGAGCGCGCTGTTTTAAAGCAATCAAGTTAGACGTCGCCGCTCGCCTTTGTCTCGCGCTTTTGATTGCTGTATGGATGCGAGAGGGTCCAAATAGGAAGTAATTGTGTGCTCGCTCCCGAAGTCGCTCCGATTTTTACGCCCGCGGAGGCCCATTGCAGCTGGAAGTGGTTCTGCAGATCTGAAATTTTGCCAGAATCGAAAGCCGTTTACGAAATTTAGCACGGTTCGATTTCTTGCTAATGTTTTATTGTTTTCTTTCTCTTTTTTTTTTTTTTTTTTTTTGCTAGCCTATAGACAAGCGGGGATAAAAGGCGGTTTGTGGTGGAGGTTAAGTGCGCCTTCGATGGCCCAAAATGAGAGGTTTCGGAAGCCTTCCCCGATTCGCAGGCCGGATGGTAGCTCGTCTTTGGCTGCGTGAAAATGACGGGGTATCGCGTGTGAATTTCACGCGACGTTTTGGAAACCTTACGTTAAAGTGATCATTTCGATGCAACGTTAAATTTCTTCTATATGGGCGTTTCTTCATGTCTACGTGACTCGACGGGCGACCTCGTAACGGCATGGGAGAATGGATTCCCACCCCATAAATATGTCAGCTTTCGTGCCCATGCCAGGCTACTTGTAAAATCTGCGCAAGTTTCGAGCCTACGAAAAAAATTAAAAAGAAAGAAAGAAAGAAAGAAACGAACTCAGATATTGCGACGATGTGTGCTCCACTTGGATAGTAATTCGGCTTTATAGAACACCTATGGAGCTCAAGGTCGGAACTTATACGCGCACGCTTAAACAAATTGATATCTTCATATATTTTGTAAGTCAGGACTATTATTCTCATAAAACCATAATTGATTAAAGCCACGCTTCAAAGCATAAAAGTGTTGTATAGCAGGGCTGTGCGCCGATTATGCTTTATTATAACCTATTCATTGGTGGCCTTTTAATCTATTAATCCGCCTAACCTCGAGGCCGACATAATTGTACAGTATTGGTCAGTTATAATTATACCATTACACATTTTGGTAACACGGTTTTGTTATTATTCGTATAGAATTTTAACGATGTAGGAAGAGTGCGATTTAACGATGCCCTTTCATGTTATTATTACATGGTGGGGACAGCGCAAATTAGACAAAGGATAAGAAACAAGAAGTGCACATACACAACGCTGAATGTCAACTGAAGGTTCATTATCCAGCGAACCAAAAAAGTAAACACAAAGAAGGAACAGAAAAAAAAAATAAGACACAAAATAACCGATAAAAAGACTCCTACCACGCCATATTGGGTTCACGCAATTTTGAAACACGTATTTTTAAAATGTACTTCGTCATCCCCCCTACTGTCGGTGAGCTAATACATTAGACTTACCCTTTCGATAAAAAAAAGAAAAAGAGCAAAAGCCCAATCGATTTCTTTAGGTATGAGTGGGAGTTAGAACCTAAACACGAACACAAGGGACTGGTGAAGGCGAGCGGGTTGAACATGAATACATAAAATTGAAAGAATAAAACACGGAGGACAAGCACAGGACAACCACTTTCTTTCATTTAGCAACGACGTTTATTTTGGGCAGAGACATTGCACCCTGAACGAGACCCCGACTAAGATAGGTTGATAACGGGGAAGGCTAACTGGGAGATGGAAAGGGTGATATGGGGGACGGAAAGGAAAACCGGGAGATGGAAAGGTGATAAAGAGGAAGGAAAGCTGGGAGATGGAAAGGGTGATAGGAGAGGGAACGGGAGAACCACGAGGCACGGGCATGACTACCGTGATGGTGTGTATTTACGGGGAGTTGCGATATTTTTCAAGTTCAGGCCTGATGAATTCTAATTCCCGTCTTGATAAGGTTACTGAGGCCGATGAAACGTTGTTTTCTGCGTTCTGGATGAGAAAGGATTCGATGATTTTACGTCCGTGGCGATTGCGGTGTCCCCCTCTTGTCTTGGTTCCTGCGAAGTCCGGTTGCAATGTCTCTGCCCAAAATAAACGTCGTTGCTAAATGAAAGAAAGTGGTTGTCCTGTGCTTGTCCTCCGTGTTTTATTCTTTCAATTTTATGTACACAAGGGATCTTATTTTTGTTATGCGCCAAGATTGTCAAATCATTGAACGAAGGGACGCACCCGCACCTACTGAAATGCCCCGCAAGGTAACCTGCGAAGGAGGAACGGAGAGAAGGGTAATGCTCCCTCGTCCTCAGGTTCACACATCTCCCGTCTGACCAACGTACACTGTACCACAAATGAGGGGGATGAGGTACACACCACCTCTTGCACATGAAACAAGGGCGTGTGATGGTTGACACCACATTGAAGGTCACGGGTTCCACCTCGGTCAACGGCGGTGCACAGCCGAGATGACTTCTGAGGCGCCGAAAAGATCACCGGTACACTGTACCTGTTAGCCACACGCTTGACTCGGTGGGAGAGTGCGTGAACATAGGGTACCACCACCGCTCTGGATGTGTCACAGGTGTTGGGTACCAGGTCCCCCTCACATGTGGTAGAGTGTACATTTGTCAGACAGGTAGATGTGTGAGGGCGAGGGAGCATTCCCTTTCTGTCCGTTCCTGCCCCGCAGCCTCAGGCCACCTTGCGGTGCATTGCAGTAGGTGCGGCTGCATACCCTTGTTCAATGATTTGACAATCTTGGCGCATGGCAAAATTAAGACCACCAAAAAGATCAATGAAACTTTTTTTTTTTTTTTTTGGGGGGGGGGGGGGAGAGAGAGGAGAAGTCGAACGTGTTAGCGAACAGTCAATATCCTATGGGGGGGGGGGGGGGGGGATGATAAAGTACGTCTTATCAAGAAGTGTAGCAGATTTGTGTGAAAGTGATATGGCGCGGATAAGAAGACTTTTTATCGTTTATTTTGCCTTCTCTTCTTTTTCTCGTTTCCCTCCCTTGTGTTTATTTTTCTGGTTCGCTGGGACATGAACCTTCAGTTGACACTCAGCGTTGTGTCTGTGTACTTCTTGTTTCTTGTGTTCTGTCTGTTCTACCCTGTTCATGATCAACCAACTCAACCAACTTTCTGCCTTGTTGAACTTCATGTTATTGACTGGCTTGTTCTATGTACATTCAAATGCCTTTGGTCAAAGGCAAAAGGAGTTCGGAGGACAGAGAACAATTTATTTATATTTTTTTACTGGTACAAATTTGTCAGCCATTCAGTACTATATAAGTATAAAAAAAGTGTGTAATATGTGTCATTTACTTAGAAACATTAATTTGTTTAAGAACTAGGCAGTGTACTTGAATAATGCGACGCGGTGCTTACTTTTATTCCCCTTACCGTAGGCAGCAGCACCATGCCAATTAAATGCAACGCAAAAAGCAAGAAATATTCTCTAAAAGGAAGATTAGCGAGTGTTGTCTAGCTTTCAGACAATTTCATTTTTTTCTGATCATAGGCTGAGCGTAAGACACTAATCGTTCATGTAAATACTAAACAATTGCAAGCTTATAATATACCGAAATTTAAAAAAAAACAGATTGACACTAGATACTCTTATGTATTCGATATTTGCATGCATATTTAAGTTACGAAAAACAAAACAACTTCGCAGTTCTATATTTTGAAAACAGGGCGTCCCTGAAAAGTAGAAGTCTTGGCACTCATCAAATTCTTGAAGTTGATCAGTTTGACAGCGACGAAAATGCTACACTTGACAACTTCATAAAAGAGTACGCTTTTGACATTTAAGAAATGATTTGGCGACTAAGGCAGTAATTGATTAATGGGAACGTTAATAATTTACATTATAGATGTTGATGTAATATGTTGAGCACCCGGTCTTGAAATATGGTTTTTACTGTCGAGGCGAAATTTTGCCAGGGAAGTACGACCGTTAGCCTCTTTTTGCACAATCACGCAGTAGGTATTCCACCTGCAACAACCGGTGCGTAAAAAAATAATAACACACGCCAAGGTGAGCAACAAAGGATGACTATGAATGGCTCTTGAACCGATCGATCAGTGGGAAAGACCTGTTCAGGTCATGCTGGTTCAAGTCAAAACCAAAAGAAAGCAAACACAGCAACGTTGATGATTGGGCTAGTCGGCTCACTATTGTTGTCTCTCCTGCAGGATTTATACTGGATGTCAGCACCATTAAGGATTAGTTGTAAGTCAGCGCTGGTGTTTGTCTGTCTACATTTACGTTGTCCGTGTCTTCGCGTTGTTTGTGCTTCTAGACACAGCAACACAGTTGGCAATATAAGTACGTAATAACCTCACACGAGAGTGCCTTCACCAAGATCTCGAGAATGGCATTAATAGCCACTACGAAATACGAAACCAAATCCTGAAAAAGGGTGGCTCAATAAGGGACGTCAGTTCTCTTGAGCTCTTCCTGGTAACTTTTCCGTCGCGGCACATGACATCGTAATGGTCACTGCAAAATGGTAGATGTAGCTCATACAGGCGCTGTTAATTTTTCGCTTTTCAGAAGCGTTTGGTGCATCCCAACGCGCCCCGCATTTCACCAAGGCTCCCGTTGGCGCGCACAGCCATAGCCTCATATATACTGACAAAGCCTGGCACATCACCACGAGAAGCGCCCGCCGAAATGGAAAAGGTGGAGCGGCAGACAGCGGATGAGAGAGCCACGTGACTGGCGCCCCGCTGCGGCGAGACGCCGAAACACACTTCTTCCGAGCGAACAAGTGTGTTTCAGGTCATCGCCGCTGCAAAAGCTGTGCGCTGACGTCCATGTTGCCCGAGAAATGGCTCTTTGATGCTCTCTGGTACCAGATCCTCGCGCTCCAAATCTGCAACCGGGCAATCTATGGCTCCGTCTTCGAACTGTTAGGCTTTGTGAGCATAGAGGAGGCTATGACGACACAGCAAATGGCGGCAACCCCAACCGCCGCCAAGGTCGACACCGCTGCATGACGTAATCACGTGGCACAGGTGCAACCCATGTGTATCTTTAGTTTGGTAGTCTCACTACGGCTATGAACCATGTTGTGCTGTTGTTTTCTGCCAATGTTATGTTTTTTTTCTATAATTGTGTTTTCCATTGCCTGCACATGCAATGTATTATTGTGACTGGGTGACTGGAGGCCTCGTCAGGGAGAATGTATCTGCTTTTTGCCCTTTTGAACAAACGTTATAGAAGCGCATTCTGAGCATATGCCAAAAATGACGATTTACCATAAAACGAGACATTGAACCAAAAAAATTACGATATGCTAAATATCTAAAAGAATCCGATACTCATCGGATTAAGAAAGATAGATAGATTGAGCGAAGCATTTAATTAACGACCTCCTCAAGAATTTTCTTCTTTTTTTTTAGTTGGTTATGCATTAGATGCATAATTGAATAAAGATTCCGAAGAGGTTGCTCACGCCATAAAGCTCGCTCTAGTTATCCGTCTTGAGTGCCGTTCGAAACAATCCCACACACACACACACACAACGAAAAATAAGATGTGCTTCTAATCGCGTGAGCGCTTTTTCCCACTAAACGAGGAAACCTCGCAGTGTACGCGGTGCAGTCGTGCTCCGCTTGTCCCGCCGGGGCTTGGCTAGGAGAAGAGCAGCGACTGGCAAGTAAAGAAGCGCACATACCCGTCACTTAACGTTCTCCTCTCGCGGCGTGGGATTCGCGTGTTACGTAGCTGAAGCACGCGAGCGCCTGCGTAACTGTTAGCAGGCTTTACGCGTCAGCGCAGTCATCCCTGCTAACCCAGTGGCCGACGCAAGTTTCACACATGCGTGGTGTTTTTCTATTTTTAGCGGCAATCTCAAAGAAACCGGCAGAATTTATCCTAAATTAGTTTCTGGGTGAATAAGGTCGTAATTTATACACGCGTACAGGTACTTCGAGAAAGGCCATAAAACAAGTCGGAGCAAATAAACTTAGCTGAATCGAAGGGTTTGAAATAAATACTCTATCTCCTTTTTTTGTTGTTGCTTTGTTTGTTGCTTTAAAACAGTTTTCTCGTTAGGTTAGTTTCTCTTTCCTTTTTTTTTTTTAAGTAAACAAACATAGTTAAGCAACGTCGCTATGGGTCTGTCTGGTTTGAATGGGCACTGTAGTCTATAAAAGAAACAGGTTTAGTTGGATTTTTATTCGAAGGAAAGACAACAGTATGCCGTCTAACGAGAGCTCCGTGAAACAGGATAGTTTGGGTTCATGCCGTCGTATATGGTCTCCCAGAGTTTACGTGTATGTGTTCACGACTCGCCCTTAGTAGTTGGTTTCAGAAAAGCATACCTTTATTGACTATGTACGCATTCTCACGGTAATAACAGTGCGAACAGAAATGAGAACGGAATAAGAGGAGGAATAGGACCAAGTACTGTTTTCACCATGAACGCTCACAAACTCGGCCAACTTTCCATTCTAATCTGCCTTCCGTTCAGAGGGCAGAAGTATGGCGAAGCATATATGACTCTTGGCAAAGCGTGTCCGTTCAGGGCAGACAAAAGAAGGATGGCCTACCGTGCTGGCCTTAGATTGAGAGTTGGACAGCGCCACTTTGGCCACCGCATGGCAACTTCCCGAACGCGCCGTGGCGTATCCGGAAATGCCGCACGGTGTGCGCGCTGCGGCCGCCACCAGAAATCAACTCGCCACTACGTAGGGAGGAGGGCGCCGCTCCCTCCGGCGCAAGGAGACGACGCCCTGCCGCAAACGCCGCAGAATTTCCTGGCTAGTCGGAGCCTGCCGCAGCAATGCTTTCCCAGGATGGCTCCCCCGGCAATCTCCGCTCGGATCGCTTGACCCGCAGTTATGCTTCCGTGTACGCCACGAGGGCCCCGAGAGACCAATCGAAATCAGACCGTCGCCAAGGTTGTGTGTTTCGGGAGGAGCAGCCCACCGGCCCTGTTCGTTTACTACGTGACGGCCCTCCTGCTGTCCTGGATTCGTCTCGAGGCCAGGTACTCTTTCGTCGGGACTCGGGATGCGCTATGCGTGAAAATCAGTTTCCATAGTCGCGTGACAGCTTAAGGAACACTAGGCGTCGCGTGTCTGGAAGGTGCTCCTTTATTATCACTGCACAACCAATGATTTTGAGGCATTTGCGGATAAGAACGTCGAAGAGCCAAACACAATCCAAGGAGCGTGAACCTAATACTGCCCTGCGTTTCTTAAAGGAGCCTTAAAGCCATTTTTAGACTTTTGTTAAATACTACTGAGAATCACTCCCTAGAGTTAATAACCGAATAAACTGGCCTTAGTTATTTTTTTTTCTATGCAATGGCAGTCGCCAAAAAAAAAAAAAAAAAACTCTAGAAATATGAGAATCCTTCATCACCTCAACTCGGAGCCAGAACAAGCGGACACGTGGCCTAGTGTCTATCCCTCTATGCTCATCCTACGCCACCAACGTTAATCATAGTCAAGCGCTGGGGTTGGCAAAGTGGAGCCACTATTCGAGTGTCCGCCGAGGCATTGATTATTACGAGCCGAACCCGAGTGCTCACGCAGTTCTCGTGTCAAATCCATAAGTCGCGCTGGACTGACGTCCGGCGGGTGATTTCGATCCCACAATTACGTCGTCAATCTTTGCGAATGGAAGACTGAAATAAATAGTTCTCACTTATCCTCGCAATCTCACCGCGACCAAGAAGCTTGCGAATCAGTGGCGGTCCATACGAGCATACCTGGGCCAGATAGGACCCGTACGCCTCTGAAAAGTCCTTCCAACCCGATATCGTTTCATGACCCCTTTAAGCTGCCAGCGACTATTGACGTTTATAGACGCCACAAATGATTGAGACTATTGAAAACATTCACTGGCGGTCATAGGGAGTGCGCGACTACTGAACGCGCGCTGATTGAGAGCTTCCATAGTTCTCTTGCAACGTGGATCGGACACCATCAAGATTGCCGGTCTTAGCAGCCTATTAATGTGAGCTCATTCCGAGCATGGGCTCTAAATAGCGCCCACGAATATGGCGTCACAGGGAATACCCTCTCTAGCCTCTCTATTAGCTCCGAGAGCGAACACAAGCGTCGCTGTGGTCGGCCTTCCACGATTGGCCGAACGCTGACTATAACGTCAGAAAAGGATTTATCATCGACGGAAATAAGAGGAATGAAAGAACTTTAATTTTGACGGTGTTGGCAGTGTTCCTTTGAGAGCGCAATGATTTCAAGCTTCCACCATGCTATTTACAAACACCATCGAACTTGTTGTTTGCAAGGTAATGACGTCACAAGGGGGAACCATAGGAGGGCGCCACCAAAACATCTCGCCGCAAATATCTGTAGCGTCTTCTCTTTCGAAGAGCAGTTGGTATAACCTATCACTGTAATCTGCGCAGGGAGCTTGGCGAACGACGACGATGAAAATATGCGTACACCAACTGAACTCTCTGGTGTCAGGGCACTGCGGTGGCACTGCTGTCAACACTGCGCATGCGTACAAGCTTCACTTCACGGGAATCTGGTTACTGCGCACAACCGCTGACTTGTTTGTAAATAGTGCGTTGGTCTATAGACCTTCACCTCCCCTTGAAACAAACGACAAAAAAAAAAGAGAAAACAGTATGCGCTGTGGCACAGCATGCTCAATGCCACAGGGAAGACTGTTTCTTTTATGGTGTATAAAGGCCGGTTCTCACATGCAGCGAAGCGCTGATGTAGCGCTTCTCACGTGCCGTCAGCTACTTATTGTCTGCCATGAGCAACAGTTTTGACGGTGCGATACAAAGCTGGTGAATGCTTCCGTCAGCACGCGCTCAGCGCGAGGTCAGCGCTATGCTTGTAACGCTCTGCTGCATGTGTGAACAGGCCTTAAGGATACGTTTTAAACCTCGTCCTTCGCCGGCTTCCCTCTGTCAATTGCAGGCATTGACTATACTCTGTTTCACCTTATGATGTACCGCAGGAAAGGCTACAAGCGCGAGCTCCTTTCTCTAGGGCACATCTCGGCGGCACAAGCTCTCGTGCGTTAAGAGCAGCTCCCAACGCTATGAGCTCGCGCTTCTAGCCTTCTCTGCGGTACAACATAAGGTGAAACAGAGTATAGTCCTAACTGCTTTGCAGGAAAGTAGCCGCTCCAGGTTTCTTAGAATGTATGCACAGCTGTGCTGGGCCATGTGTCCCCTAACAGCATGGCGTACGGTGGATCTCGAAGGAGAAAAATTCATCCGGCCTCGAGATTAAAAATACTCACCACGATCGGATCAATTTGATGCTTGATTCAATTCTCCGAAGATATGGTAGACGGCGCCAGCTTTTATACCCTGGGCCCCGCCTGCAGGCTCACTTTCTTGTTGTATAAGCATCGTTGCGCGTCGGTTGTGAAGCGCGTTTATCTTAGTACCCGCTTCCCCGCAAGCCGACGTGAGTCGAACGTATTTAATAGAGGGTCGTTAAACGTTTTATAATCTGTACCGACTTCGTGACATCCCGCGAAATGTCCGATATCGCGGACTGGTTCCAAGCATCGCGTATCCTCTACCGACGGGTACACGACTGGGTTACGCAACGATGCGGCCCAATGTTTCAAAAAGCACCTAATGATATCGACCGTTTATCACGGAGAGCCTTCTGCCCCCTAACACCTAAAATAAAAAAAAAATATAGCTTGTGTCAGTGAGGACCCGCGGTGTTCCTGTTTGCATTTGAACAAATATAGTTCAGGAAGTGTCCGTGTGACCCCTAAACACACTGAACACACTACCCATCTCTATTTTATGGGCGCTTTGGCACCACTTTTTTTTTTTTTTTTTGAAAACGAGATTTGGTGGACGGAGGTTAGTTAGGTCAAATGTCGTAGGCATTGGTAGATTAAAATTAGTGAATTAAAGTAGTCGTACACGTGGTATTCATGGTAGTGCACCACGCTGTTTTAAAAGCATGTCACCATTGTTGTATGGAGAGTGCGAATCATACGTCTAACTTCAATGTACAACATTAAAAAAAAGATCGCAACTTTAAGATCTAGAATTTACTGCATTTATGATACGAAGGAATCATAAAGATATCATAAAACGATTTCTTACTTACACTAAATACTGCACATAATATATGCCTATAATGATATTACTACACCACGCCTTCATCATATTTTATCTCCACGCATTGGTAGTTGTTTCTTGAAGGGCAATTTTGGTCAATATTTTTCATATTTGGGATTACGATTCATTTCAGCTAATTCAGTGTCCTTGAATAACAAGGTATTTTTTTCCCCTAGATATTTTGTCTAGAATTGTAAATATCGTGGCTCAAAGTTTGGTTTCGGGTATCTACGGCAAAGCCGAAAATATATGTTATAGAGGAATGGCAACGCTGATCATCAGCTGTACGGCGACGACGATGTCACGTTAGTGCTTCGGTACGCGGAACGACACGCAGCTGCCCTAGCCAAGCCATGGATTTGAAGAAGTAAAGTAAGCTGCTTCTAGTTTAGTCCTTTCCGTCGTACATATACAGCGTATGTAGGAAAGATCAGTGCGGATTCATAAAGCTAGCGGCTGAAAAGTGAATTCCACGCACTGCCTACTTGAAGAGAAGAGCGCGCTGGGCGCAGGGCCTGCAGCGTCTGCACCGCCTTATTCCTGTTTTTGTTCGTGGAAATGAAAATTGATGGTATACAGAAGAGGAGGAAGTTAATAGTGTAGCATACAATTGAGTGGTGTGAGTTTTACACACTCTGCGGCTGCTTGCAGGTAAGTGCTCCCGGATACGTGTACTGTGCACAAGAGTTAACGCAGTTGGGTAGTTAGCCATATCTCCATAGGTTGATTTACACACGGTGAACCTACGGCGAACTCCATTGCATGTCGCGTCGTGTAGAGCGTTGATTCTCTGCTCAGGAGAAGCTGCTTTCCGGGAACTAGCATTGGCCGCGTTCATGCGGTGGCGCGGTGCAGAACAGCACAGCTTGATTGCGTCGTTTACGCACAGGAGCGCCAACATACAGGGTGTTCCATTCCATTTCGAACAGATTTATTACAAAACATTTGTAAAAGATCTACTAATATGGTTTGTGGGGGTGAGTTATACGGCCAGGGGGACATTATGTGGGTGGCTAATCTTTGCGACAAGTCAGATAATGAACTAAACTTCCTTAATTAACTTTTTAATTAGTAAAATAATCATGATTTCCATTAAGGAACATGCTGAGCATAACCGAAAACCACTATATCAGTCAATTTCAGAACGACTTGAAGCTCGAGGGAAACTCGGGGGCGCACCAATGATTAGATAGATTATCCTCGCTTTCCGCAGCAGCTTGCTTTGCGCCTGCTGCACGACTGGTGACTTTGGTGCTGTACATCCTGCGATGTACAGCATGACTAAGAGCGGCGATAGTGGGCAGCCCTGTTTCAGCCCCCTGGTGCTGGTCACTGGGCTGTCATTTCTTGTCGCCACTGTGCTACCACCTTGGCCTCCTTGGGCACCTCCCTCAGCCGGTCGATCGAGTACTTGCTTAGTCCTCGCTCCGCCAATTGCCTCCACAATTTCTCGTGGTCCACTGTGTCGTATGCTTTCCTGATATCAAGAAAGCAAAGTTATATCGGCCGGTCCTCCCTCTGGGCGATCTCGATTGCCTGTGTCAGGATGAAGATATTGTCTTCCATGCGCCTGGCCCACCGGAACCCGGCTTGCAGCTCCCCCAGGACACCCGTGTCTCCGCCCATAAATTTAACCCGGATCACCTGCATCCACACCCGGTACAGCACTGGTGTGATTGCCACTGGGCGATAGCTTCACTGGGATACGTTGTAGTCCAGTGTTTCTCGACATACAGCTAACCCGCTGATTGCGTGTTAAAAAGCAGCTGGTGGCGTCCTTAATGCCAGTTTTAGGAGAGTATGCGGTAAATTCGCTTTGACGACATATTTCGGCTGTGATCATATTTCGAGCCACGAAATCGATACCAGTCTTTTAATTTGGTTCGATTTTTGACCGTATTTGCCTTTTAACTGCACATTTCGAAAAGTGGTCACGTCGTTTGGCGCACGTTTGAGTTACTATCTACATCTGGGCTACGCGCCTGGTTCCTGAGAGCTCGAGCCGTTTCCCTTGACACTGTTAAGCCAGCCTTAGCCAGGGTCACACTGCTTATACACCATGAAAAAAAATCACTCTGCATACAGATTCGAACGCGAGTCATCGCAAGATTCGAGCTTCGAATGCCGCATGGCAATGAGTTCAAGGAGAATCTTGGGCACGCGGCGTTCGAACTTCAGATATTGCGGTGACTCGTGTTTGCAGACTGTCTCTTGCATAATGTATGAGGAGTGTGACCCTGGCTCGAAGCCGGGGTCACGCTATTCTTTTTATTATCGCCATTCATAACTATTTTGAATTAACTTGAGTCTGGGGTAGAAAGAAAACATCAAAACGTAGAAGAGACAGAAAATAGACGGGTCGACGTCTCAAACTCAGCTAACTCGTTTATTTAGTCCACCTCCTTTAATAGTCTCAATCTCAAGGCCACCCCACCTTGATATTGACGTCGCATGACTTTGTGTCACGTCACCCATGAACAAATTCAGTTTCTTCGCTAGATATAGCGGAAATATTGACGCCAAGTGACTTCAACACCAATTCAGTTTCCCCGCTGAATTTAGCGGGGCAAACGACGCCACATGATTTCGTGTCACGTCACCCATGAACAAATTCAGTTTCTAAGCTAGATTTCCAGGGAAAACTGACGTCACCTGACCTCAACACCAATCTGAATTGTACGGAGGGGGAGGAGGGGCACACCCTCCTTCCGCACCCTCCCCTCCTCCTCTTCAAAAGATGCGCTCTAACTTCGCGTCACAGAGATTTGTAAACGTCTCATTTTTTCATGCACCGCTAACATTCGCCATCTACTATTCTATCGGCACTGCCTCAAGCGCGACCGTCGTTGCCTTTAAGTGCATGAAGTAAAAATTAATATGTCCCGTTCGAGCTTCATGGCGTTCAGGGACAGAGATCTCGTTTTACATTTTTCATTGCATATTTGGGGACAAGCCCTACTGCCACACAGCCGAAGCACAAAGATTAATTGACGGAAAAGTTCGCCGACAAATAACACGTATGACAATATTTCTTGCCATGAAAACGTATATAAGCCTGTCAGTCATTTGTCCAGCGAACTCCCGTCCAAGTTAACGACGGGAGAGGGGGATCGGTGGCCGAGTGGTCTAGCGCACAGCAGCTCGGAGCACGTGGAGCGAAAGCTCTGACGCACGTTAAAGACCCCAGGCTAGTGGTTTGTACCGCACTGGCTAAATATCTCATCTACAGCTGGGAGACTCGTCGCCCGTTGAGGCAGACCAAGCTCTAGGCTGTATAAACATACACACACCCCAGTTTTTTACGACGGAGGGCGGTGAGCTTATGTCCAGGTTTGTAATAAAAATGTGGGTAGGCTTATCAGCGCCTTGCAGACACGCCAGATTAGATCCGCCATTGCTGACCTTCTCTTGTTTTAGGAGATACCGAGCCACTGAAATGGGCGTCGACGAGCCTCCGCAAAGGCCAATGCTGGGGAGAAGGACACAGTAGAAAATAAAATGGCACTCACCTGGCCTGCTATGGTAATGATGAAGTGAAGTGAACAAAATAAGCGGAAACGTAAAGTGAAGGTCGGTTATGGCGGCGCCTGTGCACAGCTGCTGCAAGGCGTCTATATCCGATCACTGAGCGAGCAAGTGTCACTTTGGTAAGCAAGCTATAAGCGTGTGCTAGCTGCACTAACACACCTGATGCGAGAAGCCAGAACCAGAATCTATTTTTCTTACAGCTAATAAAGACGTAATATCTCACAAAACAACAATTGAACAAACACTTCAAATAGCAATGTCGACTATACTCTTTGTCACATGAAGAAAAAAGGAAGTTTTTCGCAATAACCATGCACTGCGCGAAGTAGTTTTGTTTTATATTTGGTTGCGGACGGAAGTAACGATGCTTTTGGCGCTCGAAACGTGTAGTCAGTTGCGTCACTAGAAGAGGGGGGGTGGGGGGGGGGGGGGCAGCTTTGGGGGCAGCGCTCAGGGGAGTGCGGTTGGGCAGTGAGAGCGGGTGGGGAAGGGGGGAGGGTAGGCTGTCGCGGCGGGCCTCCGTCCCGGTGCCGCTGAACCTAGTGACGCCACTGCGTGTACACTTCTTGATAAAATAACATAAACGCTAATCTAAAGTGCACTTACATATATCTTAATTCAACACACGAAGGGTGAAATTAGTAGCGTTCCGTAAAAAGGCGGACTTCTTTCTTTTTTCTTTTTTGTTACTTTGGGTTTTGAGGTCATTACGAGTATAGATCACACCAGCATCCTCTCTGACGCTCGAGCAACATCAACCGGCGAAAAAAGAAAGAGAACACGTGTGCGAAGAAGTGGTATTGGTAAAGATTCCACGGGTCGTCAAATATGGCCGCTTTTTTTACGTTTGCGAGCATCTTTGGTTGATTCTTCACCTATATGGTTGACCTACTTTCGCACAAAGCTCTTGGCAGATCCAATCACTGCAATCTACAGTGGGAGCTCGCCGAACGACAAAGGTGGTAATATCATGTTTAGACCTTAAAGCAGACCGCGCTGTGACACTAATTGGCATGACGTTTCACGTTCTTACATCATGCTCAATGTCAAAATACGTTATTTTTTTAGCTTAAACTTGTTTGTAGCCCCGTTATTTGCTGAGCCCACTCTGTAGATTGCAGCAGATTGGCTGTCCCAATCGCCTTGCGGGAGAGGAGGCGTACAGGATTCCTTAGTATGCAGTCAGTCATAAAAGGCTCCTAAAAAGCAGAATGAAAGGAAGCAGGTTTACGTTGGTCGCACCCTGCGTCTTTCTCAGGTGACATATGCCGTATAGTATGGACAGATCATTCCGTAACCAAGACCACGACCACCGGGTGCCTTTGCTCGGTGCATATCATCCTTGCGCTCAAGCCAAACAGTGTAATGAACTCATTATTTCCGACGACCAAGGTCTCTACTAATTAGCATCTATTCAAAGCCCAGGAGTTCAGAGAGACACCGAACAATAACGAGCGAAACGACGCAAAAAAAAAAAAAAAACGAAAATCAAACGTAACAGCTGCCGACGTCCATTTTGCGGTCACAGAGACTGACCGCCGCCTGTGCCTCTGGGATAATTTTCCTGGTTTGTAACCGACGACGCACGGAAAGAACCGGACCCTATCACTCTTTACGGGGCTCATGCATATGCCGAGAAGGCGACTTCATTGTCAAACCGGAGCACTCTCAACATTATTAATTGTCTGTAACTTTGTTTTTCGCTCGGTTTTTTTGTGATATACGTTACGGTTCCAGGCTGGTTTTACGCCTGGACGCCAAAGGAAAACTAAATGCACTGCTCCGAATCGTCTCACGACGAATTGGCAGATGTTATCGCAATAATTGACCTAAGTGGCACGACGCGAAGGTTCAAGAGCAATTTACCCGAGGTCGGTTTGATACGCCCGTAAGGTGCTAAACGCTTTTACGCTTTTACTGTTCAGAGGCGGTAATGAAGATAACTCTCCGTTTATACGTCTGGGCTTGGCTTACGGAATGCAGTGCTTTGAAGTACCTTAATTACTTTCCAGCACTGCTTGAGTAGTACAAGTATTACTTCAAGTCAGTCTAGAAAAATTGTGCTATATTTGAAGTACATTTTTTGAGAATGTACGAAGGGTTTCCGAGAAGAAAAAAAAAACGTGTTTTTGGCCTGGGTAAATAAACTGTGCATCGCACAAATCTCAAACTCGTTGAAAATGTTACGCTAGCGGTTGGGATAAAACGCGAAAGTTTGAGAACATGATGTTATCTGGATCAAAAGATAATGGTTAAAAACAAAATTTATCTACGCTCCGACGTTTACATAAGCCTATATACTCAAAACGATAAATTACATTGTAGGCACCAGTACCAGCTCTTTAAGAAAAAGAAAATTGTTATCAAAAAGCAGTTTTCTCTCTAACCATGTGTTTTTCACTGATATAACTCCCACAAGCGTCCACTGCAGTTCTACTTTTCTGATGATATTAGACTTAGGTGGACGGCGGCTCAAAAATAAATTTTGTTGTTATACATTATCTTTTGATCGAGATAATGTCATGCTCTCAAGCTTCTTTGTTCTATCCCAACCGCCAGCGTCATATTCTTACGTACTTTGAGCTTCCTGCGGTGCACACTCAGTTTATGTATCCGGGCCGAAAAACACAATTTTCTTTTCTCGGGAACTTCCTGTACTTGTGCTTTACATTAAGCATATTTTTGGGTACATTCCTAGGAGAGTACAACTCCCGACTTTAAAATACATTCCCAATATGGGGGGATATGGGGGGGGGGGGGGGGGGCAAAAAGCGTATCGTCCTGGTAAAACGCGCTAACGTCTTTTGAGACATCATATCTGGTCATTTCTCTGTGTGATGTAATGAAAGCTCCGACGGGTGATAAATTAGTTTTGCTCTTGGGCCGTAACTTTTTTATTCTGCGATAAAATTGAAAGATTCTTCATTCGAACGAAAGTGTGGAATCTCCTCTTTCCCAATAGCACACAACTTTTCAATATAGTCCCCATGGTGACGATGCGCTTCCGGTATACCGGTGCACTAGTCCCTGCGCGAAGTCGTACAAAAATGAGGGCGGCTGTTGACGATACCAAGGCCGCGCTAGAGGAGCTGCAGTACCAAGATGTCTTGCCTCATTCACCTTATAGCCCGAATCTCGTCCCATGAGACGTCTGACTTTCTTTCAAGATAAAGGGACATGTGAAGGGTACACGGTTTGCGTCTCACGACGAGGTTACCGATGCAGTGCGCCGTGCCGTCGACAGCCGCCCTCATTTTTCTATGTCGGCACGCAGGGACTATACTGAACCGGTAGCGAAAGTGCATCGCCACCGGTTGGGACTATATTGAAAAGTTATGCGCCCCTGGGAAAGAGGAGATTTTAAACTTCAATTCGAGTGGGACATCCTTTAAATGTATCACTGAATAAAAAAGTTATAGCCCAGGAGGCAAAACCTATTGGTCACCCCTTACAAATAAGTGTCCTGTATGTTGATCTTGTTGAAGAGTTCGTCAGCGAGAGTAAAACAACAACTCTTTGGCCCCTTGACTTCAACGAATAATCGCCGCAATTAAAAAACAAAAACAGAAAAAAAATTGATGCATCTTTGATTGCCATTGAAGCAATACATACCAAACTTAAAAATAAATAAATAAATAAAACACATTACATAGGGGAACGAAAGGGCATCATGAAAGAGTTTATTAAAAAGTACTTGTACTTAGCTTTGAAAGTACGCAGTATTTATAGTACTTCACTTTAAGTACATTGAGCGCGGTGTATTAACTACTTTATTTGAGGTTACATAACCTCGCACTTACTTTGTACTTTATTTCGAGTGCTTTTTAGATGTTCTTTACCCAACACTGACGTCCTTGTAGTCTTTTACATTTAGGTGCGTGGAAGATAAATTTAATATATAGCTTAGACATGGCATTTGAGACTTCTATCACTAACACTTTCTTGCGGTTTTTTTTTTTTGCTAGACTTAGGTGTTACACTTTCTCAAAGAATCGCGAATCGCAAGTTACAGTGTATAAAAATAATCTACCATCATGCAGGCTCTTATTACTCAAATTTTACAGAAACCTGTGTCTACCGACTCGCTGCAATTTCTCTTGGAATTGACAGAAATCGTGTATTGTTTGACTGCTGGAAGAAGTATGGTAGGCAGAAGAAATATCCGAAGCAATACACGGATGTTAAAGAACTCCCGGTCCAGCCGTCCAAAGTGTAGTCATGCACAACACCTTACGTTGTCGGCAACAGCGTGAATAAAAGCAAAGGAACATTTCAATGCAACACATACCTAATCTTTTTTTCGTGTGAGTGTGTGTGTGTGTGTGGGGGGGGGGGGGGGCGTGTTTGGCCACAGGGACGCAAGCACAAAAGCGCGACCTATTGCGGCGTACACTCTCTAGCAGAACATGAGTTTGTTCACGTTGTTCGCTCTTTGACGCATTACTAAATAATAACGAAAAGAAGCAAGTTCGCTGTTGAGACGTTCACTCAGCGTGAAGCAGTTTTCCATAACACACAGGATTTAGTTTCATCGTTGCGGAGTCAATTTTAGCCATTAGCGCCCTCGCTAACATGTTTTGCGAACCGTGCCACAGATTCCTGTTCGCGTGAAACCTTAGTGGTGCAGTGCTCTTTGTACTGCAGACGTGAGAGGTAGGATTCCGTCTCAATATCCAGTCAAACTACAACACTGTTCGAGCTCCGGCACTGTGAGTTGGATGCCATTCAGAGACAGCCTTTGCAGTGCTTTCTTTTACCCAGTCTCAGCTGAGACGCTGGTTCTAGCAAGCCGGCCCAGATGCTGTGATTGGTACCAAGCTGCTCCTCACCTTCTCACATTGACTGATGTTGAGGCATTGTTCGGTAACAAACACAATCAATAACAGTTTGAAGGCTATAACACAATGCGCCGCGTTCAAGGGTGTTGATCTTATCAATGACTTTATGACCAGCAATTTTACACATGCCTTATTTCTGCATCGATTATAATGTGTGTGTATACGTGTTTTTAAAGCCAGTAGGATAGAAACCGATTCAATCCTGGTCATGTAAACAGGAGGCTGCGTAAACAACCAGACAATGAATAATTCTGGAAAAAAAAATATTAAATTTCTAATTTGAGCTAACGCACGTGAATAACCAAAAAAGGAAAACAAAAAGGAAATAGCAGATTAATTTGTTGGTAGAATTTGTTATGCGGAAACTTAGAGTAAAAGTGCGGTAGAACAGCAAAACATGTTATAGAGCTCCGTGTCAAGGTTTACACGCTAGAAATGTGCATGGTAAACGATAAAGTTTCATGTTGAACTTTTGAATTGACCGGCCGCAGTGCACCTGCATTGTTCTAGAAAGTTATGCCTCAGTATTCAGTTGACATCCAAAGGTATACAGCTTGGGATACCAACAGATTGTGATTTGTAGTCTTATTTTTGTAGTCTTGTCAATGTCACGTGTGTGTGTGTCTGTTTTGTACAAATAAGCTAAAATATAGCTACAAATCTAACTAAAATTGATGAGAACGGGAATTCGAATTTCCGGAGCTTTTATAAATTATAAGAGAAAAGATAATTGCAAGAGGCCTTTTTTTTTGTTTGTTTTAAGGGCACTATGGTATATTAGACGACCTTGTCATCTAGACTAGAAACTACCTTAGGTAGTTCTTTGAGAGTTGACGAACTCTTGTTCCTTTGAAGAGCTTCTTTAAAAGCCTTTTCTACCGCCGTTACTGTTGCTCCAAAGAAAAGGGAAGGGGTTTTAATGAGAATGTCCGAAGAACCCTTCCGAAGTTCTTCTCGGTGCAACCTTGTTCATGTTCGTTGTCTGTCTTTTTTTTTACGTTTAATACAACTTGAACAACGTTCAACGTTATTCACCAATCTTGTCTAAATACAAGCGTGGTATTATACTTTTAGCTGTGAACTTCATAGCAAGTATCGTGCGTTAGACTCTTTTTTGGAAAACGTGGTAAGTTTCGTTTTCTTTGTTTGTACGTTTGTTTTTGTTGTTTGTACGTTTGTTTTAGGCTTTCGGTTGATTTTCTCGCAAAGTGATTCGTAATACTTGCGTTTTTTTTTTATTTTTGTTCTAGTAGTCTGCCCTAAATTAATTACCTTCAGAATATGCCATTCTGAAAATGCAGCACTGTGGCGCGAGTTCGTCGAGCGCTAGCGCGAAATTAGGAACAACGCTGCTGCCGCAAGAACGCACACGCCATAGAAGTCCGGATCTCGGTCCCATGACCTCGAACTGCGAACTTTACAAATCGATGCTGGAACGGCGATGAACAACAAAACCGGTATCTTGGAATCTATTCGGCAGAATTCAAAAGCAAGTCCCTAGGGCGGCACAATGAAAAAAAATAAATAAAGACAAAAAAGCCTCGCTGCATGTTGAGCAAGCTCGCAGCCACGTAACTTTGCCAAGAAACGGGGATACCATTGGATCAATCGTTACAGATTCCCAACCATCGCGTCCTTCAGTAGCCCCCCCCCCCCCTCCCCACCCCTCCCACACGCTCTTACAGACACCAATAAAAAAAAAAATTCCGAATCAAACAAAAACATTACTCACGTCCAATCACGCCAGCGGGCGGACCGTCCGTCTACCTCCCGTCAGGGCGCATCATTCCAGTACCATCGCACCGGGCACGCGACGCAAAATCCACCGTCCCGATAAAGAGTCCGCCGGCTCGCGTGGCCGCAAAAATCCCAACCGCACCGCACTCCGCACCGGTGGGAACAGCGTGTGAACAACAGGCCGCAGCGGCCGTATAGCACTCACAACCGCACGGGCCACTGTACGAAGAATCACAAAACGACGAAGGAATAGGCACACACCCACAATCCGCGATCGCAACAGTCACTGCGATCGAGTAGTCGTCGGCCGCGGGGGAGGCAGTCACACGCGGCTAGCCGTAGGGAGAGAACCGGTGCGCTCTCCGACAACCTGGATGCACCTCCTGGCAGCGACCGGCTGGGAAGAGCGTCGGCAGCTGACTGACTACGCGGAGGGACCCACCACGCTGGGACCGGCGGCGCCGAAGCGGACGAGCGAGCGGGAGCGTTCCGGTGTGTGAGCCAGAACCGGCGGCGGGGGTGCCTACCTTCCCCGTCACGTGGTACGGGCTTTTTCTTTTTTTGCCTTCCTTTACGAAGAGGAGGGTACGACGACTCCCCCTGGCGTTTTTCGCTGGTAGCGCTAAGAAACGGGCGAAAAAAACCTAATTTCGGGCAGTACCCGTCTTCGTGGCCCATATTTGATTATGCTGCTGCTTCTCAGTTCCCAGAAGGCCCGCCGCGGCTAACGAGTCAGTCGGTCGGTCTCGGGACGACGTCCAGCCAGCTGGCCCGCTGGGAACGTGCACGGGGTCGTTAGAAAACAGTTTCTGGAGCTTCTCTTTTTTTTTTATATACTCCTAAGGTATCTTCCATAAGGACATAACTGAATCGGAGTGTCTGTCAACTTGAGCGAGACCGCTCGGACAGAAGTCCTAACGCACCTGCCTACTTTACCTTTTTTGCCGTTGTCTTTCGTCCTTTTTTTTTTCTTTTTTCTCGCTCAAGCACTTGGTTTTAGGAAAGCAGTTGGTATATGCGCTAAGGCGAGAGAAAAAAAAAGAAGGCTGATGCCGAAAATGACTAACGGAGATAATTTCGGCCGCCCGCGTTGAACAGGGTTGTTCTGGAGGAAGAGTCCGTACCATGAGTGTCCCTGAACTGAAAATATGGGACCTAATTTTTGTCCATTCTCTTCTTCGTTCCTCTTTTCTTTTTTTCCCCCTTTTTTGAGCCTTGTTAAAATTTTGGGGGCAAATGTGATTAGGTCAGTGCTGCGACCTTGTAAGACAAATATTTTAACGTCTGTCTGGAACGCGGTTGGAAAAAAATTAATTAGAAAACATAAGACTTTAAAAATATATATAGTAGACCTGATTTTAGAGTAGCACGACGGTAATATAAAAATCTCTAAGTGCGTAATCATTTTCCAGCGGTTGTATCCGGAGTGCACGTTTCTTTGTCCATGTCGTAAGATAGATATTTTATGGCGAGGCCAATATTATAAATATTCAGTCGCATCTGATTGATAGCTATTTGAAACGAAATATCAAACAAACGTGTTTTATGGATATATACATACATATAAGTGCTTGGTTATGAAATGCATTGTGTTCACATTTCAAGACCCGTCGAAATTATACACACTTGGTTATGTTTCCGTCAGTCTGTCTCTTCACCCTTCTTTTTTTTTTTATTTATAGCTTATTAAAAAAAAGTAATCTTTTATTCCATAGTTTAGTGTACAATTACCTAGAAGAAAGTCTCTATATAACATACGAACTTGTCCTTCGCTTTAGATACTTAGGAGTTCGCATAAGGCCCGAAAGAATGTAAGCTATAGGTCAGACCACCTACAAAGTCAGTCAAACTATCTATGGAGAAAACTCAACGAATTACGGTGTTAATAAAACGTTATCAATGACCTTTGCGATGTGACAGCTAGGCAAGCGTTTTGATGCTCACGTTATGCTCAGTGCTAACTTCCTAAATTAAAAAAAAAAAATCACCGTTCTTTTTTTTTTTTTTTTTTTAAAGCCAATGTACAATTTTTTTTTTTTCTTCTGCAGGGAAGATTATCATTTAGCGCTTCCTTCTCCGAAGCTGCAAGGGGAGCCAAGTTCGGGCAAAATAAAAGTGGAGAGGATATAAAGGTGGAGGCAGGCGAAAGTGGAAAGTGCAAATTGTACGTAAACTTTTAAGGGGATAGTGAACCGACATTTGGATTTCAGAAAACAATGCAGGAGATGTAGGCGGAACGCTACAACCCCTACAACACTACTCGTAAGGCGATATCTCGAATGGAAGGCCGTATTTTTGGAAAAAGAGGTCGAGATTGAACGAGGCCGACAAGGCGCGTGACGTCAAGATATCTGGTTTCCTCCTCTCTTCTCTTCGCCCCCTCAAGGCGGCGAGGCGGAGAAGATGCGAGGCCGTTCCCTCTCCTCGGTGAAACAAGACGTAAACATATCTGTCAAGTGCGCCTCTTTTTTTTTTTTTTGTTGTTGTTGAAAGATATGGTCATCCGTTCGAGATATCGCTGTATGAGTGATGTATTGGTGTTTGTAGCATCCCGTTGCACGCTTCTCCCGGCGTGTTTTGTGGAATCCAGATTTCGGTTCAGCATCCCTTTAAGTGGGTGAACTTCGGTTTTTAAAAGATTAGGAAAGGCGCAGTTCCCTTCACTTCAACTTATCTCGAAAAGTCTTCAACCTCCCCCCTCCCTTTCTTTCTCTCCCCAAACCCTCTTCCTGAAAAAGCCCGACCTACAAAAAGTTTTTCCGCAAGGTCTAAAAATCCTCCTCGCCAATCTTTCATTTCCCCCTCTCCCACTGCTATCTTGATGGCGGGGAGAGTCCTTTCGCTGCTGTATCTTGGAAATAATGTGCATGCGGTCATACACAAGTAACATTAATGTAAAAAAGATGCAACAAAACGAAGATCCAAACATGCATACAAGCTATCTACAAGCGACATAAAACCAAACCTAAGCCCCGGGCCAAAAAAACCCCAACAAAACCCGATCTTATGTTCAACTTGGCGTGCAGATTTCCAGCTCCAAACTATAGTCAGTCACAGGATAAGAAAAGTGTTCTAGGGAAGGGAGGGCTGGGAAGGAGGAAGCAAGCGGAATGCTGGAGAGGAAAGGAGGAAACCCTCCTCTCTCCAGTGTTCCGTCTGCTTCCTCCTCCCAATTTTCCTTTCCCTAGAAAACATTTCTTAACCTGTAACTGACTATAGTGGAAACCTCTGAGCGAACGGCGACCCGCCAGTGACCCGTCACCGCAATAACAACATAAATAAATAATACAAAAAACGATATCTGTTTTTTTTTTTTTTAATTTTCGGTAAGCTTCTCGTTGCAGAATTAACGGCGGTGCCGTAAGGCGGTAGCAGTACGCATAGTTCTCAGGGAGAGCGGTTCTCGCAACGCTAGCTGGACATAGTGGAACGGTGATTATTAGTATCTGGCCTCCGTGACGTCCAGTAACGACGTCGACATTCACAACCGGGGCAGGAGAGAAAAAAAAAGAGAAAACGCTGTCCTACACGGTGTCTCGCCCGACTGCGATGGACCGTCCAGTCCGCCTGTCCACACGCTCTATTTGCCACGGTTCGCCGAAGACGTCAGCGCCTGGCGCTCTGCGGCAAAACGTCTCTTCGATGATAAGGAACAAAGACCAGGGGGGCCGTCAATGAAGCTCTTAACGGCGCCGTATACACTGCTGACTCGTGTCTATTAGGTATACCAAAACATTAATACGAGGGCTGTTTGTTTGTTTTTCCCCGCATCTCTAATGAACTAAGTAAAACGCAAAGCGACGAAAAGTTATTATTATACACATGCTTCTTCTGAGAGTAATCACCACAAGGATGTAGTCACTAGTAATCATAACGTGGCACAAGCTTTTGGATGCCCTCTTCAGGAAGGTTACCGCCCGGGTTCTGCAGTCGTTTTATCCTACGTTCAACAAGGCCGTCAGTCGCTACAGGCCTGCAATGTGTATAAATGGTAACTGCATAAAAGTTCGGGGAGGACGAACGGGCGAACGTATGACGACGGGGGACAGAGAAGAACGTCTATGGCGACTCGTGGTTTTGCCGAACGTGCGGTGGGATGGAATGGTGATATAAGCGACTAAATTACGTGAAATCGCTATAGTATATATACAACTTACTTTGTATATATTAAAACATGTTTGCTCCTATTTCCTTAACCCACTTCATCGGAGGTTAAAAGACAAACAAAAAAAAACCCTCGTAGTATTCAAACTGGAGACAGGAGGTGAGTAAACGTTTAATATCTTACTTTAGCAAAAAAAAAAAAAAAACCTTCGTTATGAATAATAATAAGAATTAATAGGAGTGATCCGCCGAAAAGACCGGAGCGAAAGGAAAACTCAACAATTTTCAGTATTATCGAGGTTCAAGAGCTCCCTGACATCACTGAGGGTCCCCTCGAGCGTGCGCTCGCGTAGACTGAAAGTGACGTATGTAGAGCGCAAGTTCGTCTGCGTCTTGCACGGGGGTTCCGATGATGTCACAACGCCGAGCTCTTATTGGATGGTTGAAGAAGAAAAAAAAATAGTGGGCGAACATCGTGGCATCTAGCATTCAGGTCTACCCACTATCCTTTCAATCAAAGCCAATCGGAGCTCGGCGTCGTTTTGACGTCACCGCAATTCCGGGTCATGAAGATGACGGCTCGCTCTCCGCACTGCGGGAACACGCGATCGCTCTCCACGTCTCGAGGTGTTCGCTCGCCCTGTAGCCCCGTACCTCAAAAAATAATTATTTATCGATGGAAGCGAGTTCAAAACCTCCAAAAGGGCTGATCCTGCACCCTAAACATTTTATATCCTTCTTGGTTGTTACAAGAGTGCCCGGAAGACTTCACCCGAAAGCTACACCCTTTTCTCGTCTTTGTTGGGGGCGATACACCACCCTTCGTTCGTCGAAAGGATGCGTGAAAGCCGCGGTCGCACCTCTAATACATCATACAAAAGACAGTCTACAGACAGTGTATAAGACTTGTTGTTTTTTTTGCGCGACCGTCCCGTCTGCAGACAGATTCGAAGCACACGTGTGTGTGAAACAAACATTGCTCCGAACAAGCAGCGACGGTGTCCTTTGTACGATGTACGGGCAGTGTGACCTTAGGATCCTGTTTTGTTAGCGGCGGCGGCCAACAATTGTAGTACGTATACCAACGCTTTTATTTTCTGCTATACAAAGTACAGCCCATGAACCACTTCGAAAACGTAAGCTTTATGTGAGATATTGGTATAAAACAAAGCACACAAAAACCACGTATTCGTTGGCGCAGATGACCCCGGGGAAATGATTGCTTTTCAAGTATCGGATCACGCGAAGGAGAATAGGAACGTGATTCGTTTTGTGCGTTGTCGTCTGCACTTGCTGCTTCTGCTGTATGCACGCGTCAAAAGCGTCAAAAGTATCTTAAAAGAACCAAACAAAAAAGTTAAAAAGATAAACAATATACAAAAATATATATGTAATACATAAAATTTATTCTGTTTTGCAGCTACGTAGCGATTAACGCCCTGCTGAAAGCGTCGCCAAGGGTCCAGCAACACCGTGAGCTGCAAAATTCTAAAGGTCTTGCTGGAACACCTTTGATGGTGTTATTTTCTAGGGAAAAACAAAAGGAACTCCCAGGGGTGTGGACATTTGTTGTGTGTGCAGTGTGCACAGACACCCCTGTAAAAAAAAAAAAAAAAAGTGGGAGCTTTTTTTGTTTTAAATTATCCTACAGATAATGCACAGGGCTCAGGAATAGTATGGAAGACGCAAATACAAATTGAGGTCATGCTTCTTTATATTCTGGAATCCTGTTGCGGCAGCCCTTTCGTTCTGCTCCCTGACTTCCCTTAGTTTTCCCATAGTCTGTCGAAGGACTTGCGCCCGAAACATCGCTTGTTTCCTTGCCCCTTCTTTTTGTGAGTCTGATCTCTCTAGCTTTTAGTTTTGTGCCCACCTTTACGTGCCGCCAACACTCCACCCTTGGACCAAAAACATAACACACATCCACAGATCAAGTACAATTCAGTTTGACGATTTCTCTGCATCGAAGCATGGACAAAAACAGTTGGCTTCGAAGGATGCCTTCAGGAAGTAGTGCCAATATGAAGCCATTTGCAGTTCTATGCTTTCTCGCCTGACAACTTTTTTAGCGCAGGTCACATACTCGCGAGATGGAGCACTGTGAAAAAGCAACATTTTTTTGAGTAGCTACAATGAAAAAAAATTGCGCAACCAAAACGAAACAAATTAACCAACGACTTCGTTGTAAAAGATGCATCATATGAGGAAAATGATTGCAAACGAATGGCACAAAGTTTAAAAAAGAAATAAAGGAGACAAGGAGGCATTTATTGCGGAACGCTCTAAATTGTGCATTAAAAGAAAAGGACACAGATTGCCAAATTTCAAGAGAGCCTACATTTTGTGTTGTACAAGAATTCAAGCCGTAATTTTTACTTTGACTTATCTGCCGGTCACCAAGGCACAAGCTTATCCTAAAATCGGCACTTGGATGTCGTAAACAGATCAATGCCTGAGAACTCACGTCGACGCTCAATCCAAAATTGACATCACTGGGCCAATATTTTCAATGTTCTGGATAAGAAAAGCGAAATTTAATGTTTGTTTTTAGGTTTTCTCTTTCCTAAAAGTATTTTTTCGAGTGTTGCACTTTTAATAGATACTATTCGATGGCTTAGTGTGCTAACACACAGCAGCTCAGCACTATGTGGAGATAAAGCTGCAGGTTCGAAAATTATGCATTTCCCTCTTGCTCGTTCCGGTTTTAATACAAACGTACAATTGCACGGCGTGTATTTGTGTAATTGCTACTTTCTGTCGCATTTGAAGCACCTATGGTTAACTGCCGCGCGTTGCACTAACAAGTTGCATATCTACAGTAGTTACGAAAGCCGCTAGTTCAAGACAGATAGCCTCCCCTGTATGCAACAACCTTGGATGGATGTGCTGCACTGAGGAACCCAGATACGCTCCGTAATAAAAAGAGCATAATGTCGGCTTCTAGCGATTTTTATATTTTCAAAAGTGTAAGTAAGCTATAAATTCGTGCATTTGGACATGCAATATTAAACAAGGAGTCTGCAAACAGCCGGGTCAAATATAAAACGTGGGGTTGTCTCAACTTTCACCCCCTCTCGCTAGAGTGTCCAACTACTCATAATTTTCACGAATAGGAGACCCATCATTTTTGTTCAAGTCGGCATCCCCGAGTCGAATATTACTTGCGACGAATTTCAGCTACCAAACTGCCATGTTCGCTTTCCTTTGAGTGACGAGTATCTCAGTGAAATCTTCACCGTAGTACTTACTAGCTGATGGCATTTGCTGGCGCAAAACTTCCCGCAGCGATGGTGCGACGATATAAGTGAAACCAGAAACGAGAGCAACTCGCCATCACACCACGCAGGTCGTCCTATAGCTCATTATCTACAGCGGCGCAAGATGCAAAGTAGCTACAAGCGATACAATCAAGACAACGCGACCACACCCGACGAAAGTGAACCCAACTCGACGGCCTCTCTCACCTCACGCCATTCAAACACTGCGTCAAGATTTATCGCAGGCTCACTTACGCACGCCGCAGTCACGCGTAGAGTCATTGCATAAGACGTTAATCGAGTCGAACTTCGCAACAAAGCCGTGAACGCAACATTCCTATCTTGTAGACATCTGCGTGAGAATTATGTCTTGACTCTTTTTGTGTGCAAATGACTTCTGCCACGGCAAGTTCTGCAACAGAAATGCTTCCGTCGCATTTTTCGACACGCCATGTATCTGCTAGGAATGTCGTATAAATTGACGTGTGACACATTCCCCTCTAAGAAGAGAATCAAGTGAATTTTGAGTTGTAGTTTGAGGACGACTATTCGCAGATGGTACAGTCGCCCATATGATAAAATACCCATTCACCGAGGCAGTTTATGATGCGCTGCTAAGCATACGTTTGCCAAAGGCACTTTATTTTAGAGCGCAGCTCTTAGGCGCCCGTTTCCGGGTTGAGCGGCGTCGCCGTCGCTCTCGCCGTCGGCGTAACCGTGAGGTCACGTGACCCCCCTGAGGTCACGTGACCTCAGGAAATCACGTGACCTCAGGGGATCACGTGACCTCACGGGGGCCACGTGGCCCCCGTGGTGGAGTAGCAGGCAGGATGACGAGGTGAGGAGGAGGGACGAGTGGTATGCCAAATACTTTACTAGGGGGAATACATTCCACTCCGCTCATTTGCATTAGACAGAACGCCTACAGCGCCGAATCCAGCCCTGACGGAGTGGAGGTCCGCACCAGCCCACGCGCATGTGCACGTGGATGTTCGCGGCGGCCGCGGCGGTGTCGTCTCCGATTCCACCTAAAGCCCCTTCATGTTTCAAAAGTAGCGCAAGGTGCGTCGATGCACGAGGCACGCGCAACGTGCAACCCTTGGGAAGATCATGGCGGCACAGCGTCGATGCACGTGCCGCGACCACTATAGGAAGTATTCACTGGCGGCCATAGCTGTGTGCACGACTGCTGAGCGCGTGCTGGTGGCGAGCTTCCACAGTTCTTTTGTAACGTGCATTCCGCACCCTCAAGATTGCCGGTCTTAGCAACCTATTAATGTGGGCTCTTTCAGAGCATGCGCTCTAGACATCACCCGCAAATATGGCGTCCAGTGAATACTCCTTATAGGAAGTATTCACTGGCGGCCATAGCTGTGTGCACGACGGCTGAGCGCGTGCTGATGGCGAGCTTCCACAGTTCTTTTGTAACGTGCATTCCGCACCCTCAAGGTTGCCGGTTTAAGCAGCCTATTAATGTGGGCTCGTTCAGAGCATGCGCTCTAGATATCACCCAATGTACCGCAGGAAAGGCTATAAGCGCGAGCTCCTTGCTCTGGGGCACATCTCGACGGCACAAGCTCTTGTGACTTAAGACCAGCTGCCAACTCTACGAGCTCGCGCTTCAAGCCTTCGCTGCGGTACAACATAAGGTGAAACGAAATATAGAAGTGGCGCGTGGCACGTGTCTCGAGAATTTGCACAACAATAAATTTGGTATGTAGAACAACCATCGTCATCATTATCATTTACCGCCGAGACCTCCCCGACGATAGATGGCTCTAAGCAAGCCCAGAGAACCTGTCCGCGCCGAGGCCATTGTATTTTAGAGGAGTGGAATGTATTCCCCCTAGTAAAGTATTTGGGTATGCCCTCCCTTCAGTACCCTTCCATCCTCCTCTTCAAGAGCTGCGCTCTAATTCGGCGTTACAGGGAGTTGTAAACGGCTTTCAGTTTTCGAAATAGAATAGAACAAATGTTCATTTATTTGCTCACCCCAAGCAATGTAGGGCTGATCAAATCTAATTCTGCACAGCCGCCTGAAACATCATTGTTGAATGGGTCTTTTATTTTGTCGGAGGCTGCACATTTTCAGAGGTGCTGGCACAGTTAGATGAGCTTCACGGAAACAAAAGCCAACGAGACAGGCTCAGCCAGAGTACCTGGCTTGGCTTGTATCGCGTCGTCATTCCGTTGTTCTTGTGGTTATTTCTACTTTTCGCTTGTTTCAAATTACCAGCTCGATCGTGTAAAAATGACACGGTAAAGGCAACGCATGTGGCTGATAAAGATAACTAGGTACGCACCCCTTGAACTCGATGTAGATGGAAACTTCCCGAAAACAAAGAAAGGTTCCTAGGAACGCCCGAACACGATCTACCGGCTTTCACCTCTGGTGCTATCAGACTGGAAAAACTAGTTCCCGCAGTGCGACCAGCGATCGATGATGCTGGCAAATATTGGAAAACCTTGAACAATAACCACTCGATAGTGACGTGACAGCGGCCGGATTTCTATTGTTCAAAATAACAGAAGGGTAACGTGAAAAGTGCTTTTGTTTGTGTCTCAATTTCAAATCATTTTTTTAAGAAAAAACAAAACGAAGGACAGATTTAAATAGCCACAAATTCCCTGATATGTATGAGACTCCCCAAAGGGGTGAAACACGTGACTACAAATAGAAACAAAATATCTTCAATATCACTTTAAGAGAAAAAAAAAAAAAGACTGTAGACAATTTTATACTTTCTTTTTTGAATGATTTAGCGATTGTGATTGCTATCTTGAAAGTGATGCAGTGGTTCTACTTGATAGAGATGTTTTTCTGTTCTTTTTTTCACTTTTTCCGAGCTTACTGGCACTACTGGCACTATACTCTATTTCACCTTATGGTGTACCGCAGGAAATGCTACAAGCGCGAGCTCCTTGCTCTAGGGCACATCTCGGTGGCACAAGCTCTCGTGTATTAAGGGCAGCCGCCAACGCTATGAGCTCGTGCTTCTAGGCTTCGCCCAAGCATACTCCCACGCAGCGCCACTGACTAAGAAGGGTCTTTGTTGCGGTGCTATTTCGAGTATAAAATCGACCGTTTTATTTCACTCTCTTCGCAAAATCTTGATGACGTAGCTTGGAGGTCACAGTGTTGGCATAGTACCCCAAGTGACGATATCTAAATGCGGCTCATGGATTGAACCCGAGCATGCGTGAGCTCTCGATTTGGGCTCGTGAAAATCAATAGCTCGGCAAGCATTCAGATAATGGTTCGTGTCCAGATTCTGCTATGACGACAATAGCCGAACCCTAACAATGACTAGAACTCAGCGCGCGTCTGTAATAAACATATTGGTGGCATATAATCGGCTGACCACCAGGCCGCTTTTTCTGGCTGCGAGTTAAAGGGGAACTCAGACGATTTTTTTAGGTATACCTAATCCAAAGGCATCACCTGAATGCAGATGGTTTTCTGATTCCGAAATGCTATCTCGTTCTCCCAGATTCACTGTAGCTAATTAAAAAAGTGCTATTTTGTTTGCTGCCGAAACCAAAACATCGTTCTCCCTAGTTTTTCCCCAGTTTTCCCCGCCACCCAAGCGTGACGTCACGTGTGGGCAGCGAGGCGCGCGGCCGGCAATCGGGTACGCTCGCGCCTGCCTTTCTCGCGTCTAACAGTGAGAAAACCTGGGCGTTCGTGCTATTTGAATTTGATAATAATTTATATTTGCACAAATATGACCTTGGCCTACGTGCTGAGCTATGAGAAAGTAAAACAAAAAACGGGAGCAATTGGAATTTTGATAAAGCCGTTTTTGCAACTCTGTACGCTCAAGCCGCGGCTCGCTAGTTACGTGAAATCGCTAGTAAGTCCGTTCTCTTTTTATTATAAGATGGTTGGCGAAGAAAGGTCGAAGAGTCACGCAATACATTTTTTGAAAAATTGCCAAAGCACCACGAAACCACGAAAAATGCTCGGAATGGGGGTACAGCTAGGTGCCTCATACGCTCGTATAACCTGAAGGAACGTGCTCTTTGTTTTAGATTTTCTTTAGAAACGTTACTGCTCTAGGCGCCAGCACGTGTAACTACTCTTGTGGCATGAATATGCTCCTTGGTGCTTAAGTAATTTAGCAGAAGATCTATAGACCATTTCTGAAAAGCGCTTGTGGTCGACGCCATTTTCAGCGTTCGTGCGTGTGGCTCGTACTTTGCCCCTGGCGGTCGCGGCGGCCCCTGGGCCTCCACCACCCCAATACATGATCCCGGAAGACCAATAAAGTCTCCTCCTCCTCCTGTGCGTGCTGGGCTAAGACCTAACACATGTAGACTGTGATTCTCCTAAACAATGAAATGTATAGAATGGAATGAACTGCATTCGTGTAGATCAGATGGCAGGTTGCGGGTCATGAAGATCGTGTTAAAATGACAATTAAAAGAACTCCGCAACCACCAAGCCAAACATCAAGGTGCAATGGAATGCGTATAAAACACAAATATACTGTTCATCTTCAAATAAAGAGTATTTGCTTGAAGATACAATAAAGGTAGAGAAAGACATGATACAACTTTTAATTCAAAATAAGTTAACAAAAGTTACTAAAAATGTGCACCCGTATTTTTCTTTTTACTTTTCGAGTAGAATGCAACGCGTTCAAACACCCATCCACGAGGGCACATGGAGAGGGGGTAATTCTATATACGAATTTTTTAAATTAAGTTTTGGTTTAGCACAGTTTCCATCAGCTGTAAATTTGTATGCATCCCCTCAATGACATTAATACTTCCATGATTTAAAAAAAACAAAAAAAAACACTTTTCAGCCCTATGTAAAATTTCTCCTCAATGAATAAATTAAAGACGTTTTCATCACTTCTTCTGCAGGGAATATTGCACGCCAACCATTTGACAAACCAGGCAAAGGCTCTATCGTATATTAATGGAGCTCAAAACCTGCTCCATAAACCTCTGTAATAGCAGACAGGAATAGCAATATGTCGGAAGTCAGGTCCAAATTCAGACTTGAACTTTGTTTAGACGTTTCACTTCTCGTCTTCAACATATCGGCCGCGTGAGCGGAACTCCGAGAGTAGCCCGAGCTAGATTCAACGTCGAAAAAGATATAAATGTTTATATAAAAAAATCACTGAATTAATTGTGAATAACAATAGTGACTGTGCAAAATGTCGACTATAGTGATAGATTGTGTACTACTTTTCTCGATATTATTAGCGCTCTTTGGACGGATGTCGTAGTGGTCACAGCCGGCTTGAGTTTGCGCTTGCCGCTCTTGAAGCTGTTCCAGCTGCTAAAGGATACTCAACTCGTAGCACCCGGCTATAAAGTATACCGAGCATAAATGAAAATGTTTCACGTGGCACTAGTTCTCTCGGCACACAGCTCGCGCAAAAGAACCTTGACGTGGCTGGCCTCCATTGCTGCCGGGAAATGCTTTTTTTTTTTCTCCCACGAAAACAAGGGTAAAAAAGAAACTTTTTCCCGGCACTGTTCCTACAATCTATCGCGGAGCGCAGATTGCTACCCATTGCAGAGGAACTTTCAACCTTGAAGCTGCGAAAAAAATGATCTCGATCGCTGGCGCCCGGAAAGCCACTTCGCGGCTGCCCGAGTCACTCGTCCGCCTGCTCACAGGTGACATACGCGGGTAGGGAAAAGTAGGGATATTTCATTGTTGCCAGTAGAAAGTCGCCTCCTGGAACCCTCGCGGACGGCGTAACTTGAAAATTCAATAACTTCACGAAAATTTTTTATTTTTATAAAATATTTTGGTTATCAATTGAGAAGGGTTATTAATGCAGTCTGCAAATTTCTAGCCAAATCGAAGTCTACCGAAAAATCGGTGGAGTTCCCCTTTTAGGGGATAAACGCTGCTTGTTTTATTTTCTTTTTTTTTTATGCGATTACTATTGCGTGGAAAGAAAAAAACACTTACGCAACCCGTACGGTGTATTACAGCGACAGCTGAGGTGCGACGTCGGAGCCGCTGAGGTGTCATTTCGGAGGAGATGAATTGAATGAACGGTAAAGGTGCGAGCGCGCACCATAGAGTTCGCATAGGCGTTTCGTATTAAACCGTGTAGCACACCAAACGAAAATTCCACAGCCTTTTGGAACCAATGAGGGTGCATTAAGCAGAGAGTATTTCAGCAGTCTGATAAGAGGGGAGCGTGTTTTCGTATGTCACTTCCGTACCAATACACCCTCAGAAAGAAGGGTGTACTCTTACACCCTTTTTTTCATATAATACACCCCAAAACTTCCATTCGACGTACAGCGCGCTATAGTCGAACAGACGGCCCCAAATTTTAGGAGAGGCTTGATAGCCGTGTGGTGCAACTTATTAAAAATAGCTAATATGCGTGTGACTGACTAAAAAAAAAAATAATAATCGGGGTTTTCTCGGCCCTGCAAAAATTCTGTGTTTTCTTTATGTGGTTTTTGAGACGTACTTTAATGCTATTTAAAAAGTTGTATCGCACCGTTACCAAGCCTCTCGTAAACTTTGGGGCCGTCTGTTCGACTATACAGCGCTGTACGTCGATGTGAAGTTTTGGGGTGTATTATATGGGACAAAAGGGTGTAAGGTGATACCTTTTTTTTTAGGGTGTAGTCCTACGTGCTAAACGTAAAGCGCCGAATAAACAGGGAGAAGGAAGTAGATAAGGCGAAGTGCACTTTCTACTGAAGGTTTATTGGAACGAATACACACAATTAATACTATCTTTCTGGCTACTCTTTTAGAAAATAGAACACTATCTGTCAGGTGCATTCACGGGGCACTAAACGCACTTGCTTTCTTCTTGCTTTCTGATACATAATGCATCATCGTAAAATTCTAAGGCAGTTTTATTTGCGTATCTACCGGGAATGGTTGTTTGTGCTAATTCTGGGTCACATGGGCACCTATCCCATTGCACTGCCAGATTGCCCGGCGGAAACTGTTTTACTGAGCATGCACGTTACCTTGCTTGCTTGTTATCTTGTTTTTCAGCGGCCGGTGGAATGTTTTGGCGGAGTGCCGAAAATGGCCCGCGTCGATATGGAGCACGGTCGACGGCGTGAAACCGCATTGTGTCCCATTAACAGCTATCGCTGTAAAACGAACGCGTGTTTCATTAGTTAGTAACGTTTGGGATTCATTCTAAGCGGTATTCGCCCAGAGCACAATAATCGTTGCACCGTCCCTTTAAGATTTAACGAGAAGTTCCCCAAACGCCTCCTCTCTGGCGCCTCCAAAGCATGAAGTTAAATGGAGCAACAAAATCTTATGTGTTTATAAAAAAAGTAAAAGCTTATCTTCCAAAGTGGCAGATGCCGTTTTGAAAAGCCCAAGGCAATGCCCCGACCTGTTCGAATCGGCTGTTTTGCTGCCTAAATATATATATTAAAAAACTGTCTGTTAGTTCGAATAAAGATATTTGACAGTCAGATATTTAGCGCGAAAACATTAACCCTAGAGTACTTCTATTTGAACAATCTATTCGAAAACAATTGAACAAGTATATCCAGTGAACTTTAGTATGAGACACATTTTACTTGTTCGATTACATGTTCGGGCCGAGAGCTCGTCAAGCCCTTTCGTGCGGCTTTTTTTCTCGGCCTCCACCATTGTAAATGGGAAATAAAGATTTATATTATTATTATTATTATTATTATTATTATTATTATTATTATTATTATTATTATTATTATTATTATTATTATCATTATTATTATTATTATTATTATTATTATTATTATATTTTGCAAGTTCAATTTTGCTCTTCTCCTCCAACTAACTTCATTGATGAATGAGCTGTAGTGAGAATCATTTCCACGCGTACCGTTTTTCACAAAAGTGCTTAAGTTTAATACTGCAAATCGCTCACCTTGTTCTCAATCCAAACATTCGGGGTTATGCGCTTTGTGAAGCGGAAATATTGTCTCTACCACACAGTTAACGCAAACGCGGCATCAGCGGATATTGTGTAACGAGAGTTTACTACTACCGGATAGTGTTGAACATACAAGTTTGCCGCCCAAGTTGGCGTGTCAGAGCAGATTTTATTGCGCCAGTGAGGTTGCTGCCAGACTTTTTGAACCGTAAAAAAACAAAAAAAGACTGGAAAAAACAAGATACCGCTTCTTCGTGCCAAGTTTGCTGCGTTCTGTAGACGACGCTTGTAGTTCCTGTATTGACTGAGTATACACACAATTCTCTCGATGCGGATTCGGAAGACTCTCGCGGCGTTTTTTACACCATGCCAAACGTGGGTGAACGTCTTTTGAATCGATCGTGCGAACGTCGCGTAGCCTCTCCGCTTGGACGAGAGCAAAGCATTGTCTGCCGTCTGCCTGGAATTGGAGGCATCCCCTGTTGTAGCAGCCCTCGTCAGCGCGGGCCGAAATAAACTTCGGAACGTAAAATACGCGGCACCGATAGAGGCTAAAACGCGTCTACTTTACAAAAGAAAAAAAAAAGACAGCAAACAAGAAGGCAGGAAAATGGTCGAGTTATCATCCTGATGAAAGCTAAAGCCGAATGTCACTCTACACATACATCGATACAAAAGACATAATGATAGAATTATCTGCCGGCACGACTCAGGCATGTTCGAAGCAGGTGACAGTTTTAACCAACATTACTAGAACCCCTCAGTTGGAAAACTGCCATAGCGCCTGCTCTGAAAATGTGGCACCGATCTAATGGCGATCGCAACGCTGCGGTCACTCAAGGAAATGCACGGCTGCTTGTATTGGTTCGGGAGTATCGCATTCGATAGCGTCCGCTGTTACTGTTCAATTTTGACTTCAATCGGCCATTTTGGCGCCGAAACATTTATGGTGAAGGGGTTTCAGGGAAGCCAACCCCCGTCCCCCAAGCGGACGCGCCGCGAATTACTACCGAAGTTAGGACGCGCCCATGTCGGGACGCGCTACCTGAAATCACTGGTGACGGATAGTTGTATAAAAACAATATTAATTGTGCCGCAAAATCTTTTAAACTAAAGATTTTAGAAAACATCGCACGCCTTTTATTTTGTACTAATCCCCAATAAACGTTCCAACAAAAAAAAACGTTTTTTTTTTCGTTTGTTTTTACGCAAAATCATGATTTCTAAAAGCTTATGGTGGCCACAGTAAAGAAAAAAGATTGAGCCGCCATCTTGGCACCTCGAGCCTAGGAGTTTCCGTACTCTGGGAATATTCAGTGACTCTAGCAGTAGCCATATAAAGCAAATCTCATGTTTCAACTCGTCGTTAAAGGGTGGTGCTGTTATTGTATTTAGCTCGGTCTCGGTGGACGCCAGCGGCCGAGGTTGCAACGATGGGTTTCCCAATTGAGTGTTTTAGTAACGTTGGTTGTAACGCATGAAATACTCTTTAAGGCTGTGCCCCTCCCTCCCCCCCCCCCTTCCCCCGCCCACCATCCCAAAATTTTGTCCGTCCGTCTGTCCGTCCGTGCAATGTCCGGTAAATTTAGCGGGGAAAGTGGTGTCACGTGACGTCACCTCAGTTTCCCCTCTAAATTTAGAGGGAAAACTTGCGTCTTTGTGGCTAAAACATCGATTCAGTTTCCCCGCTAAATTTAGTGTGAAAGTAACGTCACGTGACCTATGCACCGATTTAGTTACCGGCTAAATTTATAGGGAAGATTCGTGTCTTGTGACCTAGACAGTAATCTATTTATTTATTTATTTATTTATTTATTTAGGAATACTGCAGGCCAATTGCGGCCCAAGCAGGATTGGGGGTTACAAAAGTGGAGTCAAAAAAGCGCAACACCAGGTAATCCGTAAAATGGGAGAGGGGAACAGGGGAAAATTATGCGAAAATCGTAATAAAGCACAAAAACAAATGCGTAGAAAAAATGTAATAGCTCACAACAAAGTTGGGAGGGGTGGCGGTAGTGGGGAACAGGAAAATAAAACACAATGCAAAGAGTTACACATCAAACAAACGCTCAATCGACTCCAAAACATTGTCAGATATAAATATGTGATGAGGTAGGTTGTTCCATTCTGTTATGGTTCTGGGAAAGAAGGAGTATTTAAATGCATTTGTTCGAGCGAATACTGGAGTTATTTTATGCGGATGGTCATGCCTCGTGCGCCTAGTCGAGGATGGGTGAAGAAAGGACGACGATTCAAGCCGGAGTTTTTTAAACCAGAGTTGATAAAGAAATTTTAGTCTAGCTAGCTTCCTTCGTGATTCAAGAGAGATGATGTTGTTACTTTGAATTAAGGCAGCAGGTGAGTCATGCGGGTGGTAGCGATTAAATATAAAACGAACTGCTTGCTTTTGAACATCTTCCAGTATCTTGATATCTTTTTTTTTTTGTGAATGGATCCCAGACTGTACAGGCGTATTCTAACTTCGTTCTTATCAATGTGTTATAGGCTAAAAGTTTCACACGAGAAGGCACGTGCTTAAGCTTGTGCCTTATCGTACCTAGTTTTCGACGGGCAGCTACACAAACGTGTTCAATGTGTGAGGACCAAGATATGTTGCTAGAAATTGTTATACCAAGATATTTAAAGCTCATCGTCCGAGAGATGTAGTTATCACCAATAAAGTAGTCATACTGATGAGAGGACTTTTTGTTAGTGATGCGCATGTACAAGGACTTTTCTTGGTTAAGCTTCATCTCCCAACGATCGCACCAACTAGAAACTGCATTAAGACTTTCGTTCAGAACAACTTGGTCCCTAGTAGAGTTAATATCCTTGAACAATAGACAGTCGTCCGCGAATAAACGAATACTCACGCTTTTATCTATACTATCTATCTACTGGGTGTTTCAAGGAGCGGCCAGGCTCTTTAAATCGACCGCAAAGTTCGGTTTCTTAACCTATCGCGCTACGACTTTGTACAGCGTTGCCCACAGATGGTGCATTTTCTTCGTAAAATTTGCAAAGAGCGAATTTACCTGAGGAAAAAGTAAAGAAAGAAAAAGGCTTAGCTCCTATGGAAAAGCAGCGAAGCCACCGGTCTTGAAACAATACGGCGCCGTTTCGCACGGGAGACAAGAGATGGCGCAAGCGGTCGCGACGCCAATTGCCGCCAACGAACGAGCCTACGGCGCCGAGAGCCGTCGTCTTTAGCAGACAATCTTTTCGACTCAAAAACGGTGGGAGCTTTCCTGGTATCAGTTGCCAATGCATTTTTTTATCATCCTTACTAATAAAACATATTGAATGGACACATAATCGATTAAAAAATGGTTTGTCGGGATACTTGTTTTTTTTTTCGGGGTACTGATGTCGTCTGCTTTGCAGTTCCTTGTTGTTACCGCGCCTGTTTTTGTTTCTGCGACCATCGCCACCTGCGGAAAGCGCGCCGCTTTTGAGTCGAAAAGATTGTCTGCTAAAGACGCCGGCTCTCGGCGCCGTAGGCTCGTTCGTTGGCGGCAGTTGGCGTCGCGACCGCTTGCGTCATCTCTTGTCTATCGTGCGAAACGGTGCCGTATTGTTTGAAGACCGGTGGCTTTGCTGCGTTTCCATAGGAGCTAAGCCTTTTTCTCTCTTTACTTTTTCCTCAGGTAAGTTCGCTCTTTGCAAATTTTACAAAGAAAAAAATGCACCATCTGTGGGCAACGCTGCACAAAGTCGTAGCGCCATAGGTTAAGAAACCGAATTTTGCGGTCGATTTAAAGAACCTGGCCGCTCCTTGAAACACCCAAGTAGTTTTCCCAGCAAAACTTTTGCGTGGTAAATCGACGTCACGTGACCTATACGACCGTTTAGTTTCCCCGCTAATTTTAACAGGAAAATACACGCCACGTGACACACCGATTCCCCCGGGAAATTCCCACACCTATGAAGCTGAAGGTCGCTGTTGACAATTTTTTGTATGGCCTCTATGTGGAAGGATGGTCAATACGCTTCAAACAGTGATCTGCAGACTGCAGCTTTTGTATGATGTGTTAGCATGCGACTGCGGCGTAAGGCCCCTCGATGCACGTCTGTTTTTTTTAGGGTGAGGACATCCGCTGCTGCATTGAGAACTGTCAGCGTGTGCCAACGCAAGAAAAAAAAAAAGATAACTTTTATCATAATTTTTAATCGTGACTTCTCAGTGGCGCCTATGGGGAAATATCTGCAGCTCTGGTGTCGGCGTTAATTTAATGCTGTCGCCACGACCTCATTGCGTTTCAGGAATGATTCCGTACGGTTGCGCAGCTTTAACAAACCATACCAAGTAAAGAACTCTCTCATTTAATCCGGGAGGGGCACCTCGACATTTCCAGCAATACATACTATAGGGTATATATACTCTTCGTGGATACCCGTTCACTGGTAGATTAGGCAAGACCCCCAATCTACGTCATGCGCATTGCAACGACGAGGATGTGTGCCGCTGGCAAGGAAAGTCGCACTATTAATTGATTAAAATGAGCGACTATAAAAGCTAGGCAGGCTAGTCTATTCCCGCTGTGCTGGTCAAGGCCGTGTCGCTTCGTTGCAGAGAAGCCTTCCGGTACCCAGTACAAGTTCAGTCACCGACGCTCTAAATGCAGCGCTCGTCCTGTAAAGGAAGTTTCCAGAGCTGATGAATGACCACCATCCTACGAGCATAATAAATGAAGCTCCTGATCACCATCCACGCCCGACTATGTCACTCCGACGAGCAAGTGTATGCACGTGATAGACCTATGTATGCCTATGTCTGTAATTCCGTTTAAGTACGTGTATGCACGCATCAAACTGCGAACGAGTGTAAACTTGTTTGTATTTGGACGTATCAATGTGTGTGTGGGGCGCTGCCATCTTGCTCGGCTGGAGTGCGCTTGGACGCGTCATAATCCAATTCCGAAGCCTTGCTAAGGCATCGTAATCGGATTATTACCGCGCCCAAGCGCACCCGACTGAGGAAGATGGCGCCAGCTATGGTCGCCAGTGAACATCATCTATACATATGTTCGAATTTTCTTCACGTTCTGCAGGTGCGCCGCGGGCGCGTGCTCGTGCACGTCAAGCACGACAATGACGTCATATATTTAAAGGGAAACTCCATTCAGTTACGAAAATTTCGGGATCATGAGTTATTTTGCATTAAAAAGCACTAGTAAAAGACACTGAGTCATTTGCTTAGCGAAAAACAAGATACATATTTTTAAATCTGATTTTAAACACGAGCAGAAATCGAAACCGAAACTTCGGCTCCATCCAGCAACATTGGCTTTGCGCTGCCAAGGACATGGCTTTCACGTGGTACGAGATGTCACGTGATCCTCTACGCAACGACAAGAGGGGATTGGGGCGGGCGTGTGCCAGTCGCAAGTGTCGTCTGTACCGCACTCTTCACCACGTTTTGGCGTCTATGACATCCGATGACGTCTGCACAACTGCGGCATATGTCTGCGCACGTAGTGTCCGTAGTATGAACGAAACTCTCAGAGTCAATGATCACAAACGGTGAGACGATTACGGGGGTTGTGACGCGGGAGACGGTGGTAGCGGCGGGACCACGGCCAAACGGCCGAACGGCTCTCAAGAAGCGCGCTGCGCAGGCGCAAAGGAAACGTCGCTGACGTCACCAGTTACGCTTTCCCGGAGAAAACAAGCAAAAAGGAGCAATGGCGATGACGTTTAGCTCAGTGTTGGCTACGCCCACGCCGTAGCCTTGACTGCGCTCTTGGTTGCGCCTCACTTCGCCCGCTCGAGTCAGCCAATTTCGGCAACTTTGCGAGTTGCAAAGTTTGCCGGACCGTTTAAGAAACATTTCGACGGAACTAGGTCGTAATATTTTACTTGTGGTCTTCCTAGGTGATAGTGAAGAAGACTGTATTGTTCTTTAAAAAAAAAAAAAATATGAAGCGGAATTGCCCTTTCAGCGTTGACTGAGCAGCGCCTCTTCGGAAAACCCTCCGACGCTGAAGTAAGACGAACAACTTCATGAATGATATCAGCAGGAAAGCGAAGCCATTTCGATTTAGTAGTATGTGTGCTGTCATAATGGCTTCCTATTAAACTGTGAGCTTTTTTTTTTTTAGAACATTTTTTAAGTGCACGCTTTTTATCACTTTTTTATCCGTAGCGTTTGTTCCTACGCCCACGTCGTTTCGAAAACACGCACAGAAGGAAAATCGCCATCGTATTCTTAGTTTTACTGCCTGGAACATCCCTCTTTCTCTTTCTGGCCTCGACCAGACACAGGCGCGTGCCTCCACTCGTGCGAGTCTGGAAGACGGTTGCCGGTCAGAAGCGCGCTTCATGCCACCGAACGCGCGTCCCGGTTCAACGAATTGGCAGAGCCTCGAAAGCGGAGCGGAGACGAAGAGAAATTATACAAAGCCACGAAATGGAGAAGATTGTTCATGGGAGGGCGGTAGCCGCGCTGTGTGGGACCAGCGTGGTAGGGCACGAGAAAAGAAATGGGTTGCCATTTAACCGAGTTAAGAGCGAATCTTGAAATTGCGGCGCTTCGTGAGGTGTTTACCGAAGAATGTTCCTCATCCCCCCTTTAACCGCTCGGCTCGAATTCGCGGCCGAAGTAACGGACGGCGCCTTTCTCCTTTCTTATTTTTTTTTGTGTGTGTGTTCAAAACTCGGTTTTATTGTGTATCCTCGTCGAATTCCAACTTTCCACAGTAGTTGTGTCCAAAGAAAGCTCCTGCTCCCGGTTTTCGCATTATTTTCCTGAAGATAGCACCTTACCCCGCGTTGCTTCAGCGATGACATACGTTTAACGATACTCGTCGAGTCAAGGTCTCTTGCCTTCGGCAGGCTAGCAAGTGTTGCGCGAAAGACACACATAACGCTACGATTTTATAGGGAAAAGGTGGATGTGGAACAAAATACTAAAATGTGCCTTATATTAGATGACACAAGCAGTGGCGTCACTAGAGTCAGCGGCACCCGGGGCGGCGGCCCGCCGTGAGCCACGCCCCCCCCCCCCCCCCCCCTCCCCCCGTTTCGTGGCCCGCTGTTACACCACCCGCAGCGCTGCTCCCGGGTGGTGAAGCCGCTCCTTTAACAAACGTCCGGAAGATTTAAAGTCGTACGTCACTATAAAGGAGGTTAAAAAATGAATAAGAAACTGGTGTTTTGAAAACGATAATCAATAAAGGTGAGACACTGTTTTGGGGTTGTCATTATATTTTTTTTGTGTGTGTGTGTGTATAATGAAAAGTCTTAGCACGTAGCCAGTCAAACTGTTTTGATGATTTTGTTATTATTGCATTTTAAACACTGATAGAATATGTGCAGAAAAGTGCGCAGTGCGTATATTTGAATATACGTTTCTATCTAATGGAAATGTTATGACGTAGTTAACGAAAATTGCTAAGTGGCTCTGGAGTCTGAACATAAGAATTTTTTCCTTCGTTTCTTGTTTCTGTGTTGGTACTACTATTTTGTGTTTTGCCGCAAAACGTGGTATCAGTAATTTACAAAAAAAAAAAAAAAAACCAGTAAAGAGCACAAAACCGACTTCCGGTCTCCGTTCCACAAGTCCCTGTGGCTTTGACGGACCCGATGCAATGTATTGCTAAACAAAAGTACTTATAAAGACATTCTTTCTATAAATGAAACCGGATGTTTACATGCCATGGCAAACAGTTTGTTCACCACTAAGCTGACAGGGTGGTAGAAGTTACATGCTCACGCGACCAATGAATCGCCTGCTTTTATCACCTGATCTTGTTTTCTGCGTATGATTATATGTGCAGAGAGCGTGAACACGTGGCGTAAGGCCGACGACTGACTGGTCCAACAAGTACGTATACCTTCCACCGACCTGTTAGGTTAGCGGCGAACAGAGTATTAGGGCCGATATGTTTCGGGGGCGCTCTCTGAAGGCCGGTTCATACATACAGCGCAGAGCCGATTCGGCGCTGCAGGAAAACGGCGCTGATGCAGCTCCGACTTGCACGCGACTTATCGCGGATTCGGCGCCGAGTGCTGCATGTGTGAACGGGCCTTGCATGGTTACTTTCAGCGAACGTCACGACCAGGATTTGCTTCGCCGTGACGTCACGAGTTGTGATCGTGGCTATCTATATGATTCGAATTCGAGCAAGAAAATAAATAACCTGTATAAAAAAAAAATTAAAAAAAACGAACACGTTTTTGGAGGGGTTGCATTGTTCAACCAACACCATCAAAAATGACAGTCCTACCTTTTTTCCGTCGACGAACGCAACGATTACACCAACTGCAGGCGTCGTATGTGAGCGTCTGGCTATATGGTGGGATGCCCCAGAGCCGTATATTAGGAGAGTTTAGAGTGCCTTCATACACACGCGCGCTTTGCTTGAGTGGTGACATCTCAGCCATTTTTACGCCCAATCGTTTTTTTATGTATTTTGAAGTACGCGCAATCCGGTGTTCTGGAAGAAGGGGGGGCTTAACGGTCCCCTTTAACAAAAGTCCGGAAGATTTAAAGTCGTACGTCACTATAAAGGAGGTTAAAAAATGAATAAGAAACTGGTGTTTTGAAAACGATAATCAATAAAGGTGAGACACTGTTTTGGGGTGTCATTATATTTTTTTGTGTGTGGTGTGTATAATGAAAAGTCTTAGCACGTAGCCAGTCAAACTGTTTTGATGATTTTGTTATTATTGCATTTTAAACACTGATAGAATATGTGCAGAAAAGTGCGCAGTGCGTATATTTGAATATACGTTTCTATCTAATGGAAATGTTATGACGTAGTTAACAAAAATTGCTAAGTGGTTCTGGAGTCTGAACATAAGAATTTTTTCCTTCGTTTCTTGTTTCTGTGTTGGTACTAATATTTTGTGTTTTGCCGCAAAACGTGGTATCAGTAATTTACAACAAAAAAAAAAAGGAAAAGCAGTAAAGAGCACAAAACCGACTGCCGGTCTCCGTTCCACAAGTCCCTGTGGCTTTGACGGACCCGATGCAATGTATTGTTAAACAAAAGTACTTATAAAGACATTCTTTCTATAAAAAAAACCGGATGTTTACATGGCATGGCAAACAGTTTGTTCACCACTAAGCTGACAGGGTGGTAGAGGTTACATGCTCACGCGACCAATGAATCGCCTGCTTTTATCACCTGATCTTGTTTTCTGCGTATGAGTATATGTTCAGAGAGCGTGAACACGTGGCGTAAGGCCGACGATTGACTTGTCCAACAAGTACGTATACCTTCCACCGACCTGTTAGGTTAGCGACGAACAGAGTATTAGGGCCGATATGTTTCGGGTGTGCCCTCTAAAGGCCGGTTCACACATACAGCGCAGCGCCGATTCGGCGCTGCAGGAAAACGGCGCTGATGCAGCTCCAACTTGCACGCGACTTATCGCGGATTCGGCGCCGTGTAACGTACGTGTGAACGGGCCTTGCATGGTTACTTTCAGCGAACGTCGCGACCAGAAATTGCTTCGCCGTGACGTCACGAGTTGTGATCGTGGCTATCTATATGATTCGAATTCAAGCAACAAAATAAATAACCTGTATAAAAAAAAAAAAAAACGAACACGTTTTTGGAGGGGTTGCATAGTTCAACCAACATCGTAAAAAATGACAGTCCTACCCTTATTTCCGTCGACGAACGCAACGATTACACCAACTGCAGGCGTCGTATGGTGAGCGTCTGGCTATAATGGTGGGATGCCCAACCATACAGCGACGCTTTTGGTCGCGCATGTCGCCCATAACTCTGGCCCGGTCCTGAGCTATACAGCATATAGTCACTGACAGCTATGAAAACGCAGGGCGTGGTGTATATTATGATCACGCTTCTTGCTTCCTCATTGGCTCTCGGACGTTTTTATCAACCGAGGCCGCAATCTGATTGGCCGAGCATCGATAATGAGGCACTCGGGGCTCGCCACACCTTGCGTTTTTTCAGCTATATCAGTGACTATATAGCAAAGCACAAAAAGCGTACGTACAGTCATTAAAACAAAGATGTACGAACAGCAGTGTACGTATCGTCTAATATGATCAGTATTTTTTTTTTTTAATAAAGTACATCGACGCCGACTGTTAAGAAAGACGATTTCATCTTGTGGCGTTCTTCGTCAACGCAACTTGTTGTAGCAAAAAGGACGAACAAACTTGTTCTGTCACAGCTAGCATTTCCGCCTGTCCGCGCTATCCTCAAAAAAGCTTTCGTACCATATAGCCATCTACGATCGTTGTGCGCAAAAACGTATTTTTTTTCCTTTCTCTTTTTTTATTATAAATTGTATTTGAACGTTGCAGGCAGTCGAGTAATACTGATGGTCGTTTTTTGAGGTTGTAAAAGCGCCAAAGTAATGCGGAGCCCCAGTAGGTCTGCTTCTTTTGCAGGGGGTTGCGGTGAGCTCAGAACGCCGACCCATGATTGGCTCTGAATGGAAGGACAGCGGGTAGACCTCAAAGCAAGCTGCCTTGAGGTCTACCCACAATCCTTGAATCGGAGCCAATCAGAGCTCGGCGTTCTGATGTCACTACAACCCTCGCAAAAGAAGCAGACCAAGTCTACAGTTGCGGTCCGTTTCATCTTCCTGATAAAAAAAACTGGTTTTAAAATATATTCCACTCGCTATCTACCCATAAGACTACGCGGTGGTGTTCGCGAAACAGAGCCAAAATTCGGTGGCAACATGATGCAAATTTCTCACGCGCAAATTTCTTTTCTTTTTTTGACGAAGAGTAATTTGGACCTTTTCGGGGAGATGCTTCCTATGATGTTGTTGTACGGAAACAAGCGGGGACTAATAATAGTCCCCACTTCCTCCCTTAGAATAACTGCATGGGCAGATTTCAGACCTCGGATTTATGGCGCCCATAAATTATCCAAAGCAGCTCTGCGATACTTGACGGCAGTGTCGTGCCAGTGCCGGCCAAAAATCGGTTCCAGTATAGAAGTAGATAAATGATGCCGATAGCTGTATGCAGTCACAACGGATCGCCCGACGTGGTCAGCCGACACTTACAAAGTCACCACGATTCGCCGCAGGTGCCAATAAACGCATCCGAGGGAACACAACAGAGAGCGAACCGCTACACTCATTCTCGCTTCGTTCCTTTTGGAAAAAGCTCATATATTTTTCCGTACGGGCATCGGGCATTTTTCAAAAATAGACCTCCAACGAGAAGCCTCCAAAAAACAAAATCAAAAAAAAAAAAGGCTCTGAGGGGGTTTAGTTTTTGTTTGTTTATTTTATTATTTGCCGTTTGTTTTTACCGCATTAAGGAAGCTCGCGGAGACGTACAGAATGGCGGACTCTGCTCGCACAGGTAGCCCGAAGCGGACCCAACCACCTGTAAATTCAAATTGCTCTCCGTGTGTATCTCAGTGATTCGTATTGTGTCGTTTAGAATTCTGTTTTCTTTTTTTTTTTTCTTTTTTAGTTTTGCTTAGCTTTGTTTCGTATACGCGCGATCGTTCTCTGGAGTGGCTTTATATGTTCTGGTTTGAATTGTACGCAGCGCCTCGTTTCTTTCTCCAGCTGTATACGTTTCACCGTCCGTGCGATCGCTGGAGCCCTGCGAGCTGCCGCCGTTTAAATGGTGCGCAACCCCGTGTAGTTGCCGCCTTCCTTCGTACGTGCAAATCGGTAAAATGCTCCCGTTATGGATAATTACACTACGTGCGCGCTTCGTTCCTGTCATTCTCTTTCGCTACGATTGTCGTCCTCATTGGTGCTGCTGCTGCTTTTGTTTTCGCTGGACGAGGAAGGAGAGATTTGCCGAAGCTCCCGATTAGGCTGCGGGGTATAATGGCCATTACTGCCTTAGCGAAGTTTATGCTTGAAATGCGGAGTGCCAGTGGACCAACCGCGGAAGACAAAGAGGAAGCAAGTCACCAAGAATTTGATGTATGCTCCTATACCCGTTTTCACCTCAAGAAAAAAAGAAAGTTTTGCTCCATGTTCCTACGCCGCGCGAAGTAGTTCTCACAAAATTTGGTCGTCGGAGGCAGGAGCGACGCTTTTGGCGTTTGAAACGTGTACGTCTTGATAAGGTTACATATATCCAATCTAAAATGCACCTACATATATCTTAATTCTCAGCATAAAGAGAGAAATTAGAAATGCTCCGCGAGAAGCCGTACTTTTTTTACTACGGTTCTTGAGGTGAAAACGAGTATAGTTTCGCAACTACACGTCTTTCTTATCGAGAGATATTAAAGCCGCGAGCGTTTTGCAGTTTTATTGAGGTGATAATGTTTAGTGATATTTTGTGATTGATACCCGCCGGCAATCGAATTGGAATCACCACTTCCTCTGATCAAAATGGAGACTGCTCAACTAGTCACATTTCTTGTAATATTTAGATATTCTACCGAGGACACCATCTTCCTACCCACTATCTCTACGGGCTGCAGACGACACAACACCGCTGAAACAATGCCCGTACCTCTACTCCCTAACAGATCACACGGAGAGCCAATCAACGCTTTCTTCGGAGAGAGCTGGGCGAAGGACGATGGCACAAAACGACCGACCTAAAACTAGGTCTTCATTGTAGAATGATCATCAGGTTTCGCAAGCTCATAATAAATCCCCACCCCTGCCCGTTTCGATCTGGATGAGCATCGTACCGGCGTGCGGTCGTGTAACACTACTGCAGTGGTGCACGTTAAAGACCCTAGGCTAGCGGTTGTACTGCGCTGGCTAAATTTCTCGTCTACAGCTGAGACACCAGGTGCTCATTGAGGCTGACTAACTTCCGCCTGTATAAACACGCGCACACATTATCATTATCATTAAGTTCACATGCCATGTCATATGGCACACTTCATCTTCTAACCGAAACTTTTTTTTTTCTTTTCTTTTTCCGGAAACGTTGTTTGGCAAGCTCTGCCGGTAGACTTCAGGGATTGGCTCTCTTATGGCGAATTCGGGTGGTCAATCGTCGGCAACTTATTTTGCCGAAAAACCGGCAATAGTGTTCGCGTGGTCAGTTTCCGGCCGGCGCACACCGTTCGGGTGGTGGTTCTCTGGCAAGCGCCGGCAACTTACCGGCGCTTTTTCCGCCCGAGCTCCAAACGGCCGGGCGAGCAGGCGCCAGACTGTATCCGGTGTCGTCACTTCCAAAATGGAAAAGGAGATCAGTGAGAAAAAAAAAAAATGAACGAAAGAGCGAAACTGATCTGAAGTTACTTCAGCAGCCACCACTCGAGTCAATCCAAGTCGTTGGGAGATGGTTGACGGCGGCGACAGGCTCTCGCTAGCGGTGTCGCGCGGGCAAGAAGCGAAGTAAACTGCCACTATCTGACGTTTCGTGTTCGGGTGCTGAGGGTCTCGTGGTGTGCCGCCGGCGCGTCTCAGGTTGCCGGTTCCGCCGGCTCGGTCTCGCCGGCGATTGACCTCTCGAATTCGCCATTAGTGTCCTGCAGAGAAGACGACGCACGGGCATTGTTTGGCGAGTTCCGTCTTGCCGGAAGTGACGAGACCCGGCTGCTCTATTGCTACAGCCTCGCTGCAGCACCTCGGAGCTCAGATGATGCTAGGAGCCGATGAAGTCAATCAAAGAGCGCCGTGAGCGCGACATCACTATTTGTCATTTTACCGGGGATAAGGTTACCGCCTTGTCATATTAAACGCCAAAAGCGCACCAGTGGCGTACCAACTTGTTTTTGAATAGGGGCAAACCAGACCCCCCCCCCCAGGGCTGGGGGCGGTGCACTTGGTATCCAGGAGTCAAAGAAAGAATAAAAATACTTAGGGACAAGGACAGACAGCACAGTTCTTTCAAATAGAAACACACATTTAGTGATGTCTCCTTCGATACGTACTATCTCCCTTCTAACTTTTGAAACTAATGAGAAAGTTACGGAAAAAATTAATATATTTATATAGGAAAAAGGACGAAATCACCAAATACACAAGAAGATAAAGACAAAAAAATAAGAAAGAAAAAAGGAAACACCATTGACAAAATCAAATAGAGGGTCCTTTGACTAATTCAGCTCTGGCTTCAGGTAGTTCATCTCAACCCTGGACAACCCAAGAGAAGGAGAAGCGATGTTGTGTTCGTCACCGGCTATCCTGTATGCTCTTGGCCGAGCTTGTTCTTGTGTCTTCCAATTATTCTGCTGTCCTGGAACCGGGCTTCACAGTTCTTGCAGAGGTGTTGATGAACAACTATTGGATGAAAAGAGTCGCTTGAAGCACGGGAAACCTCGAGGACGTGCTCTCGTAGGCGGGTGTTCAGGCAACGCCCTGTCTGACCAACTTATCGGTCACCGCATGAAAAAGGGATGGAGTATACCACCCCCTCTTCACAGGGAACGGTCTGATTGGCATGTTTGATGGAACATCCTTTGGGGGCTTCGTTGTTGTTCACTCGTCTGCGAAGTTGTTTTAGGCGCAACTTGCACGAGAAGACAATTGAAGTGTTGAAGCGCGCTGCAATTCCCTTCAGTCTGTGTGCAGAGTTGTGCACATATGGTATGAAGATAACACGTGAAGCCTTACTACACGGAGCGCGGGGTCTTTGGGTGGCTAAAATTAACTGAACAAGAATAGTGCTCAGAAGACCTTGCGGATAACAGCTTTGAGGAGACGTTCTTGTTGTTTTGCAATGCTTAAGCTTAAAAGTGAAAACATGATTTGGCGCGAGAAGATGAAAGGAGAGACCGAATGATTCCATGTTTTACCGACTACAGACTCATGCCGATTTCAAGGAAACAGGTGTCACAACAGTTACGCCTAATGGAGACGATCCTCCCACAACAGATGAACATCATCTTTGGTCCAGATTATGGAACCCACCCATCTTTCCGGTTCCTCCAAAAAGCTGCGTCCAATCTTCTTAAATCTTCATGGAAGAAAGTTGTCACCGGCGTGACCAGTTCTCACCGTAAGACTCTCTAAACGAAATTTGAGCCTCCGGTTGTTCTATGCGATCATCAACTCAGCCCTGGCACCTTGGATCTCCTTTCCAAGGGTCCCAAGTTTCCTCAAAACATTCCAACTGCAAGGGTCGACCAACTAACTTCAGTCCATTCTGTTGCGACTCACATTCCAGAACAAGACCGGCAAGCATTTCTTGATGCTGGAGTCCGATCCGCCTGCGCCCATCCGGCCTCCTCCACCTACGGGCAAAGTTTCAATCCGGGCTATAGTCGAAGAATTGCAAACATGTCACCTGAAACCACTGAAATCAGATAAAACCGGTATTTTTGTCATCTCAGATGAAGGTTCCTATGGACAGAAGGTGAGCCAGGCATTAAAAAATAATTTTGATACTCTTAAGACTAGGCCTTCAGGCTCTCTCCGCTCAAAGGCAAAGCAACTTTGTTGCTCCCTTAATCTCCCTGCTCTTAAAGCTGCCATTGGGGCTCCTTCCAAGCAATATCTAACTGTGTTTTTCACAGCAAAAACACATAAAGAAGGAGATCCCCTAAGAAGCATCATTTCGGAAAAGGGATGCTGGCAGAAGCCTCTTGCTCTTTTTCTGCAAAAGCATCTGTCATCGATCAGTCTCAACAAAAACCAGCCTTTCCGAGTTGCCAACTCCACAGAACTAGTATCTCATCTTCATAACCTCCATTCTACTCCCGAGGCCTATACCACGTTTTCGTTAGACATTGAGGAATTATATTACAGATTAGATCCCGCATTTCTAATGGATTCTGTATCAAGTGCCATCCACGAACATGGCATGCGACTTTCAATACTCATCTGGGGTATCTGAACGGGGTTTCCTAGACCTTTTGACCCCTATATCTACAATCAACACTTGTCGAACATGGGAAGGAAATTCTCAGGCAAAAGAAAGGTGTTTGCATAGGCTCCTGCCTCGCACCAGTCCTCAGCGAAATCTTTCTTATGTATGTGGACCGGGAGATCAAAGCTCACCTTGAAGAGTTGACTCTCGTCTTCCATGTTTTTCGTTACGTGGATGATTATTTAGTCATTCACCGAATCTCAGTTTCTTCTGAATCTGTAGTTCAAGCCTTTACTTCTTCATCTTCAGGCCTATTTCGCAAGGGAAGACAGCTCAGGCAATGGTCTCCAGTATCTCGATCTTCGTCTCCATCTTCCTCCGACCGGCATTTTTTGAGCCTTCCAAGAACAATCTCGGAAACCTATTGGTCTGGATGAGCATCGTACCGGCGTGCGGTCGTGTATCACTACTGCGTGGTGCACGTTAAAAACCTATTCTTTCATTTTGCAGTTCCCATCCTAAACTGGTAAAACATGGAATCATTCGGTCTCTCCTTTCATCTTCTCGCGCCAAAGCATGTTCCCACTTAAGCTTAAGCATTGCAAAACAACAAGAACGTCTCCTCAAAGCTCGTTATTCGCAAGGTCTTCTGAGCACTATTCTTGTTCAGATAATTTTAGCCACCCAAAGGCCCCGTGCTCCACATAGTAAGGCTTTACATGTTATCTCCATACCATATGTGTACCCCTCTGCACACAGACTGAAGGGAATTGCAGCGCGCTTCAACACTTCAATTGTCTTCTCGTGCAAGTTGCGCCTAAAACAACTTTGCAGACAACTGAACAACAACGAAGCCCCCAAAGGATGTTCCATCAAACATGCCAATCAGACCGTTCCCTTTGAAGAGGGAGTGGTATACTCCATCCCTTTTTCATGCGGTGACCGATACATTGGTTAGACAGGGCGTTGCCTGAACACCCGCCAACGAGAGCTCGTCCTCGAGGTTTCCCGTGCTTCAAGCGACTCTTTTCATCCGATAGTTGTTCATCAACGCCTCTGCAAGAACTGTGAAGCCTGGATCCAGGACACCAGCATAATTGGAAGACACAAGAACAAGCTCGGCCAAGAGATTATTGAAGCATACAGGATAGCCGGTGACGAACACAACATTGCTGCTACTTCTCTTGGGTTGTCCAGAGTTGAGATGAACTACCTGAAGCCAGAGCTGAAATAGTCAAAGGGCCCTCTATTTGATTTTGTCAATGGTGTTTCCTTTTTTCTTTCTTATTTTCTTTGTCTTTATCTTGTAGTGTATTTGGGGATTTCGTCCTTTTTCCAGGCGTATATAAATATATTAATTTTTCCGTAAATTCCTCATTAGTTTCAAAAGTTAGGAGGGAGGTAGTACGTATTGAGGGAGACATCAGTAAATGTGTGTTGCTACTTGAAAGAATTGTGTTGTCTGTCCTTGTCCCTAGGTGTTTTTATTCTTTGACTCTTGCACTTTCATTAACCCACTCTTTGTTCTTTGACTTGGTATCCCTTGGGCACCGCCGGCCAGTGTTTGTCCTGCCCAGTGGCGGCTTTTTCGGGGGGGGGGGGGAAACACATGCCTTGCCCCCCCCCCCCCCCCCACTCTGAGAACTGGGGGGGGGGGTCAAGCGCCACCCTTGCCCCCCCCCCCCCCCCCCCCCGGTTGGTACGCAAATGAAGCGCACCGTGACGTTTGCGGGTTTAGTCTTGTTTACGCATCTTTTAACCTTTAACAGTGCCCTGACCTAAAGTAAAACGAAGCATATGGGTCGTAATTTACGAGCAAAAGTTGACAGTATGGTTCGTTGTCGAGTCCTCTACCAGCCGGATACGAGAAGTTCCACGACGTTGACTCTAAAAAGTACGCGGATGTCCATTTCACGCGCGAATAACCGGATGATAAAGGTCTTTCGGTCCGTATATACATGGTATGCGTACTGGTGCAGTAATCGTGGCATGAGCACGTGACACTTCGTGCTCAGTAATGTTTAGCCATGCTCAATATCAAAGAACAGACGTCGAAGGGAAAGTGGACGCATGGGAAATTTTAACAGTGCAACACTCTAGCCCAGGGGTCTCAAACACGCGGACCGCGGGCCGCATGCGGCCCGCGACTCTCTGGGATGCGGCGCGCAAGCCTTCCGCGGATCTGATCCTCAATTTTCATGCCTCGAGCGCCATTAATAATACTTTATATTGTCGATTCATTTTCGATCGAAAAAGATCTCTGCTCATATAACATATTCACACAATTTGCACTATTCCGTTTTCTTTTGGGCGGAGTACCACTTCGTCTAAATATTTGCTTCCCGGCCTTCTCTCATGTAAATCAACCGGAACGGCACTACCACTATTAGGCCACAAGTGCAAGCTTTTCGCTCAGGGAGGCACCTCGGCTGCACGAACTGTTGCTTAGCAGGAGCAACTGCCGAAGATAAAGCTATGAGCTCGGACTTCTAGCTGACAGAAAAACATTTATAATGTAAGGATTTTCCACCTAGAAAAGAAAAAAACTGCCATATGACGATATGCGTTTATGCCCGTTGAGCCTAGTGAATGGTGCGACGGGTCAAGGACGGTGTGCTTGTTCTGGATATAGTGAAAACTGCCAGTACGTTCATGTTTTAAATCCTCTTATAACGTCAGGAGTGGGCCCAAAGTAGTCGTATATAGAAATGAAAGCTAAAGGTGGCAAAACGGTGAGCTTACAAAAAGCAGAAAACACAAGGTTCCTTCTCTGGAAAATCTAGGGTGTTACTGGGACAGTCGACGTTTGCAGCGTGAAACAACACTGCTGATTGTTTCTTTATATTTTTGTCCCAAAATAGCAAAACATTGCCCCGAAAAGACTAGGGCAAACTGAGAGGGATGGGGGGCGGGGGGGGGGGGGGGGGGGGGCTCTCTGTTGGCCCTCGCCCTTTTGGGGATGAGCAATCTGGCCCCCAGAGTCGAATGAGTTTGAGACCTCTGCTCTAGCCACTGCTGAATGCGCCATTATACTGAGTTCGCTATGCGAAACGCAAGTTCGTCTGCTTCTGGCACATGGGTTGCGATGATATCAGAACGCCGAGCTCTTATTAGCCGATAGAAAAAAATAGTGGGTAGACCTCAAGGCATATCTACCATTGAGGTACCCACTATCCTTCCAATCAAAACCAATCAGAGCACGGCGTCGTTCTGATGTCACTGCAACCCCTGAGCAAGAAGCAGACGACTTGCTCCCCGCATAGGTCAGTTCCCTCGGACAGTATGTACGGAGAAACTGAAGAGCAATAAAGACGGCTGCTGAAGATTTTTAAGGCTCTATATTTACCGAATGATTCAATTGACTCTCTTTTGTCAAACTGTGATCGTATGTAACATTCGATGTTTTGTACTTTTTTCAATTGTTGGTGATGGTCCTTACACAAACGAAAAGAAAGAGGCGGAGATAAAATTTCGCCACTCATCACGGGGAGTTTCAGCATGGCGTTTCTTATAACGATGCTCGTATCCGGACTTGGCGCTGTCATTATCGAGCGACCTTCAAAGCTTGCACTTGGAGCTGTATTGGGCCTTCGAAGACGATTTTGGAGTTTTATCGACATACTTTCCAGACCCACTACTGCTCCGAACGGAAGGCTTCAGACACGGCTTGAAGTGGCAGCTTGAGTTTGCCTCTATCGTTCCAGCCAAACATTGATGGCTGTTTTCAGCAGATAACATCGCTTTGTCTAAAGCGCGAGACACATGCGCGAAAAATCCATCCGATCCGACGTCCGATCCGGCAGTACGACTGCCTATCCGAAAAATTTGGTCGCTTCGGACGACGGATCGGTGGTGCGGCATGCGTCCAACGTGCCAGATAGTTTCGCAAGGCGGACGGATTGTCGGATGCGCCCAGCCAATGACAGTACAGCTAGCGCGAACGTCATGATGACGTACTGGGTCTGGCGGGACGAATAAGAAAACGAGGCGGGCGAGGGGAAGCTGGACGCGTGGATCCCGCTGTCCCATTCGCACAGTGTTTCAGCTTCGGTCCGAGCGCGGCCGATGTAATGAGCCGAAGGGCCAATCAAACAGCGAAAGAGGCACAACGTCATGGCGTGCTCTCTGCAGTTGATAGGACCAGCCGGTATTCGCCGTCTCTCTGTGCGTGCTCCTACGCCGGCTAGTCCTATCAAGTGCAGAGAGCACGCCATGACGTTGCGCTTTTTGCGCTGTTTGATTGGTCCTTCGGCTCATAACATCGGCCGCGCTCGGACCGAAGGTGAAACGAAGTATAGATATGACGGCGCCCATGGCAAATGAAATTTCGCGCCCCTCATTTTGCGTCTGCGCCTCCCCGCAACGGTCGCGTAGCCCCGCTGCCATTTTTTTCCATCGGCACATGTTGGGTGGACTCGGCTCGGCACCCCTTCCCAAGTGGCGCCCGGGGCACTTGTACCCCCCTCCCCCCCCCCCTAGTTACGCCACTGCATTCGAAAAAGATGGCCCCGGCTAGCCCCGGCAAAGAATGCACGCGCTAGCGAGAACGAGCTGCTATAACTTCGCTCTTGCGAGCTAAACCGTCAATCTGGGACCAGAGATCTATGTAAGGTCGGAAGCGTGTGTCTCAAACTGTCGCGTGCGGCGATTCGGAGCGGCGTTCGGACTGTCGGATCGGACGTCGGATCGGACGATCCTGCCGTCCATGTGTCTCGCGCTTAAATGACCGGCGAAAACCATCAAGTCATTCATGCGATGCACTTTAGTGCCACGTGGCGACATGCACAACGTGTACGGACAAAGTCAGACTCATTCAAAACCTCACTTAATCAATGCTTCAAGAAAAAATAAATAAATAAATAACGCATTCACAGAGCGACGAATGTGCTCTTACCTCTTTTGACCGAATTTTAGCTCGGATAAACTCGGCAGGCAGTCAATAGTTGCGAACGAAAACTAAAATGAAAACAAAAACAAAACGCGTTCTCGCAGATGCATGCGTGTGCGACGATGCGAGCGCCGTACGTGCCCGTGTCGATTGGAGCCAACCCTTTTGGTCCTTGCGCGCCAAGTGGACCTTGCCTTCTGGGCCGCGCCTTTTCTCTCTTTTGAGATAGCAATAGCCCACTCCTGCGGACGTTCATTCTTCAAAAAAGCTTTCTTATTCCTCGTGAAGACAAAAAAAAAAAAAAAAGAATCGTCGTTAGGAAGGGGATGGACGAAGTTCGCTTGACCGATAATGACGGCATTGTCTCGCTTCAAATGTAAAAAATAAAAAATAAAAGATACAAAATACAAAAAAGAGAGAAAAACTTGAGATTCGGGTTGCTTCTTTACGTTGGAGACAACTGGCTAGTTTTGAAGACCGGTGTACCGTGACTTCAGAAGGAAATGGCACTTTCCTAGATTCCAGTAGACCTCATAAAACGTTGTTGTTGATAGTTTTTTCTTCTTCAACGATTAGTGTCGTTTTATTTTACGGATGTCTGTCGTGTGCACTATCTATAGTCGTTGTCGTTGTCATTGTAATCCTAATCGTCGTCATCACCATAATAATCATCATTTTCATAATTAACGTTAGCATTATCAGTACAGCACTGTATATTTGCGGGTTACCAATCAATCTATGTAACGAAACTGGTAGTCCATTGGAAAAGTATTACAATTGTATACTGATGTTCTACTCTTATCAAACAAAAACTTCCCCTAAAGTGTCTTTTTGGTCTACATTCAATATCTAAGTTGGTACACTTTTATTGTACTTCGTATCTTAGGGGTGCGGTACGGGCGTCGACCCAGACTGGCAGCTAATGCTTGCTAAGAGATTGTCGTTGATGTAATACCCGTGTCATACGGCGTTCTAAAGATCCTTTTCACTAAGCTTTTTTTATAAAATCGGCCAATCAGCTCGCGATGTGGAGTGCGTACGTGCTCTACGGCGTGCGCACGTGCGCTACGGCGTGCGCTGGATCGCCGATTTTATAAAGGAGCTTAATGGAAAGGATCTTTAGAACGCCGTCTGACACGGGTATAACATTAGTAAACTAAAATATATATATATATTTAAGCATGACATGGTGGGTGTAACAGCTTCAAAAAATGAGGACGATAAAAGGAACAGACACGACAGGACAACAACTGTTGTCCTGTCGTGTCTGTTCCTTTTATCGTCGTCATTTTTTGAAGCTGTTACGCTCACCATGTCAAACTTTTACCACCTTGCCCAGTTCAACACCTTGTTATATTTAAACATACTTTGTGAATTGTCTAATTAAAAAATATGGCCGCGGCCTTTAACTTTCCTAAATGTCCCATATAATTAGGATTCCGTATTTTCGGAGCTTATTTTTCGCTGAAAATTTAGGGTTAATCGGAGTTTTGCTGTGTTCCCAATTTAAAGAAAAATTCAAAAACAAAAAAAGTGGACAGTCCGGGTGCCATAACCCATTGTTCTGAAGGAACCTCGAAGAGCTAAAACGCAAACCCTTTTTGTCAGTAGTTCATGATTTCAAAGGAAACTGAAGTGGCATCTCCTCTGGACCACTGACCGTGTGCTCTTATAAAGTTCATTAAAAAAAGAAAAAACGGTTTTTTTTTGTGCTTTTAATTTGTCGTTGTAACCTCAAAATTCGAAGTTTTTTTTTTGTCGATAAATTTGAAATTTACAGAAAAGTTGCCGGCGAGTGTTTTTCAGATTTTTTTTCGGAATTATTCGGAAACACGGAATCCTAACCGATAAGCTATAACGCATGAAATGCACTATTTAGGAGTGATTGTTTCAATTAGTTTGCTAGACATTAAACAGTCGTAAGACATTCTACAACCCGAGACGGAGGTTTACAAGGAGGGACAAACACTAACGCCCCAACGTTTGAGACGTTTGTGCTTGTCCCTACATGTAAACTTACGTCTCGGGTTGTAGAATGTCTTATAATAACCAGCTCGCCTGCTTAGTTACGCTGTCTTCATTAAGCAGTCGTTCCGGGAGTAAAGACCATATATTTTTAATTTTTTGTCAATGTGACCAGGGAGGGGGGAGTTCTATGGGAGGCAACTGGGGAGGCAGAGAGGGTACTATAGGACGGTGAGGAGAGGCAGTGGGAGAAGGATGGAGAGGGAAGGGAGGGAAGAAAAATGGAGAAACTGAACCACTCTGTCACATGACCAAGGAAGGGTTTGACGGGGGGGGGGGGGGAGGTAGGGAATGAGAGGAAGGGGGGAGGGAGGGGAGAGAGGGGAAGAGAAGGAATACGAAAAGAAAGGGAGGGGAAGGGTGTAGAGGGGTGAGGAGAAGGAATTGATGAGTCACCTGACGTAGAATTCTGGCTAAATTTAGCGGAGAAAGTAAATTGCTGTATAGACCAACACATTGTTTACAAATAAGTCCCGCGTTTTCCCACACCAACTGTGGGCACTGCGAGTGTGCAGAAACTCCCGTGAAGTGAAGTGTGTGCGCATGTACAGTGCCGACAGTAGCGCCACCGCAGTGCCGTGACGTCAGATAGTTGCGTTGGGGTATAGGTCACGTGACGTCGATTTCCCCCGCTAATGTTAGCGGGGAAGCTGGATTGGTGTAGGTCTCGTGACGCAATTTCTCACGGTATATTTAGCGGGGAAACTGAATTAGTAGGGAGTTGTAGTAGATCGTTTTTCTCCTCCGCTACGAAATCTGTAAAGAAATTAAACGCCGCAGCTGCGCATGCGCGCCGCTAGCCTAGTCTGCTTAGTTCAAGGTCTTGTGGCGGATTACGGAGCGCTATGCGCGTGCTTGGCGAGCTGCAGGAACGGCCTACTAAAACTCCATAGTGTACGTGACAAGACGTAAAGTTTCCCGCTACATTTAGTGGGAAGAATAAGTTGACGTTTAGGTCACGTGACATCAATTTCTCTACATGGTGTATATGTCACGTCACGTTACGGATAAAACCAGCTGAACGTCTATAGCTATAGAGAATATATACGTTCAGCTGGTTTTATCCGTTCGTACATCACCCAACTAGCTCAGCTCCAACCCAACGTAACGCTAAGTCACGTGACGTCAATTTTCCAGCTATATTTAGCGGACGATCTACGGACGGACGGACGGACAAAAGTTTGGGATTGGGATTACGTTAAAATTATTTCATGCTTTAAAATGACAAATTAGTATTTCATCAAATGTCCGCGAGCAGCGGATGGCATGAGGATAACGTGGCGCGAAGTGCATGCTGACGTCGGGGATTGCCCGCTCGATGAGACGATTTGTGGGCTCAATGCTGCGGTTGCTCGAACTAAAGCTGACTGATACTCCTCTAGCTAGAAGTTTATTATTATTATTTTCACTCGGCGAATAGTACTTCTGTTGCCGACCGGGGAGAGGAGGGAATTTGGTCAAGCAGTTCCTTATTGTCTTTTTTCCCCTTCTATTTGTTAGTGAGATGAAATCAGTTAACTCGAAAGGTGGAAGGTAAGCATGTAGAAACACCTATACACACTTTGACACAACGAACTAAGGTATCTTACGAAAAAAAATAGCCGTTGATAGAATGGATCCGTAGTTTCATGAGCATATTTACAACTCTTTTCGTTGAATTCTTACTATTTTGTAAAAATTCATCAACATCTGACTTGCTAGTATAAAACATATATTTGAAACACTCACGCACATTTTTAATCGCTCAACATCTTATTCGGAATCGACCCAAACTATACTTCGTTTCAGCTTCGGTCCGAGCGCGGCCGATGTTAGAGCCGAAGGTCCAATCAAAAAGCGAGAGAGGCACAACGTCATGGCGTGCTCCCTGCAGTTGACAGGACAAGCCGCTATTCGCCGTCTCTCTGTGCGTGCTCCTACGCCGGCTAGTCCTATCAAGCACGGAGAGCACGCCATGACGTTGCGCTTTTTTGTGCTGTTTGATTGGCCCTTTGGCTCATAACATCGGCCGCGCTCGGACCGAAGCTGGAACGAAGTATAGAACGTACAGAATAGCCTTCCTGCTTCATAAACGACCTTGGACGGTACAGCGCTCAATAAATAGTTTTAGATTAGGAGGACCCAAAACGTTGGTGCCCAAAAACAAAATTCTCCAGTGAGACCTTTTCTCGTAGTGCCTGTTGGTACACTTCCCCTTCCTCCAGTCATTTAATGTGGAATCTCCCCCCCCCCCCCTTTCCCTTACCCAAGAAAAAGAAAAAGAAAAAGAAAGCGCTTTAAAACCGCTTCAAATTACCGAAAGAATTGTAGTCGTTTTCGCCGAGCTACAGCGTTTTCAATCATTTTTTTTCTTCATTCCAATTAAAAATATGTCACCAGCAAATGATTGTAGGTTTCGGTGAGTTTATAGTTATATAGCCGGAGATGGGAATAAAATAAGTATCAGTTGAGCCGCGGTAATACTGGTGACGCATCATACGAAAGAGATTCTGCACACACTGTCTTAGGCATGCTTCTTTCCTCGTACGAAGATTCGTCACGTTGGTCATAAAAATACTATCTTTAGACATGTTGGAAACGTATACATGTATACGAAGCAAACATATGCCTCGGGACAGTGCCTGATACCTAGGGTGACCACCTTCCTGTCGTCAAAATGCGGGACACCCTAACCGGGGCGGGAAAGGGGGGGGGGGGGGGGGGGGGGGGAGGACGTCATTCTCATGACTGGAAGAGAAAGTATTAAAGAAAATTCATCAGCACGCACACTTCGAAATCCTGCGCTGTCCGAAAGAATATTATACACCTGAAAATTGTGTTGCGGCAATTGTAATGGTAAGTATTTGACTAAAGTTTAAAACATAAAAATCGGCTGCAGCAGACCCCAATGCATCAAAAGGAACCAAGAAACAGTAATCTTTTTCGGCTTATTGTTTCCGTGTCGATACTTACTCTTATACTAACATGCTCCTACATAAAATTAGAACCTTAGGTGATTTTGTTTTCGATCGTTGGGAGTTGGAGGCTTTTTGCCTTGTGTGTCCTTACAAAAAAAAAAAAAATCTTTTTACCACAGTTTTTCGCATGACACAGTATGTTTTGCAAATAATTCCGATAGTTTATTTTTCAACTTTTTGCGAGCAATTTTCGCTCGCAGTATTTTCGCATCAAGGGGCAGGGCACAATGGCGCAAGCGCGTCGTTCTCCTGCAAGAAGGGCAGTCGCTTTCCGCAGCACTTGGATAGAAAATGTCATACCATCAAGATTCACACGCTCACCAGCGACCTCCGCGCTTCCCCGTGCCCCGTTGTTCGGAAGCGCCATACTTTGCGTAGCGAATGTTGCGACAATGTGAAATGCGGGACATCTTGAAAATTTTGGTATTTCTTGCGGAACGCGGGACACGAGCCCTCAATACGGGACAGTCCCGCGAGTCGCGAGTCGCGGTACGGGTGGTCACCCTACTGATACCTGTATACGGAGATAATTCTTCCATCTTGTCAGCAGCGAAAACCGTGTCCTTTGTATATGACGTACGAGTCGTGTGACTTCAGCTTTACAGGACGCGCAAGAGACTCATAGGATATACGAAACGATGTTCCTTGGTTGCGGCTTCATTGGGTGCCGGCGACAAGGCACAGAACAGGTTGTGACGGCCCTCTGAACGGCGAGAGCGTTGCTCCAGTTTTGATTGCTGCTAAGTGCCCGAGAGGAGAAACTGTTGAACGGCGTTCTTTGTCCCGTCGATAGCTCAGTTGGTAGAGCGGTGGACTGTAGAGGCAAAATCCTGAGCGGGTATCCATAGGTCGCTGGTTCAAATCCGGCTCGACGGATGTTTTTTTGTTTTTTCTTGGCACGAATTTTTTAAACAAATTTGTGACCGCTCGTGGAGCAGGTGCGATACACAATCCCCCGCTGCTATCTCTTTTGTGTGAAATGATATCCGGGACCACGATTCGGTCTTTGGGGGTTGCTCCTCACGACATTTGCGACATAATGCATTTGCGGCGCGTGCAATCAAATTCCTGGCTTACATCTGTTTTGCCAGGTTTCCCCTACACGGTATAAACAGGGTCTGTAGTGCTAGAACTGAGTGTATGATTGCTCGAAGCAACAATCAATGGCCACACACTGTCAGACTTTTTCTTCACCTGCGGGATAACAACTCACCGGATTAACGAGCAACATGAAGACATAACGGTTAGATGACGACTCGACAGCGAAACGTGGAAATACCCCACCGTCAAGGGCGACCCTATTTACGTTACCTATTTTTAAAGACTACACAACATACATAGTTTAGTTACCGTGTACGTCGAAATATGATTAACTAACTCTGCGCGACTGCTAAAATAAGATTGATTGTTAGATTAATTTATTTTATGCACTAACAAGCAAAAGCATTTTTCAGAAAGCTGGCAGACGAACCGTTCCATCGAGCGGGCAATCCCCGACGTCAGCAGCGCCCACTCGCGCCACGTTATCCTCATGCAAGAGGATAACGTGGCGCGAGTGGACGCTGACGTCGGGGATTGCCCGCTCGATGGTACGGTTTGTGGGCTCAATGCTGCACTTGCTCAAACCAAAGCTGATTGATACTCCGCTAGCTAGAAGTTTATTATTACCGTGTCGATAGGTTTCACTCGGCGAATAGTACTTCTGTTGCCGACCGGGAGAGGAGGGAATTTGGTCAAGCAGTTTCTTATTGTCTTTTTGCCCCTTCTTTTTGTCAGAGAGGTGAAATCAATTAACTCGAAAAGTGGAAGGTAAGCATGTAGAAACACCTATACACACTTTGACACACCGTACTAAGGTATCTTACGAAAGAATAGCGGTTGACAGAATGGATCCGTAGTTTCATGAGCCTATTTACAACTCTTTTCGTGGAATTCTTACTGTTTTGCAAAAAGTCATCAACTTCTGACTTGCTAGTTTAAAACATATATTTGAAAAACTCACGCACATCTTTAATCGCTCAACGTCTTGTTCGGAATCGACCCAAACTAGAACGTACAGAATAGCCTTCCTTCTTCATAAACGACCTCGGACGGTACAGCGCTCAGTAATAGAGATTTTTAGAATAGGGGGACCCAAAAAAAGAATTGTAGCCGTTTTCGCCGAGCTACAGCGTGTTCAATTTTTTTTAGGGGCGAAGCTCCTTAGGGGCTAGCCATGTCCGTCCGCCGTCCGCCGTCCGCCGTAGGCCCGGCGTCGGGTGCTCGTGCTTCTGCTCGTGAGATCACGTGCTCACGAGCACGTGAGCACATGCTCACGTGCTCGTGTAGGGCAAAAAAAAAATTGGAAAAAAAAAGATTAAAAAAATTATGAAAAAAGAAAAAGAAGAAAAAAAAAAAGAGTAGGGGGTTTTAACTTTTGAGATACCATCCCATCTGTCTGCTTAAAAAAAGAAAAAGAAGAAAAAAAGAGTAGGGGGTTCCGAGATGCCATTCCATCTGTCTGCTGAAAAAAAGAAAAAGAAGAAAACCACACATTCTCCTACTGACATGAATAAAAAGGCTCGGTGCTGCGGCTTGGCGTCTACGCAGACAAGCACCACCAGAGCTTCGCCCCAAGCAACATCATTCACCACGTGGAGATGCGGTCAATTTCTACAATGCACCACTTTCCTGCCAACAAAAAACAAGTGCACATTTTCCTCATTCGAACTAATATTGTGTCACCACCAAATGGTTTTGAGTTTCGGTGAGTTTATTGTTATATAGACGGAGATGGGAATAAAATAGGTATCAGTTAACCGCGCTAATACTGACGACGCATCATACGAAAGAGATTCTGCGCACACTGTCTTAAGCATGCTTCCTCCTCCAACGAAGATTCCGTCATGTTGGTCATAAAAATACTATCTTTAGACATGTTGGAAACGTATACATGTGTACGGAGCAAACATATGCCTTGGGACATGCCTGATACCTGTCTCCGGAAATAATTCTTCCATCTTGTCACCAGCGAACACCGTGTCCTTTGTATATGACCCACGAGTCGTGTGACTGCGGCTTTAGAGGACGCGTAGGACGCTCATGGGATATACGAAACGATGTTCCTTGGTGGCGGCTTCATTGGGTGCCGGCGACAAGTCACAGAACCGGTTGTGACGACCCTCTGAACGTCGAGAGCGCTGCTCCAGTTTTGATTGCTGCTAAGTGCCCGACAGGAGAAAGTGTTGAAGGCTAGTCTTTGTCCCGTCGATAGCTCAGTTGGTAGAGCGGTGGACTGTAGAGGCAAAAACCTGAGCGGGTATCCATAGGTCGCTGGTTCAAATCCGGCTCGACGGATGTTTTTTTTTTTTTTTTTGCCGGAATTTTTTAAACAAATTTGTGACCGCGCGTGGTGCAGGTGCGGTACACGATCCCCCGCTGCTATCTCTTATGTGTGAAAAAATATTCGGGACCACGATACAATCTTTGGGGGTTGCTGCTCACGACATTTGCGACATAATGCATTTGCGGCGCGTGCAATCAAATTCCTCGCTTACATCTGTTTCGCCAGATTTCCCCTACACGGTATAAACAGGGTCTGTAGTGCTAGAACTGAGTGTATGATCGCTCGAAGCAACAATCAGTGGCTACACACTGTCAGACTTTCTGTTCACCTGGGATAACAACTCACCGGATTAACGAGCAACACGAAGACATAACGGTTAGATGAAGACTCGACAGCGAAACGTGGAAATACCCCACCAACAAGGGCGACCCTATTTACGTTACCTATTTTTAAGGACTACACAACATACATAATTTAGTTACCGTGTAAGTCGAAGTATGATTAACTAACTCTGCGCGACTGCTAAAATAAGATTGATTGTCAGGTTAATTTATTTTATGCACTAACAAGCAAAAGCATTTTTCCGAAAGCTGGCAGACGAACCGTTTCATCGAGCGGGCAACCCCCGACGTCAGCAGCGTACACTCGCGCCACATTATCCTCATGCATGAGGGTAACGTGGCGCGAGTGGACGCTGACGTCGGGGATTGCCCGCTCGATGGTACGGTTTGTGGGCTCAATGCTGCAGTTGCTCAAACTAAAGCTGACTGATACTCCGCTAGCTAGAAGTTTATTATTATTATTTTCACTCGGCGAATAGTACTTCTGATGCCGACAGGGAGAGGAGGGAATTTGGTCAAGCAGTTTCTTATTGTCTTTTTGCCCCTTCTTTTTGTCAGAGAGGTGAAATCAGTGAACTCGAAAAGTGGAAGGTAAGCATGTAGAAACACCTATACACACTTTGACACAACGTACTAAGGTATCTTACGAAAGAATAGCCGTTGACAGAATGGATCCGTAGTTTCATGAGCATATTTACAACTCTTTTCGTGGAATTCTTACTATTTTGTAAAAATTCATCAACTTCTGACTTGCTAGTTTAAAACATATATTTGAAAAACTCACGCACATCTTTAATCGCTCAACGTTTTGTTCGGAATCGACCCAAACTAGAACGTACACAATAGCCATCCTGCTTCATAAACGACCTCGGACGGTACAGCGCTCAGTAATAGAGATTCTTAGAATAGGGGGACCCAAAAAAGAATTGTAGTCGTTTTCGCCGAGCTACAGCGTGTTCATTTTTTTTTTTCCACATTCGAACTAATATTTTGTCACCAGCAAATGGTTTTGAGTTTCGGTGAGTTTATTGTTATATAGCCGGAGATGGGAATAAAATAGGTATCAGTTGAGCCGCGGTAAAAATGGTGACGCATCATACGAAAAAGATTCTGCACACCTTTTTCGCTTACTCTCGCCCCCGACCGCCAAGTAGGCATATCCGGTATGGGCGACGAAAAAGTATCAGAACGTTTCAACCTGCAAATAGTAAAAAAATAGAGGGGAGGCAAAACGAGAATGTGTGACGGTTACGTTTATGTCCTAAATGCCTTCTATTGGCGTGGCGACGGCAAAACAATATTTTCGCCCATACTGGAAGTGACGACAATTCAAGATGGCGGCGCCCTTGCGAAAAAGGTCTTTAGGCATGCTTCTTCCTTGAACGAAGATTCCGTCACATTGGTCATACAAATACTATCTTTAGACATGTTGGAAACGTATATATGTGTACGAAGCAAACATATGCCTTGGGACATGCCTGATACCTGTCTCCGGAAATAATTCTTCCATCTTGTCACCAGCGAACACCGTGTCCTTTGTATATAACGTACTAGTCGTGTGACTGCGGCTTTACAGGACGCGCAAGACGCTCATAGGATATACGAAACGATGTTCCTTGGTTGCGGCTGCATAGGGTGCCGGCGACGAGGCACAGAACCGGTTGTGACGGCCCTCTGAACGGCGAGAGCGGTGCTCCAGTTTTGATGGCTGCTAAGTGCCCGACAGGAGAAAGTGTTGTACGACGGTCTTTGTCCCGTCGATAGCTCAGTTGGTAGAGCGGTGGACTGTAGAGGCAAAAACCTGAGCGGGTATCCATAGGTCGCTGGTTCAAATCCGGCTCGACGGATGTTTTTTTTTGTTTTTGTTTTTTTGCACGAATTTTTTAAACAAATTTGTGACCGCGCGTGGTGCAAGTGCGATACACGATCCCCCCTGCTATCTCTTATGTGTGAAAAGATATTCGGGACCACGATACAGTCTTTGGGGGTTGCTGCTCACGACATTTGCGACATAATGCATTTGCGGCGCGTGAAATCAAATTCCTCGCTTACATCTGTGTCGCCAGATTTCCCCTACACGGTATAAACAGGGTCTGTAGTGCTAGAACTGAGTGTATGATCGCTCGAAGCAACAATCAATGGCTACACACTGTCAGACTTTCTGTTCACCTAGGATAACAACTCAACGGATTAACGAGCAACATGAAGACATAACGCTTAAATGACGACTCGACAGCGAAACGTGAAAATACCCCGCCATCAAGGGCGACCATATTTACGTTACCTATTTTTAAGGACTACACAACATACATAATTTAGTTACCGTGTACGTCGAAATATGATTAACTAACTCTGCGCGACTGCTAAAATAAGATTGATTGTTAGATTAATTTATTTTATACACTAACAAGCAAACGCAGTTTTCAGAAAGCTGGCAGACGAACCGTTTCATGGAGCGGGCAATCCCCGACGTCAGCAGCGTACACTCGCGCCACGTTGTCCTCATGCATGAGGATAACGTGGCGAGAGTGTACGCTGACGTCGGGGATTGCCCGCTCGATGGAACGGTTTGTGGGCTCAATGCTGCACTTGCTCAAACTAAAGCTGATTGATACTCCGCTAGCTAGAAGTTTATTATTACCGTGTCGATAGGTTTCACTCGGCGAATAGTACTTCTGATGCCGACAGGGAGAGGAGGGAATTTGGTCAAGCAGTTTCTTATTGTCTTTTTGCCCCTTCTTTTTGTCAGAGAGGTGAAATCAGTGAACTCGAAAAGTGGAAGGTAAGCATGTAGAAATACCTATACACACTTTGACACAACGTACTAAGGTATCTTACGAAAGAATAGCCGTTGACAGAATGGATCCGTAGTTTCATGAGCATATTTACAACTCTTTTCGTGGAATTCTTACTATTTTGTAAAAACTCATCAATTTCTGACTTGCTAGTTTAAAACATATATTTGAAAAACTCACGCACATCTTTAATCGCTCAACGTCTTGTTCTTAATCGACCCAAACTAGAACGTACACAATAGCCATCCTGCTTCATAAACGACCTCGGACGGTGCAGCGCTCAGTAATAAAGATTTTTAGAATAGGGGGACCCAAAAAAGAATTGTAACGGCGTTTCCGTCGAGCTACAGCGTGTTCAAATTTTTTTTTTCCTCATTCGAACTAATATTGTGTCACCAGCAAATGGTTATGAGTTTCGGTGAGTTTATTGTTATATAGCCGGAGATGGGAATAAAATAAGTATCAGTTGAGCCGCGGTAATACTGGTGACGCATCATACGAAAAAGATTCTGCACACACTGTCTTAGGCATGCTTCTTCCTTCGAACGAAGATTCCGTCACATTGGTCATAAAAATACTATCTTTAGACATGTTGGACACGTATACATGTGTACGAAGCAAACATATGCCTTGGAACATGCCTGATACCTGTATACGGAGATAATTCTTCCATCTTGTCAGCAGCGAAAACCATGTCCTTTGTATGTGATGTACGAGTCGTGTGACTGCGGCTTTACAGGACGCGCAAGAGACTCATAGGATATACGAAACGATTTTCTTTGGTTGCGGCTTCATTGGGTGCCGGCGACAAGGCACAGAACCGGTTGTGACGGCCCTCTGAACGGCGAGAGTGGTGCTCCAGTTTTGATGGCTACTAAGTGCCCGACAGGAGAAAGTGTTGTACGACGGTCTGTGTCCCGTCGATAGCTCAGTTGGTAGAGCGGTGGACTGTAGAGGCAAAATCCTGAGCGGGTATCCATAGGTCGCTGGTTCAAATCCGGCTCGACGGACTTTTTTTTTTTTTTTGGCACGATTTATTTTAAACAAGTTTGTGACCGCGCGTAGTGCAGGTGTGGATACACGATCACCCGCTGCCATCTCTTATGCGTGAAAAGATATTCGGGAACACGCTAAAATCTTTGGGGTTTACTGCTCCCGACATTTGCGAGATACTGGCGGCGTGTGCAATCTAATTCCTCGCTTACATATCTGTTTCGCAAGATTACTCCAACACGCTATAAACAAAGTCTGTAGTCTTAGCACTGAGTGTATAATCGATCGAAACAACAACCACGGGGCTACGTTCACACTGCCAGACTTCCTGTTCTTCCGCGATAACAACTCACCGGACTCACGAGCAACATGAAGACAAAGCGGTCGGTTGACGACTCGAGAGCGAAACGTAGAAATACCCCGCCAACAAGGACGACCGTATTTACATTAGATTTTGTTTTAAGGACTACGCAACGTAGATAATTTAGTTACCGTGTACGTCGAAATATGATTAACTAACTCTGCGCGAGTGCTAAAATAAGATTGATTGTTAGATTTTTTTTTACGCTCTAAGAAGCAAAAGCATTTTTCAGAAAACTGGCAGACGAAAACGCGAGTTTGAAATCGAGAGAGGCAATAAATAGTAAGAATAAACGGGCCGATTTCCGTGTGAAACTTACGGAGGGCATCCAGCACGCTACAGCGAAACCTTGATTGTTTAATTCAGACTACCTGTAGATCGTTTGACGCGAAACCGAGGTCTGGCTTACACGGCAACTCCTCATATCTGTCTCGCGACGGTCGGCGCTCCGAGTGCGCTGCGAGAACCAAGTCGCACGGGCGATATCTCGCACGGGGTGACCGAAGGCAGGCGCCAGTTCCTCCGGGTTGACGAACTGCTGTCGAAACGCGTGCCGCGGTGAGATTGCCACGCCGCCATTTCGCGCCGCGTGACTGGGTGAGCGCCAGGTCCAAGCTGCTCGGTGGGACGCGCTCTGGATGCGCCCGGGGTAGCCGCGAACACCTCGATTCCCTCACTCGCTTTCGTGCACGGGGTCAGTCCGTGCGCTTCTCGACGCTGCCCGCCTGGGGACGGCGCGTGCCCACGGGACTTCTCGGTAGCTTTGCCGCTTCTGACTCAATAGACCACTTTCACGAAACGACTGCATCTCCTCGATGCACTGGGCCGCCTCGGTGGCTCCGAGCCAAAGCGCCGGCACACGGATCACTTCAGTTGGCGGGTTCGAATTGCGGCCTAAAGCCCGGTTCACACAGTTGCGTTTGACTGCGTTTGACTGCGTTGCGGCAGCGAGACACCAGGACATCCCTGCTGCTTATATCGCGTGCCAAGAAGATTCCTTGAATTGGATTTCACGCTTCATACGAAGCACAATTGTGCCGGTGACTCGTTTTCGGTTCTCGCCGCAACGCAGTCAAACGCAAGTGTCTGAACCGGCCTTTACTCCATCTCACAAACATCTGCAGTGCAGAAAAAGGCGTGGGCACGAGCGCGTGGCTTTGGAAAGAGCATCCTATGCACGAGTTCTCGTACAGGCGAAAGCATTCCGCTGAGCTGTAGGCTCACACGCCTGTGCCTTTGTCTTTACTTCAGACATTCATGCGCGTGCTGGGCTGAGGAGATCGCACGCTGAGCTGAGGACTTGTAAATACTGGAACTCTGTATGGGTGCCCGCAATCGGCCGGAGGCTTATTGCGGAGAAGGTGCCGTGTAACCGAGATTTCGGTTGCACGCCAGACCATCCACAGGTGGTCCAAATTATGCCTCGGTTCACCGCTGGGGCGTCCCAGGTGCCCCTCGTTGGTTTGCCACGTCGTTACGACAGCAACTTGCCGTAAGAGCAATAGGTCGGCCCGATCGAGGAGCCAAGTCTAGCGAGCAGTGGTGCAAAACTATCCGTTGTACTATCAATACTATCGATAGTGGAAGCCCAATTTCACTATCGATAGCGAAAAACAAAAAAAACTATCAATAGTGCTATCGATAGCCGACTATCGTAAAACTCGATAGCATAATATCAATAGTCGACTATCGTGAGATTGTTTATAGTCGAATATCGAGACATCATCGATAGCCAACTATCGTAAAGCTATCGATAGCGTTTAATTAGGTGACGAAGAACGGGCTTGGGGCCAACACATCCATTGTGCCGCTACATCCATCGAGCAATTACGTCCAATTTCGTGCCATTACATCCATCGTGCCCGTACATCCATATTGCCAGCACATCCATCATGCCATTACATCCAGTTTCGGCCAGTTCATCCAACGTGCCATTGCATCCATCATGCCGTTACATCCATCGTGTCATCACATCCATCGAGCAGCTTTGTCCAGAAACGTGCCATTACATCCATCAGTCAAGAATGTTTATTTCTTAGTTTAACTATGCTGTATAATAGTTCACATTATTTTGAAGAGTTATACGCTAAATTGAATGTACCAAAGCGAGTAAAAGGACCGTTTGTGTGTCATGCAATTTCTGCGGCCCTCGGCGTTTCCAAAGTCGAACACGCATCGTCGGCTCCTTGTTTGTTGTCTCCACAGTGCTCAAACTTTAGTTGCTGTTTTTGTCACCCTTAAAATTAACTAAATATAAACTTTAATATAGAACTAGGACAGTGCACAGAATCACACCTTTTATTTTGCTTTGATAAAAAAAGAATCTGAATGTCTTTTAGAATTAAATTTGATATACTAACGTTCTGGGGCTTACCGTTTGTTCCCTGTGGCTCCAGAACCAATGCGGAGAGCAAGTCGTCTGCTTCTTGCGCAGGGGTTGCGGTGACGTCAGAAAGACACCGAGCTTTGATTGGCTCTAAATGAAGGATAGTGGGTAGACCTTAAAGCAAGCTGCCTTGAGGTCTACCCACTATCTTTCATTCAGAACCAGTCAGAGCTCGGCGTTCTGACGTCACCACAATCCCTGCAAAAGAAGCAGACGAACTTGCGCTCGGCATAAGAATGTGAATAACAGAAAAAGCCCAAATGGCGGCCATCTTGGCTTCTACGGATGCGCTAGCACGATGGATGTAATGGCACGCTAGGCGTCGAACGGGAAGGATGAGCACTTACATCCATCGAGCAACTACGTCCATCGAGCAACTAGATCCATCGAGAAACTACATCCATCGAGCACCTACATCCATACACATGTCGACACATCCAACGAGCTAGCATATCCTGCAGATCCACCGTCCCATTACATCCATCGATGGATGTGATGGCTCTGTGGATGTACTGGCTCGATGGATGTGTTAACACATAATCCGAAGAACGTCATGTGTCCATTCAGGAAATGTCGCGTAGCTCGGAGGAAACCGCGACTCCAATTAGAGACTTCCGAATAATTATCGAGGGACAATCTAAAACCAATTGGAAAACAATCAGAAAACGGTAAAAATTGTTTTTATAAACTACTGACAATCAACTATAAAAATATGGATTCTGTACTATTTAAATCAATGAATAAAAGATATCAACGTAATTGATCGTCAAAGGTTGTTCTTTTCTTCTTTTGCAGTTTTAGATTGCTTTTTGGGGTGCGTCCTTTGTTTTTTTATATCCAGAGCCCAATCAAAAAAATAAAAATCCCTGTCGCACCTGATAAGTGAACCACATATCGCATAAATCCGGAACCCTGCTTGAATATGATGCTAGCGATAGTGATCGAATGCACAAGTACGGGAACATGAGTTTAACCGGATGAAAAATAAGTGTGGGCGTTTTTTCGAACCAAACCGGTTGCGAGAAAGAGAAAGGAAAAAAATATTGCCCTTCGGAAACACAAGCTTTTTTTCAACACATGCCTCATAGTCAACAATATTAAAATCGAACCAAAGGAAATTTTCGTTTGCATCTTTTATTTTTGAACCAGTTAACGTTATGTTCCCAAACTTATTGCATTTGATGAATGAAAAAATTGAACGCGTCAGTAACTAACCATGCTGGCTTGCTATAAGCTTTTTATCTGGATATGTTCAATTTGAAGTCTCCGCAATAAAACCTCCGTTACATTTATGATTCAAAAATATGTACTCATAGATTACATGACCGCTCCTGTATTTTGAAGTTGAATTTTACACCAACAGGTAAATCTTTTCCCAGCCACCGTTATTAAAATGTGCCAAAATAGAACCGAACAAAACGTGGCAACATATATCATGGCATACAAGCCTAACTGTTTTTGTCAAGAGCTAATACCCGATTTTCGGGAATTCCATATGAATGGTCATCAGCGGAAAAATAAATTTTGATACCCAATGGTCAAGGCTTTGAAAAATGATATTTTACAATTGAATAATAAAGGAAACATAAGCGTGAAACAAACTTGTGAAACCCTGATGCTAAATGTCTTCACCAATTGTTTTCCCTAGCTTGTGGGAGCGAGGGTCGGCCACCACGCCCAGAGGCCGCTGCCGACCGCCCAAAGTGGACAACGTCCGAGGCACGCAACAGCGCATGAAAGATGGGCGCGAGAGCCTATAAAAGAGGGTACACGCTCACAGAAGATGGCAGACGGACCGAGGTCCCGGAGACGCGTAGGTCGAATGTCCCGGCATTGTTACACTTTAAATACTAACAATAAACCTTTCCTGTTACTCTAATAAATGTAGTTTCCTGTTATGGAAACCCCGGTTTCGTGTTGTTCCTCCCGGATGGGCATGCAGCAAGGCAACCCTACCACAAGCTCCAAACAAAAAACAAACAAACAAAAAACTGAATATATACTTCATAGTTTTACAAATAGGGGCATTCTAAAGTGTGAAGCCTGATATCTGAACCCCATGAATATAGAAAATATGTCCGCAGGAAAACTAGCAAAACGCCGTTTGTGTTTTACCTCTAAATTCATAGTATGAAAATGCAACTTAAAGTTTTGTTTCCTTTCAATTTCAGGTTTTTCTCAGAACCACGCATTGTCTGCACGTACATATCTCTCGTCATTCCCTTTTTGGGAAGTGCTTTCAATTTCGTAACACTCGATAGTTTTCTGAAAGCTGCTGACTTTCGACAGTATCAATAGTCGACCAAAAGCCAACTACCGATAGTACTATAGATAATATACTACCGACTGCACTACTATGATCGATAGTCAACTATCGATAATACTATCAATGGTACTATCTATAGTCAACTATAAAGAGTAATATCGATAGACGACTATCGATAGTCAAGTATCGATAGTCCTATCGATAACTTTCGACACTATCAATAGATTTTATTTTCTTTTTCGAAACAATCGATATAGTATCGATAGTCAGTTTTTCGATAGTTTTGCATCACTACTGGCGAGTCGTGCATAAGAAAAGCTACTTGTGATTCAAAGCAAACAGACAGTGTCGACAACGGCTCGTGGAACTATAATGCACGGGAGTCCAATCGGGGTGACGGCGGCTGCTCCCAACGGAGGGCTCGACTGGCTACGCCTGCTCTCTGTCGGACCGTGTGGCGTGTCGTGCCTCGGCTATCGTCCCGAGACTCAGCTTGCATAGCTGACTGTCGTCTGAGTGACGGACGTTTCTTCATAAGCGCTCTCCCGACCCAAAAGTAGGCCTTCCTCATGAGCCACACCTTGGGGATAAAGGGTGTAGCCAAGAGTTGGGAAAAGAGAAGTCGCTTCTTGCGCTATCTAGTACTTACTACCTACACTACGCCTTGTGGGCCGCCTAGGCCACTTGTCTGGGGCCCGTGCATTCGACGTTTATTTTCGTAAAATCCACCGAATTTATCCTTTTCTTGAGGAACTGAAAACACAGCTATATGGCGGGAAAAGCAATATAGCAAAACAACACCCTTGTATAGTCACATTCAATTGCTTAAAAAAATATTGAAAAAATTCTGATTTGGGAAACGTAGCCAGCTCGACCAACGCCACTGTGCAGTATTTCTGGCATGCATAAAAAAAAAACACGCAAATTCGAAACTGTGTGATTTATAACGGCGTTCATCGATCCAGTAACTCCAGTCGTCCCTGACTGAACGGTGATAATGATGCTTTTTTACGATACATGGAGAATCGGTGGACGGTTGCGCATCGTAACTTGTATCACGTGGAGAAGAGAAACTCGCTCTCAAAATCCGGGGATCCTCAACTCAATACCCACCCCTAGAGCGGCTTCGCCGTTGACAGTCAATGTACCGCGGAGTGAGGATTTTAAATTACGATCTTCGTGACGTCCGTTAAAAATCGCGGGTTAGCAGTCGTACTATACTATAACCAGGTCGTCCCTATATACCAAAGGCCTCAAACTTGCTGGGACGCGGACCGCAGGCAACCGGCTACGAGTCCCGGTTCCCATGTCTCAAAAGCTAGAAATGGCATTCGCCATAGACATCTCATGTCGTCATTCATTTTCGCTCGAAAAGTAGCTTTGCTCATTTAACCCATTCATATAGTTTATACTTATCGGTATTCATTTGCCCTTTGTTTCGCTTTATTTTTTGCTTCCCAGCCTTTCTTTTTTTTTTTTTTAATGTACAACAATTCCGCTACTTGGCTGCAAGCGCGAGCGAGCTCTTCGTTGAAGGATGCATCTCGACTGTTCGAACTCCCGATCAGCAGGAGCAACTGCCAAAGATTATGCTACAAGCTATGGATTCTTACCTTCAAAAATATTTCACCATTAAATGACAAATATATTTGTCCAGAGTGTTGTAATAAAACTCGTCAGAAAAACAAGAACTGCCAAATTAACTAAGTGTTTCTTTAGAGACGTGATGAGCTTGGTCAATTCTTGAGTGAATTGAGCAATGGGAACGACAGTGTACCTGCCCTCTTGTTCTAGTAAAAATGCCAGAACGTTGGAGGGGCGGTGTCATTTTAATTCTTGTTATCACATCAGGTCAGGGCCCGAAGTAGTCCTATCAGCAAATAACATGTTAAGCTGTTACTGGCAAAACTGTTAGTTTACAAATAGCATAGAGCTGGAGGTCTCTTCTCTTTAAGATCGTTTGTACCCCCCCCCCCCCCCCACCCTCCCTGCGTCTTACGTTGGCCCTTGACATTTCCGGTGTGGGCTACCTGGCCCCCACACTCCAATGCGTTTCCGACCACTGCGGTATATACCTTTCGCCATAGATGGTCCCGAAATCGCGGAAATCTTTTACACTCTATTGGGGAGGAGATCGAACAGTCACGCTTCTAGCGGAACGCTCCAGCTGTAGGGACAACAAACCGAATTTTTTTGTTTGTTTAATGGTGACGTGCGCGATCGAAAGCGTCACTGTGATCGGCCTTCCACGATTGGCCGAGTGCTGACTTTGACGTCAGCAAAGGATTTCTCATATACCGAAATGAGAGTAATGTAAGAACTGAAATTTTGACGGTGTTGGCAGTGCCGGTTTAAAAGCGCAATGATTTCCAGCTTCCACCAGGCCAATTACAAACACCATCAAACTTGTTGTTCGCAAGGTAATGACGTCACGAGAGGTAGCCATAGGAGGGCGCCACCCAAACATCTCGTCGCTAATACTATCCTATTTTATTTATTTTTTTTATTCGAAGCGTAGCAGTCCGGCAGAAAGTGTTTGTTTATGTCGCTGTCAGAAATGCTTATCCTCTCTAATACCCCTGTTACACGGGCACACTTAACCGCGGTTAACTCAGCTTAACTGTTGTTGCGTGGCACCACAGATACCGCACTATACTCTCGGACAGCTATTCCATAAGAAGTGAAGATCGCACGCGCACTGCTTTGATGGGTTCTCAAGATGCTCCAGCGCACGTTCGCCCATAGCTTTGACTGCATAGCCGCAGAATGTTGTCGGCAAGTATTGTGCGCTAACTGTGGCTTAGCGTAACTGCAGTTAAGTGTGCCCGTGTAATACCCCTGTTATACCCCTGTAATACCCCTGTTACACGGGCACACTTAACCGCGGTTAACTCAGCTTAACTGCTGTTACGCGGCACCACTGATACCGCACTATACTCTCGGAGAGCTATTTTAGAAGAAGTGAAGAGCGCGCGTGCACTGCTTTTGATGAGTGCTCAAGGTGCTCAAGCGCACGTTCGCCCATAGCTTTGGCTGCATAGCCGCAGAATGTCCTCCGCAAGTATTGTGCACTAACTGTGGCTTAGCGTAACCGCAGTTAAGTGTGCCCGCCTAACAGGGGTATTACACGGGCACACTTAACTGCGGTTACGCTAAGCCACAGTTAGTGCACAATACTTGTGGAGGACATTCTGCGGCAATGCAGTCAAAGCTATGGGCGAACGTGCGCTTGAGCACCTTGAGCACCCATCAAAGCAGTGCACGCGCGCTCTTCACTTCTAAAATAGCTCTCCGAGAGTATAGTGCGGTATCAGTGGTGCCGCGTAACAGCAGTTAAGCTGAGTTAACCGCGGTTAATACCCCTGTCAGACGGGCTAGTTTAGTGTCACTACAAGCGAGTGCACTTCGCCCTTAGTGTCATTTCTGTAGTGTGCCACACGGCTCCTTCCTGAGGAACACACTTGGCTTGGAGTGAGTTTGACGAACTCACTTCGCTCGATCGCGTGCGTGGCATCAATAGGAGTGTTTCAACAGTAAAACATAACACAGAAACCAAAAGCGTGGCGTAAGTTTCATTTTATAAAGAAAAAGAAATTCGTGAAAGAGACGACATGTAGAAGAGTGGCATTGCAAAAAAATAGTGGGGTGGACTTGGAGTTTAGGCTGATCTGAATCAAGATTAGCGCAGCGGTGAATTAATAAAAGACGACGACAAATTCAGTCATTCATGGCTATCTTGGTTAGCAGAGAATGATAGAGCCTACTTTTGTTTTAGCATGTAACTATTCGAGACAACACGATAATTATGATCTGATTAGGCAGTGTCAGGGCCTCCTCGTAGACTTCCGTGGAACGAAGGGGAACGCCAAAGTTGGATATGCTTCGTTCTTTATCTTGGCTTGCGATGTTCGATCAGAATCATCCAATTGACGTAAAAGTCGTCTATTAATGTAACTTTGTTTTAGAGCACAGCTCCTAGGCACCCATTTCTGAGTTGAGCGGCGTCGGCGTAACCGCGCGTTGCATTAATTAAGGGCTGTTTCCCAAAATTACGTCAACGTGACGTCACGTGTGTCGTCACGTGTGACGTCACGAGGGTAAAAGTTTCTCGCTAAATTTTGCGGTAAAAGTTTTTGCAAAGTTTGGCGGAAAATTTTTCCGCTAAATTTAGAGCAAAAGTTTTACCCGTGTGACGTCAAACTTAAAATTTCAGATGACGTGTCATGTGACGTCACACGTCAATTCAGCGGGAACATTTCCCGGCTAAATTTAGCGGGAAATTTAGCGAAAGTTTTACGGTAAGTGGGATGGGAACAGGAGAGGAGGATGGGAGGGTACGGAGGGGGAGCAGCTAGCATACCCTCCCCTTCGTACCCTCCCCTCCTCCTCAAGAACTGCGCTCCAATTCGGCATTACAGCGAAATAAACGTCTAATTTTTTAACGTGTCTTTAATAAGGGGTATCGGTGGCCGAGTGGGCTAGCGCACAGCAACTCGGAGTACATGAAGAGAAAGCTCGCTCTGGAGAACCTAGTAATCCTGAGCTCAATCCCCAGCCCTGCCCGAAGAACACACTTCCAATGAAGTAAGTTCGGGGAGCACACTACGCTCGCTCCGGTAGACCGAGTGTGTAATCTCGATAGCAGTGTTCAAGGAGTAAAAATAATAGAAGAAATTAATGCTGCGTACAATTAGTTTTATTTTGATAGGAGTAATATTAGATGCGCACTTGTTTTCTGTTGGCAGGAAAGTAGTGCATTGTAGAAAAACAAGCGGCTAATCTAGTTTCCAGCCTTGGCTCCTGCGCGACGGCCAGTGACGGCCAGGAGGCACCTGCAAGACTTCACCAGGGATGTTTCGTTGTGTCGGGTGGCGAGTGGCCGAGTGGGCTCGCGCACACCAGCTCGGAGCACGCGGAGCGAAAGCTCGCGCTGCAGAACCCAGGAATTCTGGGTTCAATAGACCATATGCAAAAAGAAGCGCCATCTAGTGTATTCATGATCAATTATCAGATTTCCTCCATATTGGGGGGTTCCCGTACCGACGGTTTCGCCCGAGAAACAATAGTCCCGGCAAAGTGGAAGTCGTAGAAGTAAAATATGATCACCTGCTGCAAGTCCAGTACGAACCCTTCACAGGACGTCTTCGAGAAATACCGTTCATTGACCTGGATGGCCCAGTTCACTGCTTGAGTGACGAGGCTTGCGACCTCGTTGCTGACAGTTCCTTTTCCAGAATTTTGCGGCCGTCTTTTTTTTCTTCTCTGAACCGAAACAAACCAGCAACCCGTTGAGTGTACAAATAAATTGCCCTAATATCATGAAAACCGAGTTAAATGCAGATTCGCCTCGTCCACAACTGGAAGATGTGATAAACCCCCCAATATGGCGGCTCCTAATCGAATGATGATGATAGCTGGCAAGGATTTTGCATATGGCCTATCCCTACTTCTGCTCGTATCGATCTATACTCCGTTTAACCTTATGTTGTACCGCAGACAAGGCTAGAAGCGCGAGCTCATAGGGTTGGGAGCTACTCTTAACGCACGAGAGCTTGTGCCGCCGGGATGTGCCCTAGAGCAAGGAGCTCGCGCTTGTAGCCTTTCCTGCGGTACATCAGAAGGTGAAACAGAGTATAAATGAGCATCGTACCGGCGTGCGGACGTGTATCACTGGCTTGTAATGGCTGATCGTAATGATCAAATTGGATTTAAATTTGGATTAAAGCTCGTGACTTAGCGCAACAATGTGTGGTAACGTGTTTCTAATAAGACGACGAAGTTATTTATGAACAAATGCGTATGCACAGTAATATTTTGCGTGCCCATTACTTACCCATCGTTATTGCCATCATTTTGGAGTGACACTAAGTTTTCCCGTGTAGCACCAACACACTTGGAGTGTGTTTCGACGGGTTGAAGTGCACTCGCTTGTAGTGACACTAAACTAGCCCGTCTGACAGGGGTATTAGTGTGCCCGTGTAATACCCCTGTTACACGGGCACACTTAACTGCAGTTACGCTAAGCCACAGTTAGCGCACTATACTTGTTGACAATATTCTGCGGCTATGTAGTTAAAGCTACGGGCAAACGAGCGCTTGAGCATCTTGAGCATCTATCGAAGCAGTGCACTGATGGAATAGCTGTCCGAGAGTGTAGTGCGGCATCTGTGGTGCCGCGAAACAGCAGTTAAGTTGAGTTAACCGCGGTTAAGTGCGCCCGTGTAACAGGGGTATTAGAAGTCTTTCTTGTACGGACTAAACGTTTCACCCTAAAGCCGGGGTCGCACTGCTCATGCATCATACAAAAAACAGCCTGCAAACACGAGTCACCGCAATATCCGTGGTTCGAATGCAAGTTTTCTCCTTGAATTCATAGTCATGCGGCATTGGAGGCACGGATCTCGCGGTGGCTCGCGGTGGCTCGCGTTTGAATCTGTGTGAAGACTAGCTGTCGTTTGTATGATGTGTAAATGGTGTGAGCCCAGCTTAACGCCCACACGTGTACACCCTTAGAAGTGTCCGCAATGCGTACTGCGTTCCGCAGAACTTTGCGAATATAAACAATCTATACACGAACTCAACTCTGTTATGTCACGGCGCGGTGCTGGCGCGTCGGGCGCACTTCCGGTCTGGGACTGTGGGCCAATGTCCCCATGTGAGACGTGTATTCCTGCGTTGTTTGGAAGGAACTAGACAAAAACCTGCCTTCTCGTCAAAACGCCGCGACTGGGGCTGTACCAAAAGAGTCGAGAAAGGTTTGAAGGTCAGCTTTCATGTGCTCGGTTCGTCAGAGAACGTGGATATGTGCCGTGGAAAGCGAAAACCAGACGCCGTCGGACCACGATTGCTTGGGCGGGAAGCACTTTGGGTTGAATTCACGTATACTTGTGGTCATCAGATTTATTTGTTTTGTTCCAACATGGACGCGGGAAAACCGTCAAGACGCACTGAACCTAGACCTGCGGTCTAGGTTCAGTGCGTCTTCAAGTTTAAACGGCCGACTGATTTTTTGAACTGTCGTCTGCTCTTTCAAACGTTCTTGTCGTCTGCTCTTTTAGACGACACCTGCCCGTAGACCAAATGTTGGCCCGGTACTTGCGATAAGAAGTAAGTGCAGGCCTCAAAAGCCTTAACTTTTAAGGTTGGTAAGGAGGCTCGATGTAAACAGTAAGCTCTAAAAAAAAAAAAAGGATGCCACCATACACGCTTTTGTCCCATGTAATGCACCCCAAAACTTCAATTCGACGTACAGCGCTCTATAGTCGAACAGACGGCCCCAATTTTACGAGGGGCTTGATAACGGTGCGATATAAATTATAAAATAGCTAAAGTACGTATCAAAGACCACAGAAAGAAAACACTAAGGTTTTAAAGATAAGCCAAAAAAAAACGATTTTTTTTTTTGTAGTCAGTCACACGTACATTAACTACTTTAATAGGTTGTACCACTCGGCTATCAAGCCTCTCGTGAAAGTTAGTACCGTCAGATCGACGTCAGTGCGCTGTACGTCGAACTGAAGTATTGGGGTGTATTATATGGGACAAAGGGTGTAATAATACACCTTTTTTTCTGAGAGTAGATACAAAGAGATGTTGATCATTGTTACCAGAGGCCATTACTGACTTGTTATGCCTCATTCACTTGGCCCGATTCTGCTTGCGATTTTCAGTATCGACGTCGACCATCTCAGCTACGGTTCACGCTTTTGCAGCCCGAGCGAGGTCGCGACTGAAAATTGCGAGCGAAATCTCATCATTCGAATCAGGCTTTAGCGTCCATTCTGCGGCGTCCACGCGGAATGAATCGTCACATGTCACATTATTCAGCGCCAAGTTTTGCGGTGTAAGGAGCCTCGGTAATTTCGCTGAGGCCGCTGAAGTAGTCAGACATTGCCAGGAAGACGTAGAATCAACAATTCGAACGCGAAAAAGGCAGGGAGACCCACACCGACGCCGACAACAACGCATTTCAATGGTTTGTTTATGGGCGACGGCGAGCTACTTGCCCACACTCCGTCGCGTATGCGTGGCGCCAGTGGCGTCCGCTAGGGGCGCTCCGGTTTGTTTGTAAACATGAGTTGGTGTATATTCGTTTAATCCGTCTCGCTTTTGACGAAACTGTCATGCTGTCCTGAGTACAAAATGGGTTGAAGAAGTTGCCTCTTTGTCTGAATGGCCGTTGGATGCCTCCCTCGCTGGCTGAGCCCGTCAAGATTAATTAGTGGTGTTCTGAGTTCACCGCGGATCGGCTTGAGTCAGGCAGATCTTGGAGGGTACATCCCTGCAGAGCACTTGAGGAGTCAAACCTTTCGATCCGCGAAGGTAAGCCAGGCAATTAACGACAAGACTTTCTGGTCCAACGTTGAAACCTCAGTTGAAATATCCGGCTCATACTTGTTCTATCATGCTTAGCGTGCTTGCCTTCGAGAGGTTTCCCGCCCGTCGTCATTAACCAGACTTCTCTACATAAACTGTAGCGGTGAGTTCTGAGGTACAGTATGAGCGCGTCTCTACTTCGCTGAAGAAATCGCACACTGCCTGTTGGGAAAAGACCCCAGCAAATGGCAAACCCAGCCTGGCTAAAAAATTCGGTCTGCATTTATAAAATGACAATCGGGTTTCACTTACTACTAAAAGTCAAAACTCCGATGACCTTCTTTTTTTTTTTTTGGACATAAATTTTACTCTTTTTTTTGTTTGCCTTGGAACGCTCCTGAACTGCCGTATAACTTTGCAGCATTTTGTGAGGTCGAATCTACGCACTATCCATGGGAAATGGTCGCTGATAACATTGTCACGAGTTATTTCGAGACCATGGTGTAAGCATTGGATGCGCAAAATATATGCAGACCAGAATTGTTCCAGGGTTACCCTATTGACCCCGTAAGTGACTACGTCACAACATGGCGTCTGGGTCCAAACAAACCGTTTCTAGGGACGTTGCTATAGACTAATGCAAGGAGACTCCACATGAGGCTAGATGTTTGCTTACAAGTAAGTAAATATTTTTTTGTAAGCAACCTAACTTCTTGATATCTAATTATGAAGATGTTCTTGTCGTCTCAGTGTCGTATTGCAACGATGAAAGCCATTTCTGAAGTATTACACTCCGCTTTGCTTTGGTAGCAGACGACACGATAAATTTGCTGGCCTTTGTTGCAGCGGGCGTCTTCATTGAATTGCGTACGGTAAACGAGGGACAAAAACAAGTGCATCGCCATGCCCTGTAGAGGCCTTCGCAATGTGCGTTTTCTTTTTTATGTTTGTGAAGAACCCAGCTTAGTTCAGAGGGGCGAAAATGTCGTAAAATCAAACCATGCACGTCATGCAGATCAGTTACGACTGAAGACCTGAAGTGCATTACCGGCGTAGTTCAGGCCAGCATGAGAAACAAATCGTACGTCGTCGAGGTCAGTCGTTTGTTATTATTATTATTGAGGTTGTCAGGTTATAAAAGAATTGCATGTCTATCGCGATTTCGCAGTATTTTGCTTTTTTTTTATCCCTTGGTATACATCAAATTCTTTGGATGTGCTCTTTTGATGAAGATCTCCATCGAACCAGCGACGCGAGTACAGTCGGTAGTAAACTCACCTTGTTTTTTATCCAGTTCTTTCGCGCTTTGGGGTCTTGCGGAAATCTGAAGAAACTGCAAGAATCTTTCTCCACGCGATGGTTACAACCAGGTACAAAGCACCCTCGCATAGCGCGAGTCCGCAAACAAAATTTGGGATTTCAACCGATCGCCTGAAGTGCTTTTCTCACGGGTGCAATGCGATCTTTTAGCAGACGATCATCTCGATCGACTCCCGGACTTTCTATAAACCATATTTTGCATTGCACCCCACCATGCATTCTTATAAGTGTCTGTGAAACTCATTATATTTCAAACAAATGCAATATCACAATATCGTCTTTATTCACACGATTCAGACGCTGGCGCCGGCTTGGCCGGCGGGCGTGTGGCAGACGGCATACTACTTGCATTCGTCGTCTGCTGCAGGCATCTTGAGGACCGGAAGTTGCAGTTGTAAATATTTCAGAAACAAGCGATTACCGGCACACTTCTGTCAAAACATATATGACATTCAAGATTTCTATATCTGTGACTTTTAGAAGTTTAAATCCTACTCCTGATTTTTAAATGGTCGGGTTTTCGTAGCGAAACCTAGCCACATGTATTTGTCCATAACAACGACCCTAGCAACGGTTTGTTTGGACCCATGACGTCACACTTACGGAGTCAATTGGTGGCGTGCTCGAACTAAAGGGGGCGCTTCTCTAGCTATCATCATCATCGTTTGTGATGTCACGGGTAGGACAGACTGGGACAGACCGCGCAGATCTTGGTTTCCTCGGCTCGTCAGCTCGCTTCATTGCTGTTTTGGGTAATGCGCGGCAAAGCCTGTTTCACGCGTTGTTTTTATTTGGTGAAGTGATATTTGTAGTAGGACATTCTACCAAAGAGTGAAACTGTGGCACGTGTAGTCGTGCTAACATACATTTTTGGCGCTGAGGTATCGAAGCGCTGGGACGTTGGTGTGCTCTTCTCTACCCCAGTACAAAAATCTGGATGATAAAACTAGAATATCCAGCGCTTTACCCCACTACAACATCTACCACGGCCAATAGGGTGTATTTTTTATTGTGATTCAGACAAAATAAAACTGACAAAGAAATGTCTCATCAACTTGAAAACAGAAAAGCGAACTTCGAGATCCTATTGCGTGTGCAGTTAACACTTCGGTGAAAGCGACTCCGTGTACCCTGTTGGTCCCAATGTGTTATGTGAATGCTGGTCTCTTGTGCGGAGAGCAAGTTGTCTGCCTCTTGCGGAGTGGTTGCGGTGACATCAGAACGACGCCGAGCTCTGATTGGCTGTGATTGAAAGAATAGTGGGTAGACCTCAATGCTAGCTGCCTTGAGGTTTACTCGCTATTTTTTTTTCCTCTTTTCAATCAGAAAATAAGAGCCCGGCATTCTGACATCATCGCATCCCCTTTGCAAGGAGCAGACGAACTTGCGCTCCGTTTTAGTTCCAAGTTGATTCCTTTCTGAATTTTGTAAACCTGTAAACAAACTTTTTTTTTTTTTTCAGAATAAATGGCAGAAAGAAGCGGTGGCTGGCTTCCGGAATCATTTCAACTAAATCCATGCATATTCACCCGGTCGACGCGAAACGTGCGAGACCCCCTCGCGATTGAAGTCATAAATCTAGTAAGTCGGTGACACTTGAGCGTCCCAAAAAATTACGTATACACCTACGATGAATTACCACCGTTTGTATGCTTACTTTCGCGGACCTTAGTACGCATAATGCGTGATGCGCTTCTCAGCGAGCGATTTTATATTTGCAAACAGTTCTTAGTAAAAATTTGATAGAAAAAATTAATCAATCGTGCCTGAATTTGCCGGGCCATGTCCGACAATTTCGGAATTTATAAATATTTCTGCTTTTCTTTCGGAGCAGAAGTCGCGATGTGACAAACTTTGTCACGTATTCTATGCAGGTGGAGCTGGGCGTCAGTTGCTGACGAACATTTGCTCGTCAGCAACTGTCGAGCCACACTTGGATAGAAGCGTCAGTATCCGCAAGCTCAATATAGCTAAAACAAGTGAGCGGCGCTTTGCAACACAACTGTGCGCGCGTGCACAGCTAAGAAAACAGCACGTCATTTACTCTGGTGATTGCAGAGCCCTTTTCCACAGCAAACTCCACGGATACGGGGAAAAAAAAATACAGGAACCAGAGAAACCGTGAATAGCCCTGACGCACGCCGCACAAGCTGCAATGTGAAACTCCAGGCGTGTTTTTAAACACTTTAAAGGTAATTTAATATAAAAAAACAACTTCGAGGCGCTGTTATTCATTAGAAAGATAATTAAAAAAATATCATAAACGTTCGTTTAATAAATAAACCGTTTTTATCGGCATAGATGCAAAATAACAAAGCCACTCCGTGCTTTGACATAGCGCGTCGTCTGCTCGCATCCTACCAGCTCCTTCCCAAGAAGGCGCTCACGGGGTGGTGCCACCAAACCATCTCGTCGCCAATACGTTGCATTAGTGTGTTTCCTGCTATCATCCTAAACGGTCACGAGCGGTTGGCCACCAGGGTGCGCCCCGGTACGCGCAGCTTTCTGTAGCAAGGGGGGCGTGGCCCCATGCTACAGAAAGCCAAGACAACAAGTGGCTATGGCTCCTTCTGGGCGGTGGACTGCCATGGACAGCTACACGCCAAACTCTTTAATGTTATACTATTAGTCTCGTTCGCCTAACGTTAAATGTAAATCTTGTTTGGAAATCCTGGCCCCGTGTTGCTCCCCTGGGCAGGGCATGCCGCAGGGCAGCTTTTCCACGACCTTAGTCCCTTTCGAGTGCGGGGCAATTGTTGACGAACCGTGAGACTAACAGCGTTTGAGTTCTTTTCATTTTTATAAATATTGATTTTTTTTTTTTTTATGCAACGTCGACTACTCCATAACTACAAATGCAATTCGCACGAATATGCAAAACCTCATAAACATCTATTTTGTAGAGGTGCAAACCTTTGCAGTATAGTGTACAAACGTACTACAAATGTGACATACAACCAGAACTACACATATACACCCAGGCATGCTGTCACAGACATATGCACGCGCACTTCGATATAAGCTTGCACACCAATAATACAGATACCTGCAGACAAAAAAAAAAACAAAAAAAAACAAAAAAAAACGATAAGATAAGATCCACAGAGCAATGAAAGCATATAATTTGTATAAAACACAAGAGAGAAAAAAAAGCTATTGCAAACGTGGGCTGGCAAAATAAAAAGAGCCTGCGGGCCACGCGTGTCCTTGCGACGTACTTTCTAGGCGAAGTCGGTAATATTGTTCGAGAGTTTTCGGATAAGTGGGTAGAAGAGAGATATATGTCAAGATGGAAAATGATCGCGAGCGAAGCCCCCCGTTTCCATGCCACACAAGGTCAAAATATAGGTTCGACAAAACACTGGCGTAATTGTACACGTCTCACTCGCCATTCTCGCTTAGAGGCTCTGCGTTTCGCAAATGGTGCAAATGCAAGCCCTTCGGCTTTCAGATTTACATCGAAGATACAATCACCGCCATGGAGCATTATTATCTAAGCCGGACAAAAGCCCCCCCTCCCCCTCCCCGTCCTCTCCAGACGCCCACCAGTACTCCGTTCACCCCTAAGCTTATAATGCGCCGGAAGCTACGCCGTCCCAGTCAGCGGCCTCCCTTTCCTCACCAGACACCAGACTCTTCGCGTATAGGTATGGGAGGGAAGCGTGATCATGTGGAAAAAGTTAGACGCATGAGTGGTCGAACGAGCACGGAGCTTCCATCGCACTGTCCTCGAAGGGGTTCTGTTCCACGCCGCAGATTGGAAAGCCGACACAGAAAATGGAGTAAGGCTGCCATCCATCATTTGCCACAGCTGACCGGCTGCGCGTTGATACGAAGCACCGTTTAAACGGGCTCGACGAAAGCCAATGTACAGAACTCGCTTTCTCCTGCGACGGAACAGGCCGCAGCGACTGGTCAGCGCGTGCTGGTGGCAAGCTTCCACTGTTCGTTTGCAACGTGCATTCCACACCATCAAGATTGCCGGTCTTGGCAGCCTATTAATGTGAGCTCGTTCTGAGCATGCGCTCTAAACAGCGCCCTCAAATATGGCGTCTAGTGAATACCCCCTATTAGCGGCGAGATGTTTCGGTGGCGCCCTCGTTCGGTTACCTTTCGTGACGTCATTACCTTGTGAACAACAAATTTGATGGTGTTTGTAATGGGCATGGTGGAAGCCTCAAATCCTAGCGCTCTCAAAGCAACACTACCAACACCGTCAAAATTGAAGTTCTTACATTCCTCTTATTTCCGTCGATGAGACATCCTTTGCTGACGTCATAGTCAGCATTCGGCCAATTGTGGTGGGCTGACCAAAGCGACGCTTTCGTTCGCTCACGTCGCCAATATAGTCGTTTTCTGTTTCCTGTGGCGTTCTCTGTCACGTGGGTTCCTTCCGTATCTGGTCTGCGGGGCGAAAAAATAATAAAGCATTTCAACTTGGAATATGCGAGGAAATATAGGTGAGGCAAGTCAAGAATGTTTGACAATCACGCACTTTTCGTAAACATTTTCCAGCGGCGTGGAGAGATCAAAACGATGCTTTACTGTATACCAGAAGTGACGACATTCAAGATGGCTGCGCGCCCTTGTGGAAAAGGTGCATACTCCGTTCCACGACCTATTGTAATCATGATTTGCCGACAGACGAGAGCGGCAGCGCGCGATGCTTAGTACACACAGAATCCGCAGCGTTTCGTAACGTTATGAGTGCATGGCGCCACTTAAAGGTCTTTCTGCTTCCTAAAATATCCGCACGTCAATTTGAGGCGCGCAAGTCGCGGCTGTGTTATCTGGTCCTGACCTGTACGCGGAATAGCTCTCCTACCGCGATTTCATCACTGCGCGTGTGAAATATTTTGCCACTATTAGCGGCGAGATGTTTCGGTGGCACCCTCGTTTGGTTACCTTTCGTGACGTCATTACCTTGTGAACAACAAGTTCGATGGTGTTTGTAATGGGCATGTTGGAAGCCTGAAATCATAGCGCTCTCAAAGCAGCACTGCAAACACAGTGGAAATTGAAGTTCTTACATTCCTCTTATTTCCGTCGATGAGGAAACCCTTTGCTGACGTCATAGTCAGCATTCGGCCAATCCTGAAAGGCCGACCACAGCGACGCTTTCGATCGCTCACATCGCCAATAGGTGCGCCAGCTGCCGTCATAGTTATTGCCGCGCGCCAGTTGCAGATGAGGCGTGGGTCGAACACGCGCGTACTTATTAGACAGCTTCAATATGTATATGCGACGGACCGATATACAATCGGGTACGCAGCAGTAAACCATACCATCGGTGGATCGTTACGGTTCAAGCTCAAGTACAAGTTGCAGAGCCCGTAAACCCTTTGGTGCTGTAGTACAATCTCGTTCTACCTCCTGGAACCGCCCGCTCGCCCCCTAATCAGCCAGACAGAGGCGATTAGATCAACATTGAAAAATGATATTGTACCGCTACGAGCGAAAACGGTTGGTCCTGCCGCTGGCGCCGCTCTGCGGCGAGGTGGACCCCTGCGAAAGGGAAGGAAGAGCGGTAATCAGCTAGTGGCAGGGGTGGCAGGCCGCAGGGAAGGCAGGCTGTGAGCTGCGCCCTCAACGGAGAAACCAGGCACTCCGCCGGCAAAAGCTGGTCCCATAGGGGGCCCTTCTGTCGGCAGGTTAGGATTACAGTATACTGTAATCCTGACCTGTACGACGGAGTGCGAAGGTTGCTATGGCAAGAGCTGCGTCGGCCCCAACGCAGCTGTTGTTGACACAGCTGTTGCCATAGCAACCCTCGCCCTCGGTCCAACTCAAGGCAAGTGTGTGAATCGCCCTTTAAGCTGATAAGCTCCACCTTCAGTGCGAGCTTTTCGCCATTGGGCGCGTTCAGTAGCGGCCCCGGAGTCAAGGAGTCACTGACTCCTTCCACTAGACGGCCAAAAGTCACTTCCGGTGCACGTAACTCCGGGGCTTCGGAGTCAATGTCCGAAACACCGAGTCCTGAGACGGTGCACATAGAGTCAAATGAGCTAAAGATGACGTCATTTCCTGACTGGTTACGATTTCCAGCGAGAAAATCCAGAGAGCTCTGACTCGAGTCACTCCCTTCGGAGGCAAGGGAGGCGCTATTGAACGCACCCATTGCTAACACAAGTGCGAACGCGCAGGCACGTGCAATCAAAGCACTGTGGAAGCCGCCAAGCTTGCTCTGAAGGTGAAGCTTCTATACTCTATTTCACCTTATGATGTACCGCAGGAAAGGCTACAAGCGCGAGCTCCTTGCTCTAGGGCACGTCTTGGCGGCACAAGCTCTCGTGCACTAAGGGCTGCTGCCAACGCTATGAGCTCGCGCTTCTAGCCTTCGCTGCGGTACAACATAAGATGAAACGAAGTATAGTCTCAGCTTAACGGAAGGTACCTGTATAATCGTGTGAAGCGCGATTCACATGGTGCGACCTTACTTGCGATTTCACAGTTGCGACGTTGCTCGTGCGGCAGAAAAAGCGTAGTGGAGGCTGCGGTGCTCAACGCCGCAGCTGCGAAATCGCAAGCAAAATTGTACCATTTGAATCAGGTTTCAATAAGGTTTTAGTGTAACTTACGGAAGGAGCACCACACCATAATCCGCGACGACACCGCGCCAGAACTGGTACCCTATTAATTGAGTAATCACTGGCGATATAAACGAAAGTTGCGAGAGAACTGTAAACCACGTTTGGTAGGCTGTAAGCCAGACGAAAAACATAGGTGGTCGTTGTATTTTTACCTGATGATTCGCTTAATAGCGTTGAATCACGTCTCCCGATGAGCTGGCTTAACGTCTCGGTCGTGCTTTTCGGATTGCACTAATGGCGTTTTATCTCTTCGCGGGTTGGAACGCCTTTAGTCCTTCGCTCGCGAAGTCGAACGTCGTTCACGCGAACGTTCCAGTCCTTCAGGCGAGCGTCGCGCCCGTCGGAGCTGCCTGTCGGAGCTGTTGACACGAACCCACCGGCATAACCGTATCGCCTCATCGACACATTTTAGCGCTGCCACCGTGAGCTCAAAGATCGTAGTTCAAAGTTCAAAGTTTATTTTTCCCAGCACAATGAACGCTCTGGTCTCCCTGGCAGCAAAAATAAGTCCGAATCCTCATCTAATTTTCCCCTTTACGGGGTGAATTATAAAAGCCGTACGCCCATCTTAAATCATGTAATTTGGTACTTCATGAATACGTACGTACATACCTGACAAGCGAAAATTTACCTTTTTCCCCCGTTTGACAATGAAATCTGGTAAGAAGAACATCACGCAGTTAACTACGCGTAAAACTTGCCTTTTTAACGATGATAACGAGTGTATAGAATATACAACCTCCTAATAAATCCGCAGGGGTCCCTTACGTGTGTCTCAAAGAGGGCGCATGTCCCGTGCATGACCGGAGAGGTGGATGGGTGGATGAATCCGACAGAACCCGTAAACTTGGCGGTTTCCTGCTCTACCTATAGACCAGGCACGTATCCAGGGGGGAGGCCCATGGGGCCCGGGCCCCCCCCCCCCCCCCCCTGAAATCTTAAATTTTGCTGGGACCTCCTTTCCCCCCTTTCCCTCATACAGCATTTTGTCATGGCCGGGCCCCCCCGAAACAAAATCCTGGCTACGTGCCTGCTATAGACCAAGTCAACTCTGGGCAATTCCGGTCTGGGGCTGTGGGCGGAAGTCACCATGCGGGATCCGCATTTTTGTGTTGCTGCGAAATTGCAAGCAAGCACACTAAAATCTGCCTTTTCGTTAAAACGCCGTGACTGGGAAAGCACCGAAAGAGCCGAGAAAGGGTTGAAGATAAGTTTTACGTGTTTTCTGCCTGCTTGGTTCATCCGAGAACGTGGATAGGTGTCATGAAAAGGGAAACCAGACACCGTCGGTCACGACTCCGTGTGCGGGAAGCACTTGGGGCTGAATTCACAAATACTTGTGTTCCTCAGATTTAGTTTTGATATTACATGAACACGGGAAAACAGTCAAATTATCCGGACCACCCGCGGACCACGTTCAGTGCGTCTTTACCGCCGCTAAAATCTATTGTAGTAGGCTGGATCGCGGATCGGGAGCCCGTTAGTGGCACCACAGGTGGCACCACCGGCGGTCATTATTTTACACCAAGCAATACACGCTGGTCTATGGGAGCAACACACGAAAGTGGGAATATTGAAGGTTGTACGCAGTGCTCGAAGAGGAGTATTTTATGATGTGCTTCGATCATTATATCGAGTGTTTGGAGATCAAATTGCTAATTGTCAAGCGTTCGAACGCCCATCAGAAACATCAAGCGTGCCAGAGCACCCACGACTGAGCTGCCAGACTTGCTCTCGTCGCGGAGTAAACAAAGGAACTTTACGTCAATAAGACCGCTCTTAGGGAACCCCAGAAGTTTATGAATGTCGTAAGAGTTTCATGTTGACAGCAGCTTTCCGGGAGTGAGCGAAGTCCGCGTGGCACAGGCTCCAAGCTTGTTGTCTGCTAAACCCAACTCGTCGAAACCGCCACCGACTCCGTGGTGACTATATAGGTCACTCTTGCCTCATGGAGCCGCACTACATTATTCGCGCAGCGGAGTCACTCTCGACCACAAAACATTTATTTATAAGAACTGTGAGGGATGTCAGTTTTCATATTTGTGCACAAGCTATTTGGCAGGCTTCCCGAAAACTAGCCAAAAAGTTTCAGTGGCGAAAACAACTTAAAAACGGGGGAAACGGCACTTTGTTTTTCTCGTTTTTCCAAATAAATCTCATGCATTAGCTGGTGTCAGGTGATGGCTGCCGGTGGTTCCACTCGACCCCAGCAAGACAAGCCTCGATCCGCAATCCAGCATACTACAATAGAGATCAGTGGTTTTCACATTCAAATGGCCGTCTGATCGTTCAAGCTGTCGCCTGCTCATTCAAACTCGTTCAAACGACAGCGGTCAGACGTCTAAACGTCGCGACAAGAAGTAAGTGGAGGCCTCGAAAGACTTTTAAGCTTGAAGGTTGTTTGGGGGTAAGTAGGCTGGGTGTAAATAGTAGATACAATGAGAGGTTGATCATTGCTACCAGTGGCCACCACCGACTTGTTACGCCTGATTAACTTGGTCCGATTCTGCTGGCGATTTTCAGTATCGACGTCGAGCATCCCAGACACCTTCCACGCTTTTGCAGCCCGAGCGACGTCGAGACTGAGAACAACAAGCAGAATCTCATCGTGTAAATCAGGCTTTAGCGTCCATTCATGCAGCGTTCACGCGGAATGAATCGCCGCACGTCGCACTAGGCTCGTTCGATTTAGGTGCACTTCCTGCACCAGTGCAAAAAAATGTAGGGCGGTGTACTACGGTCGTGTCTCAATACACCTACCGGAAGTACACTGCCCTGCACGTTTCTGCACCGATGCAGGAGGTGCAGGTACATCGAACGAGGCATATTATTTACACGAAATTTGACGGTGTAACGAACCTCGTTAATTTCACTCAGGTGACTAAAGTGGTAAGACATTGCTGGGAAGATGTGGAACGAACAGGTCCAACACGAAAAAGAGGAGGGGGGGGGGGGGGTATCACACCGACGCCGACAACATCACATTCCAACGGTTTGTTGATGCGGGAAGCGGCGCTTCTTGCCCACACCCCATCGCGCGTGCGCATCGCCTCTAGCATGCCTCTAGAGGCACTCCGGTTTGTTTGTAAACATGAGCTTGCAGTCGGTAGAAAGACGCGTTGAGTCAAGCACAGATGACCTTAAAGGAGCGATGCAACAATTTTTGTACTTTGCGCAAACACTGCTTAGAACAGATCCCTGACGTTAATGATCTATAAAACACGCGTTCGTTATTCACCCCACGCAGTAGGAGTCCCAGAAAAAAATTAAAGAAAAACGAGCAGCGTTCACCCCCTCAACTCGCAGCCAGGACAAGAGGCCACGCGATCTGAAGCCGATCATATGCCGCCAATGTTGATCATAGCCACGTGCTAGGGTTGGCAAAGCACAGGGCACGCGCTGAGTTCCAGACATTGTTATGGCTCGGCTATTGTCGTCGTTGCAGCGATTGGACACGGGCCACTACCCGAATGCTTTTCGAGCCAGTAATTATCCCGAGCCCAAATCGAGTGCCCACGCAATGCTCGGGTTCAATCTATGAACCGCATTCGAATATCGTCATATGGGTGTACTGCGATCACCACGTTACGTCATCACATTTTTCAAAGGAGAGATTGAATGAAAATGCTCGCTTTTGGGCTTGAAATTACACCGCAACAAAGGAGTTTCTTGGCTAGTGGCGTTGCGTGCGAGTATCCTTGAGCCACACTAGTGGCAGTAAGCTGGTGTAAAGTGAAAAACATTCCAATTGAATATCGTTGCACCGCTCCTTTAAGTACGCGGTTATACTGGTAATGTATCGTACAAAAAACAGTCTGCAAACACTAGGGAGTTTTAGGGAACCGTTTTTGCACATCCGATACGGTGCGATGGGCCCTCCGGTATACCAACTGCGCATGTGCGAGCCCTCTGTGGTAGCGCATGCGCAGTTCGTACCGGAGAACTTATCGTACCGTATCGAATGTGCGAAAACAATTCCCAATAAAACTCCCTACTCACTGAGGTCTTCCCTGTACGACGGTCACATGGGTAATACGAAAACTGTCTCCAGACACGTTCGAAACATATATGTTAAGTACGAGGCAAACATGAGCTTCTAAGATGCTTGAGGCGTGACCGCAGATAATTTCATCATCATGTGCGCAGCGATGGTGACGACGAGCATGCAAATCATGCGCTCCAGCCCACAGGTCACGGGCATCTCCCGAGACAGCGTCGACGCCCGAGCGACCACGGAAATGGCGTAACCCGGCGGGGTCCCGAGTGCGTTTTCTCTTCGGGGCGTTTCCGTTGGCGGTCAAGTGCATCACGACCACCGTGATCACGACCCGCGTTGGACACGGGGGCTGACGGCTCGCACCTGCTGGACCAGGCTGGACGCCGCTCGTCGTTCATTCGGGGACGTGACTCGCGGCGCTGTTTTTGCATGTCCGCGCTCACACAGCGTCGCGGAGCGTTACCGGAATTAGAGGCTGCACGTACGTTCGCCACCTTTTTTTTATTTTTTTTTTTATTTTTTCATCCGATGGCACGAGTCGCTTTTTCCGGGAGTAAGCAGCTGTCTGTCAACTCGCCAAAGCGTGTTGAAACATCGCACTTGTCTTGTGTGACTGTTATGCGGAGCGCAAGTTCGTCTGCTTCTTTGCAGGGGTTCAGACCATGTCAGAGCGCCGAGCTCTTATTGTCTGATCGAAAAATTAGTCGGTAGACCTCAAGGCGTCTAGCATTGATGTTTACCCACTATCCTTTCAATCAAAGCCAATCAGACCTCGACGTCGTTCTGCCTGCAGCGTGCGATCTCCTCAGCCCGGCAAGCGCATGTTCGTCGCTTCGAAAAGCGAGCAAATCACACTCCATACGCACGTACGCTGAAAATGGAACCGGCCAGTAGCCCTTTCTTGGAAAGGTCTATAGGCGCCAAGTCATTCATTATTGCAATCGTTCCACATACGTTCAAAAGTTTGCCCGTGTTTTCCCCACGCAAAAAGTCCCACTTTAGAAAAATCCCAACTCCCACGCCCTTTGTCCCAGTGTCAAAAAGCGCTGTCGCAAAAACAAAAAAACACAAAAAAACGCTTTTATTATTGATGAAAATTTTCGTCATTCTTGTCCAGCTCGCTTGCACCTTTGCATTTCATTGCATTATAATCACAAGCTTTTATCGTTAATTTATTAGTAAAAAGTGACGTGAAAGTTGCGTTCGTTATTTTTTATCGGTAACGGTAACGCGTTCCTTTTGCTTTAAGGTAACGTAGGACGGTAACGCGTTCTTTTATTTTGCAAGTAACGATTAACGAATTTCTTTACTTTCTTTCGGTAACGCCTACAACACCGATAGATTACAACCCATTTTGGGAAAAAGAGATTCACTTGAGCAGCGTTTCCCCTCGTACCGTAGCCGCATGGCACTCTCTTCCGGAAGCTCTTTTTCAATCTCCTAATTTCAAACAAGCCCTAGACAACGTTTTACCGACTAACATTGCTTTCGTGCAGCATTACCTTATTTTTTATTATTATGTTGCGTGTTGCAGACCATGCATATTTACATTTCTAGTTTTTTTTTTTATTATTGTTTGAAATACCCATTTGCTTGGGTCAGGAATTTAGGCTGCAGTATTGTGAAATAAATGAATAAGTAAATTATAAAAAAATGTGCAGTTAAATGCAAATAATGTGACTGACCAGCTCCTCGCCTTAATTTAAATAACATTTTGTTTAGAGTAAGTCGACATATTCCGTCATCTCTCGAATGTCTGTCACACCCTGTCCTAAGTATTCTCGAAACCTCGGATGAAAACAAGAAAACACGTTCTTCGTCCGAACGTTTCGCATTAATATTCTTTTGTCGTTCATCCTAAACAACGCCTTTTGTCTCGAACACCACGTGTTTATACGCACGAGTTCTGGCAGAGGCATATACCTAGAGCGTCCTGCAGCTTACCGCGCAGACTAATTAGACTCGACAACATATGAGCATAAGCGTACCTTGGCAGAGGCTTATGCGGTTCGGTATAAAAATAGCTCCTAAGCGCCACTCTTCTTCGCCAACTGTCCACCCTCTTTCCACCCCAAAAAAAAAAAAAACGGCAAAAAACAATGTTGCTTTATTTGGCTGTGACGCGGAAAGAGAACCAACTTTATACCACCACAGCCCAAACTCGGCCGTTCCGAATATATCACTCTATGTGGAGAGCGACACATTTGCATTTCCACGTGTTCGCGTACAATTTTGGTTTTGCATCGTGGACGGGCTCCAGTATTTCGTTGGACAATTCGACAGTCGGCAACCCGGCCTCTTATAAAGGCGCGGTTCCATTGCCCGTCCGCGGTGTTTCTCGAACCGTTCCTAAAATCGGTTCAAAATCAGGAAATGAGGGTTTCGTGTCTAATTCAAGTTCGCACCTACAGAGCGGCCAGCGGTCTCCGCTGCCCGCTCTGTTCTTCCCCAAACTGTATCGCAATAACGAAAAAAAAAAAAAAAAAAACATTTGCCGCTTTGCAGAAATGGAGATGCGGAAAAACAGACCTCAAATGGGACTCCATTCGCTTCGTCGATTCCGAACTTCATTCGCTTCTTTCTTTAGACGGTCGATATCTAAAAGGAAAATGCTCACGATTCGGCAAATTAAACGTGCCTGGGAGGCTTAACATGAACCTGTTGTCGATCATAGCCTAAGTTATGAATAGCCACACGGCGGTTCAATAATATGTGTAAGAAAAACTACATCGTATACCCCGTGCAAGCTCGTCGGCTCATTGCGCACCTCGTGCATTTGTTTACCTGCGAAATGGGCCCACGTGTTTTTGTCCCTCCGCAGTTTAACCAATGACAGCGCGCGCTTGGCTGCCTCGTCATTGCGCGTTCACAGCGCCTTCTCTGTGTCGCGCCCTTTGATGGGCGTGACCCCTCCTTGCGTTCTGATGCGCCCTAAAGCCCGGTTCAGACACTTGCGTTTGAGTGCGTTTAACTGCGTTGCGTCGAGAACCGAAAGCGAGTCACCGGCACATCTGTGCTTCGTATGAATCGTGGAATCCAATTCAAGGAATCATCTTGGCACGCGATAGAAGCAGCAGGGATGTCCTGGTTTCTCGCTGCCGCAACGCAGTCAAACGCAGTCAAACGCAACTGTCTGAACCAGGCTTAAGACGCATTCTGGAACACATTCTTACCCTATTCATAGCCACAACTTCAGCGGACTCCTTATTTCTTCGAGATGAGGCAAACTCATGAAGCTGATACCAACGCAGAATAGTATTCGTGAGCGGTGGACACACTTGCAGCAGTTTTGGTTTGTCACGGAGGTTCCAAATCGCTGCTCATGGAGCAATAAAAAACAATAACGACGACATATATGCAATACAACAACATCAAAGAAGCGAAGGTGGATTAATAGGACAAAAAATATGTTTCAACGGCAGATTTAAAATTGAGTGAATTTGTTATGGTGGTGATCGAGGTGGGCAGGTGGTTCCATTCGGTGCGTGTTATAGGAATAAATGAAGAAAAAAAAAAGGTGCATGTTAGTGCTAGAGTTGCTTTAGTTAGTGCGACAAAGAGGGATACCTACTTTATGACTACGATCCGCGCGGAATGACAAATACGACAACTCTAAAAGCAGCTCGCTTTTAAATGAACGATAGACGAGAAAGGCGTTCATTAATAAAACGCTCGATCCATGATGATAGGCTAAATAAAACGTGCACTACAATTTTGAACTGATTCTAGGTTATTAACGAGAAAGTCTAGGCTTGGATCTCATACCGCACAAGCGTACTCGAGTTTGGAACGGACGAGTGTGTTGTAGAGTAAAAGCGTTAAAGATGAAGGTACCATAGAAAAGTTTTCACGTAAATACCCAAGCATTTGGTTAGCGTTGCTTACAATATAGTTGACATGCGTTCATCAGGAGAGGTTGGCGGGGATATGGACGCCTAGGTACTTGTAGGACGTCATTTGTTCCAGCACAGGTCCTTTATAGCTCCAGAGTTTTCGCTAGGTACGGCGGGAGACTCGAGTTATTTTGCAGTTATTAGTATTAACTATTAAGACGCATTTTCCGTGTGTCGCAACAAGTAGAAATCTGATTAAGGTCAGACTGAAGTATGAGGGTATCGGTAAAAAGGATATAACACGAAAAATGACACAGTGGCCTAACAGTGGTGATAGTTCCCTATTAGGGGTCCAACAGTGGTGGTAGTGTGCGCCAGGACTTTGTCAGGCGTTGACTGATATTGTACTTTTTTGTTTTTCTTGTTGTCTTGTTACACTTGTTTTTTTTTTTTTTTTTGCTTTTGCTCGCATTCCTTGTGGATGTGCAACCACACTTCGTTCTTTTACTACTTCACAAACGCGCTCTCTAAGTGAACTTTTTTGCGTTGGTGAAACAAGCGCTAGCATGCGAGTTCCATGGGCAGGCTGGCGCTGACGGCGCGCGTGTCCTGGCAAATGTTTGCGGTAATGCGTTACAAGTAAAGGCGTTACATGTAACGCGTTCCTCTCTTCTGTAACGTAGTAACGTACTTGTTACTTTTGTTTTCAAAAGATGACGTATAACGTACTTACGTTACTTATTTCGAGAAACGGAAATCATAGTTACGTTAGTCGTTAAAACTTTCCAAGACTTCAAGAAGATTACACCTTAAATTTTTTCTTGTTTGAGGGCACCAGTCCTATATGAGTTCTTGCACTCATCCACATACCTTCTAAGTTTTGCCTCTCCTTTTCCTTACTTTAAAATAAACTCAACGCCCACGCCCCTTGTCTCAGGGTCGAAAAAAAAGTAACTAAAAATAGCTTGCGTTACTTTTTATCGGTAACGGTAACGCGTTCCTTTTATATTTATATAACGTAGGTCTGTAATACGTTCCTTTAGTTTGCAAGTAGCGAGTAACGTATTTCGTTACTTCTTTTACGGTAACGCTTACAACACTGAACTTGTGCTGTTTGAAACGAAACCAAGCATGCCTACACGTAGTACGAGTATAGACCCTTTTCGTGACAAACGCTACCAGGCGGTGCTCTAGTCTTTAACGTCCCAGATAACTTCCTGTTCATAAAAAGAGAATGAACGAAGCCCACCTTGACACCGCTGCTTAAGTAGCCAATGAAACGTTTAACCACCAATTCTCCAGGCGAACACCAAAAGAAAAAAGGAGCGCGAGATCTGCTAAACTTTTTCGATTATTCTTGTAAACCAACTTGCCTCCTCCGAGACGTTAAACCGTACAGCCGAAGGCCTTCTCTAAATCTCCAACTTTATTGTCCGTGTAGCATTTATGCTTTCTATAGCACCGGTGACATAAGCAGGTTCGACAGGCTTGCAAAGACGGAGCGACCGGAAGTCGTTTGGGACGCAAGCTGCGGTTCATATTTGTAAACAGCAAAAGGGTATTTAGGCCTGCTCACACATACAACGCAGCGCTATTGGCGACGTGCGCGACCGAAAGCGTCGCTGTGGTCGGCCTTCCACGGTTGGCCGAACGCTGACTATGACGTCAGAAAAGGATTTATCATCGACGGAAATAAGAGGAATGAAAGAACTTTAATTTTGACGGTGTTGGCAGTGTTCCTTTGAGAGCGCAATGATTTCAAACTTCCACCATGCTAATAACAAACACCATCGAACTTGTTGTTTGCAAGGTAATGACGTCACAAGGGGGAACAATAGGAGGGCGCCACCAAAACATCTTGCCGCTAATAAGCACAGAGCTGAATTAGCGCTAAGCGCGTGCTGACGGGAGCGTTCACCAGATTTGTTTCGCACCGTCAAAACGGTTTGTCATAACAGCTGACGACACGTGAACAGCGCTGTATCAGCGTTTCACTGCATCTGGGAACTGGCCTTATAATAGGCTGCTGGAAAACAACCTTCTGTGGCTATGCAAAGAAAACAATGGGCGCACGGCCGATCGCAAACAAGCGCCGATAAAAGTTGTGAATGCGCACAATCCGGCGGCCATATCTGTGTGCGCTAATGCTGAGCACGTGCTGATGGCGAGCTTCCACAGTTATTTTGCAACGTGCACCCCGCACCATCGAGATTGCCGGTCTTGGGAGCCTATTAATGCGAGCTCGTTCTGAGCATGCGCTCTAAACAGTGACCTCAAATATGGCGGCCAGTGAATACCTATACTCGGCGGCCCCGAGTATTGTTTTAAGCTCTCTGCGCGGGCACAAGATACCCGTATGCTGACGAGAAAATTGTGGAATTACGGAAGGCTGCGGGGTTTGAAAGTTTAGTCCCAGGTTTTATACACGGCAAAGTACGTCAAAATAATTACCAGTAACCCATTCTTTCTCTCTTTTTTTTTCTTTTTTAGGTCGTAGGTACTGCATTGCAATCTTTGAGGGTGTTTCACGTTGCAGGAAGACAACCACGCAGGGATATAGGAGGGCTGCTACTCAGAAAACCAAAGGCATGTCATGAGGCATGTTGTTCTTCGTGGTCCTACGGATGGAAACATAATTTCCTTCTTTTGGATCGCGGTCATGTTGACGCTTCGCAAAGAGTCGAGGAACGAAACTTTAATCTTGAAAATATGACGAATGCGTTCGGAAACACCACAGATGGCGCGTTGCCATATCTTATAGCCGCCGGTCACACTGCTAACACATCATACAAAAGACAGTCATGCTGAATTTTTTTTTTTTTTTTGTATGACGGTCTCGCAACATTGGTCATAAAGAACTGTCTGCAAACAGGTTCGAGACATGTGTATATATTAAACAAACACGCTTGACCTGCTTGAGTCGTGTTCGTATATATTTCTGTCATCGTGTTTGCAGCAAACACCATGTCTTCTATAATGATGTAATAGCAGTGTGGCAGCAAATACCTTTGTGGCAGTGTGACTGCGTCTCGAGTCTTCGGCAGTGTAGGCACAATGATATTGAAGGCGGTGAAACAAACAAGGTCTCGTTAGCGTATCACTCTGAGATGGGTGATATATATATATACATATATATATATGGGGAGTCTTATATGTAAGCCCTTGACGTCAGTGGTGCAGTCAGTTGCTGGAAAGCCTCCGGGGCTTCGCTGTAACGTTGAAGGAATTGGCTAGGTACTTCTTGCTGTTGCGCTTCTGAAGACGGGTCATCAAAATCAAATTTAGGGGGTTTTACGTACAAAATCGACGAAGAGCTTCTGACACGCCCCAGCGGAGGACTGAGGATTAACTTGGACCACCTGGGGATCCTTTGACGTGCAACAGAAATCTCGGTTACACGGTGCCTTCTAGCAATAAACCTCCGTCAGATTGCGAGCACTTCGGCCGGGATTCGAATCTGCCGCCTTAGTATCCGTATAAGCCGGTGCTTCGCCTCGGAGCCACCGAGGCGGCTGGCATGTCATCACAACTTTCCTTGACATTAATATTGATATCGCTGTGATATTCACTGAAAGAGAAGCTTCGAGGACCTGCGTCGATATCGCGTATGCATCGATCAAGAATAAGTGGGAGAGTCTTGTCCGAGAGGAAGACTTCCCTATCAGGTAGGAAAGGAGCTCTCGGGAGACTTATAAAAGCTGAAGTTCATGAAGCGAATATGCCACAAACTATTGATGACTGTCACCAGGGAACGTTCACTCTGCGCTTGGCGTCATAACAATATCTGCTGACGGCGTGCGCAAAGCGAACGTCAGCCGCGCAAATTTCTTCAGGACTCGGCTGTTCGCGGAATATTCCCTTCATGGAGCTTAGCCTGTATGCCGCTCTCAGTGCTTTATGTTTTGGCGTTGTTGAGCATGAAACAAAATGAAGCAGGATTCCCCAAGGTTCTTCGATCCAGATGTGCGCATTTTCAGTTCGTCATGCTAGTCGCACATGAGTTGGTCTACAGCAAGAATCAACACCGATTGGAACACGATTTTTCTTCTGCAAGTATGAAAATGTTTCTTCGGCTTAAGTTTGCTCGTGGGACAGCATGGCGCACGCACTAGGCACAGCTTTAGTCAGCCGGAACCGTAGAGCCGCCATGGCGTCGGGGAAGTGTGTCCATGGTCTGTTTCGTTGTCAAATTACTTAGGGGTCAGCCTAGACCGAACAAAGTTGGGCAGCGGCGAAGGTGGCACGAGGCTACAGGTCATTAGAGCCAAAGCTACGGAATGGCAAGGAAGACATATCTCTCTCTCTCTCTCTCTCTCTCTCTCTCTTAAATCACAGTTATGTTTGTATAGCTAATTTCTTTTCTTGTGCATGATACTCGGCACGTGTCGTGCCTTGTCAGAGCAGTGAAGTGCAAAAAATGCAAAGGGTATATGCGACTTTCGTGTGGAATTCTTGTTTTCAAAAAACGCGCCATACTAATATTTTTATCAGCCCCCAGAAAGGCGAGCTAGAGCTAGTTAATTTAGACATTAAGTTGAAAGTGCATCGGTTTTTGCTTTTTCGAGCTTTTGCTCCTCGTGGCTGGACGTCAACATTGATTACGTTGGAGTAAAGAAGGCACCCGCTCTGCGGTATTGTAAAGAGATAGCAGAAGCGGTGAAGTATTTTGAAAATAGGCTTTCAAAAGCAATACTTAAGTAAACTGAAAAGGAAACGCTTGTACTGGGACACGATTACCCTAGTTATGCCACCGCCCCTCTACCGATCTGGCTTTACTGCAGAGGCGGACGGATCCGAATCCGATGTCTTCAGGCGTTTGAGGAGGTACCCTGTCCGGCAGGGAATTAAAAAAATTTTGTCAGGTTTCATATGGAAGTGTTACCAGTGATAACCTGGGAGGAAAAGCAAGGTTTTTTCTTCCCATGGGGAACAAACTGTGTCATTTGCCCCTTTGCCGAGACGCTGCAGCACACCTTCTTGTACTGTACAAATGCCGAATTATTCCGGGCCCAGCTGCGGGCGGAAGCCGGAATTTATTTATATCAAACTAGGCAGAGCGTGAAGTTTCTTGATGTCGGAAGACAACGTCATAGCCTCAGCCTGGAAATATTAACCTTCATTGGATTACACGCAATTTGGAGTTCTCGCACTGATCACACGCTGGTAAGAGAAGGTGGTCAACCCGAGTAGCGGAATTTGATTACAAGAATTAAGTATGTCACCTCCTTAATCAAGGAGATAGAGTTCCCTGAGAGCGACTTTTGGGAAACTCTTAAGTCCCGATTAAAAATAAGGAGATGACCAGATAACAAATCAGTGAATGCAGGTGCTGCGTGTTACTATTGTCTGCTGTTCTTAGTTTTTGGCCCACCGTTGAAGTGTACTGTCCATGCGAGTGTATGTTGCTGTGAATGTATTCTGAATTGTTACACCTCATGGGGCAGTCGCGAGCTGCCGACTCACCCAGTTCCTTTTACTATGTAAATAGTTCGATCATATCCAACAAAAAATAAGATAAAAAATAAATGCGTCGAGGAAGCGTGCTTGCCTCGTAGCCCGGAGACCCGCGTTCGATTCCCACCCACACCGAAATGTACAAAATTTTATTTTCAAGGCCATTACCTTACTTTGTTTACACGAACCTCCTTGATAAATTTTTGACGTGTTTTTACTCTGCGCTGTGCCGCCAGCAGTTCGGCTGGTTCCTTAGCGACGATAACGCCATTGCTATGGAGCCACATGACGCGTCGCAGCCAATGGGAATTTAGGTGCCGTTTGCCGGCTTCACTGCATGGGACAGTTAATGATTTCGCATTACTAAACCCCATCTAAGGAATGTGGGAAAAGAAACCCTGTTGCAAATGCGATAAAGAGTGAAGAAAGCTGAAGGGACAAAAATGCGACCCCTACGGCCGGAAGAAACGTAAGTTTCCGCCGTGACGATTTCGACGGTCTGCGTCTCAACTGAAGGAATTAATGTCCCGAGAAATGTAGATTGCATTACGTGAATTTCTCAGAATGTGTGTGTGTCTGGATTCAGTGGTACTACCCATATGTAATCTATTCGCGTTTTTGTACGCCGGCGATAACGCTCTTCTTGGTCTTAAATTTTTATACCAAACTGGCTTTGAGAAAAAAAAAAAAAGATTTTATTACGTTTGATACTCTTCTTTAGCGCGCTATCAAAATATACATCGGGCTTGTTAGGCTCTCTCTATCGAGGGTGTCTAGTATTAGTTACGCGGCCGGAACATTAAAATATAGAAATGAACGAAATAAAGAATGCAGCCGGCGTGGCCAGCAACGGCTTTTTAGGTCAAGAGCATTAGTTTCAAAATCCGTTCAAGATATATGGGCACTTTTTTTTTCCGACTGCATCCCGTGTACATCTCGATAAGCATGTTCACCGTGGTTTCCTCCCCTAGATCCTCTTTGCACCGCTTCCAACATCTTCGAATGGCCCCTTATAATGTATTTTGTTCTCTATAAGTTCTTTTTTATCTGTGAGTAGGTGTCCGGATGCGTCGCGGACACCGTAGCCGAGTCGTCCTCCGCTGCAGCCCCCAGGGTGTCCTCACGAGGAGGAAGAGCGCCCGAGGCGAGAAATTGATCTGAGCCGACACGTAAAGCAGAAAAAAAATAAAATAAAAAAGAAGTGGACGACAAGAGCAGTTCACATGCTCCTGGCCAGGAAGCGACTTGATCTGCTCGGGTGAGGAAACCAAAGCGGGAAGTGTCACGTTGATTTACAGAGGAAGGCGACACGCTGCGCGAGAGCGACGAATTGCGTCCTGCTCGAAAAGAGAGCGCCGGAAGGCCTGGCAAGAAAAAAAGGAAGAAAACGTAAAAGAGGAGAAGGTGCACTCTTTGTTTCCGCCTCTAAAGTACCCCGATTTCATGACGCTTTCATCGACCGTTTAAAAGTGGACCATACTTGGTTGCCCAAGTATATAGTAGAGGGACATGTCGAAAAGGGCCCCAACAGCACACGCCACGTGACGCGTGCTTGGGCGCTGGGAGAGATTTCAGATGCATTCACTGCCCTGCAGTTGCGAGAAGATATCACAGCGGATCCCAGGGGCGGTTGGCTGATGAACGCGAGTATCTCCCCGGCGGCTAAAACCTCCGCAAGAGGAATTTTTTGGTCACATGACCGGCTCTGAAGGCAGGAAGTACCTAGTGTTCCATCCGATTCCGCTCAAGAGACGTAAGCCTTGCCTGTTGCTTTCTTTAATTCTCGCTTAACACGATATTTCACAGAAATAAATTTATACGCAATTTCTACCCTCTCAGAAATAGGGGGTGTGTAGTACTTACACCTCTTGTCTCTCATATAACATCCCAAAAACTATAATTCGACGTTCAGTCCACTGATATCGAACCGACGATACAAACTTTCACAAGCGGCTTGAAAGTCGAGTGGTGCAACGTATTAAAATAGAAAATGTACTGCATAAAACACTACAGTAAAACACTCGAGGTTTTGTTGGTCCTGCTGCAAAATCTGTTTTTCTTTTCTTCTGTAGTCTTCGATGCATACATTAGCTAGTTATATCGAGGATTCCGTGTTTTCGGAGTTTACTTCTCGTAAAAGCCGTAGTGTATTTTTAGGAGTTTATTTTTCGCAGAAAATTCGGCGTTTATCGGAGTTTATTTTTGTTGGATTCCCAATTCTTTGACATTCAGAGTTTATTTTTTTTTTTTTTTTGTTTTTGCACCCGTTGTCCCGAAGGAACTTCGACGTGCTAAAAGGCAAACCCCTTTTGCGAGTAGTTCTAGATTTCAAAGGAAACTGAAGTGGCATCTCCTCAGGACCACTGACCCTGTGCTCTTATGCAGTTTATTTGTAAAACACCGTCTTTTTTTTTTTGCTTTTTATTTTGTCGCTCTGACCTCAAAATACGAAGTGTTTCGGATCAATCCGTAGTGATAAAAAATTTACCAAAGAGTTTTTCTTTTCTTTTTTTTTTTTGTTTTTATTAATCCGAAAACACGGCAGCCTAGTTATACCAGACGGCTATCAAGCCGCTCGTACAAGTTGGTATCGTCACTTCGACGTCAGTGGACTGAACGTCGAAATTTAGTTTTGGGGGTGTTATTTATGGGACAAGGGGTATAAGTAGGACATCCCCTATAAGGAGTATTCACTGGGCGCCATATTTGTGGGTGCTGTCTAGAGCGCATGATTGATTGATTGAAACGTTTATTATGTGAACCATACCCTGGCCTATTCGGCCTCATGTGGCATGGGGGAGGGGAAAGGAGGGTTTAGCGATGACGATGGGTTAGATGTACCGTCCAGTCCCGGAGGACCGGAGGTAGGAGATGATTGATGAAAATACTAGTGTTTGCTCAGCTGGTGCTGACGTCCTCGGGTGGGTCCATTCCCGTAGGGTCGTCGGTCGGAGGGGCGGCGGTAGACTGTTGATCGCCGCCACCCGTTCACGAGATGTCCCCGGACAGGACCATACCAGGTGATGGCAAGTCGCGAGGACGCCACAGTGAATACAATTCGGGTCAGGGCCCGTGTCCTGCTGATCCGTTGGTCTGTGGAACCTGGCACGCCAAACGGGGGTCACCATGCTGCGACTTTGTAGCCTGTGCAAGGCCACTTGCTCCCATCGTGGAAGTCCTCGTGGGATTGGGTGGGGGTTGGAAGGTAGGAGCGCCGAGAGACGTTCTTTTCGGGCTCTCTTTTCCTCCTTCTTCGACTCAGATGGGTCATAGTCTTCGTCGGGTTAGAGCGCATGCTCGGAACGAGCTTACATTAATAGGTTGCTAAGGCCGGCAATCTTGATGGTGCGGAATGCACGTTGCAAAAGAACTGTGGAAGCTCGCCGCCTGCACGCGCTCAGCAGCCGCGCACACAGCTATGGCCGCCAGTGAATACTCCCTATTTCTGAGAAGGTACACTACACGAACGCAATTCGTTTCTCTTACATTTCAAGCCTGCCCACCCTTTTTCTGCGCGCAAAAGCGGACTTGAATGATCAAAGCGAGCACGGAATTATGGCACCAATTGCCCGTCTCGGCGTCAACTATTTTGTGCTGCATAGTCGAGGCAGGCGGGGCTCCCACAGTGCTCTAACTCTGTCGAAGTCACTTGCTCGAGCGCGTCGCTTCGTTTTTGCGTCTCCTTCACTGGAGAGCGCCTGCGAATGAGACGCAAGACGAAGTCATGTGCCCTCGCAGCAGTGCTGAGCTCACTGAGGAAACAACGCTAGTCTTGAGAACGTAACAGGAAATTGTTGATGTGGAGTTTTTTTAAAGCATTTTGTCTTTATGAAGTCGGTCATGTGACCGAAAAACTCCTCTTGCAGGAGATTTTAGCGGTCGGGGGAAATACCCGAATACATCAGTAAACCGTCCAAGGGAAACACAATTAGAAATGTAATGAAAGCACTTCCCAAACTTAATCGCAACATGTCTTTTTTGTTGTTGTTGTTTTTTGGTGATTATTTGTATTTGTCAAACTACGAGTAGTTGTACCAACGCCGTTTTATCTTAGAGGTACGTGAAACGCGAACGCAATAGGGGGTATTCACTGGACACCATACTTGAGTGCACTGTTTGTGACTGCTCAGAACGAGAACACATATATAGGTTCCCAAGCCCGGCATTCTTGAAGTTGTAGAATGCACGTTGCAAAAGCACCGCGTGAAAGCTCGCCCTCAGCACGCGCTGAGCAGCTAAGCAGTCAGTTATGGCAACGCCATCTAGAATAGTGAAGGCCTCCGAACGTCCCCCTCTTCCTCCATGAAACGTCATCACAGTCGGATGGCGCCAACTCGGCAATAGGACCCGAGCCCGATGCCGAGCGTCCTTGGACGCGTTGATTGGACACGAAGCACAGCCGAGCACTGACGCAGCACTCGTATCCAATCGGTGTCTTCGCTCGACCTCACTGTGATGATGTCGAACATTCTAGTGCATGCACAGGCTTTGATTATTTTAGGTTGTGTTGGCTATGGCCGCCAGTGAATACACCCTTTGGACCCTTTTCAAAAGTCAGTTTATCCGCTACACTCAGGGCTGCAGACTCGACGCTCTAATGGCGGCATTACGCAGCTCCTCCAAACCGGCAAAACATGGAACAAAAAAAAAAAATGAAAGCCGTTTGCAACTCCCTGTAACGCCGAATTGGAGCGCAGCTCTTGAGGAGGAGGAGGGAAGGGTACTCAGGGGAGGGTATACCCCTACTCCTCCTCCTCCTCCCCTCATTTTTCAATGTCCTCCGGGGGGGGGGGGGGGGGTCACCGGACCCCGGGGGGGGGGGGGGGGGGGGTGTCGCGCGGTGCATTATGGGAAATGTCCCATAATGCACCGCGCGAGCCCCCCCCCCCCCCGGGTGGTCACGTGAGCCCGGGGGGGGGGGGGGGCTCGCGCGGTGCATTATGGGACATTTCCCATAATGCACCGCGCGGTTACGCCGACGCCGCTCAAGCCGGAAACGGGCGCCTAAGAGCTGCGCTCTAAAAGCGGATAATTGATTCTAACAAGTTGATTCAATTGTACGTCGCCTTTGATTCACGACGTCGGAGGTGCTTAATTGGGGCGACCATGCTCTCCTATCACGTCGCCATTTGAGCAAAAATATTGGAGCTTTTGAGACTGCCACCAAATGGATCCGACTTCTGAAAAGTCTATTTGTGCTCTAAGTGCGTGTCTTTTATCGGGCGGTGTGGGCAGCGGCTGTTTTATTTCTCCTGTCTCATAGGGGAATTCATTCGGGCGCTGTTTATAAAACCGTGTTACACGAAGGCAATATTTTTTTTTTTCGGTGAAAATATTCGTATGATTTAACCGAGGCAGTTCGAGCGAAATAGAAAAGTTTAAAGAATCGTCTTCAAAATCTGATGAGTCATATCCGCAAAATCGCGCAGAGAAACCCGGAGCCACAAATAGGGTCTCGAAGGTCGCTTCAGTGCAATCTTTTTATGTAGTCTAAGCTAAGTACTTTGATGAGCGCCTGCTGACAGCGAGAGAGCTTTTAACGTATGATAATTTCGTTTGACCTTGAACAAGCTCGAAGCCCTGCGCAATCAGTTCTGGTTGAATGCATGAACTGCAAGACGACTCGAAGGCTACGCTTCTCTCGCTCACTGCATGCCATTCCGTTTGTGAATCAAGCCTTGTTTTCTAAGTTTTCAGTAGATCATGGCAAATGGCATTCTATGTGCGTTGCGGGGAAGTGGACAAACATACATTGCTCTAATGATCATGTACGCCTTATAGTCGTTGTTAACTCACCGAAAACTCGCACAATAATGACCACCTGTAAATGTCGGTGCGTTAGGTAGTAGGCTCTGGCAAAGGTGTAGACACCTCTTTGCTCCTGAGACCGGACGAACATTAAACCGCGGTACCGCCATCTCTGGCGAACGTCAGCCAATGACGATCGGTCATTGCTAATCCAGTACAGGGCAGCACAGACGCGGGCATTTTTGAGCGCCTATATGTTTCTCTGAAATCATGTTTTCAAGTATACTGGTACTACGCGTCTCGCCCACTCGCGAAAAGGGACTCCAGAAAGTTAATCGCTCCCAACAAATGCTCCAGAAAATGCTTGGGTCGACACAAATTCGCCGTTGAATAAACCCCCGCGTCAGTGCGAAATGTAGACCGTCTTTCCCTGAACCTACATACGCATTTATCCGTCCCCCAAACGTGCCACTTCGAACACGCGCGTTTTTTTTTTTTTATTATTATTATTTTAGTCTGGTTCTTCGGAAAATGTACCTCCTCTTCGGGTCTGGGTTGAACGAAGGGTTTATACGAACCGAAACAAGTCCACAGTTCCAGGAACTGTGCACCCGCTGAGCATTATACTCCCCGTTACCCCTAAGCTGGCGGTGCGGTGGAGGCTACGTGCTCGTTGGACCACTGATGCATCTATGTTTCGCCGCGTGATCAAACTCCCGCCCATACCCAGGCGCAGAGAATGAGGACAGGGTAATCAAAGGGGGGTGGCTTATTGGTTCGATGAGTGCGTAGTTTCCACCGCAGTCTCAGCTTAAGGGGTGGAGGGAGTATAGGAAGCGACCGACTCGAGGGTCGCCTCCTCTCGAGCCCTGTATCGCAACGCGCCATCACGCGATTTCGTATCTCCCCTCCCAGCGCAGCCTCGAACCGAGATTCATCTCGGTATCTCGTCTGACCCCTTCGGCCTCGCTGCCGCCCCGCACGGCTGCTCCGAGTCAACGAGAGTGAAAGGTCGCGGCGGTGCACCCGCTCTTGGTCTCATTTGCTTCCCATCTTCGTGGATCAAGATCGAGCGTGAGAAGACTGCAGCCTTATAGCTGAGGACGCGTCGTGAACGTGCACTCTGTTTCACGTTACCATGGACCGCAGAAAACACACTATGAACCACCGGAGCCAATCCGATGCCGCCTGGATGTCACGTGACCTTCGAGAGAGGGTTACAGCGCCGCGCTGGGCGCGTGATCACATGATACGTTCGCAGTACTGATTGGCTTGGATTACATGTAGCGTCCGCCGCGCTCCACCGTAAAGTGAGACGAAGTATATATGCTTCCAAGGACGCCATGTGAACCTTCGAAGTTTCTTTGTTTTTTTGGCGCTGCGTGGGCTTCTATATTCGGGTGGAGGAGGGAAGGGTTGTGCAGAGATGCGCGCCGAAGTCCGCGGGGCACATGCAAGGAGCCACGGAACGCAGGGAAAGTCAAAGGTCACGAGGATTATTTGCGATCTCTCGGCGTGAGTCTGCAATGCGATCCTCGAAGAGGCGCGGCGTGTGGTTGACTTCACCCGCCTTGCATTTTGTATCAGTACGCGGCAGATTCGCGGTTTGATCTTGGGGGAGCGACGGAGAGTAGCTGGTCCTGTGCCTACTTCAGCGATACAATTATGGATACTTCTCGTTTAGATTCTGTTGTACGAATGAGGAAGCCCGCCAGCGCTGTTTTCCGTGAAGTGGTCAACTTGTTTACTTCTTTTCTTTCTTTTATTGTCATTTGGTAGATTAGGGTATCGGAGCAATACTGGGGTTAATGTTCCCTAGTCAATTTTAAATTACGACGTAGTATAAGGATGAGAACATTTTCTGTCGCCGTTCGTTCGAGAATGAATTCAACCATTTTTCCTTGGACGGAATTAAGTCTTCAAATAGTGTAATCCGCAAATGCAGATAATGGCGTGTGTTCGCAGGCAGGGAACTAGAAACTTTTTATGTGCGGGTGATTGCCGTTGCACCGAATTCCCACTAGAAAAAATGCACCATGTGAATCGTTCATAACATATATTTTACTTTTTCTCGACTATGAAATGGAGACATGGGGATTACTCTAGCAAATACGGTACTTACATCCTGCCATTTGGGTCAGTTCTTACAGTGGTCACGATCTCAAATTCGACTAGCCGGATTTCGATTATTGATATCCCGATCACTGGACCCCGTTGGCAGTTGCGCCGTCGGCCAACCGTCACCCTACTGATCGAGAATAGCCGCACAATAATTGAAGTTTCGGTTATTTCAAGGTCACTGTAGGCTACGAACAAAACCACTAGTTGTATGATTTATGTTTGTAATCATGCCCGAGGACGGCAGAGGAAAAAAATTGCTTGATGCACGAGATCTCCTCGATCTTTCTCCAGATTGCTGAAATTAAATAGGATACGATGCGTCGGTATACGTAAAAAATGAATTGATAGAAAACAACCTATTAATTAGAAAACTAGTCGCGTTAAAGTATTATGCAAATAACTCATCGGTCCGTAACACTGAGGAAAAAAAAGTAGCAACAAAAGCCAAAGCTGAACAGAATCCCAACCTTGCTACGATTGACTACGAGAGGTTACGTGGTCGGCCGCTTCTATAGCATATTCTTTATGAAGGGTTCCGCGTTTTCGGAGTGAATTTTCGTAGAATTCGGAAGCTGTTTTTTCGGGATTTATTTTTCTCGCTATAATTTAGGTTCAACGGAGTTTATATTTACTACATTTCCCATTCTCCGAAATTTTGAGTTTGACTTGACTGGGTTCCAAAAGCTCTCAAAACTTAAAATAAAAATAAATAAACTCCACACACAAAGTTACCCTAAATTCACCTGTATCGAATGATGTTTCTTCAGCGGGATTTGGCATTCACTCCCTTGCCATCGGGAACACAACCTGTCTCATTTCACAACTTGCAAACAAATGTTGCTTGATATAAACGATTGATGCTTTGAAGCCTCTGAATACCTGGACGCAGTCACTAAGAAGCGTTATAGCTCCCCTGCCCTCTTATCAAATTTATGGACTCATAATTTACCCGACTATAGAAACACAACCTCTTCTCATTTAAGAAGCCCAAATAGTATTTGGTTCAAACTGGAGACCAGAACACTGGCTTTTGCCACGAGTGGAATGACTCGTTGTCTTGAACGTACCTTGACGAAATATGGGGCAAACCCTCTTTAGTCAATAGTACGAAATACGAAACTAAAGCGGGTCCTCCTCGGGACCATTGACCTTGTGCCCTAACAAAACATTTTGTCTTTTTTTCTTTATTGTGATTTTAAAAATTGCAGTTTTCGGGATTTCATTTAATTTATTTTCACCTTAAGGGCCCGGTTAGGGCATTACATAAGGCATTACATACATCCGAATCGACAAAAAATTTACCTGCGAGTGTTTTTTTTTCTTTTTTTTATATCTGACTTATTCGGACACGCGAAACCACATTCTTACCAAAGAATATAGTTTCGTTTTTTAATGCCTTATAGAAAGTTTCTGAATAAATAAAATACTCCACCCCTCTTTACTGCTCGTGATCATTATACTGTTTTGTTAAGCTTAAGGTATATGTTTAAAAAATATACTGATTTACTGGTTTCCGTGGACGTTCAGCAAGTTTTTAATTGGAACCCTATGTCTATGTCCACTAATTAAAAAGTTAATTAACACCTTTTACTTAATTAGCCGACTGATCGTTACGATTAGTCCCCTACATTATGTCCCTTTGTCCGTATAACTCACCTGCACAAATCGCATAAGTGTAGCTTTCACGGCTTTTTTTTAAACGAACCTCTTAACCTTAAGGAAAAAAATGTATAACTTAAATATATCGTTGTAAAACATGAGAATGGTCCCGTTTCCGCTTTCGGAGAAAACAAGAAGACCTTTATTATAGAATCAAACAGTGACAGTGGGAATAACTGTCAGCTTGATTTTGATCAAAATGGGAGATTACGCGAAGTGACTACCGTGCATATTTTGGTAAAATTTAGCTGTAATTCAAATAAAGTTACAACCGAATAACTACAAAAGTAGTTAAATGTAGTTAGAGCCACTAAATCGCAAGAATTAATTAATAAATAATTATGATGCGTCACTTCACAAAAGTGATACTATTATTTCACAATCCTCCTTGCCATCTCAAGGTTCCCAAATTAGGTGGCTTTGAACTTACAGCGCATGTGCCGTCACACCTCCTCGTCTTTGTTATTTGCGCGATGTTTCCAGTTGTGTCATTAACCAACTCGCCTTTATCGCCACTTTGAACTTACAGCATTTTTACTGCAATAAGATGTTTTTGTTCGTGGTTTGTCCTATTGTTTGAGAATTCATTATGTAGCACGCTCTTACGTTCGGCTATGTTTTATGTATTTGTTTTATCGAGATTAATAATGATGTGATAAGAACAAGTTTGGGAGTAAGGTATGGAATGTAGCCTTCTTAATTATTTCGTGTCGCCAAAGCGGCTAAAAGGTTCATAATAAAAGTGAAATCTAATGAAAGTCACTCTTCACCCGCTGGAGGAAAGCAAACATACATATAGTCAGAAGCAGTTTTAATTGTGATTCAAATCTCGAGATCACTACACTCACAAATTAGGCTCATGAGAATATTTTGAACTAAAATTATGGTTTTATTCTACTTGAATTTATTTGAACTCAAGTTTGGCAACGAAGTAAGGTTGAGCGGGTTAAATGGTTCTACTTACGATTCACAAATTTCGGGAGGAAACATGAATGGACTGATAGACACGACTTTGTCCAAATGACATGGTAGTCGTGTTTGCCGGTCTATTTATCAGAGAGTTTGATGTCCGCTGCATTCTTAATATTTTAGGTTTGAAAGCATTTTTGTGGTAATTCAGTACCGCACAACTCTCTGATCGTGAAGAGGGCATGCAGCCAGAGACTCCAGGGGACGGGGAGGGGGGGGGGGGGGGGGGGGGGGTGCTGTTTAAAATGTGTCGTTTCCCTTCTCCTTTTACGGCGCTCCGTGCTGGCGGCCATCAAAAAACTTCAAACCGATGTTTCAAAGTTGACAGAGAGCATCTAGAAAAGTCGCAGTTTTGTCATGGCGCCGATTACCTTGCACCGCGCTGCAAGCGTTTTTTTTTTTTCTTTTTTCGGGTTGGCTTTGTTTTGATTAAGTAAGTGCCTGACAACACTACTGGCAACAAAAAATTTTACATTTCGCGCCAGTATTTCGGCGGCACGGGACGTGCAATGTTTCTCGCTTTACCGCCCCACGTGTATTGCAAAGGGGGCTGAAAATGCGTCTGTGATGTCGCCGGAAGACGCAAAAGCACTTTTGCAACCATCGCATGCGCTCTAACGGTGAAACGAGTGAGCGGATCCACCCAAAAGCGCAATCACGTGTCAAGATTCCTTCTCTGTCGACAGCAGTGCATCTTTAGCAATTCGCGGAGTTGGTTTTCGCTGTTTTCGCTACAACTGCGATACGATCCTACGATGAAGAGCCGGAACGTTCACGGTGTGTGGCGTGGCACTGGGAGACAGAAACACACATCGAAACGCATGTAGAGCGCCTTGGTTGTTGAGGTTTAAACCGTTCATTCCCATCGGCGTCAGCTGACGGCTCCTGGACTGTGGTGACATATAAAATCGCTCCCTTTTCATTCGATTCGAGTTATGGAAGATTGCCGACGCTTAACGTGAGTAGAAAGCACGGTGTAAGGACTCCTGCCCATTTTGTGCTTCCGTGTTTTGTTAGCATTACCGTGTAAACGCTTGGGTATGTAGAGTTTCTCGTGAAATATTGAGACACCGCATTTGGACAGTATGTTTTGTTTACATGTGTCGCAGTAACCGCTGTTTTGAATAAATGGCCCTCGTTGCTACTGATCTTGGAAATTTTTGTTTTTTCGCCTTGGAATTGAGTTATTATGAAATTCTTATTGAAATTTTAGAAGTGTTGTGCGATTCCTTATGATTTTACTGCCAATATGCTGCATTTATTTTGTTATCTCCGACCTTAGCATTCTTGATCCCTCACTGGCACTGCTCCTCGAATCAAGATGCATTTATTGTGGATATAATGCAATATGCTCAAAGGCTGAAGTCAAGCGTGATCTCCATATTTTTTATTCGGTCACCTTGAGTGGAAGGAAGAAAAGTTGGACGCATTCAAAGTAATGATGGCACTTCCTGTGTTTGGAAATCTGTGTTATATCTGTCATTTCATTTGCTTTTCTTTGATCTTGGGTCTTTACTGTGGACCCAAAGCGTCACCTTTTAGTGAAAGTGTGTAGACATACGTGTGGTTAAATTATGAATTTTGTCGGAACAGCTGCAGACACACTAAGTCAAAGCGACTTTGCAAGCAAGCAGGGTGAGACCACCAGACACCGTAACCCAAGTTTGTGGGGAAGGACAGCAAACAGAAAGCTTTGCGCACGTCTTTGAAGTTTGTTGTTAATATGCTTGTGCTTGACTTGGCGTCATATTACAATCGCAATACCTTTGAGAGCCAATAATTGCAGAGATGACATCTCTGATAGCAAGCTCAGGAATTAGTAATTGACAACAAGACTTCTTATTAACACTCAGGATATTAATAGGAAACAACCATAAACAACAGATTGAAACATATATATATATATATATATATATATATATATATATATATATATATATATATATATATATCGTGTTTCAATATATCGTCTATATATCGTAAATAATATTGTGAACGGAGAGGGGAGAAGGTGATTATTGAATTTATTGCATTAAAGTTAGAGAAAGGGAAAGGGAAAGAGAGCTGGCGAAAAATTGGGCCAGGAGCGGGAATTGAACCCGAATTGAACCCATATATATATATATATATATATATATATATATATATATACAGGGTATCACAAAAAAAATACAAGGTTTTTTTAACCACAAAAATAAACTAGGCATCGCCGAACGCTCATTCTCCGCCCAAAGGTAGCGCTAGAGGTCACAACCAGATGCCAAAGTTTCAGCCCGATAAGATACCTTATTCAAAAGTTATAAGTGATTTTCTGAATATTTCAATGGGAAAATGGCTGCCGGCGGAGTTTTCGAATACATGGGGCTCTATGGCACCAGAAACCGAAAATGGGCAAAAATGGGCTCCATTTTCCCATTGAAATTTTCAGAAAATAACTTATAACTTTTGATTAAGGCATCGGATCGGGATGAAACTTTGGCATCTGGTTGTGACCTCTAACGCTACCTTTGGGTGGAGAATGAGCATTCGGCAATGCCTAGTTTATTTTTGCGGTGAAAAAAACCCTGTAAATTTTCTTTTGTGAAACCCTGTATATATATTGACACGTTTTGTAGTGGAGAATCAAAACTCATCAGAATAATTGTATCGGATATAATCACACACACTAAGAAGATTATAGTACTTGACATAATACTTGAAACAAATTCTCTGGAAAAAAAAGAAAGTATTTTTCATAGGTAAGGAGCAAATTGTTCTTCGACTAAGCGTTTTTAAATAATTCGGCCCACTTAATTATGTTAGCGCAATTTTCGCATCATTAAAAAAAGCGAGTCATATCGGAGGTTACTTTGCATTATTAACAATGAGCTCTGCTCATAAAGACAATGTAAACACTGGACATATTCTTGGAAGATTCAAAGACTGCTTTCCTTAATGGGCTTCCAGATAAAAAAGCCCAACATCCTACATGCTCTACTTGACTTCTACGAAGCACCAATCTAATCATCCAGGCACCGGCCGAGACTAATTTGTCTAACAGCTGAAATTGTAAATAGCGTCTTCTCGTGGGTTAGACTAAGGGATTGGGTCTTGGGGCCATCTTCTCGCAGCCCTGGCCATGCCATGTGTGCTTGGGACTCGGCAATTCTTTCAACGGGAACCTACCCGGAAAGTGCTGCAGTTATCTGAGGCACTAGCCGGAGAATGCCCTTTTGAATGCGATATGTGAACACATAGTGTTATTTCTAAAACATTCTTGAAAAATGCCGTGTTAAGTGGACGGCAACAGGTATCAAATGAATGGGGTTTAAAACTGCTCTATTCGCTGCTCCCTGGAAGTTGCAGCCAGTGTTTAAAGCAGCTATACTTTGTCTCATCTTAGCATGGACTAACTGCGAAGGCTGTGCAAGCGCGAGCGGCTAGCTTCGACTGCCTTGACTCGAGCACTCGCTGCACGAGCACTCATGCAGCCGCCGAGACTTCGTCGAAAGCAACTACCTCGCGCTTTTAGCACGCGCGGCTAACAATAGTCCATGCTAAGGTGAGACGAAGTATAGTGCTGGGCGATGTTGCAGTGACTGCAGTTAAGGCCTGTTCACACGATGCATTTTTCTCACGCATCTAGTGTCGCGAAATGTAGTTTCGCGAAATGGTTGCGCCGTCTGAACGAGCCCGAAAAGGACGCGCGCATCTAAAAAAAGTTGCGCGCACACCTCGCTTCTGGAGCGAGCTTTTGCTGAAACTTTGCAGAGTCCTGTCAATCACTCTGAGGGCGCCGCCAATGGCCGCTGAGAAACGCTCTCACGTGGCCTTTGAGGGGGGAGCGAGCTGTTTGAGAAGACCACTTCACTGCCGGTGTTGTAGCCGAGCCAAATCCGAAAAAACCGAAATCACGAACGGTGGATACTGCCGGTGCTTCCGCAAGCACGTCAAGCACCACTGAAGGAAAAAGTGAGTAGCATATCGGAAAAAAAATCCAGCGATGGACGAAGACAATTAGCGGGAGTTGGCGAGATTAGAATAGTGCTCATAGCGTTGTTGTCGTGACGATACCGCTGGATAATACCCCTGTTACACGGGCACCCTCAACCGTGGTTAACTCAGCTTTAACTGCTGTTACGTGGCACCACAGTTACCGCACTATACTCTCACACAGCTATTTCAGAAGAAGTGAAGAGCTCGTGTGCACTGCTTTGATGGGTGCTCAAAATGCTCAAGCGCACGTTCGCCAATAGCTTTGACTGCATAGCCGCAGAATGTTGTCCGCAAGTATTGTGCGCTAACTGTGGCTTAGCGTAACTGCAGTTAAGTGCGCCCGTGTAACAAGGGTATAAGAGACCATCGAGTCAACTGAAACCAAGTTTGCTTTGTTTACAAGCGAACGTGAAACCATGTGCGCTCTCTGAAACAGTTGGCACAGTAAAATCGGGGCAGACATGGGCGCCGAGAAGTAACCAGATTGGGCACGTAGCGTTTCTATGAATACCATGTGCATTGATAGGAGCTTTGGCAAAGAATTGGCTGCGTACGGGCTCGGCGCCGGCACATGTCCTGCACGAAAAGGTGTCCGCCTCAATCGGCTTTGCGCACATGCGAGATCGCTCCAAGTAGTGCAGTATGTGAGAGAAAAAAAAAATTAAAGTGAATTGACTGCATAAAATGCGCAAAGCAGGTCCCCAGATAAATAGCGATCTGATTCGGAGCGCCACATCATGGTCAACACCGAAACTATTTTCGCGAGTCTAAACGTCATCGTTGTTGCACGTGAAGCGGTATGTGTGAACGAGCACATTTCGCGAAACTTGAGTGTCGCGAAACTGTTGCGCGCCTAAAAGATGCATCGTGTGAACAGACCATTACACTGATCGCTTGGTCCTTGCCAAACAAAACTGTTTGATTAATCAGGTCGGCTTCGAAAGTGCTTGTCGCGTAAATGAGACAGGAAAAAAAAAATGTATCAACGCAGTCTAGAAAACATTACAGGGCAAATAAGACGAAATGAAACTCGGTTGATATCAACCTTCTTGCAAGCTTGCCAAGGATGTTAAATCATCTCGGACGCCATTCCGTTTGGAGCAGGGACGTCTTTCTGCTGTCCTAAACTTTTCGCGAGGCATCGCGTGAGAATGGAGCGTGCACGCGCAGCCGAGACACAACAGCGATGGCTATCAGCGTGAGCTCGAGCTGCGGCGGTTACATATCAAATCTATCCGCTTGTGTTTGTAACTCAGCATAATGTAAAGGTAGCGCACTCGGACTGGAAGCAAAACAACGGGGAGGTTCTTCGGTTTTGTAGCCTTTACCATTATTAGTTTGTACAATATCGAGCGAGACGTGCGAGTCGGAGCGTGTAGGTGCCTAGAGGATCCAAATGAATACTTACTCGCACGACCATTCTACTAGGTTTCATCAACGATGTTCTTGCCTATGACGTGCTTGAGGAGAGTGCTAATTAACGTGCCAATCACAGTTCGCCGATAATTGTAGGCGGTTTCCACTTCTTCGACGACGTTCACGAAGCAAGCAGCAAACGCAGCTATGGGTGATCAAATGACCAGATAAACCGAAACTAAACAAATTCACTCAAAATCAAAGCACATATTTCTTTAAAAGGAGTGTCTAAACATCAAAAACGTGAGTTTTTTTTTCTTTTTAATAATCAGAGATGTGGAAGTCTGTATGAAGCATTATAAATTAAATACGCTTGTCTTTCTTCAAGATTCAAAGAAACAAGACGTTGTTTCTCTAAAACTGACGAGATCTACGCGTAGTCCATCAACTTTCAAGTTTTATGATGGCCACTAGGGGTGTCGAGAACCGGTCGAGGTTCGAGTTCGACCAGGTTCGACTTTTTCGAACTTCTTGTGAAAAGTTCGACAAAGGTTCGACTCAGGTTCAACTGCTAAGCGCATGCGCGACAGGCTGGCCAGTTGGCTTCGGATTGGATGGTGATGGCTAAGGGATAAATTACGGGCAGCACTGATCGGTTATTTCAGTCAATACAGTACAAACAATTATGTTATTAACTTCTTCAGTGATTAGAATTAGTTTCTTTTAATTGCAACTGTTCATAAAATTAAAATAACCCTTTTCATAAAAAAAAATCTCCACACCTAGACATGCTTGTATCAAGGTCTGGCCACATTGTCCACGAAGTCGAACCGGTCGAATCTGGTTAAAAGTTCGAAGGTTAACCGGTTCGACCCAGTCGAAACCCAAAAATTCGACTTAAAAACCCGGTTCGACAAAAGTTCGCGACACCCCTAATGGCCACCACCACGCTGAGCCGCCTTCCCTCCCCCCCCCCCCCCCCCCTTCCCCCTTGCTGCTGGCGCGGACCACGTGGGTGCTGGCACTGCCCGCCGTCGACCGTTCGGGAAGGACCAATATAGGCAACTTTAAACTGGGACTACGCCACCGCTGCCGCAATGCATCGAGGAAACTTTAGTCCTTCAGAACGTGCAGCAACCCCGCTGGAGCTCTGCGAGTGCTCCAGCATAGCTGCCTTCATACTGACAAAGCCTGGCAGATCGCCACGAGACGCGGCCGCCGAAACGGAAAAGGTAGAGTGGCAGACATCGGACGAGAGGGGAGCCAGGTGACGGGCGCCCCGCTGCGGCGAGACCAGCGAGACGCCGAAACGCACTTCTCCCGAGCGATGGAATGTCCGCTCGTGCCCCTCGCGTTCCTCGCGCTACTGCTTCTTTTCTCGTCGGGTTTGAAAACCATGCTTCGGGTCCTCGCTGCTGCAAAAGCTGTGCGCTGACGACCAGGTTCCCCGAGAAATGCTCTGTGCTACCAGATCCTCGCGCTCCAAATCTGCGACCGGGCACTCTATGGCTCCGTCGTCGAACTGCCAGGCTTTGTATAGAGGAGGCTATGGTAGAACACGAGACGTCACGAGCTCTCTTATGCACCGCCGTCTGCCTTCTGTGAACTAAAGTTATGGTGGCGTCACGCATGAACCCACGGGGACGTAGGCACTGGGCCGCCTCCGTGGGTGCCGGCGCATACCACCGCTGCCCGCACCTACTGCAAGCCACCTGGCCACGTGGACGAGGAAAAAGGGACCCTCCTGCAACAACGGACCCTCACTGAACTGCCGCGACCCGACCGCCCAGGACCATGCCGTGAGCGAATAAAAAGTTAAATGAGAGCTTATGCGAGTCGATTAGGAGGCGATTGGTTGGAATCGTGAAAAACTGCACAACGTTCAGCGCACGACCTTGTCCACGGTGTGTCGCACATCCTCTTTGCTTACGCCTATTCTCCGCAATTATCTAGTAATCTTAATTTACGTTTCGCATTCGTAACCTGAACATTATTGTGTACGTTTTAAATTTTGGTAGGTCCCAATACCTCCATCCCGTTTCCCCACTCAATTCTTGGAACGACCGTCGTCGAAAGGGGAGAGCGCATGGATTTTCCCTAAACGCACAATGGAACACCGCAGTCGTCATGCTAGAAAACTTCGGCTAGAGTCACTGGATGCGTTTACATGGATGCGACGGTAGCGCATTGAATTGAAAGAGAACCAATCACACGCTCCCAGTTCCCCCCCCCCCCCCGCTTCTTCCTCTTTTATACCCAATCAGAATAGTCGTATCTCGCTTTGATACGCTATTGGGCAGGATATCGAACTATAGGGGGTGCTTTATCGAGCTTGTTGTCCCCACTACGGTGTACTAGAATACATTATTTTCAGAATAACCATCCACGGAGGACTAAAACAAACATAAACTTAATTTTAAGAAAGATCAATCGTTACGAAGAACTATTAATACTATGAGAATACTCAGAAATATATATGTCGAGCCTGTTGATGTGACGAATCTAGATGTTATGTTGATAAAGCCAATTAATGTGGGTCGTCAAAAACATGATTGACATAGAACCCACGTGCACTTTAAATTTGTGGGATATAATATGTCCTTCGCGCACAAAGCATTAACAATATCACATTTTTCTGTTGTCCCTCAAGCTCCCCGAGATTATTTGCGGCGAGCCACGAGCGTTTCCCGCAATGAAACGACTCAAGCCTGTGTCGTACGTATGTCCAAGAAGAGATGCCTCCGCAGTCCCGGACACCATACAACTGTTCGCAAGTGTTCAGCCGTGAAGCTAATCTTATCATAGACACGGTACCGTACCTCGAACGGAACGGCAGCCGGGGCTATGCGACGGTAAGGATCCGCTATTTTTCGACACGACGTCGGAAAAAGTCCACGACGAGACACAAGATCGTTCCGGCATCGATTACCAAATTAGAAAGTTGAACGACAACAACAAAAATAAGCCCTACACCTTTATCGCACGCAGCACCTGCCGTATTCCCCAGCTATCCCGGCAGCAGCACCGCGCTCCACGAGGAGCACTTAAATTGAAACCGATAAAGGTGGCGTTGTTTAAGCCAGCATCGGGGAAAGCGGCGCCACCGCGCGCCATATCAGTCCGGCAGCGCTCAACGCGAAAACAACGGCCATTACAGTCAAAGAATGCAACAAGTATATAGAGCCCGCCAGGCAACTCGTAAAACTGCGCCGACGTGCACGGGCACAGCCCCACGGCTTCGCATTCCTCATCGGGCGTCTATTAACGAACCCGCGCACGTAGGTACCCCGGGCTCCCTGAAGCGGCTGAGGAATATAACGGAACGCCAGTGTCTCGATGCTGTCGCTTCCTCGCACATATAGCAAGTCTAAGGGGAAAGAAACTCAACTGTACACCGTTCACCCCTAAGCTAACAGTGCGGTGGAAGCTCTCCATAGACCAGTCGATCTGTCGCCACGTGATCACGCTCTCGCCCATACCCACGCGCAGAGAGTGGGTGAAGTTACGAAGAGGAGGCGGTTCATTGGCCCGGCGAGCACGTAGCTCCCGCCGCGCTGTCAGCTTAGGGACGAACGGAGATATACTCTGGCTCACCTTGCGATGGACCGCAACGCGGCGCTACTAGTCCTCCCAGTCAAACGAGCACGGCGAACGTATCACGTGCTGCGCACCTCTTGAAGGTCACGTGATACTCACGGATCATTGGATTGGCTTTGATAGCTCGTAGCGTCTTCTGCGGTCCGTTGTGCATATGGTAAAACTGAGGATAACAGACGGCACTTTCCAAACGTTTGCGCGGATGCCCTGCGATCTCTCTTTCTTGGTGTCGACCGTTAGCTTCTTGTTAGTCCTTCCCTCGCGTGGGTTTGTTTGTCTGTTGCTTTTGTTCTAAGGATGGCTCAAAGAAGGGGAAGCGCGCTCGTCCACCGACGGACGGCACGCTCTTCCAGCAGGGGAAGCAAGGGGCGAGTTCGCGCTATCTCCCAAGGCAGTGGCGCCGGTCGCGCTTCGGTATTTTGGCAGAGAATGTTTGCTGACGGTGCGATTTGGAGAAAGGTATAGTCCTTCCTTCCCGTCTTTGCCGGCAACAAAACGCGCACGCACGTACACACAGCCTTTGAAAGGAAGGAAGAAACAGAAATTACGGAAGAAATTGAGACGCGATCGATAGAGTGGCGTTACTGCCTTCCCTTAGCGCGGTGGCAACTATATACGCTGGATATAACCCGTCCCTCGCTGCATTTGCGAGTTTCGCAAGTTCCTTTCTGATGCGATTTCGTTCAAAAAAAAAAAGCATGTATAGTAAAAAAAAAAAAAAAAGTAAAGCGCTCTTCCTCTCTTTCTTGACGAGCGCGTCTATCTTGGAGAGGCCGCCGTATACTTGAAGGGATCGGGGGTAGGACGGTAGACTTTTCGCAAATATATAGATTCAATTCATTTTCGAACATTTCCCGAAATGAGTAGAATTCATTAAAACGAGCCTCATTTCTGTACTTGCCGGCGCACTGGCGAGACTGCGCGACTGTGCAACAGATCCGAAAATGCAGCGCAGAGCGGACTTCCATAGTGCCCGACCCCTTTCAGAAGTTCGTCGAGCAACATTGTCGGCCGCCATATTTTTGGCATTACTTCCTGCGCGAAGCCTGTAATAGGATCCGAGTTTACGTCCAGTGCTGACGCAGTACTTGTGACGAATTCATTTTTAACCGAGTACGCGCCGATGATGGCGCAGTACGTGTGTTCAATGCATGCTCCAAGTGCGTGCCCACAATATGGCGGTTGCGGAGCAGCTACTGGAGTGAGTGCACTTTTGAACCCAAGTAGCACCGTTTTTTGGGCCTAAATATGTTTTTGTTTTTAATTTAGGGCCTTGGAAGTCCAAAAACAGCCAAGGGAAACCAAATTTGATATTCCTTGGCCAGAGTATGGGTAGCTTTGACTCTAAATTTCCAAGGAAGTGCCGGAGTTAGGCTTCACCTCTGGTCGTTCGGGTTTCGCTTGGCAACAATTGCCAAACACGTACCAGCTTTAAGCTTCTGCTGGTTTCTGGTTCATACGTGGCACCTTTGGTACGTGTCTGGCACCTTGGCAATCATGCAGCGAACCAGAAAATATCGATAGAAAATAGAAAGAAAAGTACTTTGGCACAAACTATACGCTTTGGAGCAAAACCTTACTAGGCCCAAGCTAGGCCCCTAGGACTGCCCCCGAGTTAGGCGTTTCTGTGGCGTGCTGTCTCTGGTTCTTCGATACAGGGACTTGTAGAGCTGTTGGTTCCGTTAGCTGAATCATTCTGCGCCATACGATCTCTGGACATCAACTATAACAAATTTGGGTAAAAAAAAAGGAAAGAGATGCATCGCCATTCTTTTAATCCAATAGATTTTCGCCACATAAAATATTTTTTTTTCAAAGACGCCTTTATTAACGCTGAAAGCGGACCCAAGGGATGTCAGGCACTACTTTGTTTCATCGCGTTTTAAAAGAATGGTATAAAAAAACAAAATAAAACGTAGATTTCTGCCAGTCAATGAATCCGTCTAATTGCTTTCAGTTTTTTAAGAAAAATCACGACATTAAAAAAAAAAAAAAAAACAACTAAAATTATCAAAATCACAATTTACGTTTCTAAGGCCCGAGTCCCATTAAGCGGCAAACAAAACAACCGACACACGACAAGCCTCAAACACGTGGAACATTCACGCGAAGGTGCCTTTGGCAGGCTTGTAGTCACTCTTTCGCTTACAACACGAGCACCGAAAACAAAATTGGGTTGGGTGTAGGTTCATACAGCCTAGAACTTGATCTGCCTCAACGGGCGACGAGTCTCCCAGCTGTAGATGAGAAATTTAGCCAGTGCAGTACAACCGATAGCCTCGGGTGTTTAACATGCGTCACGCAGTAGTGATACACGACCGCACGCCGGTACGATGCTCATCCAGGTCGAAACGGGCAGGGGTGGGGATTGAACCCCGGATCTTGGGTTCTGCAGCGCGAGCTTTCGCTCCCCGTGCTTCGATCTGGTGTGCGCTAACCCACTCGGCCAACGCTACTGGAGCAAGCTCAGTTTCACAGTTCCGCCTGCGACGTGGGCTCAGTGGCGGTCACGATAACTAGCAGCGCTGCAGTCGAGTCTTGCTTCCGGATTGTCTAGCCCGCCAAGTTTGAATAGCAATACTTGAGCTTGGGTGAGTTGTTGATTCATACTAACACTTCACAGCGCAAGGAAACAGACGCACACAAAAATAAATTTCAAACACTCAGAGAAAGAACACTCACAATGCGCTGACTCTGATCTCTGTGGTGTATTACACTTCATCGTCATCATCTTTTTTTTTTTGCTATTATACACATGAAAGTAAAAGAAAGGAAACAAAAAAAAAAAAAAAAGAAAAGGAAGCTCTCAACGCAGTGGTAGCCGTTGGTGGTAGCAGACAACGCGCGAGACAGGGAAGCAAGATCCGACTGCAGCGCCGGTAGTTCTCGTGACCGCCACCTGTGCCACTCGCCTCTGCACGCGAGAATAGGGAGCTGCGAAACTGAGCTTGCTCCAGTAACGTTGCACTCGGCCACCGATCCCCCATGAGCACCGAGAGATGACCAGCACAGTGATTCTATAGGCCAGCCTAGAGCCACTAAACAAGATCCGCTCCAGAGTAACGACACTTACCAACCTTGGGGCTTAAAATCATGGTTGCCAGTTATCTGATGCAATACATAAAATCACAGGAATCGCTTTTCCGTCCTCTAGAAAATTTAAACAGTTCGCGACAGAGCAAAGCAATATTACATGAGCTTAATAACATAAAGTCTAATGCTGAGGAAGTCGCATTTTTGAATCCTGGCAATCGGCAGTTGCGTTTGCTCTGCATTAAGCACCAAGATGGCGACACCAACAGTACCGGGGAACAGAGTGCCGATACGCAAAGTGTACCTCATTTATTTGCTGTAGGCCAGCCTACCAGAGGTACCCTCGCGTGCATGCCGCACGTGTTTGAGGCTTGTGGGTGTCGTTTCTTTCTGCTTGTCGCTCTAGTGGGGCTTGGGCCTAACGACGCTAAAGTATATGTTCTATTATTTGCATTAATAGACCGATCTCACCAGTCAGTTTTGTTATGCGGCACTGTTTCCGCCAAGCATCGTGGAAATTGTCTTTCTGCACGTGAGACAACTCCGCGGTGGGTCTGCGGAAGCAAGGCACGAGAGGGCACGGACTGTTTCGTGCACTGGCGCCTTCCTACTGTGGACTACACCATACTACAGTTATGGTTCCCCACCCCTGCCCGTTTCGATCCGGATAAACATCGTACCGGCGTGCAGTCGTGTATCACTAGAGAGTTTTAGGGAACCGTTTTTGCACATCCGATACGGTACGATGGGCCCTCCGGTACGAAGTGCGCATGCGCTTGTCTTCTGCGATCTTACCGTAATGCGCTGCTCGAACCGTAAAGGCCCTGTCACACTAAGGCAACAGTTGGACAACTCTATCCGGCAACACGGGAAAGTCGTGTTGCCGGCGACCCTATCACATCGCGGCAATAACAACAGTCGGGCAACATGTTGCTGCCGCCCGGAAACCGTGTTTCCCGATTTGTTGTCCGACAACCCTGTCACACCGGGCTGACGGCGAGGACAACACGGGGAACACTCCGCCATCTTGATTGTTTACCTTCGTTCGTGTGCGGCGCGGAATCGCTGATATGTGACACTACAAAGTGCTAGTGCGTTCGAAGGGCCAGGAATTACCATGGTACGACATCAACCAGTGACTGTGATTAGAAAACTTGACACGGGAAGTATTTTCCGCACTTTATTTTATCAAAATGTTCTTCATTCGCTGACAAAGCAGATAGCCCTAACCGAGGAAAGTGACATCGCTGATACATTTTCGGGATTTACGCCACCGTATGAAGTGTTTCTGTCGGGTTCTTTCATGCAATTTCTATGTCTACTGTAAAATTGAGTTAGCATCGGCAGTACCCCAAAGCGTCTTTTGTAGCGTGGTGTTGAGCTGAACTGACAGTGCTTCAAAACTGCGACACCGACACGATCGGCCTTGATAACAATCGGTGGAATAAATATTTTTCAACGCTGTCTACTTGCCTACCGCCTGCTATCTGATCGCTTCATTCCCCCAAAACATCCTGGGTATTTTTAAAACAAATCAGGTGTCTGGTAGCGGCTGTTTCCAAGTTCCAAGCATCAACAATCATGATCAGAATGGTCGTTTTAATGCTTCGATTTTTTAATCTTTGGTTTTCTGGGTGATTTTTATTATACTTCATCAGCGGGTAAGTAGGCATGCCATTTTATTTTACTATCAGTAATGTGAGCTGGGGGGCTATGTTGCGCTTTTTGGACTCCCAGGAGACTAGGGAGAGGGAAGTGACGTCAACAACGCAGCAAATGCAGATTGGATGTTTATTTTGTTTTCTTCTGTCAACATCCAATCTGCGTTTCTCTAGTCGTTGACGTCACTTCCCTCTTCCAAGTCTCCTGGGAGTCCAAAAAGCGCAACATAGCACCCCAGGTCTCTCGGCAGTTCTAATTTCAAAACCTGTCTGAACGTTCACGACCGTAGCTGTGACCATTTCGAGAATCGCTTTCCGTAACTACGCAGCAAAAACATAATCGAGAATATTTTAGCTGCACGCCAGCCCTGATTATTGTTAAATAACGTTTTCCAAGCCTTTATTTGAATAAGACGTTATTGATAGGGGACTAGCTCTACCATCGAAGCTATCTATGTTGTCGTGTTGCCGGCCCGAAATTCGCTCAGCCAGCGATCAGGGCAACACACGTTGTCCAACACAAGTTGCTGCTGTTTTTCTTGCCGAAAACTGTCATACCGAGGCAACATTTTAGTTGCCGTCCATGTTGTCGTGCTGTTGCCCCGATGTGACAGGTTTGTCGGACAACATGGGGAGCGAGCAACAAGTTGCCCGACTGTTGGACAACGTGTTGTGTTGATGTTGCCGTCGTGTTGCCTCAGTGTGACAGGGCCTTAAGGCACGACCGGCACGACCAATGGCCGACATGGACGGCCTCGCTTGGTTAGCAAAACGGCTATTTCGCTGGCGGAGAGAGCGTGCCGTGGCTTCAAACATTAATAAAATAACTCGTGGTAGTGCCTGGCAGGAGCGCCATATGTGACAGCAAGTGCATAAAGTTAGAATCAGCAAATAAAAAAAAGAATGCAGATCGAAACGCAATAAGACATCCTCGATAGAAATAAATTAATGTTTAGCAACAGTGGAAATCGTTTGCTCAGTAGCGTACGTAGTGGATTGGAGCGTTCATTTCGTGAGCTCGTAGGGGAGCGGTAATGGTTTACCGTACACGGCACAACGATCGGTTCTCGGACGTACGACCGTGATCGGCTGTTATCTTTACCGTAAGAGAGCAACATGAGCGCCGTATCTACCTCCGTCCCTCCGCCTCTTCCTCGCAAGCGGGTTTCAGCGGAAGATGATATCTTCCTACTTCGGGAGGTGTTAGGCCCTAATCCTTTTTTTACTCCGGTCCTTTGGAATGACGCCCTTAAAGGGGCACTGACAACCCAAAGGTCGTATTTTTTTTTATTGTCTAAAACGATGCAAGTTGTAGTCACAGACACGCAAAAAAAACCGCATCGCAAAAAAAAATTTCCCCGCGCGCGCGTGCGCCTTTTTATTTTTGGCGTTTAAATTTCCCGCGCTCACCTCCTCGCTTCTTTTGATCGGTGACGTCAAAAATCAGGAATTTTAGAAGCTTTGTAGGTGACATTTCTATAACATTTAATAACGGCAATCGTAAAACATGTTTTTTAACGCAATTGCGAGCGCCCTACAGCCCCTCTTTCTGAAATACCAGAAATCAGAATTCGGTGTGATGTTGCTTCCTAGATTTGTACCCTCCCTCGGAAAACTTGGCGGCATCGTCGGCGAGCAACACGGCGAGTGGGGAAAGAAACCGGTTCTTTCCCGCGCCGGCGTGATATCACCTCCATCTCGCTTGGGGTTGCCGTGGCAACGGCGGAGGTCTGAAAAAGAGTAGAGTCTCAGGAGACCGCAAAATTTGACTCACTGTACTGGCGCGGATCGCGCGGGAACTTCAAATTCGGCATTTGGAAATTGTTTTTTTAATTCACAAATACTGAATTTTCAAGTTTCGAATTTTTGAGGGTAATGTCCCGGCATCGTTTTCAATCGTTTCGGATAATAAAAAAAAAATATGATTTTGACGTGTCAGTGCCCCTTTAAAGGCTTGAACGCGGCGTCGAAAAAGCACTTCTCGTTGCGAGGAGCGAAGGAACGGATTGACATCCTCGTAACTTTGTACAAGAAAAATGACCGCCTTAACTTGAGAAAGCGAGTATATTTTTGTTGTTTTTGTATTTTCTTCGCGATTTAATATTCCTAGTTTTATTTGTCCATAGTTTTCTTAATACTCGACCCTGCAGTAGGCCTCGAGGGAGAGACACAGGATCGCTGGCAGACGACTTCGAATGTTGATGATAAGCGCGCGCGAGCGTGTTCTTATTTGTGTGTCAAATCGAGTTTGCTGTCAGCGACTTTTCAGCATATCAGGACGTGGTTGAAGTAAACATCATATTTGGTTGATGTAAAACACCAAAGCTTGCCCACTGAAAACGTATGACTTACAAAACAAGTTACCACGTACGATCGAGGAACTATTTTATTTCCCGAGAATAAAAAACTAAAAAAAAAAAAAAATACGGTGGCAAACGAGCCCCTGACACCCAGATTCAGTCGTTGGTTGTCAACGTCTCCGGGATGCGCAGCGCCGATCGGAGATGAAGCAGATCCTCCTTTGTGAACCTGAACAGCCGTACGACGTCCTCCTCGTCCATCGACGCTAAGTTGAACGTCCCATGCCTTGCCGCCAACAAGCGCCTTCTCTTAGTGCGCAGACAGTCGTACAAAAGAACGTTTTGTAAATTGTTTTCTCCGAATAGAGCCAACTCCAAGTCGTCGTCAAAAAGATCGAGCGTCTTTGTTGTCGGAAAGCTCGTCTGCTTCCAGACGAACATTTTAGAACTTCGCAGCGCTAGTGGCCACACGCCATGGAGCGCCAGGTTTTGTATGACGGAAGCGCATTCATTCCAGTAAAAAAACGAGACGAACTATAAGTAGGTATACATTGTTTTAGGTTTTCTATATTTTTAGGATGAGATTTTTATTTGCTTCAGTTTCTGCGATTTCTACAAACAAACGCAAATATCTACATTCTCAACGAGGCCGATGCAGGTTTCCCTTGCAAGGGTGCGCGACCTGTACCGATCGTCTGCTCTCGTCTGCAAATACGGTTCCCCCAAAGCCGTTTCGAGGCACACGATCGGTCGACTCGCCCGATCCAAGGTATCGATCGTTTTTGTTTATCGATCGTATTTTGATCCGGTTCCCTAAAACTCTCTACTACTGCGTGGTGCACGTTAAAAACCCCAGGCTAGCGGTTGTTCTGCACTGGCTAAATTGCTCATCTACAGCTGAGAAATAAGTCGCCCGTTGAGGCAGACTAAGTACAGGCTGTATAAACATAGACACACCACTACAGTTATCGCGGCGTCACGCATGCATGGGATTGTCAGCGAGGTCGATTTATTGCACATAAGCAGAAATCTATTCTATTTATATATACAGGGTGTTTCACGAAAAGTGGACAAATTCGATATTGCGAAAACTGCGCATCGCAACAGACAAAGGCTTGTGTCGTTTTGGTCCTGGGGCAGGGGCATATTTAGGAAAATTATTAAAGGTCGGGATAATTAAGTTGTTAATTATTTTCGCGTAATTAACTTTTTTTTTAAATATTGTGTTTAAGGGCTTGGTTTCAATTAGAAAATTGCTCAGCATCACCAAAAAACCCCAAATAAAAAAATTGCAGAACGATAGAAGGCACGCGAAGCATTTTACGGCCTTCTGAAAAACCGCACATATTCGACGGGTTTTCAAGTTTCGGTTTGCTATCAGAACGCATCTCGGCCCCGACGGCACCGCGCCCCGTGGAGAAATAGTGCAACCAACCTCTGCTGCGCTGTCCTCGAGCAACGCAGCAGAGGCTGGTTGCACTATTTCTTCACAGGGCGCGGTGCCGTATACGTAAAGACTTGCAGCACCATCTAGATGTGCTCCTGCGAAATGCTTCAAACAATCCAAGGCGAGTATTCGGTCAAGCCAATCCAACACCGCGAATCTCCTCGCTTTCCTACGAAGTGCGTGAATCTCTTTCCAGTTGCCTGTTGTGAACATGTTTTGTCTTTTTTTTTTTTTAGGACTGTGCGAGCAGTAGTTCGATCTATGGTTCGCTCCAGTGTGTTGTGGGATCCATACTATCTTATGTTGGCCTCGTCATTTGCTTGGAAGTATCCAAGCAATTGGTCGCACCGCTCGCGTACCGACCGCACGGTAAACACCTTTTTGTGTTCGAAGGCGTCGCCAACGTTCTTGGCTATCTACACCCATCTTTGTGGGCGCTCGAAAGGGTTCGTCGCGTTGATTTCTCTGAGGAAGTTGTGGGTCGCCGTCAATACCGCTCGATCAGGCCGAGTTCCACTCGCTCCGAGGAAGTCACACGAGGATGCGCTACCATTTGGAAAAGGTTTAATCTGTACTTAAGTTCAGCGTCCGATGAAGAGGAGGGCCAAGGCTGTCTAGTGGTCCGGGTCTTCTGTTGGAGGCATTGCTCGGCACCGGATCTTTCGTCTGTCTCCAGCTCCGAACTCCGCGTGTCCTCGACCGCCACGAGCCTCGCGCTTCTTCCCTTCTTCTTCTTTCTCTTTCTTCCACAAGGTTGAGGTCATCTTCAATGGTGAAGCTACACTGTAGTGAAGCGAAACCGTACAACGCGCGTGGCACTTCCACTGGTTTGCCTCACCGCCGTCATTTTCCAAACTGGAGTAGTCTCGCACTCTCCCGTGCGCGACGAGAGCAACGAGAATCGCACGCCGGAGACCGCTACGTACGCTCGCAAAAATCAATAGCGAGCGTACGTACGCATAGCTCGCTACAGTGCGTACGTATGGCCCATGTGCAGTGTGGAGGACGCAGCGTTAACGCTAACGTAGGGGCCTTACGTTTGCTCCTATACGCATTACTAAAACCCTCTATTATGTGTACCGGGCTGGCTTCCGGTGGGGCAAAGTAGTCATCCGGCAAAACGCTTATCTGCAAGTTGTTGCCGAGAGCGGCCAGGGACCCACTGATTGCGGCAATTTAGGTGCGCTTTGGTCGTTAATTGTCTAATTGTGTCTATTTTTTTTTTCAATGAAAAGTTTCGTTTGAAAGGTAATATAATTATCTTTCCGCTGGTATTTAACTGGTATAACTAACTGGTATAACGCTGACCGAGCTGAGGAGGCGTTTCAGCAATACGTTGAACGCATTTTTATGGCGTCCGCGAACCCGGTTAAAAACATCAATATTCCTAATGCTGGAGGTCAAACGAAGAGTCTCCTGTAAATTCGTTCCTAAAACGATATCACCACTCCAGCTTGCCTTCGAAACAATGTTTTTTTTTTTTTTTTTACGCAATGACCTAATAAAGCTTAACTCGACATTGGATCATGAAAACATCGTAACTTTTACTTGGTTCTTAGAAAATGTTGTTCGCTAATTTGATAAAACATGTTTGCCGGATAGCCACACTTTCGCGGCAAATAACAGTTTCCTATACAAAAGAGACAAAAGTTAACGATTTATTTTAAATAAGATAAATTTAGTTAATCACGTATTATAGTATATAGACCATCATTCCTGGCCGGTATACATGGCTCCGTGACGAAGCATACGAGGCACTAGGTTTGGTTCTGCCGCCCTGAGAGGACTCTAAAAAATTACCCTAAATATTGAGAACAATAGGTGAGCGGCGTTTGGCAACTTCCGGTTCTTTAGGAAATTTTGTTTCACTGTTGACAGACGACGACAATGAGCTGCAAGCCTGTGCAAGCGTAATTCTGAATCCTCCAGACTGTAGTTTTCAGAACCATGCTTGGACAGGCTTGCAGATCACCGTCGTCGTTTGTCAACAGCTAAACAAAATTTCCTAAAGAACCGGAAGTTGCCAAACGCCGCTCACCTATTGGAAGACGACAAGGGCTCTCGAAACCAGGGAACAGCAAAACGACGCACCCCAGGTAGATAAAAGCATGTTTCTAGCACCAGGCATCTCCCTCAGAAAATATCAGTGATAATACGAACAGGGAGCAGTACAAAGCAGCAAGACTGTCCAAGGAAAAGCTTTTCACACAGGCCCCTTTCACAAAAGCAATCCTGCCGTCCAGACCCATCGTCACTGGAGAAGAGGCGTTCAAGTATTCAACAGCGACTTCTACGGCTAAAAAGCTGGTGTCCACGTGGTCCCGTGGCTTCACAAACGAGAAATTGAACTCGTCTCCGCCATGTGCGATGTATTTCGAAGTTCCAATCAAGTATATTCTGTCATCTTTCACTCGTTCGAAGCGGGGTACTCGGCAAGCCGTGCAGAGGATCTCAAGGTCGATCACACGGTGCTTGGGCTCGCGATAAACGTTATAAATCACGCGCATACCAGCCATCTGGAGGAACTCTCCGCGTTTAAGAACGCCCTTGACGTCGTACTTGCGAACACCGTGCTCGACAACGCCCTTTAGCTGAGCTCCGGTCATATTAATAAGTGAAATGCTGTCACCATAGGGCAACACATTTACGACGTCCTCAAACGTTATTATACCTTCAAGTATGGACGCCCTGAGAGATCCTGAATTAATAATGACAGCAGAGACAGAGCTCCAGAAGCCAGAGAGTCTGGGTATTCTTTTGGCCAGGTACTTCAGGAATGCTTCAGCCATTACGTTGCCCATGTTTGACTCTCCAAAGCGGAGTGTTTGGCGGTCTCCCGGCAGGTATACGTATGTACCGCCCACGATCCTGGAGCGCGCGGCTTTCAATTGAGGTCGGTACTTGTCCAACAGGGCCAGCCCCGCCGCATCTTGTTTGACGCTGTTATCGAGAAGCGTGGGCTGTCCCTTCCAGCGGAGCGGCTGTCCGTGGTCGTCCCAGGTGATCGTCAGGTTCCCCATGTATTTCCCCATCCAGAAGTCGTGAACGATGAGACAGCGCGAGCCGTCTGCTCTCTTCACCACCACCGGATATGAGTCCCATGGCAAGTCACCGGACACCCTGCCGTTGACGGTATGCCCCGAGTAAAGCAAGAGGTGCGAGCGACCGCCGACGACAACGCCGATTTCAGGAATGGCCCGAGCAATTTCTTTGTCATTGTCCAATCCGGAGTGGCCCACGGCTATGATCACCTTGGCTCCTTGCTCACGGAGTAGTACGGCTTCCCTCTTGATGCAATCTGTTTCATTCGTGAAACGTACCCTGGGTGCTTTCGTGATGAGGACCGACTTCGATGTCAAATAACCTATTATTCCGACCAACTGAGAGCCAAACCGCACGGTCATGGATGCTTTAAGCGATAGGTTCTTCAGCAAGGGCTCTTCCCTAAAGTCCACGTTGCAGCCCAGGATAGGCACCTTGCTGTCGCGCAGCAGTGGCGCCAGCCCTTCGGGTCCCCGGTCGAACTCATGGTTGCCAAGGGACATGGCGTCGTGCCCAAGGTAGTTGACTGCTTCGACGACAATCTTGGCCCCCAGCAAGTAGTACCACAGGGTACCCTGATAGTAGTCCCCCGCATTAAGGAAGAGCACGTGTTTCTCAGTCGACCTCACTCGATTCACCAGCGTCTTTTGGCGCGCGATGCCGCCGACGCAGAGTCCCAATTTGGCCGAAGATTTTTGGCAGCGTGTTCCAGAAGGCAAGAATTCTTCGAATCGACTGTGCACATCGTTGGTGTGGAGCAAGGTTATAGTCAGCTCAGCGCAGCATGCCAGAGGAACGAGGACCACTGTAACGATCGTGTGCAGTTGCCAGCCATCTTTCTTCGGAGTCCCCGTTGCCATAGTGTTTCATCAGCGACGATGACTCCGGCTCTGCTTTTCTCATCCACTGCACCAATCGAAGTATCATTCATATAAATACAAAAGTCTAGTAATTACCACACCTTACAAAAACTCTATATACATTTTCTTGAATTGAGGGAAGCTTATTAAGTTAAGTGAATTGCTCGGGCAGTCTTTGGAAGTAGTTTAAGTAAATTGGATTTAAAGTACTACTTCAAGTAGATTGATCAAACTTGTACTTGAAGTAATGTCTCTGAGTATGTACTTGTACTTGACTTAACGTATGTTTTTCTGGTACTTTCGGAGGAAAGCACAATTATCCTGCCTTTAATGTACATTTCCCAAATTTGAAGACAAAAAATTTGCCTATCGTCAGGTGAATATGCGCTATCGTCTTTCAAGTCGTCATCTGGTCATTTCTTTGAGTGAAGTAACGGAGGCTTCATGACCTATACAAATAAATGCCTTATAAGTTGATTGTGTATAGTTCTTTGGCGAGGGTAAAACCACTTTGTGGCCAATGACTTTATTCAATATTATGCGCCATTTCTGAAAATAACTCATGCACCACCGATTAATCCTGGGGCAATGCACACCAGATAAAAAGAAAAAAAAAACACTATAGGAAAATGAAGGGGCATCACGAAAGACTGTGTTAAAAAGTACTTGTACTTTACTTTGCAAGTACATTGTATTTATAGTACTTTACTTCAAGTACATTGCGCCGGGTGTACTTACTACTTTACTTGAAGGTCATAATCTCTCATTTACTTTGTACTTTACTTGATGTACTTTTTAGATGTACTTTACCCAACACTGGCCTCGGGACAAGGTGGACGAATGCCTCAAGGCAATGATTTTGAGAATAATTTGTGGGGCCTCCAAACTATATGGTGTGAATTCGTTTCAGACCATCAATAAATTTTAACGTGTTGGCGCTCTTGATGTGCTTGAATGGTACCTCGAATGCATCTTCGAATTGGGACAGATCGGTGATGCATTCCAGTGGGGAAGAGACTGGCACCGTTGCCATTGCGGACGGATCGAGGATCAACTAACATTGACATTATCCGTAACTGTTTTATTCCCGGCGGTAAATTAGAAATGATAAATATTGAGCTGAAAATGTACTACTGCGGTGTGTACAGGACTACGACGACGACGAAATGGCCGGCAGTAGCATAACGTGAAGAATGTTGAACTGGGTGGAATGTTCAGACTTTCTGATCGGTATCGGCGACTGATTGTGTTAACGCGCCATAGCTCGAAGCACGTGGAGCCCAAGCTGGCGCAGCAGAGCCCGGAGATCCTGGGGTGCTATGTTACGCTTTTTGGACTCCCAGGAGACTTGGAAGAAGGAAGTGACGTCAACGACTAGAGCAAACGCAGATTGGATGTTGACAGAAGAAAACAAAATCAACATCCAATCTGCATTTGCTGCGTTGTTGACGTCACTTCCTTCTCCCTAGTCTCCTGGGAGTCCAAAAAGCGCAACATAGCCCCCCTGGATTCAATCCTCATCTCCGCCTGTTTCGACCTGATTGAGCGTCGTGCCGGTGTGCGGTCGTGTATTACTACTGCGTTATGCACGTTAAAGACCCCAAGCTCTAGCAGTGGTGCTGCACTGGCTAAATGTTTCATCTACAACAAAGACGCCAGACGCCCGCTCGAGCTGGCTCAATTCCCGTTGTCTAAACAAACATGCAAGACAACTACATGAGTATCTCGAATCGTACGCATAGCGGAGGGAACAAATGTGGCCCCTTAAAGCGCTTAAACATGCTTTTGTTTTTCTTATGATGGGGAGAAAGGGCGCGGGGGGGGGGGGGGGGGGGGGGGGGGGGGGTTAGGCAGCTCTGAAGTTTGCCCTCCGATCTACGAGCATCGAGTTTCAAGCATCTAGTGGCGCGGCAGATAACGTGCAAAACCTTCAAGTAAAGGCACGAAAAACAAAATGGGCTTGCAGTTTTGTTTAGACGTTAACGGTTCTTGATGGTCGATATCATGCAAACCTCTACATTTATTGCTATAAAATAACCAAAGAATGTCTCTCCCTGTCCTTTGCTAAAAGTAAAGCCACAAAAATACGTGGTATTTACGAAAGCTGTCTTACCTGAAAGAGCAATCGAGTTCCAAACCTGAGAGGACCAGAGAGAAAAAGGCTGCTGTAATAGCTCGCGAGGCTGAGAGATCTTCCTTCTTTTCTTTAGATGCGGCTAGGATACTTCCAGCTTTTTCGGCAAGAGGGCATCGCTAAAATTCCGCCTTTATCTTACCTTTCTTTACCTGAAGCCTTTAAATGAGCTACTAAATCAACATAGTGGCTCTAATTTTACGTAACCTAGTAACAGGCTGTAGTTGAGCGTTTTGGTGCATAATACTAAAACAAGCCATCTGAACTTAGGAAAATAGAATATAGAGAGAGAAAGAGACAGGCATACCGCTGGACTACCAACTTTGGTTTAATACTTCCTCCTCTTTCTGATCCTTGACTTTGTGGTTGTCTTTCTTTGTGCTTTTTCTTTTTTGCTTTAAAACCCACTTAAAACACCGCTTATATCCTAAACCTAACTAAACTAAATTTTTTTGAATCACTCGCACTTCACCGGGTCATAAAACACCGAAAATATTGTTTTTCCTTATTATTGAGCTTGATTGAGGGCTCGCTGACGCACGTGGCTTCGTTTCCCTCGATGGTCAAGGTCTCGAGCATCTATCGAGGATACTGGTTCTTTTGTTTTGCGATGATGGTAACGCTGTTGAACACTGCAATGCACGCACAGTTGCGGCAATGTGCCGGTAGATGACCTGCATTTGTGCCTTTTAACGATGCTGCGTGTTCTCTTGTCCTGTCGTTGAGGCTTCTATCAGTTTGGCCAATATAACACTTGCCACACGAGAAAAGAATGCGATAAACAACCCCCTTTTTCACATGGAGCGTATCGTGTCCTGTGAGCTGTTGCAGGTTTTCATGTGGTTGGTGTCCTGGTTTACTCCACGGCACATTGAGTAGGCTTTGTTCGGCGCAGAACACACAACCGAGACGTCCTGCCTCGCACCTATTTTTTTTTTTTTCTAACTTGTGTGCTATCCCATGAATATAGGGTAATATTGCAATCTTTTGTTTATCTTTTGTTTGCTGCGTTCCACCTGTGCCCGATGTCTTGCACTTTAGTTTTGTGGAAATGTTTTCACACACGCTGACCAAGAGAACATTTGAATATCCAGAGTCTCGTAAACGAGAAATTGGTAGTCCGGCAGTATGCCTGTTTCTTTCTCTCTCTATATTCTATTTTCCTAAGTTCAGCTGGCTTTTTTAGTAATACGTAACCTATCGGTTTCAAGAAATAACAACAACCTAAATAAGATGCTTTGCAAAACAAACGCCATTATTCACCTTGTTCACACTTTATACTAAATATATTTTGTGATAAAATAGCTCACGCGTATATTTCTATTTTATTAAATATTTATCCCAGAGTCGCCATCAAAATAAAGCCCCTCGATGTGTTTGCGTTTCTCTTGCAAATAGCGTCAAATGCGCCAGTGCACGAGGCCCGTGTCTCGAGCGGCCTTTGGAAGCAAATGCCGGCGCAGCACTGAAATGGGCGGCACAGCCTCTGAAATGAACCACACTTGGAAGAGCACCCGCTCGCGGCACGTGCCTTGCGAGGTTCCACAACAATGGTTGACGGTACTTGGAAGCGTGGATATTATCGAGGGAATTTACATCAAAATGGCTGCCATCTGGATAATGGTCGTGAAACAGCAATACGAGGCTGGATCTGCGACGCCTAAGTAATTCTAGTTTTGCTATATAGACCTTTCCAAAAAAGAGCGTGTGGCCGGTGCCATTTTGGGTGTTCGTGAGTATGGCGCACGCTTTGCTCGCTTTCCAAAGCGACGAACACGCACGTGCTGGGCTGTGAAGATCGCACGCTGGACTGTGATTTTGTAAACATTGGAAAGGTCTATAGACAACAGACCTTTCCGGGAAAATGTGGCGCCCCCACCGTCTGCTGGACGCATTGTGACGTTCCGATGTACGGCACGTGAAATTATTCAGGGATCGAAGACGAAGTTGATGCTGGTCTACCATTTTGTGATTTCAAAACGCAGGGAGGGGGGAAGGAAAGCAAAACATAATGTATGTGATCACTTCCTTTTGTGCTTGCTTCATTTATTGAGCGTTCTGATTTTCTAATTATAAAAGAAAATGAATCGTGCCACTTCCAAGATATGTAAACCGTTTGAGTTCGCACGGGCGTACGTTTGAACGGCCCCGTAATTCCCCTCTCCGCGATGTCTCCTGGGATTTTTCGGAAAGGTCGCCTGACTGGTGCCCCATACGCGCAAACACACGCAGCCTGCGGGTGAGCGTAGCTTCGACAAGCTTGCAATTGCACGTACTTTCCCGCACGAGCAGAGGCATGGCGTCCGCCAGGTGCCCCGCTAGCAATCGTATATATACGAGCAGTACGTATTAGAGCCTTACTTTATGTTTTTCACTAGGGAGCGCGATTCTCACACCGCGGTAACAGCATCGCTGAAACTTGCAATTAAGCTTGCTCAACGAAGGCGCTTGGGTAATTCCCAAACAATACGCCTCACTTTCGTCGGAGGTGAGCTGCCAAGTCATGTCGCTGTGGGCTGCGTCCGACATCCAGTCACCGCATACTCACCACGCCCAGTGCAATGCCACTCGTGCGGGAAACTTGGCCACCTAACCCCAACGTGTGCGCGTCAAAAGGTATGTATTCGCTGCTCCAACGCCCATGACGCCGATGAATGCACGCCCAACGCCCCATTCAAACGTGTGAACTGTGGAGGAAAACATCACGCGACATCGCCCCATTGCCCACAAATCAAGCTTGTGAGAAAGATCAACAACTACCGACAACAAAATGAAGCGAACTTCGCCACCGCAAAATAGTTGTCACTACGCTTAACAAAACAAGAGAAGACTCCCAGCTGAGGCCACCACAGTCGTCGCAAACTTCGCAACACCAATCAACCTGGCCAAGCGTCATGGAAGCGAACGCTGTCCCTGTAAAACAGACGGCAAGCCGAGTATTCCCACGATTTCAGGTAATTCCGCTGCTGCGGAGGCAGTGAATGTTCAACCACCTTCCCCGAGAAATCAAACAAAAACAGTCACCAGACAAGCCCCTTACCGTGAGGCGTCATGAGAAAGATCTTCTAGTCAGAAGAAACAGAGAACTCCTCCAGAAACTGCGCTTACATCTTCAGTCTTTTCAAGCTGGCAAAGTCTTGTCATGCACCTCCTGCAAGCTCTTCGTAGCTTGGTGGCGGGCATCAATAGCCCACCTGCCTCGTCAGTATTGAAAATCATTGCTATGGCCGTGCCCCTTGTGGCTGCTTTTATTGGATGAAAAACTCTGCAAGGTAAGCTACAGTTCTAGTTCGCCTCCGCACTGGAAGTGCGAAAACGGGAAAAGTATTGCATCGAAGGAGCAAAAGGAAGTCGCCTCTATAGTGACGCTTGCAAGGTCTCAGAAGACGGCGACTCTTTCTGGGAATGTCCTAAATACATCATCCAAAGGCAGAGATTCTTCCAGCAGCTTCAGGACCTTCGTCCTCCACTGGAGGAAATTCATGACATTATTTTGCTACGGGGCTCTCGAGCCCGCCGCAGGCATACTCGGGTCCTTTTTTGCGTTTTTTAGGGGCGAAGCTCCTTAGGGGCTAGCCATGTCCGTATGTCCGTCCGCCGTAGGCCGGCGTCGGGTGCTCGTGCTCCTGCTCGTGAGATCACGTGCTCACGAGCACGTAAGCACATGCTCACGTGCTCGTGAGGGCAACAAAAAAATTGAAAAAAAAAGATGAAAAAAATTATGAAAAAAGAAAAAGAAGAAAAAAAAGAGTAGGGGGTTCTGAGATGCCATCCCATCTGTCTGCTTAAAAAAAGAAAAAAGAAGAAAACCACACATTCTCCTACTGACATGAATGAAAAGGCTCGGCATGCTGCGGCTCGGCGTCTACGCAGACAAGCACCACCAGAGCTTCGCCCCAAGCAACATCATTCACCACGTGGAGATGCGGTCAATTTTTTAAAGAACTCTGGACTTTTAGCACATTCAAAAAGCAGTCAATTCCAGAACGGCACGTGTGTGTGTGTGTGTGTGTGTGTGTGTGTGTGTGTGTGTGTGTGTGTGTTTGTGTGTGTGTGTGTGTGTGTGTGTGTGTGTTTGCGTGTGCGTGTGTGTGTGTGTGTGTGTGTGTGTGTGTGTGTGTGTGTGTGTGTGTGTGTGTGTGTGTGTGCGTGTGCAGCGACAAGTGATTGTTAATATTCACCGCCGGCTTTTCTCCTCTTTCTTTCCTTCCTCCTTCCCCATCTCCTGCTTTCTTTCTCTGCTCTTCTTTACGTTTCCCTCTATTCCTCGGACGGCATCGTCGGCGTTTTTTCCGCGTGACAAACTCCGTCCTCTCTACCGCTTTACGGAATTCCTCCTCCGCTGAAACTTGCAAGTATTTAGGCCTGGCCTCCGAGATTCTTGGCGCGCAAAACTCTCCTTCGGTTATTCCATTCGTCGGGAGTGAGTGAGATAGAGAAAATACATGTGTGGCTTGTATGTTTATACAGACCACGGTGGAAGAAACACATTTAGGTGATGACTCTGTCCGACGCGGCGACCACATTATTTTCGGCACACCGAGCGCGCTTCACTCGCACGGGGATAGATGGCGCCGTGTATGGGGTCCCTCCCAAACCGACCGCTCCGGTTGTTTCCTGGGGGGCTATGTTGCGCTTTTTGGACTCCCAGGAGACTAGGGAGAGGGAAGTGACGTCAACAACGCAGCAAATGCAGATTGGATGTTGATTTTGTTTTCTTCTGTCAACATCCAATCTGCGTTTCTCTAGTCGTTGACGTCACTTCCCTCTTCCAAGTCTCCTGGGAGTCCAAAAAGCGCAACATAGCACCCCAGGGGGGCTATGTTGCGCTTTTTGGACTCCCAGGAGACTAGGGAGAGGGAAGTGACGTCAACAACGCAGCAAATGCAGATTGGATGTTGATTTTGTTTTCTTCTGTCAACATCCAATCCGCGTTTCTCTAGTCGTTGACGTCACTTCCCTCTTCCAAGTCTCCTGGGAGTCCAAAAAGCGCAACATAGCACCCCTGGTCCCGCATTCCCTCGCTCACCGCTTCTTGTTCTACCCACGGTGGAAGAAACACATTTAGGTGATGACTCTCTGTCCGACGCGGCCGCCACATTGTTTTCGGCGCACCGAGCGCGCTTCACTCGCACGGGGATAGATGGCGCCCAAGTATGGGATCCCTCCGAAACCGACCACTCCGGTTGTTTCTCCCAGCGGAGTTCCCGCCATTCCCTCGCTCACCGCTTCTTGTTGTACCTCACCGCCGCCACGCCGCCACCAAGTCGCCAGAGTCCGTAAGGCTGTGCTCTCTTCCTTCTTCTTCTTTTTCTTTTTCGTCTTCTTCTTCTTCGGGTTAAGTCTCACCCTCGTGCACGATGGTGGCACCTGTGATCCACACAGCACCAAAGCAAAACACGAGCCCAGCCACTTGCCGCAAACCACCACCACGCCACCACACCGCGAAAAAGCGAGCACACTACGCCCCCGACACCGTGGCCGCCGAAAGGGACTTGTCAAGCCAGGTACCTGGCGTACTGTCTACGGTTCTTCGTTAGCATGTATCACTTTTGAAAGAGAAAGAAGAGCTTGTGCTTGCGCGGGCCACTGTGCGCGCTTGGAATTTATAGTAAACCTTTGGTTGTTAGTCAGCGTATGTCCTGTGTCCTTCTTCTACTTTGTGTCCTGTCCCTTTTGCGCTGTTTCTCATTATGTCGTTCAACCAACCAGCCCAGCAAGGTATTCTGTTACAGTACATTTCTTCTTCATTGGGCTCTTTTTTGTGTTCCCTCCCACTAAGCGTACAGTGTACCCATTGCGCAAGTCTCATCGCCACCACGACATGTCAAGCCAGGTACCTGGCGTACTGTCTACAATCCACCTCTTTCGAAATCATGGTTCCTGAGTTTCTGGTATGAAAACACATGTTCGCGTTCCATGGATTCACAAGCGGCCATGGCATGCTTTCAAGCGAGATCTCGTGAGAGCGCTCGTGGTGTGCACGCGCGTTCTCTACCCAAAAATCTCGAACCGGTGACTTCGTAAAAAGGTGGATTCTTCCTTAGCATGTATCTCTTTTGAAAGAGAAAGAGGAGCTTGTGCTTGCGCGGGCCACTGTGCGCGCGTGGAATTTATAGTAAATCTTTGGTTGTTAGTCAGCGTATGTCCTGTGTCCCTCTTCTACTTTGTGTCCTGTCCCTTTTGCGCTGTTTCTCATTATGTCGTTCAACCAACCAGCCCAGCAAGGTATTCTGTTACGGGACCTCATACCGCGGCGCCCTCAGTGGCAACGCAGAACTAACTACTCCTGGTTTCAAGCTAGCTCCGAACACGATCTGTTCGCTCGCTCCCCGCCGGAAGAGCGGCCAGTGGCATCATCTAAATGTGTTTCTTCCACCGTGCTTGGGTTAGGGTGGCTCACTGGGTAGCTGAAGGTGGCAGGTGTGCTCGTTACCTGTATTGATTGAATCCAGTTATGGTGGGCTAGAGGGGAGGTGTAACAATCGCTCGCTTCGTCCAGCGGGAGAGAATGGCGAGGCTTTTCAGCACGCAACGTTAGCATCGATATGCTTGCAGCAGCACCACAACGACACTCCGCCGTGTTGTGAACACTAAAAAAGAAGAAAATGTCTTCACCTTTGGTCACAATCATGACGCGCCGCATAATAAATCTTTCCTTGCTAGCCATAACGAAATTGGGCACGGCACATTGAGCTCGACGCAATGAAGAAAGGCGGCAGTGAAGGGGCGTGTGAAGCCTCTCGGTGTACTTTTCTCACCTTCCCTGTTGTGCAGGGTCGCGCTGCTATCCACTTAGCGATGGACCTCTGGCCCGCTATAACCCACCACAGTCCCGCATGCTGAATCACTGAGTCACTTTCACAAGCGCGATCGTAACACCTCCCCCTTCTAGCCCACAATAGTCCAATGATCCAGTACGGAAGTAGATGGCGTAGTGGTCGAATCTGATTAAAATTTGCGACAAGAACCGCGCGCCTTTTGCTGCGTCGCAGCATGTGCTGGTATCATTTGGAATAGGGTGCCTTCATGTGCGCTTTGCTTAGGGTGGTGGCATTTCGCCATTTTGTGGCACACCTTTGTTTTTTTTTTTTTCTTTGTTTTTTAGTCAGAAGCGGATGAAAGAGCGTGTTTGTGGCGCTGACTGTGCTAAGGCGACATTTTGTTTTTGTCGATTTCTTTGTATTTTCCCCGTGAGCGCGAGCTGTTGACATCGGGTACTTCAAAGGGTGGCATCACCTGAAACAGACGGACGTTGAGGCGCCCTAATCTGGTATTGATAGCGATCAGCAGCACTCAGTTGCATGCAGCACAAACCGCTTTTCCATCCATCTCATTTCCTGTAACGGTGTCGTCCGCTACAAAAATGAACTCAGGCCCTCATGAGAACCATACCACGCAGAGAATAAATACGAAAACTGAGCAGTTCGACTTAGGGACGACCTGTTTATATGGTGCTTTCTTTCTCGAAAATGTATGGCGCCTTCGTAGAATCTTCCGTTGTCTCTGCTAATAGCATTGATGAACGGCCAATGACAAAAAATACGGCTTCCAAAATGTAGCTTGCACAATACTGACCCGCTGTCCAAATCTCTATATGAGGATATTTCGTTACCAAGTTTGGAAACGGACTTCGTCCTTTGGTGTAGAAAAGAGACCAATTTACCCAATTTACACTGGCGCAGAGTGGTGACATTGAATAGAATTTCCACATTCGGACGTCCGTCATAACGAAAGTACATGGTAACTGAAAAGATGTACTCGTACAGAGCCCTAGGTAATTTCCTTCTTTCAAATCGTGCTTTGTGAACGTTTAAATACGTGGCTTTTACGGGCATCACTGCCGGGGCTTATGGAATATGTCACCGCCATGCCATCACACGGTTATAGGGTGTACTAGAACAGGGAGGTGTGCCGATCGCGTCGGCCTCTCCATAGTAGTTGGGTGTAGTGTGGCCCAATTCTGACGCAAGGGCCTTGGGTGGCGCTGCCAGTTACAGAGGGGCCAAGAGGCCGGGCAGGCAGCGTTTAACGAAGCTGGCTTGGAGCGTGTTGGTGTGTCTATTCCTTCTTATTTTGCGTTGTGTTTGAAGCGATACAATATTATGTGGCTGCTAGTTGTGCTGACGAGATAAGGGACTCACAACGGTGTCAAATACTGAGACGAAAACGACAGAGCGGTGGTGTTTTGTTCCAAGGTGCAACGTTACAACACATCCAAAGAAAAGCACTCCTTGTTTCGGACGCCATGCGACGCGCCTTTTATTCGCGGAATGGGATCGTCTGATTTCGAGAAAAAAGTTGTACTGCGTCATGCGATCGCATTTTTTTCTACTGCGGCCGATTCTGCTCCTTTCGGCGCCGAGGAAACATAACGGCGCCTTCGGCATCGATAAAGCCGGCGGCCGCAACCTCGGCAATACCGAAACGTGGCCGTCCACACCTGTACACCGCAGAGGAACTAAAGTAGAGGAAGAACAACATTCATGCTTTCGTATTCACCACTCAAAAGAAGAACTTAGGTGTCCTCTTTTTTTTTATGCAACAATAACGCAAAACAAATCATTGACATTAGAATAAAGTCTAACAATTAGAATATGGCCGGAGTGCAATTAGAACACGGCCAAGTAAAAGAAGTATTCAAAAACAATATTTTTTTTTCAATCTATAATTGCGGGTCTTGGAAGCTGTCCTTATACATCTGAGAAGAACGATTTTTTTCTATGAGCCGACGTCCACTTGTCTAATATCGTCAAAACAGGAAATGACACGCGCGTAAAAAAACAGCGCCGCAACGCGCACCAACCGCATAAACGAAGATACCAGAAAGAAAACTAGAAAAAACTGCCTATCGTAGGCTTCTCCTCTCGTCATATTATTCATTGGATATTGTCATCACCAGCATCATCTTTCTTAGTCCCCTGTTTCATAACTTTGTAACCACGTATGTTGGAATTCCTTTGCGTTGCCTTCCTGTGTCGTTCCTACTGAGTATTCTAAGCATCAGTTTTATCATTCTCATTAGCTTTTTGTCCTATTGGAACACGCCAAAGTTCCTATGCGCCTTAAATAATACCCCTATCAGAAGGCAGCTAAAGTGGCATTTACGCCAAATGACATTCAGTGTAAATGTCATTTAGGCACTGCCACATGGCACTCAAATGACACTTAACCTAAATGTCATTTCGGGTAAACCGAGTTCCCCAAGCTCATTTACGGCTCGCAAAGCGTACTCTCGTCGGCAGCGCTCGACACATGTTACGGGAATTTTTTTAGAAAAAGAAAGAATATATTGCGGAAACAATTTTTACATCGTTTTAATTGCAAAAATAATTTGTTGAACGCATTTTTTGCACACACTTTACGTTCCTAATTGTTTAACCTACTCACGGCTCCAGTTATCCAGTAGGCCTAAAGGCTCTGAACCGCAGAACCTGCTTGCCTTGCGATTCGTTCCACATTTACGCATTTTTACGATGTCGGAAGGAGCGTCTGCCGGCAAGGAAAGGCCACCTGTCAACAATACCACCTGCGAGACGTCGGTACTCAAACTATGTGAGACGAGCATCTCGCATGCCTTCGGTAGCAGAAGCGGAACGGCGGGTTTTGCACCGGCATACGGGGGATTTTAGAAGCCCTCGGTTTCCTCAATACATATGTCGCAGTCCATCACAACACTGAAACCTCAAGGTACATGTTTGGGTAAGACATCACTTTGACGGTGGGCGTAACTAACAGGAGCACGAAAAAAAAAAATTAGCGGAGCGGACCGCCGACTAGTATTTGTTTCGTGTGTGGTTCGTCGCAGCACTGCGTACCTCGAACGAGTAGTGTGTAGCCCGAACGGGTTCATTGCTCGACCGGCTTGGTCATGGTTCATACTAGCCGTCTTCGCCTAGCAGCGCTTTAAATTTCGCGTTTGTTGCTCAGGCAACAGCTCCCGAGGTTGGCTGGCATGCCTTGTCAAATGTATACTACCGCCGGGTAGAGGTTCTGGGAAGAATGCAAGACGACAAAAAGAGGTTACTTTTCTTTAAGGGGTACAAATCGTGTAAAGGGTCTGTTGTTCTAATAAACGTAGTGTAGGTATTCGCCACCGTGACGTTTTACCGGCTTTTACATTCCCATTGACATACTCCAAAAAGGAATAAAAGGAAATGCTGCATGAAGTCAGTCTCTGAATGTTTCTATTTCTAGCTTTCTTTGATGTTGGATAATCCCACACTGTTTCAAAGCTAAGTATGCTACGTGTGTTTACATGATACGTGCACAATTTTATTTCAAAACATCATAAAAATTGTTTAATAAGATATTACATATATACATTAAATACAGTTGCTGTACAGTTGCCACTTAAGATATCTAGATGTTCCAGAAAACATCTGCTGCTGGGGGCCACCATAGAAGTAGGCAAAGTGAGCCGGCTACATTACAGAAAAATCTACAAGTTCCTGGGATCACTGCCTCTAAATAACAAGTGGCAGTTTCTTGCAGCCATGGCCATTTGTGTGACATTCTCCTCACTTGTTTTCAAACGTGTAGAGCAAAAGTACCGCAGAAAGCAACCTGTGTGAGGTAGCTTCTGGAAAAGCAGCAATAAAATAATTGTGTGGGGCTGACGAGGACAGTGCAATAGCTACCACTGGTATTGAACCCAAAATACCCGAGACCAGTGGCAATGTCAGTGATGATGCCACGTGTTCCAGAAAAGGCCGACGAACCAGTGTTACAAGGGCCGGCACAAGCAGTAATGTGCAGCTGAGCTGACAAGAGTGAAAAGGAAGAGGCCACATAGCCGTAGAAGCTGCTTCGGCTCGGTTTTGAAGCAGCCCGACATGCTCCAGTAGAGCACTCGGAAGATGCGAGTCGCAGCAGCAGTGCCGCGAAATGTTAAGAGAAGCAACTGCTCGCATTGCGCAGAAGGCCGACTGAGTAACGTATACGTTCAGTAAAGAAGGCGGTCATCGTCTTAAGCTGTTGACGGAAATCGATGTCGTCGCTGCAAATCCTATGGAGGCGAAGGAATTGTGAGGAGGGAATAGAGTTGATTTGGGATCTAGGATGGATCGAGGAGTAAAGAAGGTAGCTATGGCTGTCAGTGGGTTTATAGTGCAAAGAGGTGTGGAACCTGTGACCGTCACTAGTGATTTTTAAGTCTAGGAAGTTGACAGAGCATTTCCATATCGGTGAAGTAAACTTGAGGGAGGGGTGGGCGTTACGGTGTGCATTGGTGAAGCGGTCAACTACAGGAGGGGGGGTCAAAGCCAAAGATGTCGTCAATATAATGACCATAGAATTTTGGGTCATTACGCATCGGTTTATGACGACTTTAGGTTGGCTACTAGATTTTGCCCCACGCTTCGCTTTATTTTTCCGTCAGAAACCGAACACAATTGAAACTAGCGAGCGCAACTTTCTATTCTGGTTTTTTGTTATATTTTGTTGTACAAGCAGACAACACAAAAAAATTGACCGCATCTCCACGTGGTGAATGATGTTGCTTGGGGCGAAGCTCTGGTGGTGCTTGTCTGCGTAGACGCCGAGCCGCAGCATGCCGAGCCTTTTCATTCATGTCAGTAGGAGAATGTGTGGTTTTCTTCTTTTTCTTTTTTTTAAGCAGACAGATGGGATGGCATCTCAGAACCCCCTACTCTTTTTTTTTTCTTCTTTTTCTTTGAGCCTTTTCATTCATGTCAGTAGGAGAATGTGTGGTTTTCTTCTTTTTCTTTTTTTAAGCAGACAGATGGGATGGCATCTCGGAACCCCCTACTCTTTTTTTTCTTCTTTTTCTTTTTTCATAATTTTTTTCATCTTTTTTTTTTTCAATTTTTTTTTTTTGCCCTACACGAGCACGTGAGCATGTGCTCACGTGCTCGTGAGCACGTGATCTCACGAGCAGAAGCACGAGCACCCGACGCCGGGCCTACGGCGGACGGCAGACGGCGGACGGACATGGCTAGCCCCTAAGGAGCTTCGCCCCTAAAAAAGTGTTTCGCTGTGTTAAAATTGTTTATTGACGAAACCGTGATCTATGTGCACGAGACGAATTTGCGATCGCAATCGTAATAAACATCACCTAAATGTCATTTTAGTTGTCGTCTGGCAGGCCCAAGGAGGTTATAAGTACTAGGAGGGGGCACGTTGCAATATTGGTGAAGCCTAGTCATAAAAAGTTTAAACGATTTTGTGCCCAGCGTGACCGCAGATCTCTCTGGCGATTGGTGCGCGTGACATGTCACGTGCGAGATGGATGGTTGATTGTAGGAGGATTCCTTGCAGGCTCGCGCGCGCTCTGTCCGGTAGGTTTTATCAGATAGAAGGCTAGACTGTGGTGTATTCTAGTCATACATGTACGTAACGCGTTACAAGTAACGAGTTACTTGTACCTAGTTACTATTTTCGGTAACGAGTAACGTATTTAGTTACTTTTTTAGAAAAGGAACGAGTAACGGTATTTAGTTACTTTGAAGGCCAAGTAACGAGTAACGGTATCTCGTTACTTTTGAGGAGTAACGTGTACAACACCGCTTAAACGGCCTTGTTTTTATTCTAACCTGAGTATGCGTCTATTGTGACAAAGGCAGATGGGCAACCCGAAAAACAACTAACCAGTATGACAGTACAGCAACATATATCGCTGACAACGTCAGTCGAACGGTTCGACTGACGTGTCCAGCGATAAACGTTGCTGTACTGAACTCTACAGCTGGGAGTGTCCTTCACCCAGCGAGCACAATCAAGTTCGTTGGTTGAACCTTCTAGAAACGGGTACGGACCGAATGTAAACCCGGAGGTTGCAAACACGGGGAGGCACATAACCCATTACCTGCTGTCCTCAATGAAGGCGCAGTTCTCGAAGATTCACTAGCTCTTCCTGAAGCACAACACTGCCGTTCCTTCGAGCGCGTCGGTAGAACGACTCTTCAGCGTCGCCGGAGATGTATTTTCAAGGAAGCGGGGAAACATAACTGATGAAAACTTCTACAGGCAGCTGCTGCTAAAGGGCAATGACTACTAAAAAGAAAGCAATAAACCATGAAACAAAAACAGTTGTGTATTTGGTCGTCAAAGTAACGTGGAAAGTAACTCGTTACTTTTGAGGTAACTCACGCGTTCCTTTTGAGAATCGGTAACGAGTAACGTATTTAGTTACTTTTTGAGCGAGTAACGAGTAACGGTATTTAGTTACTTTTTTTGGGTAACGTGTACATGTCTGATTCTAGTACACCATAGCTAGACGAAGGATAGCTACGGTCACGTGACGTGGTCACGTTGGCCCGATAAGTGAGGAGAGTAAGGAGAAAAATGAGAAAGAGGCGAGGCGTTAAGGGAGCATGGCTTGTGGAAGCTACGCGGCCGACGTCATGCCCTCCCCTACCCTTCTATCCTCCTTGGGCAGGCCCCACCTTGAATGTCATTTGAAAACCTGAATGTCATTTGCCGTAAATGCCATTTTAACTGCCGTCTGACAGGGGTATTAGGCTTGGGGACATTTCTGGGTCCCAATTAGTTTGTAATATCATAATTAGCTAAATATTAAATTTCGAGATAAAGTAGATGTATTCCACGTTATAACATTTTTTTTTTAGATTTTTACTCTCACTTTTCATTTTTCTAAATACTTATCTATGACTATTTATATAGTTCTCTATTTATATCATATGATTTATTTTCCGGCCCTCAAGACAGCGACAAAACCCCGATCCGGCACGAGTTTGGAAACCCCTGGTGTTGCCTATTACCGAACAATAGTGTCCCAATGACCAGGGGATGGTCGTTATTGAATCCGCTAGCTCTAATTAACTTATTAAACCTGAAAGGGGAAAAAAAAAAAAAAAACTAAACCGCAAAGAAAACAGCCGAACTCGGAGCAACACACGTGTCCAAGGCGTTCAGCCGAGTCTTCCGCACGTTCCTAACCACCCAGCAAGGAGGATAGCACCGGCAGCACTCCCCCCCCCCCCCCCACCCCAACTATTCTCTTTTTTTTTCGCGTGCCTTTTTAGTTAAACGCTCTATACTTCTTCTTTTCATGTGTCATCATTGTCCCGTGCTTACCTGCGCACAAACACCATCACCTCAAGTTCCCCCCCCCCCCTTCCAAAAAAGAAGAAGAAAAAAAAAGAACCGTGCCTAAGCATCTTATTTGAGTCCGTAGGCAACTCCTATTACAAATTTAAGGAACGTCGCATATTTGAAACTGCGACACTATAATTGGTTTGACGTGATGTCGTGCAGTGAGGTTGACCAATCGAAACCGACATTTAGTAGCCAACCAGTAACCGCGGTGCTTTGCGGGGCATCATTTCGCTAGGATCGCTTCAATTTTAGAAAAAGGTTTAATGCACCTCTTTATAAATCCGAGCGATTCTCATGCTCTTTGTCTTTCTTCAGGGGAAAAAAAAAAAGAGCGCGCACGACTTTCTGCGCGGCCTTCTGGAATCTTTAAAAAAGGTTGTCAATAACGAGTTCTTGTTGTAGGAGTTGTTTCCGTTCATCCGTATTGTTGTTGTTACGTAAAGTCCCAATTTAAAATCATTTATCCTAGCCCAAAATTCGTTTCATGGCCCCTTTAAGGGGTATTCACACGAGGGAGAAATCCCGGGGATTTCTCCACGGCACGCGCATCCAGCGACGAAAACGTCAGGCTTTGCGATGTGCAAAAGCCTCGCGTTTTCGTCTCGTGATGCGCGCAAGCCGGGGAGAAATCCCCGGGATTTCTCCTTCGTGTGGATACCCCTTAAGGGGGATTCAACCGCTATTTATTTGTACCCTTTTCCTCATAGATGGCGCAGAATTTTTCCGGAACAAGCGAGTTGCATGCTCGCAGCTGCGCATGCAGGTCGAGCGCTCGACGTGGGCTCGGGCCACGGGCTGTTCGCCGCCGCTCTCGAGCTAGATCTTCTTCACTCTGCGTCCGCCGCTGCCGGAAGCGGCCAACAGGCGGCGCGAGATACGAGTCAGTACATACGTAGATCATAGTGGCTTACAAAACGTAGAATAAGCTCCGATTTCCGAACGAATTCGAAGTTCCAACCACGTTCGAAATTATCGAAAGCACAGGGTGCGGCGTTGCGGCCGTTTGGACCACCACATTTAACACGCAAGCGTTGTGTTGCGGAAAAAAAAAAAAAAAGTTATTTTTAGAGCTCAATTTAAAGCTAGAAAACAAAACATAAATAAAGTGGCAGTTTTGCACTTCCTATGTCCAATATCGGCCTGCTCTTCATTTGAATACTGGTTTGCAAACCCGCTCCCAGGATGTGTGGAGTAAAGCCCATCTATCCTGTGAAAAGTGGCGCCATTCATTTTTTGTGGAAATGCTTGAGACACGTGCCGCGCGACACTTCTGAGAAGAACTAGGAAGAACATGGCGTCTGAAATCTAGCTCAGTGCCAACGTTGCTCAATGCTGTGCTGGTCCGCCATGATCTTCCCTACGGCCACTAAATAAGCTACGCTTCAGATTACCGACACTTGTCCATATTGTGGCTTAAAATCATGGTTGGCAGTTGTCTAAACATTTATCTGAAATCACAGGAAACGCTTGCGTCCTCCACAAATGTTTAAAGAGTTCGTGACCGAGCAAAGCAATATTACATGAGCTTCGCAACACCAAATCCAATGCTGAGGAAGTCGCATTTTTGTATCTTGAAGATCGGCAGTTGCGTGTGCTCTGTACAAGCACCATGATGGCGGCGACTACAGCAATGTCGGGGAACGGAGTGCCGACTCTAAGCTCAGCTCATTTAGTGGCGAGGTGACGAGGTCCACACTTCAACGCGGCGAATCAAAAGCGGCGAGAAGCACCTGTTTCCCACCCGTGAACTGTACCAAGGAGTTCTCTGTCCAAGCAAGTGGCGCGGCTCTACTACTCGTTCACAATCGCGCGCCAAGTGCTGAGCAGCTGACAACATTGGCAACGGGTATGGCAAGAAAGGACACTTTATGTCGGTCTGCCTGTCAGCGAAAAATAGCCACTCAAATACCCGAAGCCATGTTGCACTCGAGCTATCCTCGTAAATTCCAAAAGTTGAAGGCGCTGCCGGGAAGTGCCGATGAAATTCCTTTGATAAAATTCACGCTTACAAGCACCGCCAACCATTGTAGTGGAAACGCGCAAGACACGTGCCACGAGCGGGTGGTCCGCTGCCATTCGCTTCCAAGGGCCGCTCGAGGCACGGGCCTCGTGCACTAGTGCATGTGACGCTACTTGCAACACAAACGCAAACACATCGAAGGGCTTTAGTCCAGACAGATAAAGGGGGATTGGTGGCCGAGTGCAATAAGGAAACAAAAAAAGGATCGGTGGCCGAGTGGGCTAGAGCCAATACCACCTAGAATACAAGGCCTGCGCATGACGTTTCGTTAGTAGATCCCCGACCCGCCCCAAGCGGCAAACAGGCTGAAGCTTGACGAGAGTATGGGCCGCGTCGCAACTACGTCGCATTCACCTGCGGCGACAGCTGTGTGCGTGACTGCTGAGCGCGAGCTGATTGCGAGCTTCCAGTTCATTTGCAACGCGCACGCGAACACTCCCTTGGCCACAAGCGCGAGCTAGCACGCGCTCCTTGCTTTGAGTCGAGCATTTCTAGCGCGCGCGCTCGTTCTGCGGAAGAACGCTTCAAAGCAGCGACCCGGAGTATAAACAGCGCCCTCGAAAATGGTGTCCAGTGCCAGCGTACAGCGTACAGCGAAGGGCTTTGCAGCCCTTCGCACAGCAGTAAGGCAATTTCACTCATGCATTTGACGCTCCACGTGCACGTCTAACTTCATCGTATGCTATAGCAACAGACACTCGGTGTGAGCATCTGTTTCATTATCTGCTACACAAACCACTGAAGCAGGCGATGGAGCAGACGACGGTGCTCATCCGGGCTACCTAGGGGGCGCTGAGGGGATCTACTAGTGGTGACGTTTAGAGGAGGAAACGCGCAGGCCTTGTGTTCTAGGTGGTATTGCTAGAGCACACTGAGCACACCAGCTCGGAGCACGTGGAGCGAAATCTGGCGACGTGCGCGATCAAAAGCGTCGCTGTGGTCGGCCTTCCACGATTGGCCGAATGCTGACTATGACGTCAGCAAAGGATTTATTATCGACATAAATAAGGGGAATGTAAGAACTTTAATTTTGACAGTGTTGGCAGTGTTGCTTCGAGAGCGCAATGATTTCAAGCTTCCACCATGCTATTTACAAACACCATCGAACTTCTTGTTCGCAAGGTAATGACGTCACGATGTTTAGAGCACATGCTCAGAACGAGCTCACATTAATCGGCTTCTAAGACCGGCAATCTTGATGGTGCGGAATGCACGTGGCAAAAGAACTGTGGAAGCTCGCCATCAGCACGTGCTCAGCAGTCGCGCACACAGATATGGCCGCCAGTGAATACTCCCTATACTCCGTTTCACCTTATGTTGTACCGCAGCGAAGGGTAGGAGCGCGAGCTCATAGCATTTGCAGCTGCCCTGAATGAGCGAGAGCTTGTGCCGACGAGATGTGCCCTGAGCAAGGAGCTCGCGCTTGTAGCCTTTCCTGCGGTACATCATAAGGTGAAACAGAGTATAATCCAGGGATCCTCAGTTCAATCTCCACCCCTGCCCGTTTTGATCTGGATGAGCATCGTACCGGCGTGCGGTCGTGTACCACTACTGCGTGGTGCGCGTCAAAGACCCCAGGCTACCGGTTGTACTGCACTGGCTAAACTTGCTCATCTACAGCTGGGAGACAAGTCGCCCGTTGAGGCAGACGAGGTTCTAGGCTGTATAACCATACACACACCCCAATTTGTTTCCAGACAGATAACGTAGCACCGGTTCATTCCACCGTGGCATAGTAAGATCACTGTTGAAAGAGGTGTTCATAACGGACAATAGCATAGTGAACTCCCGAGGTTATTTATGAAGACACTAAAGTTATTTAGAGGTTTCTTTGATTTTGCCTAATAATTAGAAAGGTGAATAGAAAAAAAAAAGAAACGTACTCCTTACCTTTGGTAGAAACATATTTTCTACCTATTGATGACCCGTTTGGTTTTCTTACCAATCTGCAAAACGGGAATTGTTAAATTTACAAAAAAAAAAATTGTTTCGGGCGCCAAAACGCTAACGTCAAAATTCAGTTTGCATCTCAGAGTAAGCACCTGTTTGTTGGTTAAGAAAATATATTGTAATTGTTCAAAATAATAAAAATCATGCTTCTTTTTTTTTTCATATCCATTAGCCACCAAACCAGGTCAACAGAGAATGAAAATATCTGAAATATTTGTTTTATAAAATAAATGTTGTTCAGAATAAGTATTTGCAACGCATAAATTATTTTTTTTTAAATTTCCAAATACATTTTAGGGTATTTATGTTCAACCCTGCACAATCTTAGGGTGTAGTGTATGCTTGTAGCGTATGCAAGCGTTTGACCACGCGCGCTAACACAACACACACACAAAAATAGAGCCAATAAAAGTCTCGCGTTCAGAGCCTTATCAGGCCTTTCCTGACGTCTAGTTACACGCGGAACACGTGCTGGCGTCTGCATTCATATAACTGATTGAAAGGAAATATCTATTTTTTTCTCTCTTATGTTGATTACTTATTTCTCATTACTTATATTGACGAGATGAGCGCGTGCAGTGAATGCACTTATACTTCGTTTCACTTTATCTGCGAGCGAAGCCAAAGCTAGAGGCGCAAGACCAGGGCTTTTTGCGTTTCAGCCCAGCTCGCGCGCTCGAGCAAAGCCTGAAGGCATGGAGCTTTCGTGCTCGCGCTTCCAGCTTTGCCTTCGCTCGCACATAAGGTGAAACGAAGTATAGTAATGTTTTTAAGAAAATCTTGTTTTTTAGCGCGTGTAGATAATTTACGCATCGCGGGTGAAGATGGAACGCCAGCAGTTGGAATAGAGTGCGACAATTTGAGAGGAGTACGTCAACTGGATCAAAAGATAAAAACGAGAGAAGAAATTTCTCTATGAACGACGTCCGCCTGAGTCTAAAGCCCGGTTCACACAGTTGCATTTGACTGCATTTGACTGCGTTGCGGCAGCGAGACACCAGGACATCCCTGCTGCTTATATCGCGTGCCAAGAAGATTCCTTGAATTGGATTTCACGCTTCATACGAAGCACAGATGTGCCGGTGACTCGCTTTCGGTTCTCGCCGCAACGCAGTCAAACGCACTCAAACGCAAGTGTCTGAACCGGCCTTTATATTGTCAAAACAAGGACTGACGTTGCGGTTGTGGACACCTTTATAATTCGTTTCACCTTATGTGCGAGCGAAGGCAAAACTGGAAGCGCGAGCACGGAAGCTCCGTGCGTTCAGGCTTTGCTCGAGCGCGCGAGCTGGGGAGAAATGCAAAAAGCGCTGGTCTCGCGCTTCTAGCTTTGGCTTCGCTCGCAGATAAAGTGAAACGAAGTATACACCTTTCCAAAAAAGGACACTTGGCAGGTTCCATTTTCAGTGTTCGTGCGTATGGCGCGTTATTTGCTCGCTTTTGCTCGCTTTCCGAAGCGACGAACGTGCGCGTTCTGGACTGTGATTTAACACGTGTGGACTGTGATTTTTGTAAACAGTGGAAACGTCTGGCCGGTGCCATTTTGAGCGTTCGTGCGTATGGCGCGTGCTTTGCTCGCTTTCCGAAGCGACAAACACGCACGTGCTGGACTGTGAAGATCGCACGCTGGACTGTGATTTTGTAAACATTGGAAAGGTCTATAGACCTTTCCAAAAACGAGCTTGTGGCCGGTGCCATTTTGAGCGTTCGTGCGTATGGCGCGTGCTTTGCTCGCTTTCCGAAGCGACGAACACGCACGTGCCGGGCTGTGAAGATCGCACGCTGGACTGTGATTTTGTAAACATTGGAAAGGTCTATAGACCTTTCCAAAAAAGGACACTTGGCAGGTTCCATTTTCAGTGTTCGTGCGTATGGCGCGTGATTTGCTCGCTTTCCGAAGCGACGAACGTGCGCGTTCTGGACTGTGATTTAACACGTGTGGACTGTGATTTTTGCAAACAGTGGAAACGTCTATAGGATTTCTTTAATTCGAAAAGAAGCTGTCAGCAAAAAATAAAACAATAGCCTTTTTTTTTCTTTTTTGCTGTCAAGTGTATTTAATTTATGTAGATGTCACATGCGTCCAGAACGTTAGTTCTATTTGCTTTGATGATTGTGCTGTGGATCAGCCGACGTCCACTCAGGTGGACGTAGGCTGATCCACTGCACAATGGCGGAACAACCGACATTGCGGAACGTGAGAATCTGAAACTTTGGGTGATAATCAGAAATGCTGCGCGCGCAAGCGTGTTTGTACTTTTGGCTTGAGCTACCGCTGCACGAATACTGTTGCAGCTGACGTGCAATCGAACACAAAGAGCGGACGCTTGTTTCCATAATTGCGCAGGGATTCCACAGCTTGCAACAGAGGTCAAACTTTCGAAAAGGTCCATCGAGCTTTCCAGAAGCACTGCTCGTAGCTTGAGCGTTACATGTGACTCCCGTTTTATGTTTTGCACTCCCGAACACTGCAGGAATATTTCCTCTGGACGTCCACTTCCGCTACCAAATAAGATAACATGATCAAGTAAGGAGAAGCCCAAAGATTGCTCCCAGTGCAAGAGGGAAAAAAGACACAAATGGTTCTTGTTTATTATGCCCTAATTTCATAGAGCGACAATTAGAAATAACCAATACTAATAATCCTCAAGCAAAGGACACAATCCATCTCCGCCCCTGCCCGTTTCGATCTTGATGATGGTGCACATTAAAGACCCCAGGCTTGCGGTTGTACAGCACTGGATATATTGCTCGTCTTCAGCTGAGAGACAGGCCGCCAGTTGAGGCTGACGTGAGGCAGACTAACTTCAGGCAGTATAAACACACACACGAACACAAATGAAGCACACACACAAAGGTATCTTTGACAAGCATGCTGTCTTTCGGTGCTTTTGAAGTAAGCACGAGCTATTGTAAGCCTGCCAAAGATACATTCGCGTGCGTGATTCATTTACTTGATGCGTGTCGGTGTTGGTTGTTTTTATTAGTCACTCTCGTTGGACTTGGGCATGAGCATAACGATCCCGCAATTGCCCAGAGCGACACTACAACCGGGAGCTCGCTCTATTACTTCGAAACATGCTCTATCGTCATCATCATTATTGTAAACTTTAATATTCGAAAAGTGGAAGGACCTTGTGGTCCCTGGTCGGTGCCCTTAGTGCAGGGCTCCGTTGGCCGCCCAGATTTGGCGGGCTCGCTCAACCAGTCGCTGCTGGTCACCGAGCTCTGTGCCAGATAGGGCCGACTCTCTGGAGGAAAAGGTGGAGGAACGAATGGGGGTGATACCCTCACCGGGGGGGGGGGGGGGGGGGGATTCCAAGATGGAGGCGTCCACGATGGTACAACCCCTATTAGGATCAGCAACCGCGGTAGGCAGTAGTAACCCTCTTCTAAAGGCCCATAAACAGTTGAGTTTGAGAGCGTTTGGGTGTGTTTGACTGCGTTGCAGGTGACTCGCTTCCGTTTCTCGACGCAGCGCAGTCAAACGCGCTAAAACGCAACTGTGTGTATGGGAATTTAAACAACCTATTATGCATGTCATTAATTCTTACTGTTCTCTATAATCTGGTTTCGGCAGCACTTGCGAGCATCAATATTTTCCCCGTGTCAACAAGGAACACGACCGCTTTCACTGATGTAACACATAAAACCAAAATATTCGTTTGCAGGCAGGTAGGTATTTATTTGTGCTTGTAAGCGCAGGCACCACAGATAGGCACGTAGCCCGTACAATGATTGCCGGAGAGGCCGTATAAGGGGTGATAATGATAATGCAGTGCGATATAATGTGAGGCACTGATAATGTACAATGAGGCATCACGAATAAAGGGTCTAAGTTGATCGCTGGTGTGTGGCAGCTTCGTGACAAAGTTGCGGAACCTCGGGTCGGTCACTAATGGGTGCGTTTGTTATTCTTTTTTGCAATGTTCAAAAAAATCTGACCAGCGGAGCCATCAGTTGTAATTCTGTTGTGTCTATGTTTATACAGCGAGAAGTTAGTCAGCCCCGAGGGCGTCTGGTGTCTTCGTTGGGGATGAAAGAGTGCAGTATACCAGCTGCTTGTATGACGACTTTAACGTGCATCACGCAATAGCGATACACGGCAGCACGCCGGTACGATGCTCATCCAGATTGAAACGGACAGAGGCGGTGGATTGAATCCACGATCAGTGAGCTTTACAGCGTGAGCTTTCGCTACACGTGCTACCGATCCACGAGCAACGAGACATCGCGGTCGAATTCGAGCTCGAGAGAAAAACAACAACCGCAACAGCAAGAAAATCTCCGGTTTGAAGCATTTAGTACTAGTGTCACAATCTCATTTAACAAGTTGGAAATAAAATTAACAGGATGATTTTATTTACACAAATACGCCAATACAACACTATTTTGTTTTCTCGTCGTGGTCTTAAAATTAAGAATAGAGGCACCCCTAGTACGTACGGCCAAGCGTTTTGTCACGTTTGTCTTCTAAATAATTGTATTTTCAAAAATTCCTTAAAACGCGCTAAAAACAGTCAAAACGCTCATATTTCTGGATTTTATTAAAAATCTCCAGCGCTCTAAAGGAAAAAGTCAAGGGCCGTACAACCTTCATTACGTCTTCATAATTAACCTCCAAAAGAATGAATACTATCGTGCACTCCTGAAACTCAGGTTTGTGTAGCGAAATTTACCCATTGAGTGACGAGCGGTTGAATCCCCCTTAAGCCCGGTTCACACAGTTGCGTTTGACTGCGTTTGACTGCGTTGCGGCTGCGAGACACCAGGACATCCGAGCTGCTTATATCGCATGCCAAGAAGATTCCTTGAATTGGATTCCACGCTTCATACGAAGCACAGATGTGCCGGTGACTCGCTTTCGGTTCTCGCCGCAACGCAGTCAAACGCACTCAAACGCAAGTGTCTGAACCAGCCTTCAAGCGAGGCTACCAGTTCAAGGAGAAAGCATGACACGCGACATTCGAGACACGAATGTTTCGGTGACTTATACGTAACGTATATTAACGTTAGAAAATGAGGCAGTGTGAACCAGCCTTTACCGATTGGACACTAGCACTGCGTCAGAGTTCGGATGGAGTCTCTCTAAATGCGCTCTTCTTTATTATGTGTACCGGGCTGGCTTCTCGTGGGGCAAAGTAGTCATCCGGCAATACAGTATTCTCATCTGCAAGTTGTTGCCGAGAGCGACCAGGGACCCACAGATGGCAGCACTTTAGGTGCGCTTTGGTCGCTAATTGTCTATTTTTTTTTTTCAATGAATAGTTTCATTTGAAAGGTAATATAATTATCTTTCCGCTGGCATTTAACTGGTATAACTAGCTGGTATAACGCTGACCGAGCTGAGGAGGCGTTTCAGCACTACGTTGAACGGATTTTTATGGCTAGTCCGCGAACCCGGTTAAAAACATCAATATTCCTAATGGTCTAGGTCAAACGAAGAGTCTCCTGTAAACTCGTTCCTAATACAATATCACCAATCCAGTTTACCTTTAAAACAATGTTTTTTGTTTTTTTTTACGCAATGACCTAGTAAAGCATAACTCGACATTGGATCATGAGAACATCGTAACTTTTACTTGGTTCTTACAAAATGTTGTTCGCTAATTTGATAAAACATGTTCACCGGATAGCCACACTTTCGCGGCAAATAACAGTTTCCTATCCAAAAGAGACAAAAGTTAACGATTTATTTTAAATAAGATAAATTTAGTTAGTCTCGTATTATAGTATATAGACCATCATTCGTGGCCGGCATACAAGGCTCCGTGACGATGCATACGAGGCACTAGGTTTGGTGCTGCCGCCCTGAGAGGACTCTAAAAAAAATACCCTAAATATCGAGAACCATTTGAAGACGACGAGGGCTCACGAAACCAAAAAACAGCACAACGACGCACCCCAGGTAGATAAAAGCACGTTTCTAGCACCAGGCATCTCCATGAGAAAAAACCTGTGATAATACGAACAGGGAGCAGTACAAAGCAGCAAGACTGTGCAAGGAAAAGCTTTTCACACAGGCTCCTTTCACAAAAGCAATCCTGCCGTCCAGACCCATCGTCACTGGAGAAGAGGCGTTCAAATATTCAACAGCGACTTCTACGGCTAAAAAGCTGGTGTCCACGTGGTCACGTGGCTTCACAAACGAGAAATTGAACCCGTCTCCGCCATGCGCGATGTATTTCGCAGTTCCAATCGAGTAGATTCTGTCATCTTTCACTCGTTCGAAACGGGGTACTCGGCAAGCCGTGCAGAGAATCTGAAGGTCGATCACACGGTGCCTGGGCTCGCGATAAACGTTATAAATCACGCGCATGCCAGCCATCTGGAGGAACTCTCCGCGTTTCATAACGCCCTTGACGTCGTACTTGTGAACACCGTGCTCAAGAACGCCCTTTAGCTGAGCTCCGGTCATATTGATAAGTGAAATGCTGTCACCAAAGGGCAACACATTTACGACGTCCTCAAACGTTATTATACCTTCAAGTATGGACGTCCTGAGAGATCCGGAATTAATAATGACAGCAGAGACAGAGCTCCAGAAGCCAGAGAGTCTGGGTATTCTTTTGGCCAGGTACTTCAAGAATGCTTCAGCCATTACGTTGCCCATGTTTGACTCTCTAAAGCGGAGTGTTTGGCGGTCTCCCTGCAGGTATACGTATGTACCAGCCACGATCCTGGAGCGCGCGGCCTGCAATTGAGGTCGGTATTTGTCCAACAGGGCCAGCCCTGCTGCATCTTGTTCGACGCTGTTATCGAGAAGCGTGGGCTGTCCCCTCCAGCGGAGCGGCTGTCCGTGGTCGTCCCAGGTGATCGTCAGGTTACCCATGTATTTCCCCATCCAGAAGTCGTGAACGATGAGACAGCGCGAGCCGTCTGCTCTCTTCACCACCACCGGATATGAGTCCCATGGCAAGTCGCCGGACACCCTGCCGTTGACGGTATGTCCCGAGTAAAGCAAGAGGTGCGAGCGACCGCCGACGACAACGCTGATTTCAGGAATGGCCCGAGCAATCTCTTTGTCATTGTCCAATCCGGAGTGGCCCACGGCTATGATCACCTTGGCTCCTTGCTGACGGAGTAGTACGGCCTCCCTCTTGATGCAATCTGTTTCATTCGTGAAACGTACCCTGGGTGCTTTCGTGATGAGGACCGACTTCAATGTCAAGTAACCTATTATTCCGACTAACTGAGAGCCAAACCGCACGGTCATGGATGCTTTAAGCGATAGGTTCTTCAGCAAGGGCTCTTCTCTAAAGTCCACGTTGCAGCCCAGGATAGGCACCTTGCTGTCGCGCAGCAGTGGCGCCAGCCCTTCGGGTCCCCGGTCGAACTCATGGTTGCCAAGGGACATGGCGTCGTGCCCGAGGTAGTTGACTGCTTCGACGACAATTTTGGCCCCCAGCAAGTAGTACCACAGGGTACCCTGATAGTAGTCTCCCGCATTAAGGAAGAGCACGTGTTGCCCAGTCGACCTCACTTGATTCACCAGTGTCTTTTGGCGCGCGATGCCGCCGACGCAGAGTCCCAATTTGGCCGAAGATTGTCGGCAGCGAGTTCCAGAAGGCAAGAATTCTTCGAATCGACTGTGCACATCGTTGGTGTGGAGCAAGGTTATAGTGAGCTCAGCGCAGCATGCCAAAGGAACGAGGACCACCGTAACGATCGTGTGCAGTTGCCAGCCATCTTTCTTCGGAGTCCCCGTTGCCATAGTGTTTCATCAGCGACGATGACTCCGGCTCTGCTTTTCTCATCCACTGCACCAATCGAAGTGTCATTCATATAAATACAAAAGTCTAGTAATTACCACACCTTACAAAAAATCTATATACATTATCTTTAATTGAGGGAAGCTTATTAAGGTACGTGAAGGGCTCGGACAGTCTTTGGAAGTAGTTGAAGTAAATTGGATTTAAAGTTCTACTTCAAGTAGATTGATCAAACTTGTACTTGAAGTAATGTCTCTGAGTATGTACCTTGTACTTGACTTAACGTATGTTTTTCTGGTACTTTCGGAGGAAAGCACAATTATCCTGCCTTTAATGTACATTTCCCAAATTTGAAGACAAAAAATTGGCGTATCGTCAGGTGAATATGCGCTATCGTCTGTCAAGTCGTCATTGGTTATTTCTTTGAGCGAAGTAACGGAGGCTACATGACCTATACAAATAAATGCCTTATAAGTTGATTGTGTATAGTTCCTTGGCGAGGGTAAAACCACTTTGTGGCCAATGACTTTATTCAATATTATGCGCCATTTCTGAAAATAACTCATGCACCACCGATTAATCCTGGGGCAATGCACACCAGATAAAAAGAGAAAACACTATAGGAAAATGAAGGGGCATCACGAAAGACTGTTAAAAAGTACTTGTACTTTACTTTGCAAGTACATTGTATTTATAGTACTTTACTTCAAGTACATTGCGCCGGGTGTACTTACTCCTTTACTTGAAGGTCATAATCTCTCATTTACTTTGTACTTTACTTGATGTACTTTTAAACTTTACCCAACACTGGGCTCGGGACATGGTGGACGAATGCCTCAAGACAATGATTTCGAGGGGTATATTTTGTGGGGCCTACAAAACATATTGTGTGAATTCTTTTCAGGCCATCAATAACGTGTAACGTGTTGACGCTCTTCATGTGCTTGAATGGTACCTCGACTGCATCTTCGACTTGGGACAGATCGGTGATGCATTACAGTGGGGAAGAGACTGGGACCGTTGCCACTGCGGACGGATCGAGGACCAACTAACATTGACATTATCCATAACTGTTTTATTTCCGGCGATAAACTAGAAATGATAAATATTGAGCTGAAAATGTACTACTGCGGTGTGTACAGGACGACGACTACGACGAAATGGCCGGCAGTAGCATAACGTGAAGAATGTTGAACTGGGTGGAATTTTCAGACTTTCTAATCGGTATCGGCAAATGACTGTGTTAACGCGCCATTGGCGACGTGCGCGATCGAAAGCGTCGCTGTGGTCGGCCTTCCACGATTGGCCGAATGCTGACAATGACGTCAGCAAAAGATTTCTTATCGACGGAAATAAGAAGAATGGAAGAACTTCAATTTCGACGGTGTTGGCAGTGTTGCTTTAAGAGCGCATTGATTTCAAGCTTCCACCATGCTCCTTACAAACACCATCGAACTTGTTGTTCGCAAGGTAATGACGTCACGAAAGGTAACCTTAGGAGGGCGCCACTAAAACATCTCGCCGCTAATAGCTCGAAGCACGTGGAGCCCAAGCTCGCGCAGCAGAATTCGGAGATCCTGGATTCAATCCACACCCCTGCCTGTTTCGACCTGATTGAGCGTCGTGCCGGTGTGCGGTCGTGTATTACTACTGCGTTATGCACGTTAAAGACCCCAAGCTCTAGCAGTGGTGCTGCACTGGCTAAATGTTTCATCTACAACAAAGACGCCAGACGCCCGCTCGAGCTGGCTCAATTCCCGTTGTCTAAACAAACATGCAAGACAACTACATGAGTATCTCGAATCGTACGCATAGCGGAGGGAACAAATGTGGCCCCTTAAAGCGCTTAAACATGCTTTTGTTTTTCTTATGATGGGGAGAAAGGGCGGGGGGGGGGGGGGGGGGGGGGGGTAGGCAGCTTTGAAGTTTGCCCTCCGATCTACGAGCATCGAGTTTCAAGCATCTAGTGGCGCGGCAGATAACGTGCAAAACCTTCAAGTAAAGGCACGAAAAACAAAATGGGCTTGCAGTTTTGTTTAGACGTTAACGGTTCTTGATGGTCGATATCATGCAAACCTCTACATTTATTGCTATAAAATAACCAAAGAACATCTCTTTCTGTCCTTCGCTAAAAGTAAGGCCACAAAAATACGTGGCATTTACGAAAGCTGTCTTACCTGAAAGAGCGATCGTGTTCCAAACCTGAGAGGACCAGAGAGAGAAAGGCTGCTGTAATAGCTCGCGAGGCTGACAGATCTTTCTTCTTTTCTTTAGATGCGCCTAGGATACTACCAGCATTTTCGACAGGAGGGCATCAGTAAATTTCCCCTTTTATTTTACATTACTTTACCTGAAGCCTTTAAATGAGCTGGATGGTCGTCATTGAATCCGCTAGCCCTCATTAAATCTGGAAGTAAAAAAAGAAATAGAGGAAATCGAAAAAAAGCAAGCTAACCTGGAGCAACACACCCGTCCAAGGCGTTCATCCGCCTTGGACGGGTGTGTTGCTCCAGGTTCGCTTGTTTTCTTCCCGGTTTCCTCTAAAAAAAAAAAAAAAAGAGGGAAAGCACCGGCAGCGCTTTCCCTTTTTTTCCCCTCTTGCCCTGCTTTAGCTAGATGGTCTATACTTCTTTCATATGCCATCATTGTCCCGTGTTTACCTGCGCACAAATTCCATCACTTCAAAAATCCACCTCACCCCCCAAGCCCCCCCCCCCCAAAAAAAAAAAAAAGAGGGAAAGCACCGGCAGCGCTTTCCCTTTTTTTCCCCTCTTGCCCTGCTTTAGCTAGATGGTCTATACTTCTTTCATATGCCATCATTGTCCCGTGTTTACCTGCGCACAAATTCCATCACTTCAAAAATCCACCTCACCCCCCAAGCCCCCCCCCCCCCAAAAAAAAAAAAAAAAAATCTGTGTTAAAGCATTTTGTTTGTGTCGGTAGCAAAATGTAAGGAAAGTCGCGTATTTCATTCTGCGACACTATATTTGGCCTTGACGTGATGTCGTGAAGTGAGGTTGGCCAATCGAAACCGAAATTTAGTGACCAACCAGTAGCCGAGGTGCTTGCGTGGCATCACTCCGCTATCGCTTCAGTTTTGGAAAAAGGTTTAATACACCTCCTTATAAATCGGAGCGATTCTCATCCTCCCTGTCTTTCTTCAGGGCAAAAAAAAAAAAAAAAAAAAAATAGCGTACAGGACTTTGTACGCAGCCTTCTGGAATTTTTGCAGAAGGTTGTCAATAACGAGTACTTGTTGTAGGAGTTGTTTCCGTTCATCCGTATTGTTGTTGTTGCTGTCTCCAATAAAATACCCCCTCCCCCTTTTTCTTTCCCGGCTTATATATATGCCTGTAGTCGAAAGGACAGGAGCGTATTGTAACGAAGAAAATTGGTGGTGTCCTCTTCTCCGTTTATGAACGATACTGATGTTAACAAACACAACTGTTTATTTATGGAATATGAAATAGACTCTTTGGTAACAAATATAGACAATTCGTCAATGAATAATCCTAACCTCTGGCGACTTCCCCTGCCGTCCTCCTCGACCACACACACCCTCAGCGGGGGCCCCGACCACAGCCAAACTCGACAAACAAGGATCCACACAAAGGCGGGCGAGCCGAACTCCTCCACAGCCGTAAGGGGTCCCAAGTTTGCGAGTCAGCGGGCGGACGACTCCACAGCCGAAGGGGGGTCGGACGTGCAGGTTGCTCACCAGAGGAAGGATTATCTTCACGGCATGGTGTCCGGGTGCCGAGTGCCTTACGGCCCCTCGGTAACCACTTATATTCAGTTTAGCAGCATTCTGGGGTCCTCCAGTCCACCAATCAGAACGATTTGTAAAGACCAATCAAGAGGGGTTTTCTTAGCACCAATCAAAAGGCTCGGAGCCCAAAGCAAATACGAACATTCCAAAAACAAGTGCATACACAAGACACTCCAGATTCCAAACGAAGCTCACAAGAGCAGTCATAAACAATAGAAAGCACATTCATACGTAGACAGAGAAGTTATACATACACAGAGCAAAATCACCTCCGAAGTAGGGATCTCCAAAGCAGACATGCACAAGACAAAACGTTTCCAACGCGGGGTTCTGTAAACTAAGTGTAGCGTTACAGCGTTCACGTTCGCCCCCATTTGGGGCCCCCCGACTCCGGTGGAATCCAACAGCCGTCCCGTGGAGACGGAAAGAACTCTCGGAGAAAGCAAAAACATAAAATGAAACTAGACTAAACACTCGCGGGAGCAAAACTTCGCGACACCTTCCCATTACGGAAAAAGAGTGACCTCACTCTTCAAATGCATATACAAATGCTGAAAACTCCCATCCTGAGGTAAGCGGGCACATACTTCCTAAACGTAAAACTAAATATCAAATTCAAACAGCTACTTTACCGAAACGCTACTTCGGTTATAACATACATGATATCAGAAATATACAAAAAATTACATGTCTTTGAAACAGAATCCACAAAAACTATCTGGATAAAGGTGACAACAAAGATCTTCACAAGGTCATGCACATTGTTATTCGGAAACTTGTCAAGCCGCAGTCCATCATGTCGTCGCCTTAGAAAGTTCTTTAAAATTCCAAACGATAAATGAGAATTTTTTTTTTTTCATAAGCAGTAATCACCTCCATCGACGTTGAAAACACACATTTTCCGGTGATAATTTCTCAGTAGATTGTATGAGATGTCGTTGTTGGAAGTTTGAATAATTATGTCACTTGTCGCGCCCTGGATAAACTCTAACTCTTATTTAGAAATCTGCCCTCTCTCGCGTGAAGCAAAACATCGGGGTGGTCCGCCGTAAGTACCTGACTGGACCGAATCCACCAACAAAATAACTCGCACACAAGGAGCAGTATTCGAGAGCTCTCACTTTTGCCATTGCCAAGAACACAGCCACTTATATTGGCTTAAAAATGGAACGCGTTACTTTGACGGTTCAAACGTCCCTCCATCCTTCCTCAAGTATACTCAACATCGGGGTAGTCCGCCGTATTGAACCTGACTGGACTTGGTCCCACCGACAAGGAGAGCCACCAGAGTAGGAGGAGAATTCGCGCAATTACCGAGCCCATCCAGAGAACTCGCGCCGTATTGAACATGACTACGATCTCTGGGGGCCCGAGGCGCTATAAAACATAAAGCAATGGCAAGGATACATAGTCGAGCTCAACTCTTTTTTCTATCTACACAGCAAATACTTTCTCGAGTTTGACACTTTCTTCTATATACACAACAAGGGCAACGCACCAGCGACAGAATAAAAGTTCTTTTGAGTCGAGGAAGTTAAAACGAAGGCGGAATTTTCAAGCGACGACAGAGTTCGAAACTTCCAGGTCGTACTAGTCGAAGTGGCAATCGGTACTTTTTGCAGAGTTTTTGAAGCGAGCACGGTGCTTCACAAGGAACGGATGGCAGTTTTGTAGTGGATGAACAGTTCTTACTTGAATTTGAGGAGGAGTTTCCGGGAGAAAACTGAGAGTTTCGGAAAGCACCACATGGGCGAAAATTACCAGAGTAAGAAGAGCGACGAGGGTATTCATGGTGGATTTACCCTGGGATGTCTCGGAGTCTCAGATGTCACGGGGAGTTCGGACGTAGCGAGGAAGTTGTTCTTGCCTCTGGATCAGCGTCCTAGGGTGATGATGATGACGTCTTGGCATTTTGTAGCTTGAGGCACGGGCCATTTGGCGATTGTAGCAACCGGTCATACCCCGCACACTCCACCACTTTTGTAACGAAGAAAATTGGTGGTGTCCTCTTCTCCGTTTATGAACGATACTGATGTTAACAAACACAACTGTTTATTTATGGAATATGAAATAGACTCTTTGGTAACAAATATAGACAATTCGTCAATGAATAATCCTAACCTCTGGCGACTTCCCCTGCCGTCCTCCTCGACCACACACACCCTCAGCGGGGGCCCCGACCACAGCCAAACTCGACAAACAAGGATCCACACAAAGGCGGGCGAGCCGAGCTCCTCCACAGCCGTAAGGGGTCCCAAGTTTGCGAGTCAGCGGGCGGACGACTCCACAGCCGAAGGGGGGTCGGACGTGCAGGTTGCTCACCAGAGGAAGGATTATCTTCACGGCATGGTGTCCGGGTGCCGAGTGCCTTACGGCCCCTCGGTAACCACTTATATTCAGTTTAGCAGCATTCTGGGGTCCTCCAGTCCACCAATCAGAACGATTTGTAAAGACCAATCAAGAGGGGTTTTCTTAGCACCAATCAAAATGTTCGGAGCCCAAAGCAAATACGAACATTCCAAAAACAAGTGCATACACAAGACACTCCAGATTCCAAACGAAGCTCACAAGAGCAGTCATAAACAATAGAAAGCACATTCATACGTAGACAGAGAAGTTATACATACACAGAGCAAAATCACCTCCGAAGTAGGGATCTCCAAAGCAGACATGCACAAGACAAAACGTTTCCAACGCGGGGTTCTGTAAACTAAGTGTAGCGTTACAGCGTTCACGTTCGCCCCCATTTGGGGCCCCCCGACTCCGGTGGAATCCAACAGCCGTCCCGTGGAGACGGAAAGAACTCTCGGAGAAAGCAAAAACATAAAATGAAACTAGACTAAACACTCGCGGGAGCAAAACTTCGCGACAGTATTGTTTTTCAAATAAACAACGCTTAGAAGTCTGCATATCTTCGTCGACATGAGCTTAGTCGACAAACTCAATTTCAGTGCAACGTATGCACATGAGGCGACGTTTCAATCTCAAATTCTACTAGAAAATCCATGCGAGGTAGGCGACATTTCAGACGGGTCATAGCCGCCCTGCCGCGGAAATCGCCGCCTCCAGGTAGAGAGAGGGTTTAAAGTTCAACCGAAAGTGTAGTAAAGGATGGAGTTTCTTTTATGAAGTTTCATGGTGTAACTCCATTCGTCCGGAAAATTAAAAGAAAATCCTTTAGATTTTCAACACCGCGGACTCCGACGCATAGGATCGTATTGTACGAGGATCCAACGGCTTTGAGGAAGTCGTGCTTGTGGGGCCACTTTCCGATAGAGAAAGCAAGTATGCTGCCTCAAAAGCAAAGTCGAAGCATCGTCAAAAGCATATATCTTCCGAGTTTGCCACTGGGCAAAGCTCTTTCGCCAACCGGAAGGGTATTTGTCGGCATTATTTTGGCATACACACGAAAAGAATATGGTGCATGCGTGTTTTTGGTTTTTACTTTTTTTTAAATTAATACTTTATTTTGGAGTAGTGGGGTTCTTTAAAAAAAATACGTTAGCCTATATCTGATGTACAGGATGTTTCACGTAGAGTTCCTGTATAGGCTCCCTACGGGAGCCAGAGTTGCGCGTTCACGCATGGCATGTGGATTCAGCTCCTCACGTGACTGAATTCGGCGAATAGCAGCGCCACGCGGGGCGCTCAAAAGCCGGGGAACGTACGCCGGGGAGCGTGCAACGTCTACTTTGCTGCACGACGCTTGATACGGCTCCTCACGTGATCGGATCTCGGCGAATAGCGGCGAAGGCGGCCCGCGGCACGTGGAATCAAACGCGCAACTCTGGCTCCCGTAGGGAGCCTATAGAGGAACTCTAGTTTCACGGAGCGCCGGCGTAATCGTTCCTATAAAAACGCATCACATAAAAAAAAGAAGTCGTATTGGTCTCCGCCAAAGGGCCTTTGAGTAAAATTAATAACGCTCGCGATAATTAGGCTAATAATTATTTTAAGTAATTCGATTTTTAGTTTGTATGTTTAAAGCTATACGGTTAGTCAGAAAATTACTGGGCATCGTCGAAAATGCCTAATTTAGCAAGACATAAGGCGCGTTCAGCATTTTACGACGCTCAAAAAAAAAAAAAACATTTGGACGCGTTTTTTTAGCTTTCTGATTACAAGGCAGACACAACGCGTGCAAAGACACATCCTAATAAAATCATTTTTAGTAAGTGCTCTCCCGCTTCCAAGTAGGACAACAGTAGCTGCGTTCGATGTACCTGCACCTCCTGCACCGGTGCAGAAAAGTGTAGGGCGGTGTACTTCCGGTCGTATCTTAATACACACACCGGAAGTAGACTGTCTTATACTTGTCTGCACCGATGCAGGAGGAACAGGTACATCGAACGAAGCTACTGGCGCGGCGCGATTACATTTAAACTACTATTCATCCAAATTTGGTTCGAACAGATACCTAAAAAAAAGAGTGAAGCAGGTGAAACTGATATCTATTTAATATACTAAATGCCTAAAAACAAAAATCGTAAAAAAATACTTTCGACTACATTCGCTTTCCAGAGTACCTTACCCAACGCGCAGAACGGTCCATCCAAGGGGTCACCCAAGTTAATTATATGTCGCTCGCTTTACCACATAGAGGTCCAAGAATTAACACCAACCTACTAAATGTGGACTCGGAAATGCGAAGGACGCTCGTTTGTCTTTCAGTCTCGTCCGGGATGCGGAAGGCACGAACCGGCACCTACAGACGGAACTCCCTCCCATTTCACGGTCCGCCCACAATGGCACGCCGGCTGCCGTCCTTGGTTCGAATCCAGGGCTTTGTGCGGTCGCGAGCGGAACCCCCTTCTCTGGACGACCACGTTCGGCTCACCGGATCCGTCCTTTTGGAGCCGGCGCGGAGGTCGGGCCTTTTCAAATGGCACATCTAGCGGGGACCGGGACTGCATGCGTGACGGGCAATCAAACCAGTTCGCCATCCTTTCTCTCGTTCTGGTGGCCAGGCGGCATAACATGTTATCTCTCTTTTTATATGACTTCTATTTATCGGGTCCTGAGGGGAGACCAACAAATGGCGCACCAATACATACGTCGTGGAGGAATGGAAAGCGAGAGCACAAGTAGCACCATGGTGCCTGGAACCGACTGGTGTGTTTAGCGCCCCATTGCGCCCGTGCATCGAAAGTGGTCCCGAAGTGGCAACAAATGACGTCACAAAAGCCGGAGTGTCATGCTTTCGGATGTCGCAATCCTGGCGGTGGGTCGTCAAATAGCCGGAGAAAAGCACGACCGAACGCGAGTGTCGCTGTCGTCGCGACGTCCCAGCTCCCGGCTGCCGAAACTTTTGTGGACTGTCACACTGGAGAGCTACCTGCAGCGGAGCAGGCGCCTGCCACGTATCCACAAGCCGTGCTGCGACGCCGCCAAGATCGCGACCGGCGACAGTATGACACTTTTATGACGTCGTCAGGCGGAAATCGAGGGACCACTTTTCTTGGACGCGGTTAACACACCATTCGGGGACGCGTTCCCGACACGCCTAGAAGAACAAAAGGTCGCTAGTTTTACCTGGTGCCTCCATGCGCACTTCGCTTAGGGTGGTGACATCTGACCCTTTTGTAAATTGTTCCCGACGCTTTTGTTTCTTTTTTTTTTTCTGTAGCGCGTGAAAGAGCGCTTAACTACTGCACGAGCTCTTGGCATTGCAGTGCTACGGCGGCATTTCGTTTCTGACGATTTCTTTCTATATTCACTATGACCGCGTGCTGTCGGACTCGGTATCAGGTACTACAAAGAGTGGCATCACCCTAAAGAGAAGGACGTTGAGGCACCCTAATCAACCTTAGTTATACCCCAACACGTTACTATAGACCTTTCCAAAAAAGAACGTGTGGCCGGTGCCATTTTGAGTGTTCGTGCGTATGGGGCGTGCTTTGCTCGCTTACAAAAGCGCCGAACACGTACGTGCTGGACTGTGAAGATCGCACGCTGGACTGTGATTTTGTAAACATTAGAAAGGTCTATAGGGAGTATTCACTGGCGGCCATAGCCGTGTGCGCGACTGCTGAGCGCGTGCTGATGGCGAGCTACCACTGTTCTTTTTCCACGTGCATTCCACACCATCAAGAGTGCCGGTCTTAGCAACCTCTTAATGTGAGTTTGTTCTGAGCATGCGCTCTAAACAGCACCCACAAATATGGTGTCCAGTGAATACTCCTTATACGTCAGGCAACTGCGGTGGCGCTGCCGCCAGAACGGCGCATGCGCGGACGATTCACCTCACGCGAATTTGGTTTCTGCGCGAGCGTGGCGCCCACACCCGGTGTAATCAAACAAATTTTGTTTTAGCAAACAGCGCGTATGAGGTTATATTCCGTGACCCCTAAGCTGACGGTGCGGTCGAAGCTCCGTATACTCGCTAACCAGGCTAACGCCTATTTTTTGTCACGTAATCATGCTCTCGCACGTACCCAGACGCGGAGGGTGAGGTCAAGCAATGAAAGGGAAGCGGTTGCTTGGCCCGGCAAATTCGTAGCTTTCATCGTCCTGCTAGCTAAGAGGTGAACGGTGTGTATTTAATAAGATCTAGAGTGTTAATTAACATGGTGAGACACCTCCGGCTCACTCATGCCCTTACGTCTTGTTGTAAAAAATATTTCTCAAGTTCATGTTGGGCTACGGTTAGAGTGATATTGATTGATTGATATTTATGTTTATTTTAGCTCGGAGCCTCGGGAGAGCAGCGGTGCCGCAGAAAGACAAGTCGCCCTTACCATCAATGCCTGCGGCAACGCGTCCAGTGATGATGTAATGGTATTGTACAGATATACAGTACAGTACAGAGTGTACCAAATTTTGTATTTCGCCAGACAACGCTTTTCTTCGGGAAAACATAATCGCACTGGGGATACCTGCATCGTATCATGTAGGCATACTGAGAAGTTATATTCTGGAACGATTCACAGACAGGTATAGACCTACTATGCACGCGCATTCATATATAGCTTGAAGCATCCTTACATAGAGTATACTAATAAGCTGCTGCTCCTCGTACATATTTATTTTATATCAAGACGGAGATCATTTCCTGATCTATAGGACCACATATGTACTGAAAATGTTTAGGGGAGTGACAAAGCTTTAGAAACGCGTCTTCAGCACTGGCTTATTACATCGTCATTTTTCAGGCCGCTGTGGGGCCTCAGCTTTAATTTACAGCGCAGAGTAGTGAATTAGTCTGGAAAATAATGAGAATAAGGCGTAACCTAACGTGCATGCGGAGGGCGGCTCACCTTGCGGCGATGTGGAGGACAGTGGCGCCCTCTCGATCCACGTCCCGCACCCTGCAGGCCGTGTGCACGAGCAACCAACGCAGGGCCCTTGTCTTGCCCGCGGCCGCGGCCTCGTGCGCCGGACTGGCCCCAGCCACGTCCCGGGCGTGGGGCCGCAGCCCGACGGCTTGCACCAGAAACCGAAGGGCCTTCACATGACCACCGCGCGCAGCATAGTGCACGCAGGAACCACCGACGGAGTCACGCACTCGAAGACAGTCTGCGTGGTGCTGCTGGAGCCAGCAGAGCGCCAGCAGGTCGCCCTGGTAGGCGGCCATGAGAGCCGGCTCGACGGACATCATCGGATTAGGGTTAGCTCCGAGGAACGGCGAGTCTGGTCCGGCTCTCTGCCGGGTGTCCCTGGCTTCGTCAGGATTCAGCGCCTGCGAGAGACATAGCGCGCTGCTTGTTAATCGGACGTTTTATATGAATAAAAATACAGTTAGCGCGCAGGCGAGCTGATGGGAGTTCACATAAGGATATTAGCCTAAAAAAGGAGTAGTTGGAGGTAGAAACAGAAAATATAGGAGAGACAACGCGTTTCAGTTGAGACGTCCTTTATCCCCTATTTTCTTTTCCTATCACTGTTATCGTTTCTTTTTTGTGCCGCAGTCTCGGGTTAATATCACTATGTAAACATTATATATATATAGTCATGCATCCAGTTAAATACGTAACGCGCGCGAACGGTCATTGTATAATTGCTGGCTCTATACGGCTTAAGCGAGTTGTTAAACATTACGGCTCTGTAGGGTGACCTCTGTTTACGCGCTTCGTACCGAAATAATCGTCCATGTTTCGCAGGCGAAACATGGACCCAACGTGCATGCGTGCGAAGCTCGAAGAAGCGTCCACAGAAATCTCATAAAATACCGTTTATAGAGTATAGCAGTCACGCATTCGCATCACTGTCTAGCGTATGCTCAGTAAAGTGTTATCGTATGATATCTGATTGCTCGCCCGTCAACGAGGCGCGGCCGGCCTTTAATAAATTAGGCGTCCCAGGACTGCTGCCATATAGCCCCCGTTTTGGCTTACGAGAACCCTGATGCTACCTTTCTTACTAGCCTCACACGAGTCGTGTGAACACCTATCTATTGTGCAAACAGTACATTACAACTACAATTAAAACGAGACTACAAGTGAAAACTTATAGACATAAAAGTTTGTTTTCTTTTTTTATTGCGCATATGTCGTTTCTTTAAGTCACACCAGTCATAATCGTTGCAGAAGACGCGCGGTGTTCGTTGCAGACATGATGACAGAATTTTCTGCGGACATGTCTCGGGCATCTTTGAAGCATGCTTGCTTCATATACGTACGTATGTTTCAAGCACGTCTGCAGATAGCTTTGACCAATGTGACCGTCAACCAAGGAAGACCTCAAACAGTCACTGCAGACTGTATGCTGTATAATCAAGGAGGCTGTATGTGTGGTCAGGAGGTGGCATTCATATTCTCCATACGTGGAGCAAATGAACGGAACTAGGCGTGGCCACGAAATATCCCCTCAGGCTCTCGGCTATTGAGACGATCCTTTTTCTTTTGTCTTTCTTTTTTTACTACGTTCCTCGTGTTTTACCATAGTCTCGGGTAATTTCCGACGTAATTAGAAAACTCAGTGACGGACGCCGCCCCGGAAATATGGAGCAAACATCCTCGTTGCCATGGCATTGCCGTGGCAACGCTGTTGCTTAGCCCATATCTTCATGGCGGCGTCCACTGAATCGGTGTCGAACAGGTGAGATTTGAAGCCCAACACTCGCCGGGCCAGTAGAAAGTCGGCGTGTAGCGGACGCTCTCGGCACCGCGCCGGGAGCGTTGTCTAGAGCGAGTCGTCATAGTGCGGCTTTGGAAGGCGAGCGCGACAGTCGTCGTGCGCACGAACGCTGAGAATAGCACCGCGGGTTGAGAATGCCATACAAGCCCTGCATCCAGCAGGTTTTCGTTTCTCTCCACCGTGATGAGAATGCGGGTTCGCATCGACACTTCTTTTGGTGCGCCGATCGTATCGAAAGCCAGCAGCGACAGCGAGCAGACGAACCAGACCGCAGGCACGGAGCAGACGTAGCATAAGCCTAACGTAGTCGACGAGTGGCGAGCAGACGATGGGCGCTTGGATGAGAGCACTGATCTCAATGACAATTGCTGGATCGCGTTTGACCAGCCCTGCCTATGGACCGGAGTGCGGCCACGGTCGGCCATCTTTAGGTAGAGTTATATCATCTCTAGCCATCATAGTAATATGGCGGACACCGCAATGGCGGCAGGCTGCCATAAAATTGCCGTAGATCTAGTACACTGTACTGTGGGTGATATTTCGTGCTTGATTGAAGTTGTTCGACGAAGCTGATTCTTGAAACCCGGCGTGAACGGTAGCCTCGTCTTTGAGGACCCGGCGAAAGTTCTACGAAAGCGCAGCACCGGGGGAAAGCAGCGCAGCTCGCATCGAAAGCAGACTACGTACCGGCGTCTGCTTTCGATGCTTCTTTTGATGCGACTTTCGATGCGTGGCTGTGCTGCTTTTCCCCGGTGCTGCGCGATTTCGTGAAACTTTCACCGGGTCCTCAAAGACCGGGCTACCGTTCACGCCGGGTTTTAAAAACATGTTTCGTCAATCAATTTCAATGAGTCACGGAATATAACCCACGCTATTTTGATGGCAGCCTGCCACCACAACTGCCAAAACGCCGTCTGCCATGGATAGATGATGGTGGCTGCCAAGTGGCTTCAGCAGCTGTTCTTGGCTAGAGGTGATATAACTCTACCTAAAGATGGCCGCCAGTGACCGCATTCGCGGAGTGGGCAAACGCGATCCAGCAATTGTCATTGAGATCAGTGGATGAGAGCGCGTCGGTGCGCAAGGCAGTCTGGGATTGAGCTATTTTTCAGCCGTCGCTGGGCATGACGTCATGCCCAGTCCTGTCCTATTGAAACGTCGTGGTGTATAATGCATTAGCATGGTGACCGCGGCTTTAGTGGTGTATACACTCTAAAAAAAGTCTGTGCGTCTACTTTCACGCACAACACTGGAAGAGCCAATCACCGCAACTTACGGAGGCAGCTCAGCAAATGACGATGCCGAAACATATGCTTAGACCAAAAAATGCTGTCTGAGTTGTGACATTAAGCAATGCAAAACGTCACGCTTGCATTGCTTTATGTCACAACTCAGACTGCGTTTTTTGGTCTAAACATATGTTTCGGCATCGTCATTCGCTGAGCTGCCTCAGTAAGTGGCGGTGATTGTCTCTCCGAGTGTTGTGTGGGAAGGTAGACGCACTGACTTTTTTTAAGAGTGATAGCTATAACTTCGGCGAGACACGTAAACATAAAAAAACTTAAGGTAGGGAGAGGCTTCTGAAAATCAAGACATTCTTATAAGAACCGGCTCTTCTTTTTTTTTAAAATTAGAACATGCCAATCGTGCTCTTGATAAAAGGTGGCATGTTTCAGCTTTATAGAAATACCGTATTTACTCGAGTAATAGCCGCACTGTTTATAAAGCAAACCTCAGGGTTCGCTTTTCCGCGGAGCACGCGGCTTGCCAATCACCGCGATCGGCAGCATGATTCCAGCGGTTTACAGCACAGAGATAGCGTCTTCGCGCGAAGATACCATCCATGAAGGTTGCCTTTGTATGGAGAATAGTGTTCTCTATTTGGTTATCCGCTGTGTTATTTATGCGCAACGCGATGATTGGCTGTATATGTGGTCTGCGGTAAAGTAGACGCAAGGCTTCGTTCATAAATAGTGCGGCTATTACTCGAGTAAATACGGTAATATTCTTCTGCGGTGTCTAGCGACACGATTAAACGCTGAGGGCGTCAATTACGACATACTGTTTATAGTTATTATTAGAAATATATTTGTGACGACTGTTCTGCGGACTTTTATCTGACAACGAGAAGAGTTAGTGGCATTGTGTTTTCGAAAAGATATGGGTCTAGTGACCATTTATCTCTACATCAAATCTAATGTAAGCCACCATTAGGATAATACGATATATTTCCAAGCGATGTGTTTTGTGATTATTCTCTACATACTTTCGTCCGATGATCGTACAGGCCACTTTTTATTGTAGCGTGAGGTATACACTGGCCGAGGTGGAGCGGTTTTGCGTGGCTCCAGGAGAGCCGTGCTGCGCATGCGCAAGGAGCAGTGACGTCACACGGCGCACAGCTGGCGCAAAAAAGTCAAACTTGGGGGTTTTACGTGCCAAACCAACGACGGGCATCTGGCATGCCCCAGCGGAGGACTGAGGATTAATCTGGAACACCTGGGGATATTTTGAAGTGCAACCGAAAGCTCGGTTAGACGGCGCCTCCTCCGCAATAAGTCTCCGTCAGATTCGGGCACCTCGGCCGGGATTCGAACCCGCCACACGGGGATTCGTAGGCCAGCGCTCTCACCTCGGAGCCACCGAGGCGGCTGCAAAGCTGGCGCGCCGGAGCCGCCGCCGCCGCGCGCTCCGCCGCCACCGAGCGCGCCTCGGCGGTCTGCGCATTCCAGAGGAGTGACGTCATAGCCGCAGCAGACGCACTGGCGCCGCCGCGTGCCCAACTGTGCGCCTCCGTTGCGCAGTAGCCAAGTCTGACGCTGCACCGGAGCCGCTTGATAGTGCCTCTCATTTTGTGCGCATGCGCAGAGGTATCAGTGGGGGTATACTTATAGCGGGGCGTTTGCCAGTGCTGTATAGCCATGGAGAAGGGGAGCGAAATATCTGCTCAGCGGCGCAGAAGAGCGGAGAAGCTTAACTCATCGGATCCCGAAGTAGTCACATAATGCGTATTAGCCCCGCGCGCGACCGAAAGCGTCGCTGTGGTCGGCCTTCCACGATTGGCCGAACGCTGACTATGACGTCGGAAAGGGGATTTATCATCGACGGATATAAGAAGAATGAAAGAACTTTAATTTTGACGGTGTTGGCGGTGTTCCTTTGAGAGCGCAATGATTTCAAGCTTCCACCATGCTAATAACAAACACCATCGAACTTGTTGTTTGCAAGGTAATGACGTCACAAGGGGGAACCGCAGGAGGGCGCCACCAAAACATCTCGCCGCTAACACCGTGTGTGTGTCATTGAAGCAGCAGTAAGCATGATAATCAAGCTAATCCTAGACAACCAGGAAGGCTAAGAATAACCAGCTGAACCTAAGCTCACGCTACGTATATCCTGGCATAGCCGAGCTAAGCCACTGCAATTTTTTCCTTTGTATTGACGTGTGCTTGCTTGTGTGGGACACATAAAATTGTTTGCAGTCCCTTAAATAAATACAAATTATGGCTGAACAGATTAATATATAACCAATGCAAATGTGTAATTGCATTGGGGTTACTACGCGACGTAATACTACAGTGTTCTAGAGGGTGTAGTGGCAAGAGCAGCGCCCGCTTACAATGGGCCGCGTGAAGACGGCCAACGTAGATGCCGCGAGTGGCGCTGGAGTTCCGTGCCCTAGGAGAATTTGTGGCAGATGGCAGATGTGCGATGAGCGAAGAAGACGACGAAGCTGAGGCGGTACGCTTCTCCCGAACGTATAGCACCGTACCACTTTTCTTTGTGGTGGAGTGGTGGGGAGTCTTCCCCGTTCCGATGCCGTCTCGGTCATAAATGCAAGGAAAAAGACGGATGCACACAGTGCTTCACGCCGGGATGCAACTCGGGCTACCCGGTCAACAAGAGCAGCCACCAGCGTTCGTAAGCCGTCGCTGTTTCGTGCGCCAAGGGAGGAGTCGCGCAGACTACAGTGGGAAAAAGAATCTTAACCGAGAAGATAAACGCCTCGCCGAGACATCAGCGGTGTGCGAGAGACATTTTGAACCGCGCCTTATCCTTCGGAACTATGTGCACATCGTCAATGGCGAAGAGGTTAGGATTTTATGCCGCAATATATTATGACTATTTTGTAGTCTTTTTGCGTACTATGTTGCTGGATATCTGTCATGTGGTTGCTGTGTAAGGCGATTAGTGTATTACCACTTTTGAGAAGTCATAAAGCAGTGAGTTAAAGGGGCGGTGCAACGGTTTTTCACTTTACACGAGCTGACTGGCACTATACTTCGTCTCACCTTAGCATGGACTATTGTTAGCCGCGCATGCTAAAGGCGCGAGCTATTCGCTTTGGATGAAGCCTCGGCGGCTGCACGAGCGCTCGTGCAGCGAGTGCTCCAGTCAAGGTAGACAAGGCAACCCGCTCGCACTTGCACAGCCTTCGCAGTTAGTCCATGCTAAGGTGAGACGAAGTATAGTGGGACTCAAGGATACTCGCACGCAACGCCACTGGCCAAGAAACTCCTTTGTTGCGCTGTAATTTCGCGGACGAAACCGAGTGTTTTTATTCAATCTCTCCTTCGCAAAACCTGATGACGTAGCTGGGCGGTAGCAGTACCGCCCAGTGACGATATTTGAATGCGGCTCATAGATTGGACCCGAGCATGGCGTGCACACTCAATTTGGGCTCGTGATAATCGATAGCTCGAGAAGCATTCGGGTAGTGGCCCGTGTCCAATCGCTGCAACGACGACAATAGCCGAGCCATAACAATGTCTGGAGCTCAGCGCGTGTTCTGTGCCTTGCCAACCCCAGCGCATGGCTATGATCAACATTCGCGGCATATAATCGGCTCCAGATCACGTGGCCGCTTGTTCTGGCTGCGAGTTGAGGGGGTGAACTCTGCTCGTTTTTCTTTATTTTTTTCTGCGACTTTGATTGCGTGTGGTGAAAAACGAACGGGTATTTCACAGGTCATTAACGTCAGGAATCCGTTCTAAGCGGTATTTGCGCAAAATACAAAAATCGTTGCGTCGCCCCTTTAAGAATAATTTTTTTTTCATATTAGGGGTTGTTGAAGTTTGTGTTCATATCGTATTTTAATGCTTCATGTACTCCCAATCGAGGTATTTTTTCTTCATAGACTGCCTTTCACAAAAAACAATTTGTTATATGTTCGCCAGTTGCAGTGGCACCTTGGCCGTTCCCAAACGCGCTCCGCCTTGCACCTTACACAACGCTGGTCCCCACATCAGCAACACGATGACAAAACAAATACACCAGTTTATTGTTCCTCTCACCATTAAAAAAGTGAGAGATTTATCGAGATTTATTAGTCTATTTTTTCTTGTTATATCAGTATCGCGTGGTTTCTTTCGCAGCTATTAAGCGTGCAGCCCAAGTGATAGCGTTGCTGAACGACCTGTCAATACTGGGAAGGGGGGGGGGGGGGGTCGACATTAATCAAATGATCTCCATCAAAAACACGCGAATAATAAAAGTAGAGGATAGCCCACACTCTAGAGGCATTAGTGCAAAGGAAAAGCTACAATATTTCACATTCACTTGTTCTGCGTCGCGAAAAGCTCCAGTCGAACCACAGTAGTACACGCCGAGCAGCGCCGACGACGAGGCTGATGGGGGCACGTTCCTGTAGCAATATCTAGGAACGACGAGACGAGCCCATGTCCGCCAACGTTAATGTCCGCTGGGCTCTATAGACCTTTCCAAAAACGAGCTTGTGGCCGGTGCCATTTTGAGCGTTCGTGCGTATGGCGCGTGCTTTGCTCGCTTTCCGAAGCGACGAACACGCACGTGCCGGGCTGTGAAGATCGCACGCTGGACTGTGATTTTGTAAACATTGGAAAGGTCTATACTTCGTCTCACCTTAGCATGGACTATTGTTAGCCGCGCATGCTAAAAGCGCGAGCTATAGTTGCTTCGGATGAAGCCTCGGCGGCTGCATGGGCGCTCGTGCAGCGAGTGCTCCAGTCAAGGCAGTCAAGGCTGGCCGTTCGCGCTTGCACAGCCTTCGCAGAGCCGTATATTAGGAGAGTTTGGACAATAGGCGGAGCAAAGGCCGCCGCCAGCGCCGAATATTCCCCCCACGCTTAGAGCGTAAACTAAAGTTGTGACAAAGCGTCGACCAATCAGGAGACCTCTACTCCATCTCACAAATGTCGACAGTGAAGACAAAGGCACAGGCGCGTGAGCCTAGCTCAGCGAAACGCTATTGTTTGTACGAGACCTCGTGCATAGGAGGCACTTTCCAAAGCCACGCGCTCGTGCCCATGCCTTTGTCTGCACTGCTAGAACAGCGTCCTGAGACTGGCTGAAAGAAAGCAGTGCAAAGGGTGGGGTGCGCGAGCGTCTTGAGACGCGGAGTTCCGCTCGGCACGGCTCAAATTATACTTCGTTTCACTTCACCTGCGAGCGAAGCCAAAGCTAGAAGCGCGAGACCAGCGCTTTTTGCATTTCTCCCCAGCTCGCGCGCTCGAGCAAAGCCTGAACGCACGGAGCTTCCGTGCTCGCGCTTCCAGTTTTGCCTTCGCTCGCACATAAGGTGAAACGAAGTATAGTCGTGGCACAAATTTAGAGCACGCGACCACCGCTAGGGGCTGTTTCGCGGCCTGTGGTTGGCCCGAGATGCTCGCCTATTCAAACCAATGTATGGCCAAACTCTCTCAATAAACGGCTCTGAGCCTTCGCAGTTAGTCCATGCTAAGGTGAGACGAAGTATAGACCTTTCCAAAAAAGAGCGTGTGGACGGTGCCATTTTGAGTGTTCGTGCGTATGGCGCGTGCTTTGCTCGCTTTCCGAAGCGACGAACACGCACGTGCTGGGCTGTGAAGATCGCACGCTGGGCTGTGATTTTGTAAACATTGGAATGGTGTATAGAGGCTCTAGACATGAAGCACGTGTGTCGCCGGCGCTTCGTTCTTCTTTATTCAAGCCTCTTGCCACAGTTCCTAGGGCACAGAACAGCAGCGCTACGGTGTCGTCTACGCGCAAAATCTTCACGCGGTGGCCGCCGCTCTTGCCACTACAACTCTCTAGAACACTGTAGTAATACGAAAGAAAGAATGCAACATGTGGTATGTATTATCCAACTGTGGTTTTATTCTAATCCCCTCGCGCTTCGACCTTCTTTTCCTTTTCTAGAGATCTCTTAGTGGCGCGTGGCCACAGGATTCCCCCCCAGGAATCAAGGCTAATAGGCTTGTTATCTGAATAAGAGAAGGCAGTTCTGGCGGAGGTACTGCGAGGGATGTGCGCATGGTGTTTGGCGGGAATCCAAGTCGTGGGCTATGAACGACTGAGTCCCAAAGTTGCGAGCTGAAGAAGCGATGCTATAAATGCCACGAAACCTGCTTGATGGGTCGACCAGGAAAATGCGGTACGCTGTTGGGGAGTGTGGGGCATACATGGGTAAATTACTTTCAAAATGTAATTTAATTACAATTACAATTACTTTGCTTCAAAAGCAGTTTAACTACAATTACAATTACTACTACGTGAAAAGTAATTAATTACAATTACAAATTACTTTTAAAAAGTAATGCAATTACTTTACAATTACTTATTTCTGAGGGCGACCCGACTTGGGCCATAAAACTTTAAACGAGTTGCATAGAATGCAACGTATTTGTTATTCCTCCCCAGTGTTTGAGGAGGCTTAAGCATCGCTGCATAAATGCCACGTATTGTACTTTCCTTTTATGAATTTTGTTAAATTCATGATAGAAGTTGACAGTTTGGGGAAGTGAAGTACTACGTTGTTATATTTTTACTAAATAATAATAAATTAGTTCCTATGCTGGAAGACGCCAGACCGCTAAGAAAAAAATTGGGTTGTCAGACTTCTTCAGCCAGGCAAATAAAAAGGCGACAATTATTCATATCTGAATATTTTACAAGTGTTAATACAAAATTAAAATCCACACGCGCTAATACGACCGCATTCGCATACAAGCATCATGGTATTGTAAATTATTTACATTGAGTTGAAATTATAATGGGTCAGAAATACATAAGAACCGAATCGGGGCTTCCGAATCATTGGTGACAATATTCACAGGTGCGACGTCAGTCTCCAAAATGCTTATGCAAATAATATCCGAAGTAAGACCAACAGGAAATAACGTTGAAATTAATACAAAGATACAGATATGCGACAGTACTGGAAGAGGGACGTAAAAAACTGGCAGAAAAAACACAAAAAACATAGCGAATTAAAATTCCCGAGCTCTGCTGAAAGCTGTAGCTCAATATTTTTCTTTCAATATTTTGGCATGTTTATGCTATTGTTTTCTGCTCGCTCCGCAGACGGCGCCACATGGCGCCGTTGAGGTAGACTCCAAAGAGGATTGTCTCTCAGCCCGCAGTGTAAGCAACAACACAAGAAACAACGCAATACTATTTTTTTTTGTGCCCGTATGTGCGTGCGTGTCTATGTGTGCGGGTGTGTCACCAAGCGCTAGGCCGCTTGTGCGAGCGCTGAGGCTTTCAGAAAGGTCCCGTCGGCTCCACAAAATCTTGTAAAGGTAATTGTAATTGTGCCTGAAATTTTGCAATTATTGACGCCAAAAAGTATTTACATTACAATTACAATTTCTTTTAGCCTAAAGTAATTATTACAATTACAAATTACCACGAAAAGTAATTAAATTACAGTAATTCAATTACTGTAATTGAATTACTACCCAAGTATGGTGTGGGGCCAGCGCTATTCATAAACGCAGGTTTTATGCGGTCGGCCGCTACAACTACTTCGCGACCGTTGATGTCCAGCGTGAATGTTTTGGAAGTCCGCGTCAGAACTTTGTAGGGGCCGTTGTACGGTGGAGTGAGGCCTTTCTTGATTCCTTCCTTGCGTAAGAATGCATGGGTACAAGTCGTAAGGTTTTGACTGGTGAAAACCTTTGGATGAGCTGGTTGGCGTGGTGGCACAGGTTGCAAGCGACGAATGAAGTTTCGTAACTCATCGAGATAGTGGTGAGGGGTAGGGGCGTTGCCGTGGTCCGGTGTGGGAATAAAGAACTCGCCCGGTAGACGTAATGGTGAGCCATACACCATACAGCAGCTCTGCTGATGTACAGTTCGGGTCCTCTTTGAATGAAGAGCGTAGACCTAGGAGCACCATAGCTATGTGGTCTACCCAGTTAGCTCGGCCTTCACGTGCTACGATGGCGGTTTTCAGCTGCCGAGGTAGGCGTTCCACCATGCCGTTGGCAGAGGGGTGGTAGGCCGTTGTATGGATGTGGCGAGTTCCTAGCAACTCTGTTAATGATGAGAATAAAGCGGACTGGAACTGTTGACCTCTGTCTGTTGTGACAATGGATGGACACCCGAAACGGCTGGCCCATATGTTAACAAACGTCCCCGCAACTGTCTGTGCCGTAATGTCTGGAATTGGCGCTGCTTCTGGCCAACGAGTGTAGCGGTCGACACATGTTAGAAGGTAGGTGAAACCTCGAGATGGAGGAAGAGGGCCCACAATGTCAACGTGGATATGATCGAAGCGGGCACCTGGGGTGCGAAATGGCGTCAGAGGTGTGTTGGTATGTCGAGTAATTTTTGATCGCTGGCACGAGAGACACTGTTTAGTCCAATCCCGAACGTCAGTGTTCATCCGTGGCCACACGTAACGTGCACCAATGAGGCGTTGCGTAGCTCGAACGCCCGGGTGGCTGAGGCCATGGAGTTGTTCGAAAATTCGTCGACGTAATTTGGAAGGAATTTAGGGTCGGTTGGTCCCCATGGAGATGTCGCAGATGACTTTTTTGTGGGATACTGTGGGAAGAGTATCTCTTTCAGCTGCAAAGACGTGGATGTGTCTCGGAGATGCTGAAGTTCAGAGTCTTGCTCTTGCGCTGGCGTCAGTATCTCCAGGTCGAGGTCTACACAGGGCGAGGACATAGCCCCGACACGTGACAGGGCATCAGCCGCTGCGTTATCTTGTCCTTTGATATGACGGAGGTCGACGGTATATTCTGAGATGAAAGCTAGATGTCGAATTTCCCGTGCAGGATAGGCGTTGTGGTTACCTTTAAAAGCAAACGTCAGCGGCTTGTGGTCAGTTAGGACATAGAACTGTCTTCCTTCGAGAAAGTATCGGTAATGCCTCACAGTCAGGTATATGGCTAGCAGCTCTCGCCCGAATGTACTGTATCGTGTTTCTGCTGGTTTTAACTTCTGGGAGAAAAAGCCTATGGGCTTCCAGTCGCGGTCCAGTTATTTCTGTTGCACCGCGCCTACAGCAGTGTCTGACGCATCAGTTATAACGCGAGTGTTAGCGTCTGGCCGCGGATGAACGAGAAGCGTTGCACTTGCCAGAACGTCCCTTACCGATGAAAAGGCTGATTCAGGGTGTTCGCTTCATGGTAGTGGCGCTTGGGGGCCCTTTGTGGTCTTTAGAAGATCCGTTAGTGGTTGCAGGAGGCCGGCGCAGTTAGGTATAAACCTGCGGTGGAAGTTGACCAGGCCTAGAAATTCCTGAAGTTTTCGGAGAGAGGTGGGGCGAGGAAATTCACGGATTGCCTTCACTTTTTCTGGAAGAGGCAAGATTCCTTGGGGCGTGAAGTCGCTAATCCCCTCGCGCTTCGACCTTCTTTTCTTTTTCTAGAGATCTCTTAGTGGCGCCTGGCCACATACATGTTTACTTAATCGAATCTAGCTCTCAAGGCACCTTCAGAATAGTATTTAGATTCAAATGTGGTATCTATTTAATGGTGTATTCATTAGCACAATGTCAATGTCTCCGTGTCTCCAATAAGAATGCACGTAATGAAGTACGTTGACACAAAAATACAAAAGAAAATCACCTTAGTTCAAACTTCGAGCTACACAATTTCTTCTTCCGCTTGAAGGTAGAATGGGGATCACATTTATTCTATTTTTACGTATCTAACCTTGCTTCCGCTTAAAGGTCGACGGGCAGCCAGAAAGACGGAAACTCTCCCTCAATTCCTCCCTTCTGTGGGAAGGAGCTCACGGACCCGCTCCTGTGGGGGGAGGAGGAGAGAAGAGTGCGAGAGTGAATGGAGAAAGGAAACGAAGAGCCGGTTTTCCGCCCGGCAGAAAGCGATTCCGAAAGTCCGTGTTCCGCAACATAGCCCGGTTTAAAAAAGCTGGGACGCCCCAGGAACTAACGTAACGCGGACCCTATTTATTAGTAGAGTCTGAAAACAGCAGCTGAAGTTTGATCCTGATACCTGTAAACCTGGTCTACCATGGTTATTAACCTGTCGAATCGGCTCATGGGGCCATGGCGAATCCCTTAGCAGTAAATATTATTGGCGAATTCGAGCCGTAAACGTGTACCGAGTGGTCTATTTTCAAAGTGAAGTACGCGAAACAGGCACGGAAGTTGCACAGGCTTTCCCCTAGATATCTTATGGCTTATATAGTTTGAAAAAAGAAAATAGTAAAACTGCATCAATCTTGCGGTCTGAGCGATATGATTATATCAGACCTAGAGATTTCTGATAACATTATCTAATTGGCAGAGACGCCCTTTTTGTGACGACATCGCAGACAGCTGTATTTAATAAACAAGTTCGAAAAGAAAATGCATCGACACGGAAAGTTCTGTGATTCTCAAAAAAAAAAGGTAATTAATTAAATTAAAACTCAATTTGCTCAAAAAGTTCCACTTTATGATTTTCTTTTTTTTTAATTTGCCAACTCGTGGAATAAAATAAATCTCCAATTTTAACATTGGGTCTGCCAGGCGAGATGTCCCAAGGGAACCCCACAGTGACGAGCATTTCTAAAAAAGTGTGACGCGTTACCCAACACACCTGTTCGGTAAGAAAACTTATTATATGTCTTCATTAGCTCCGATATTTTAATTAAAATCATACGTGGTACAAATGATGTCATGTAAATGACAAGTGGCGTGAACCTCTTGAATCTCGGTGACATTGAGGCTCTTCTCAAGCTTATTAACAGTTTATTTATTTATGGTCATTACTCGTCCCTATAAGCCCTGCTCACGTTTGCATATCTCAAGGATAGACACTAAATTGAGGAAGCGTGCCAACTATAGTCAGTTACAGGTTAAGAAAGGTTTTCGAGAGGAATGGAGGGCTGTGGAGGAGGAAAAAATCACATCTCCACGTGGTGAATGATGTTGATTGGGGCGAAGCGCTGGTGGTGCTGATGATGCTGATTTTATTGTTCATAGGTAGTGCTGATGGTGCTGATTTTTTTTTTTTATTGCTCATAGGTAGTACTGAGTTCCGGGTTGCGTTTCGACTTCATTATTACTGCTTTATGGTCGGTGAAATGCAGAGCCAGTGGTTCTTTTACCGGATCAGCTTGGATCCGCTTGAAGCCGTGGGAACGGATCTCCACCGCTTAAATCAACGGTCCATGTCAGAAAGAGAATGTGTAGTATGGAACGTGGTTATATACGCATTTGCGAATTTGACCGCAGCGCCCTCTCGTCTATAAACGTTGAGCCAATGCATGCAAAGTTTAACGCGATTATATACGCATTTGACCGCAGACCCCTCTCCTGTATAGACATTGAGCGGCTACATGCAACGTTTCATCCATGACAGACAGATGGGATTGCAATCGATGTGAGAACGGACGCCGGACGAATGAACAAGGCTAGACCCTAAGGAGCTTCGCCCCTAAAATAGTAACCCGAGCTCTTGAGTTACTACCACATCTCAGAACCCCCTACTCGTCCCGCAGTCGTGGCCGAGTGGTTAAGGCGATGGACTAGGAATCCATTGATGTCTCCCCGCACAGGTTCGAATCCTGTCGACTGCGCAAACATTTTTTTCTTTTTTTTAAGAAGACAGATGGCATGGCAATCGATGTGAGCACGGATGCCGGACGGATGGACAAGGCCCTAGGGAGCTTCGCCCCTAAAAAACGGAATGCTGGACAGGAGAGGAGGAAACCCTCCTCTTTCCAGCGTTCCGTAAGCTTCCTTCTCCCCAGTCTTCCTTTCCCTCAAAAACTTTTCTTAACCTGTAACTGACTATAGTTATCTTTTAATAAATACGACAAACTATTTTGTGTATACGTTATGACATCATCTTCAAAGTCACCAAAGCATTATTACAAAAACTGTGATCAATATTATTGATAGTACAATGCCACCAAAAGTACTGTCTGTGTTGGCACACGGAACATGACATTTTAAATCCGCGGTATTTCATAGCAGAACCCATTTCTGGGTAAACTATGTTTATTAATTTTCAGTGTTTCAAAGTTTAAAACAATTGCGAAAGTCGTCGCGATTCCAACTGCTTCTGACGTCGTAATGTTGTATATATTGTTGGCACCTCAAATTATTTAGCCTTGAAGACCAAAAAAAAAAAGAAGCAGGAAAGCATATTTTTTGTTTTCTTTTTTTTTAATTGATATCTCGAGTGCCACGCTCCAGGATACTCGGGCGCGCTCTCAAGCAGGTTTCGCTTTTCCCCTCTCCCAATTGGGCTGTCAATTTTATTTTTAACGTGAAACGTTCGTTGGCTCGTCATGGGGAGGGAGGGGGGGGGGGGGGGGGGGGGCGCCCAGATCTAGTGAAGCCCAAGAAATCTACCGCGAAGTTCGACACTGATTGACTGGTGGAAAGTGAACGTGACTAACGTTGATTGGCTGTTTCAGGTGAGCATGGGAGGTTCTGGAAAACAGCCAGGCTTTAAAAGCCGACTAGCGCCAGTATCTTCATTCCAGGAACTGCTATCGGCGCCGTGAGCGTAGGCGCCGGTATCGGTAACGTTCAGGAGCGAAACCAGAACGTTTCACGTGTAACACAGTTGCCCAGCAATTTGCTACACCAGTTTACGGATGGAGCAGTGTTTTGTTTTCTAATAACCACTGTTGACGGCACTTGGAAATATTTGTTTGGGGCACTTCTGTCTCGGTTTGCCTCTTCGTTGTTCCAGAAAGACAAATTTACTTCGTTCAACCTCGCGCTTTACGGCGAACACCCAGGTATAGAAATTAGTAATAAACTAAATTTAAAAAAAAAAGTCATAGTTCCGAATAAAAAATGTAGCTTACGGTCACTCAAAAAGAGCGACCTCAGGTGCGAAGCCAGGGTGCCACTTTGCGTACTACCGTGTTTCGAAAAATATAATTCGAAGAAAATATATTAGGGTGGAGGCATGCAGACATCGATTAAAGGAGCTGTGCAACGATATTCAATTGGAATGTTTTTCACTTTACACGAGCTTACTGGCACTAGTGTGACTCAAGGATACTCGCATGCAATGCCACTGGCCAAGAAACTCCTTTGTTGAGGTGTAATTTCAAGGACAAACGCGATCATTTTCATTCAATCTCTCCTTTGCAAAATTCGATGACGTAACGCGGGGATCGCAGTACACCCATATGACGATATTTGAATGCGGTTCATAGATTGGACCCGAGCATTGCGTGGGCACTCGATTTGGGCTCGTGATAATTGATAGCTCGAGAAGCATTCGGGTAGTGGCCCGTGTCCAATCGCTGCAACGACGACAATAGCCGAGCCATAACAATGTCTGGAACTCAGCGCGTGTCCTGTGCTTTTCCAACCCCAGCGCGTGGCTATGATCAACATTGGCGCCATATAATCGGCTCCAGATCACGTGGGCGCTTGTTCTGGATGCGAGTTGAGGGCGTGAACGCTGCTCGTTTTTCTTTAATTTTTGTCTGGGACTTCTATTGCGTGGGGTGAAAAACGAACGCGTGTTTCATAGGTCATTAACGTCAGGGATCCGTTCTAAGCGGTATTTGTGCATCGTAAAAAAATTGTTGCATAGCCCCTTTAACTTTCAACCCATAGATCAATTTGTTTTAATTAAAAAAAAAAACTTCATTAAGCGTGCTATAGCTTTTCTGCGTGGGACCACAATAGGCCCTTTTCAAAAATCCCAAAAGCCCACGCGCGCAGCGCGACAAACAATGGGAGTTCTGAATACGCCCTTCCTCACGTGACCACGTGGCATACGCGAGCAGGCGCAGGTTACCACGACAACAACTTTTGAGCAGCCGAGTCGGGCGTGCGACGAGCCAACGGCTGCCCCTTTCTCGTCCCTCTCCTTTGTACCGGCTCTGTCGTCTGCAGCACCAACGCTTTTTCGAACCTGGTCGAAACCTGCCACGGTTGCGGTGCAAACTAAATGGATTCGGTGACACTTCAGTACGTGAAGGTAAGTTATGACAAATAACGTATTCAAATAAGTTTACCTGTCGTGATGCCTTTACGCTGCCACAGATACGGTACGCCGCAAACGTACGACTTGGCGGATGGGCGGGACGGCTGTGGCTGCAACGGCTGCTGGCGCCGCGGTAGCTGCCGGGACGCGCGTGCAGTCGCGGAGGCGCAACGAGAATGCGCGTGATCTGCACCGAGGGTTCCCTAAATTCCCTGCCGTCGTGGCGCTGTACGTTTTGCAACAGGTCTATTGCAGTGAAACATGCGGAAAAAAAGAAAAACGGCACTCAAAAGGTAAAAGGTTGTCAGAGAAGTAATCTAGCAGCAGAAAATTGCGGGGAAGGATAGTAAAGGGGGCGTAGGAACAAATGGTCCCGACATTAATGGTCCCGGAACTAATGCTCCCGGAACAAATGGTCCACAGTCCAAGGGAGGAAAAAATGGTCCCGTAAAAAGATTGTTTTGAAACTAAGATATACCCTGCAATATACTTCATCTGTTATGCAATCAGTGATTTCCTGGTGGAATGAAGGATCTCGTCTATATTTTGAGGCCGGTTACTTCGAAGGAAATGGTCGGGTATAGAACTTAATTTTATTCAAAATCGTCAGAATATTTTCGAAATGAATACTGTCCAACACTTATCTCCTAACTGTTAATTTAGTGACCTTACGCGATGTAATAGGAGTTATTACTATTTTCATATTGTCACGAATGACAAGTGACGAGGCGGCGAATGACTGAGTAAACTGAACGTTTAATGGGGCGAACTTGTGCCCAAAAATGAAAAGAAAAGAAAAGATAACAGCAGAGCGTCGCGGGCGTCGAAGGCAGCGAAGCAGCAGGATCGAACGCTCAGGCGAAACTGAGTCCGGCTGGTTACGCGGAGCCCCTTTTGTACACGCGTAAGCTTCTGGAACAATCGGCGTGGAAGGTTCGGCATTCTAACCTCGAATCAGCAACACGGTTCTCGAATTTACCAGAACAGTACATTAGAGTCAACAAAAATGCGTACCCGCGGCCAGGAATTGAACCCTGGCTTTCTGCGTGGAAGGCACGCGCAATAACCGTTAGGCCACGAACGCGCTGCCTACTTAGGCCGCTGCACTCGCGGCATTATCCCCCCTTTTAAAAAAAGTGCATCGTCCCATGCAGCACAAAGCTAAAAGAAAAATACACAACGGAAGGATAGCAGAGTCGCGAGCCACAGTTCCCAGTTCACTCTTTGACGAGAGTCCAAAGTTCTATCGTTCGTAATACGGCTTCAGCCGGACGACGTGCACCATGCACCTCGGGTCGTGGCTGGCGTCTTGCAGATGGGCGCGTTCCGTCGGGTAGAACTTCGTAGTTCAGATCGCCGAGGCGTCGGATGATTTTGTAGGGTCCGAAATAGCGCTTGAGAAGCTTCTCGCTGAGACCGCGGCGCCGTATCGGTGTCCACACCCATACCCGGTCCTCCGGGTTGGAAGTGGACGTCCCTGCGACGAAGGTTATACCGGCGTGCGTCGACTCGCTGTTGCTCTTGAATATTGATTCTTGCCAGTTGACGAGCTTCCTCCGCGCGTTGAGAGATCAGTTGAGCGTCGTCGTTGCCATCGTCGGTTGGCACGTGAGGCAGCATGGCGTCCAGCATCGTGGTAACCGTCCGGCCGTGTACCAGTTGGAACGGCGTCATTCCTGTTGTTTCTTGTACCGCTGTGTTGTACGCAAATGTAACGTACGGCAACACCTCGTCCCACGTCTTGTGCTCTACGTCGACGTACATGGAGATCATGTCGGCAATGGTCTTGTTGAGCCGCTCTGTTAGCCCGTTGGTGTGCGGGTGATAAGCGGTGGTTCGTCGATGGCTGGTGTGACTGAGCCGAAGTACCTCTTGAGTCAGCTGTGCCAGGAAAGATGACCCTCGATCTGTGATCAGCACTTCAGGTGCGCCGTGTCGAAGGAGAATGGACTCGACGAAAAACTTGGCGACTTCAACCGCTGTTCCCAATGGAAGGGCTTTCGTCTCGGCGTACCGTGTGAGATAATCTGTGGTGACGATTATCCAGCGGTTTCCCGACGTTGACGGCGGAAAAGGGCCAAGTAAATCCATTCCAACCTGCTGGAAGGGCGTAGGGGGGGGGGGGGTAGGAATCGGCTGCAGGAGTCCTGCTGGCTTCGTCGGAGGCTTTTTACGTCGTTGGCACTCATGGCAGGACCGTGTGTACAGATGGACGGTTTTCGGGAGTCTCGGCCAGTAGTACTTGTCACGAATCCGGGCGAGCGTCCTGCTGTAGCCAAGGTGTCCAGCCGTCGGGTCGTCGTGGCAGCAAACATCGAGCGCGCCCTCCAAGCGCGCGCTTCCCACTACCAGCGGCATTCAAGCGTCACTGCAACCGCTCTGCTTAGCGGCGAAAATGCTCCTGGTACGGACATCCGCGAAATTATCCGGGAGGTCGTCCGGGAGGAAATCCGCCGGTTGCTGCCAGCCACAAGCCGTCCAGCGACACTCTCCATCACCGAGGCCGTGCGCGAGGAAGTACAACGGGCGGTTCACCCTGAAGTTCCTATCAACACGGCTACACCGGAGGAACCGACGTTAAGCTACGCCGCAATGGTCCGACGAGCTCCACCAGCCCCGCGCCCGTACATGGCGCCTTCCCGACGTGAACCTCCAGCGCCGTAGTACCCCCGACGCCAAGAAGATCGGGCGCACGTTCGCCCAGAACAAGCTGCGGCAAGGACGACCGACGTGTGGCGAATGGCCGATCGACGCCCGCTGTGCTACCACTGCGGTGAAGCGGACCACATCTACCGTCGATGCCCCTACCGCCAGATGGGCCTACGAGGGTTTGCGCCCAACGACCCTCGACCACGTCTTGGAGAGCGACCTCGGGAAATCGAGGACTATCTCCGCCGCTCTTCATCACCTGAGTCGTCTCCCCGCCGAGGATTCCGTTCACCGTCTCCCCGACGCTCGCCATCGCCCTTCCGCCGGTCTCGCCGAGACAGCCTGTCACCCATCGCATCCCGTCGGGAAAACCAGGCGCGGCAATGCCGGGAGGTGGTGTTGCCGAAGACGAACGATGCCAAGATCCTCCAAGATCGTCGGAGCCCTCCCACTCTAACGCCGCAACGCCCCGAAACGACGTTTCTGCAACAGTGTCGAATAACCTCAACGTTATCATCGACGGCCACGACGCGACGGCGCTCGTCGACACCGGAGCAGACTACTCCGTTTTGAGTGGGAGACTCTCTCGCCGCCTTCGGAAAGTTACGACGTTGTGGGACGGACCGCAGATACGAACCGCCGGCGGACATCTCATCACGCCTGTCGGCAGGTGCACTGCTCGCGTTGAGATCCACGGTGAAACCTGCCCTGTGAAGTTCGTCATTCTGCAAGACTGTTCGAGGGACGTCATTCTCGGAATGGACTTCTTGTGTGAATACGGCGCCATCATCGACCTTGCGGAGAACAAGCTGACGCTTCGGAAATCTGTCCCATCGACGGAAAAACCGAAAGCCACGTTAGCTGCAGTGCGAGTCCTTACCAACCACGTAAACCTGCCGCCGCTGTCGAGTGTCTTTGTGCCCGTCGGGACCGAAGAAGCCACCTGCGGTGTAGCACTGTTGGAAGGAAGCGTCCAACTTCTTCTTGGATGAGGGATTGGCATTGCAAGAGGCGGAACCGAGCTCCAGGACGGGCGTACCGTAGCCCTTGTCACCAACTTCCGGCAAGAGTCGCAGCACCTTACAAAGGGTACAGCTGTGGGGAGGAAATTCGGGACTCAGCCGTGATGGCCGCGATCTCAGAAGACGCCTCTCCGACGCAGCACAAGAGAACCACGCCGTCAGAACTCGACATCGACCCGTCCCTCCCAGCCCCACAACGACGAAAACTCAGTGACCTTCTCGCCGAGTTCAGTGAGTGCTTCTCCACGTCGTCAAAGGTGCGCCAAACGACGGTTGCGAAACATCGAATAATCACTGATGACGACGCTCTCCCTGTGCATCGGCCACCGTACCGAGTCTCCGTGAAAGAAAGGGAAGTTATCCAGAAGCAGGTTCAGGAAATGCTTGATGACGACATCGTTCAGCCCTCAAACAGTCCGTGGGCTTCCCCAGTAGTCCTAGTGAAGAAAAAAGACGGAACCTTGAGGTTCTGCGTGGACTACCGCCGGCTGAATGCAGTAACAAAAAAAGGACGTCTATCCGCTACCCCGCACCTCCACCAAAATGTCACGAATGACAAGTGACGAGGCGGCGAATGACTGAGTAAACTGAACGTTTAATGGGGCGAACTTGTGCCCAAAAGTAAAAAGAAAACAAAAGATAACAGCAGAGCGTCGCGGGCGTCGAAGGCGGCGAAGCAGCAGGATCGAACGCTGAAGCGAAACTGAGTCCGGCTGGTTACGCGGAGTCTCTTTTGTACACGCGTAAGCTTCTGGAACAATCGGCGTGTAAGGTTCGGCGTGTAGAACATTCTAACCTCGAATCAGCAACACGGTTCTCGAATTTACCAGAACAGTACATTAGAGTCAACAAAAATGCGTACCCGCGGCCAGGAATGGAACCCTGGCTTTCTGCGTGGAAGGCACGCGCGATAACCGTTAAGCCTGGTTCAGACAGTTGCGTTTGACTGCGTTTGACTGCGTTGCGGCAGCGAGAAACCAGGACATTCCTCCTGCTCATAGCGCGCGCCAAGAGATTCCTTAAATTGGGTTCCACGCTTCATACGAAGCACAGATGTGCCGGTGACTGGCTTTCGGTTCTCGCCGCAACGCAGTCAAACGCACTCAACCGCAAGTGTCTGAACCGGCCTTTAAGGCCGGTTCAGACACTTGCGTTTGAGTGCGTTTGACTGCGTTGCGGCGAGAACCGAAAGCGAGTCACCGGCACATCTGTCCTTCGTATGAAGCGTTGAATCCAATTCAAGGAATCTTCTTGGCACGCGATATAAGCAGCAGGGATGTCCTGGTGTCTCGCTGCCGCAACGCAGTCAAACGCAGTCAAACGCAACTGTGTGAACCGGGCTTTAAGGCCGGTTCAGACACTTGCGTTTGAGTGCGTTTGACTGCGTTGCGGCGAGAACCGAAAGCGAGTCACCGGCACATCTGTGCTTCGTATGAAGCGTGGAATCCAATTCAAGGAATCTTCTTGGCACGCGATATAAGCAGCAGGGATGTCCTGGTGTCTCGCTGCCGCAACGCAGTCAAACGCAGTCAAACGCAACTGTGTGAACCGGGCTTTATACTTCGTTTCACCTTATGTGCGAGCGAAGGATGCGCGAGCACGAAAGCTCCGTCCGTTCAGGCTTTGCTCGAGCGCGCGAGCTGGGGAGAAACGCAAAAAGCGCTGGTCTCGCGCTTCTAGCTTTGGCTTCGCTCGCAGATAAGGTGAAACGAAGTAGAGGCGACGAGCGCGCTGCCTAATTAGTCAGCTGCGCTCGCGGAAATATAAGGGGCTTTAGAATATTTATAATATCAGTAGGTTCTCTTGAAACGAAAAATGAGTACCCCTAGTCGGGTCCATATCACATGAGCGAATGACGTTTTAGCGAACAGCGACATTTGAGCGAATCGACGTTTTAGCGAATAACGGGGGCGAATGTTAACCCCCCCTCCCCCTCCCCCCTCCCCCTCCCCCTCCCCCTTCCCCTTCCCCGCGCTGCGCTTACGCCGCTTCGCGGCGTCAGTCTGCGGTGGCGCATTAAACAAATGTGAACCCACTTGGCCCACCCGTAAACGCCACGGTGAAACGTGGGCGTTCGCTAAAACGTCATTCGATCAAGTGAGTGCCTCCCCCTTGTCATACTGTTGAAGCCATGAAACTCGAATAAAGGCTGGTTCACACAGCTCCGATTTTTTACGCACGTTACGTAAGCTTACGTACAAGCTACCGGGAAATCGGTGCTTCGTATTAAGCGTGGCTACCAATTCAAGGAGATAGCCTGACATGCGACATCCGAGACACGAATGTTTCCGTGACTTAGACGTAACGTAAGAAAACTCTGCTGTGTGAAAAGTTGCACCGAGCTTAACTCCTTACGTTACGTTACGACGAGCCTCGTGTCCTTGGCTGCCACGGTAACTCACCGTCCTAGCTCGTCGTCACCGAAACATTCGTGTCTCAAATGTCGCGTGCCAGGCTATCTCCTTGAATCGGTAGCCACGCTTAGTACGAAGCGCTGATTTCCCGGTGACTTGGACATAAGCTTTCGTAACATAACGTAAGATAACGGGTCTGGATGAACCAGTCTTAGCTTCCATTCCATCTCGTCGTGACACGTGGTGGTAGCACAGATAACAAGCGGAGCTCGATGCCTTTACAGACGCTCTCAGGAAGCTCTGCGTGGGTGCCGCCAGAACTGACCTTCAATTTTTGTTTCCTCTTATTCCGTTCGCATCACTTCATCATTGCCACAGTAGGACAGGTTATTGCCACTTTAGGCGCTACTGTGCCCTTCTTCCCAGCATAGGCATTTGTGGAGGCTCGTCAACACCCGTTTCGGTGACTCGGCATCTCGGTAAGACAAGAGAAGGTCGGCAATTGCGGCTCAATCCGGCGCGTGTTTAAAGCATCTATATGCGCATTGAGCTTCCATAGCGCAAACCATTTCTGAAATTCCCAGAAAAATATAAAAACCGGTCGAGTTCGTGCAACCGGCAGCCTCGAAAGCCGGCGAGTGTTATTGGATTTTATTGCATTTATCCGAAAACGCAGAAGCCACATTGGCCGATATTTATCTGAGACCATTTATTCCTTAGTTTGTACTTGGGACCATTAGTTCCGGACCATTTGTTCCGGGACCATTTATTCCGGGACCATTTGTTACGGGACAATTTGTTCCGTTTCCCTAGTAAAGGAAAGAAAGTGTTGAGAAGAGTGTTCATTCAAGCAAATTTGCTTTGGCTTTTTCCTCCCCCCCCCTCCCCCCCCTCCCCCTTCCCTTCCCCCCCCCCCCCCCCCCCCCCACCAAAAAGAAAACGGTTACACAGACAAGCTGGTAAATTGTAAAAACTTGGAGACAGGTCAGCTTGAGCTTCGTCTGTTTTGAGCTGACCCAGTCTTTATTTTTAAATCTTCTCCCGAGTTTTCTAGGTATTATATTCCAGGTGCTTGTTGAATAAATACTTCCCCTTCTCTGACGCTTCTGATGCCGAGTAAGACATGGTTATCTCCAGATATAGCATGTATGGATGGAAACAGATATATCTACAAAACACCTGGCATCGCCACCTTAACTCAAGCTCCGTTTTCACATCAGACTACAAACCCCGAGTGTCATTAATTTTTTTTTTTTTTTTTGACCCGGCGATGTAATAACTCGGTGATGCGTGCGAAAGAGAAATGTGAAACGGCGATAACCAAGGTCCTGCCGATAAGTAGTGGGGCAAGTTTTGAACAGCCGGGCGATAGCAGCGTTTGTGATTAGACAGACGCCTTGGAAGTGTGCTCCTCGTTCCGCCGTGGGTGCCCGACCAGTACAACTGACAGCAGGACGCTTCGGCCACCATACAAACAGCACACGCGCCGTCTCGGCAGGATGATACAACTACACCGCTCCATTTCCCTGCTTAGCGTCTACTCCCCTTCTGCGAAAAAGGACTCTAAACGGTAAGTACCGTCCTTATATACATGGTGTCCCCAAAAGAAATTTACAGGGTTTTGTTTTCCCCGCAAAAATAAACGCACTTCCGAACGCTCATTCTCCGCCCATATGTATTGGCGACGTGCGCGACCGAAAGCGTCGCTGTGGTCGGCCTTCCACGATTTGCCGAACGCTGACTATGACGTCAGAAAAGGATTTATCATCGACGGAAATAAGAGGAATGAAAGAACTTTAATTTTGACGGTGTTGGCAGTGTTCCTTTGAGAGCGCAATGATTTCAAGCTTCCACCATGCTATTTACAAACACCATCGAACTTGTTGTTTGCAAGGTAATGACGTCACAAGGGGAAACCATAGGAGGGCGCCATCAAAACATCTCGCCGCTAATTGCTAGCGGTGCGAACATAGGGGCCCTCGATGCCCTAGTGTGATGCCATATCGTTTGTAGTACCCGATGCCGACAGCACACGCGCACAGGGAAAATACAAATAAATCGCGGTGAACAAAATGTCGCCGTAGCACTGTCAGCGCCACGAGAGCGTGCAGGGACACACTTTTCCACGCGCTTCAAAACAAAAAAGAAAACAAAAAAGGCGTTCGAAACAAAAAGGCCAGATGTGATCTAAAAAAAAAATTGGGTTGTGTTTATGTTTATTCACCGATGTTTGTTTGCAAACAAGCTCGCTGCCGCCCACTATCGGCGGACCCCTGCGCGCTTCCGGTTTTCCTCTTCTTTTCCTCTTGTCACACATCTTTTTGTTATTTGTACTACGTTCTACAAAGCGCGCAGGTTCTTACAAACCTATTACAGGTACCTCTCCGAAGGAAAATCTTCTCTTCCGATTGCTGTGTGTTACTGAAGAAGAAATAAATACACTACCGGAAGTCTACTGGGGCACCAAATACTGTGGCGCCCTCGTGGTACCAACTCCCACCGAATGCGGTGAATACAGAGCAATTTAGCCAGTGCAGTACAACCACTAGCCTGGGGTCTTTCACGTGCATCACGCAGGAGTGATACACGACCGCATGCCGGTACGATGCTCATCCAGATCGAAACGGGAGATGTGATCTATACTTGGGTATACTCTGTTTCACCCAACGTTACTAGATTACCTCAGTTGTGGAACTCCCGCGGAGGGGGGTACCCCCCCCCCCCCCCCCTCACTCACCTCAATCCGCCTAGAGTCGTTCGAAGCGCCATCTGTATTTTCGTTTCATAACTGTGCATTCTAAAGAGCACAGCTGAAGCGCCAAATGGCGATCACAACGCCGCCATTTCTCCCGCAGCGGTCACTCGAGGAACTGCACGTGACATCTATTTTTGGCTTCAATCGGGTTACAGGGGTTCCACCCCCGTCTCCCTTGCGGACGCGCCGCGAAATACCCCCACAGTTAAAATGCGCATAGGTCGGGACGCGCTACCTGAAATCCCCGCTGAGGCATGGTTACTAAAAATTTTAGAAAACATCACCCGCCCCCATTTTGTACTAATCCCCAATAAAAGTTACTACAAAAAGAGTTTTTTTCGTTGGTTTTTACGTTTCTAGTGACGTTGAAACGAACGTATCCCGATTCAGTTACCAAAGCAGCCGTCCGGCGGCGCGTCGAGCGAATCTGGGCGAGTCGTGGTGAGTGAGGGGGGGTACTGTTCGTGCATGCAGCGTGTATGAACAGTTCCGTAACTGAGTTAATCTAATAACGTTGGTTTCACCTTATGATGTACCGCAGAAAAGGCTACAAGCGCGAGCTTCTTGCTCTAGGGCACATCGCACGGCACAAGCTCTCGTGCGTCAAGAACAGCTCCCAACGCTATGAGCTCGCGCCCCTAGCCTTCTCTGCGGTACAACATAAGGTGAAACGGAGTATAGACGTTTCCACTGTTTACAAAAATCACAGTCCACACGTGTTAAATCACAGTCCAGAACGCGCACATTTGTCGCTTCGGAAAGCGAGCAAATCACGCGCCATACGCACGAACACTGAAAATGGAACCTGCCAAGTGCCCTTTTTTGGAAAGGTCTATTCAGTCTGGCCACACTGATCCCTATCATCATCATCTGAAAAGTGGCATATGCGCTATACTAATGGCGGTTTTCTGTTTACTGATGAAGGAAGAAGTTGAAGATGCTCCTAAGCAGATGATCCGAGGCCTACACATTCTAGACGTTAGCGCGACATGAAGCAGGAATGGACCTCTTGGCGAATATGTGCTGCCACCTAGACACGCGAATCGGTTCGAGACTAGGTGACTGGAAAACAACGCGCGCCCAAGGCCTCTCCCACCCGTTCCACACCCAAAACGTCAGCTACATCCTGTTCACCCATTGAGGCGATGTGACCTAGATACGGCTCCCCCAAGCTCACCTTTGTCCCCATCGTGCGTAATCTTCCGCCCCGAGGTCGACACAACGAAACCGCTCAAAGGCGAGAAATACAAGATGGCGGATTGTTTGGAACTAGATACTCTCGAACCCAGGCGCATGAAATACTCCGCGCATGCGCACCGCGTATTTCTACAAAAGGTCCATTGGATGCAAGAGCTGCGTAAGCGTAAATTTCTAACTCGGTCCCAGTCAATATGTTAGTAGCCCACACTCGGCTTCAAAGCCCCTTATGTATAGAACTCTATCAAGGCATCTATGTGGGTTGGCGCTTCGTTCTGACTGCTTGCATCTTTTTTGCCATCGACACTGAAAGAGATTGAAAAAGAACTGTAGAGTGAAGGGCACATTTTCGTCTACCGTGGACTTGCGAAAGTGACGGTGCCCCATAAAATACTGCAGACCACAGGTTCATCGCCGCCTTTAGTACGGTAAAAGTTAAACTGCCATTTGAGTCACCAGATGGCACTGAATTCCGGAAAGAGTCTATTCAATTACAGTAATTGAAGTACTGTAATTTATTACTTTTCTATGTAAATTGCAGTTGTAATTAATTACTTTCAGCTAAAACGAATTGTAATTATAATTTAGTTACTTTCTAGCGTCAGTAATTGCAAAATTTCCGGTACAATTACAATTACTTTTGCAAAACTCTGCGGCGCCGACGGAACCTCTCTGAAAGCCTCAGCGCTCGCACAAGCGGCCTAGCTCTCGGTGAAACACTCGCACACATAGACACGCACTCACACACACGCACAAGATAATTAGCGTCGCATTGTTTGTTGTTTTGTTGCTTACACTGCGGGCTGAGAGGCAATCCTCTTTGGAGACTACCTCAATGGTGCCGTGTTGCGCCGTCCGCTGTGCGAGCAGAAAACACTAGCGTAAACATGCCAAAGTATTGAAAGAAAAAAAAATTGAGCTTCAGCATTCAGCCCAGCTTCGACATTTTAATTGTCTATAAAGTTTTTTCTATTTTGTTTTTGCCGGTTTTTACGTTCCTCTTCCAGTACTGTCGCATATTTGTATCTTGGTATTATTTTCAAGTTTATGTCCTGTTTGTTTTACTTCGGATATTATTTGCATAAGCATTTTGGGACTGACCTCGCACCTGTGAATATTGTCACCAATGGTTCGGGAGCCCCGATTAAGTTCTTACATATTTCTGATCCATTATAATTTCAACTCAGTGTAAATAATTTACAACACTATGATGTTTGTATGTGAATGCGGTCGTGTTAGCGCGTGTGGGTTTTAGTTTTATATTGACATTTGTAAAATATTTATATATGACTAATTGTCCCATTTTTCTTTGCCGGGCTAACAAAACTCTGTCAACCCAATTTTTTCTTTGGCGATCTGGCGTCTTCCTACATATGAACTAATTTATTATTATTTATTAAAAATATAAGAACGTAGTACTTGATTGCCCCAAACTGTCAAGTTCTATCATGAATTTAACAAAATTAATAAAAGGAAAGTACAATACGTGGCATTTATGCAGCGATGCTTGATCCTCCTCAAAGCATTGGGGCAAGGAATGAACAAATACGTTGCATTCTGTAGAACTCGTTGAAAGTTATATAGCCCAAGTTGGGTCGCTCTCAGAAATAAGTAATTCTAAAGTAATTACATTACTTTTTAAAACTAATTTGTAATTGTAATTAATTACTTTCACGTAGTAGTAATTTTAATTGTAGTTAAACTACTTTTGAAGCAAAGTAATTGTATTTGTAATTAAATTACATTTTGAAAGTAATTTACCCATGCATGACGGGATCACCTTAAGCAAAGCGCACACGAAGGCATCCTATAGTCTGAACCAGACGCCAAGGATTCGGAACGAACCGTTATCTCATTCAAAAGTTATAAATGATTTTCCGAAAATTGCAATGCGAAAATGGGGCCCGTTTCCGCAAGTTTTCGGTAACTAGCAACAATCAGTTCCATGTATTCGATAGCTCCGTCGGCTGGCATCATTATCACTCGTAACTTTTAAATAAGGTAAAGGTTAGCTCTGAAATTTGGGCATCTGGTTCGAACCGCTAGCGCTACATTTGGGCGGAGAATGAGCATTCGGCGATGCATATTTTCTAGTTGTAATAGGAAAAAAAAAAAAACTGATTTTTTAGGGGAGTGACATTTTGTATATTCCACGGCCGATCGATCCTGGTTTCCACACCGCTAAAAAACGAAACTCCGAATGGCTTCTTTTTTTTTTTTCTGGGGGGGGGGGGGGGGGGGGGGGGGGGGGAGGGGGAGGGGGGAGGGGAGGGGGGGAGAGAAAGTTTTTAGAGCGGACGCAGTGAGTGCTATTGAACGTGGTGGCGCTGACCAGTGGCCTCGTGCACTGGCGCATTTGCCGCTACTTGCAAACCGAACACAAACACATCAAGGGGCTTTAGCCACGGTGGCATGGCGGCAAACGCATTGCTCGTGTCCGCTGGGCCGTGTCTCCGGCGACAAACTCGGGAAACAGTCAGCTGGACCACTGTTTCTACGCATCTTTGTGTGAAACGTCCTGCCGTAGCGAAGCGGCATTGATCAAGTGGTCGTGTGGACATAGGAACACACGGAACACACTTCTTGATTCTGTAGGGGTTGGTCGCATGCGACAACTGCTGGCGGTGTTGGGAACAGGATCGGTGTGACTTCTAGAGTCAGCGAGACCATAAGAAATTGACGAAGAAGGTGGCAAGCATCCCGTTACCGTGACGCAGTCAACGTAGTTCCGAAAGTAGCTGAAAAAAAAAACCGCAAGAAAAGAATTTTGAAGCGTAAATCACGCCCTGCGTTTCATCAAGTTGCAAGTCACCTGTAAGTATAGTAGTTTAATCGTCCGAAAGACCCTGTATGAACTGATGGATGCGTAAATGTTTTTGACTGGAGTCATCCGAGTGACTACAGTGTCGCGATTGAGTGAAGGAATTGCGTCCTGAAATTGCGTCCTGACAATTGCAATCATAAAAGTCCGGCAGTTGACGCTTGATAGTATCGTTTTCTGTTTCATAGTTTATACGGATTAATAAAATAATAATAACCGCTTTATGGAGTAAAAATGTGAAGAAAACAGCGGAAGAAAGTTGCACGTTGCATTTTGACTCGTTCCCGGCTCCCCACCCGATGTAGCTATTACTACAGCGTTCCCGAAAAAAATGTTTCAGTAATATTCGAACCTATGAAAAAAGTGGCCTTGATTGTTCAAATATTACTGCGCTATATTTAGGGTTTGGAGTTTTCGGTTAAACAGATAAAAACCGATAAAAGTATGCCGAATCCATTTTCGGAAATTCGGTTTTAGCCGAAGAAGGTCAGTTTTTAGGTTCCACATTTTCGATTTAAACCGATAAAAACAAATAAAAGAACGTCGAATTCGTTTTCTAAAATTCAGTTCTAACCGGAAAAGGTCACTTTGACCTTCCAGTCGTACCGCAGAGTCGTGTCGAAAAAGTGGAACGACAGAGTCTATCGACAGATGTCCGAATTTATGGGATACACGGGTGCCATCACGACGTTTTAGTTTAATGTGCGCATCATCGATCGGAACGTGAAGTCCGAAGTGCCCCAGGACTTCGCCATGTACGAGCGTGTTTTCAAACTCGTTCTAAGGAAGACTGACAAGATGCAAGCTCTGCATGTTGTGTTGAGCTTCAAAACGTCGCACCATGTCTCTTTTGGCGGTCACAATTGGTTAACAAAATGTAAGGACGCAAACGAGCTGGTGTACATTGCACATGGTTGAAAAAACCCCGAGACTGCGGGTAAACGACACGACACTAAAAAGTCTCTAAAGCCAGAGACTTTTTAGTGTCGTGTCATTTACAATTGGTTGATTGGCCGATTTTGGCTCAGGCAGCGCTTCATCTCCTCAGCCTGCAAGTGTCCAGTGTTAGCGTTGAGAGTGCATTCTCGAAGCTCAGGGTCATATTAACAGGAAAGAAAGAGTGCGGATTAACGAGGAGAACCTGGGAAAGTACATGTGTGTCCGTACTATAATAAGATCACGTAATTCTGATGTACAGAAGGTGAAGTTACATGTTTTTGGGCATAGGCTTCATATCTGACTTGTTTGTACTTGTGTGTTTTTTTCTTGTTTCTTTTACAGTGACCCACATTTGCCAAATAAAGTGTCCATTTCTTTTCAATGTATCTGTGCCGTTATTTTTTGAGTGATCACAAATATCAGACCTCCAAGGATCATCTGATCCGGTGTCCGTTGGTGTTTATTTTATATTCACCCAAAAAAAGCCGATAAACTTTTGTGGGCATAAATATACGCCGAAAAAAACCAAAAATTAAATTTTAAAATAAACACCAAAAAAAGCACGCCGAATTTTAAAAAATCGAAACCGAAAACGCGAAACCCTAGCTAAATTGCACATTGCGGTCACTGAGAAACCTGCCAGCTGGGTGCATCGATTATCTCTTTGGCAAAATGCCACAGTACCGTTTTTTGTTTTGTTTCTTTGTTTCTTTGTTTTTACACAGAAGCCTGGTTTAGAACGCGTGTGTGATCTTTGCGTGAAGTCACGGGAGAACTTGCAGCCAGGGGAATAGACCTCTTCCACATTAATGGAAGCCATCAGCGGCCAGATGCCACACAAAGCATCTTGGGTAACGGTGGCCGCTGAATTTCGGTTTCGATTTGCCAACTTCACTTTACGCCATCACGTCATGACCAAATACAGTGCTTGCATTTTGAAATATGCGACTTTTCTTAACTTCATAATACTGTAGGTGTTGCCTACAAATACGTATGGAATGCTGGAATCGTTGCTGAAATCGTTGCGGTTTATTTCTGCGGACAAGTACCATCAACTTCGGTCGTTTTTTTTTTTTTTTTTTTATAAAAATTATCTTTTATTTATTGTTTCCGGAATGTTATTATCTCACACTTTAACGTTATCTCACGCTGGTTGGTTCCGGAAAGTTATTATGCGCTCAAAGTAAATCTGTATAAAAGGTGCCGCTTTCGTTGATTATTTCAGAGAGCGACCTCTAGACACCTGCCCATTGTCAAGAACGGCTACTAATACTACTGGTGCTACTACTCTACACACACACGGGTAACGGCAACACTAGACAAAAGAAAATACGTGTTCACTATGCGACAGTGTAAGCTCGAACACGACATGGGCACTTTGAATTGAATTGAATATACTTTATTCAGACAAACGTCTCGGAGGATAAGGCAAAAGGCGACTATAGTCGCCTTTTGCCCTATCCTCCGAGACGTTTCCCCCTTTTCCCCTTTAACTTCGGAAAAGTACGAGCAGGCACCAAAATTTACCACTAGTGCCCCAAATTGGCATTTCACAGGAAATTAGCAGTTTTTATGACAACCCCCCCCCTCCCCCCCCCTCCCCCCCCTCCCCCCCCCAAAAAAAATAAATAAAGACAGCTCAATCGTTTGCTTGTGTTAAACGTGTCGTGCTCTGTACATGCAGAGCAAACAAAAAAATTAACAAGAACACCTGTATCAATTGAGGGCCAGATTCTAAGTGAGAAGGGTAGAAAAAGGTCGTTTATTTATTTTGTCGTGGAGGAACGTGGAATGAGATTTTACTTGGTATGGTAGGAGGGGAGAATTAATAACACAGTTGAGCAATTTATAAGGAAACACCATACTGCAAGCGAGACGTCCATCCGAAAGAGGCAAAACTCCAAGAGTAACTAAAAAATGCCCATGATCATAAAAACAAACAACTATAGTCTAATGTGGAACATATTAGACGTCGAGTAGCACAAATACGCATAAAAGTATGGCAATCGTGTGGGTGGTTATCTCTCTATCCGCATCTTGAAGCTGTTCTTTGCAAGACGGGTTTTCTTGCAAAAAGCAACTCCAAAATTCTTCGAAGATATTTCTTCTTCCAATATAACACTTGTTATTTGTGCTGTGTTCTGCTTTTCTTTTTATGTAGCTACCGCAGCAATTGTGTTCTTTTTTGTTTTCTTCTTAAGGTTAACTGTGTCATATATCCTCCAGAACATATTTTTATGTCAACAGCGCATCTCGCAAAAAAGAATCCTGTTTTCCTCACTGCAAAACTAACATCCGCGCAAATTTTGCTGCAAATCCATAAGGTCGGTTTGTGTCGTCTGTTGCTGTTTTTTCGCTCAAGTGGGGCTATGGCATTACAAATGTATTTACATTGAATGCCGAGTAACTACTCATTGCAATTCATTTTTTTTCTTCTTCAAATAATCGGCACATCCGTTCTACGGGCACAAAAACAAAATTTGGTTGCATGATGAATCACGTGATAGATACTTTGGACGATACGAGCAAGTGTTCAAGTGATATCGGGAGTTGAAGGCGGAAGTAGGGCTTATCAATGGAGTCCCCTCCCTGTCCCAGTGTACGAGGGCTGCTCTTGTTGTTGTTTTTCTTGCACTTTGACAAACTGGGTAACAAAAAGAGTGATTAAAAATCGTCTAATATGCAAATAATGTAGACACATACTCTAGTTAGTTCTCCACATAATCACCGTGCAGATTTCGGCAGTTATTATGACTTGGCACAAGCTTTTGGGTGCCCTCCCCAAAAAAGGGTGCCGCCCACGGGTTTTCAGTCCTTCCATCACGAGTTCCACAAGACCGTCAGTCGCCACAGACGCTCTTCCTGACCCTTCTGAATAAAAGCGTGTCTTAGGGCCGGTTGCACCAACGCCGCTTAGCGCAAAGCAGAGCTTAGCCGGGAACCTAAGCTAAGTTTCGGTTTCGTTCGGTTGCACCAAAATCGCTTATCGCTAAACCTAGCACTAAACTACGCTTATCGTAAGCGCTCAACATTGGGCGCTTTGCTTTTGGTTGTTTCTTAATCCTGGCTTTAAAACATGGCGGCTGGTTTGTGGCGGTCGACGCGGTGAACGAAATTGGTTGTACAAAGTGCTTTAGGCTACGACAGCGTGAGAGTCTCGACAGAATGACCTTCGATTGTGACAAGGATGCAAAATATTGTCGCGTGAAGTGTTTATCGACCCCTGTTTTCAAGCTGGATCTCCACTCTCAGTGCGTGTTAGCCCTAACCGAGATACGTACGGAGCTGTGGGGCTCACGTCTGTCTTCACGTTGGTTATTCTGTCAACGAGCTTATTCGTATGTATACCTTACTGATTTTCGCGTAACTGTAGCGTATTGGTATTTACCAGCTTGTTTATTTCTACTTGCAACGCATATCCTTCAATCCGATGAGCGCGTTGAATAGTGGCAGTACAGTACATGATCTCTGCGATCAGCTGATTGTCGACCCTTCTGCCGTTTGCATCAGATTGCGGCGCTTTTAGGTTATAAAACAGCGAAAAGTCAATTTCTTTTGTTTTCTGAGTTTCGAGACAATCTTCAGTGAATTTTCCTTGTCTCGCGAGTAGAATCTTGGCTTCAGAAAACTGTATCGTTCCATAACCGTAACTTTTCTGGTGATCGCGCTTTTTAGGAATATTTTGCTTTATATATTTCATTCGTTGCGACGACAACTTCTATTCGTGGCGACGACAACTCGACGACTTCTATTCGACGATTTCAGGGCATTTTCGCAGCTGCCGTGGCGAGTTCGTCACCGTTTTGAACTTCATCGGTCTCAGGCATGACTTGATTTTAGTAGTCATCTTACCTGCCTACTTATTCTCGATGATGTTTTGTCTTCAGCGATGTAGCGAGTAGAGCGTCCTTCTCGCGTTCGGTGAGATTTGGGGCCCCCGATGGCTCCTTTATCTCAAATTGTGAGCACGAAAAGTACTGTCACTGTCAAAATATTCTGTTATCAACCGATAATAAACACACAATCACAGATGTAAAGAGCATTTGTGTTTATTTAAAGCGTTGACTCCTGTTTTTGAAAGTTAAGCGAAAAAAATGATTGAATTTGGAGACCTTTAATTCGTTACTCACCGAAGAAATACAGCGAAAAGCAGACGGCGACGACGGCTACTACAGCAGGTTTTTTGTTTACATACGAGATTCCTCTCCGCCAATCGTATTCGTCCCTCTGAGCGTTCCCTAGTTCGCTCTGTTTGTCCCTACATTCCCTAGGCACATCCAGCGTTTAGCTAGGGGCGCGTCTGTAAAGCCGGGTTAACGTTGGTGCAACCGGAATTTAAACCCGTGCTTACCCGAGCTCGGTTTAGGGCGCTAAGCCGACTTAGGAAAGAGCCGCTTTGGGTTAAGGTAAGCGACGTTGGTGCAACCGGCCCTTAGTCGTTCCCGAAGTTTCGTGCAGTTTTCTTTATACAGATTACATGTCTGTGGCGAGTAGCGGTCTTCCTGACGCATGATGCAAGGGCTCAGAACCCATGGCGGCAACCCTCTTTGGGAAAGGCATCCAAAAGCTTGTGCCACGTCATAATAACTTCCTCAATCTCTCCAGTGATTATGTGGAGAAGTAGCTAGAGTCTGTATCTACATTCGGTGAATTAAAAGTGTATAGTTATTCTTGTTGTTTTGTTCATTTTTTACTCAGCTCATCAGAAGTTGAAGAAAAAAGAAAGCCCTCGTTTATCAAGTCGCTGCAGTCAGTGACAAATTCGACCAGAACGCATACGCGGCTTCGCGTGCTGGGACAACACAGGCGGGTTTTTGACCGTTGGCGCTCCTTTGAGACAGCTCATGCTGCAACCCCTTATATATAAAACTCACGATTCGTAGGTATAAACTTTAGCAGACACCATGCAAGGTTGTTAATGCGTGGAACGTGAGCGTAGAGCGTGGAACAATGAGTACAAACAAGCAATACGCCCAGGCACGTAGCCAGTGCGTGTTAGCCCTAACCGAGATACGTACGGAGCTGTGGGGCTCACGTCTGTCTTCACGTTGGTTATTCTGTCAACGAGCTTATTCGTATGTATACCTTACTGATTTTCGCGTAACTGTAGCGTATTGGTATTTACCAGCTTGTTTATTTCTACTTGCAACGCATATCCTTCAATCCGATGAGCGCGTTGAATAGTGGCAGTACAGTACATGATCTCTGCGATCAGCTGATTGTCGACCCTTCTGCCGTTTGCATCAGATTGCGGCGCTTTTAGGTTATAAAACAGCGAAAAGTCAATTTCTTTTGTTTTCTGAGTTTCGAGACAATCTTCAGTGAATTTTCCTTGTCTCGCGAGTAGAATCTTGGCTTCAGAAAACTGTATCGTTCCATAACCGTAACTTTTCTGGTGATCGCGCTTTTTAGGAATATTTTGCTTTATATATTTCATTCGTTGCGACGACAACTTCTATTCGTGGCGACGACAACTCGACGACTTCTATTCGACGATTTCAGGGCATTTTCGCAGCTGCCGTGGCGAGTTCGTCACCGTTTTGAACTTCATCGGTCTCAGGCATGACTTGATTTTAGTAGTCATCTTACCTGCCTACTTATTCTCGATGATGTTTTGTCTTCAGCGATGTAGCGAGTAGAGCGTCCTTCTCGCGTTCGGTGAGATTTGGGGCCCCCGATGGCTCCTTTATCTCAAATTGTGAGCACGAAAAGTACTGTCACTGTCAAAATATTCTGTTATCAACCGATAATAAACACACAATCACAGATGTAAAGAGCATTTGTGTTTATTTAAAGCGTTGACTCCTGTTTTTGAAAGTTAAGCGAAAAAAATGATTGAATTTGGAGACCTTTAATTCGTTACTCACCGAAGAAATACAGCGAAAAGCAGACGGCGACGACGGCTACTACAGCAGGTTTTTTGTTTACATACGAGATTCCTCTCCGCCAATCGTATTCGTCCCTCTGAGCGTTCCCTAGTTCGCTCTGTTTGTCCCTACATTCCCTAGGCACATCCAGCGTTTAGCTAGGGGCGCGTCTGTAAAGCCGGGTTAACGTTGGTGCAACCGGAATTTAAACCCGTGCTTACCCGAGCTCGGTTTAGGGCGCTAAGCCGACTTAGGAAAGAGCCGCTTTGGGTTAAGGTAAGCGACGTTGGTGCAACCGGCCCTTAGTCGTTCCCGAAGTTTCGTGCAGTTTTCTTTATACAGATTACATGTCTGTGGCGAGTAGCGGTCTTCCTGACGCATGATGCAAGGGCTCAGAACCCATGGCGGCAACCCTCTTTGGGAAAGGCATCCAAAAGCTTGTGCCACGTCATAATAACTTCCTCAATCTCTCCAGTGATTATGTGGAGAAGTAGCTAGAGTCTGTATCTACATTCGGTGAATTAAAAGTGTATAGTTCCATAACCGTAACTTTTCTGGTGATCGCGCTTTTTAGGAATATTTTGCTTTATATATTTCATTCGTTGCGACGACAACTTCTATTCGTGGCGACGACAACTCGACGACTTCTATTCGACGATTTCAGGGCATTTTCGCAGCTGCCGTGGCGAGTTCGTCACCGTTTTGAACTTCATCGGTCTCAGGCATGACTTGATTTTAGTAGTCATCTTACCTGCCTACTTATTCTCGATGATGTTTTGTCTTCAGCGATGTAGCGAGTAGAGCGTCCTTCTCGCGTTCGGTGAGATTTGGGGCCCCCGATGGCTCCTTTATCTCAAATTGTGAGCACGAAAAGTACTGTCACTGTCAAAATATTCTGTTATCAACCGATAATAAACACACAATCACAGATGTAAAGAGCATTTGTGTTTATTTAAAGCGTTGACTCCTGTTTTTGAAAGTTAAGCGAAAAAAATGATTGAATTTGGAGACCTTTAATTCGTTACTCACCGAAGAAATACAGCGAAAAGCAGACGGCGACGACGGCTACTACAGCAGGTTTTTTGTTTACATACGAGATTCCTCTCCGCCAATCGTATTCGTCCCTCTGAGCGTTCCCTAGTTCGCTCTGTTTGTCCCTACATTCCCTAGGCACATCCAGCGTTTAGCTAGGGGCGCGTCTGTAAAGCCGGGTTAACGTTGGTGCAACCGGAATTTAAACCCGTGCTTACCCGAGCTCGGTTTAGGGCGCTAAGCCGACTTAGGAAAGAGCCGCTTTGGGTTAAGGTAAGCGACGTTGGTGCAACCGGCCCTTAGTCGTTCCCGAAGTTTCGTGCAGTTTTCTTTATACAGATTACATGTCTGTGGCGAGTAGCGGTCTTCCTGACGCATGATGCAAGGGCTCAGAACCCATGGCGGCAACCCTCTTTGGGAAAGGCATCCAAAAGCTTGTGCCACGTCATAATAACTTCCTCAATCTCTCCAGTGATTATGTGGAGAAGTAGCTAGAGTCTGTATCTACATTCGGTGAATTAAAAGTGTATAGTTATTCTTGTTGTTTTGTTCATTTTTTACTCAGCTCATCAGAAGTTGAAGAAAAAAGAAAGCCCTCGTTTATCAAGTCGCTGCAGTCAGTGACAAATTCGACCAGAACGCATACGCGGCTTCGCGTGCTGGGACAACACAGGCGGGTTTTTGACCGTTGGCGCTCCTTTGAGACAGCTCATGCTGCAACCCCTTATATATAAAACTCACGATTCGTAGGTATAAACTTATGCAGCCACCATGCAAGGTTGTTAATGCGTGTAACATGAGCGTAGAGCGTGGAACAATGAGTACAAACAAGCAATACGCCCAGGCACGTAGCCAGGATTTGTTGTTTTTTTTTTGGGGGGGGGGGCGCTCCTTTGAGACAGCTCATGCTGCAACCCCTTATATATAAAACTCACGATTCGTAGGTATAAACTTAGCAGCCACCATGCAGGTTGTTAATGCGTGTAACAATGAGCGTAGAGCGTGGAACAATGAGTACAAACAAGCAATACGCCCAGGCACGTAGCCAGGATTTGGTTTTTTTTTTTTTGGGGGGGGGGCGCTCCTTTGAGACAGCTCATGCTGCACCCCTATATAATAAAACTCCCGATTCGTAGGTATAAACTTTAGCAGCCACCATGCAAGGTTGTTAATGCGTGTAACAATGAGCGTAGAGCGTGGAACAATGAGTACAAACAAGCAAAACGCCAAGGCACGTAGCCAGGATTTGTTTTTTTTTTTTTTTTTTTTTTGGGGGGGGCGCTACTTTGAGACAGCTCATGCTGCACCCCTTATATAGAAAACTCACGATTCATAGGTATAAACTTTAGCAGCCACCATGCAAGGTGTTATGGTGTGTAAACAATGAGCGTAGAGCGTGGAACAATGAGTACAAACAAGCAATACGCCCAGGCACGTAGCCAGGATTTGTTTTGTTTTTTTTTTGGGGGGGGGGCGCTCCTTTGAGACAGCTCATGCTGCAACCCCTTATATATAAAACTCACGATTCGTAGGTATAAACTTTAGCAGCCACCATGCAAGGTTGTTAATGCGTGTAACAATGAGCGTAGAGCGTGGAACAATGAGTACAAACAAGCAATACGCCCAGGCACGTAGCCAGGATTTGTGTTTTTTTTTTTTTTTGGGGGGGGGCGCTCCTTTGAGACAGCTCATGCTGCAACCCCTTATATATAAAACTCACGATTCGTAGGTATAAACTTTAGCAGCCACCATGCAAGGTTGTTAATGCGTGTAACAATGAGCGTAGAGCGTGGAACAATGAGTACAAACAAGCAATACGCCCAGGCACGTAGCCAGGATTGGTTTTTTTTTTTTTTTTTGGGGGGGGGCGCTCCTTTGAGACAGCTCATGCTGCAACCCCTTATATATAAAACTCACGATTCGTAGGTATAAACTTTAGCAGCCACCATGCAAGGTTGTTAATGCGTGTAACAATGAGCGTAGAGCGTGGAACAATGAGTACAAACAAGCAATACGCCCAGGCACGTAGCCAGGATTTGGTTTGAGGGGGGGGGGGGGGGCGCTGCTTATGACAAAATGCCGTATGAGGGGGAGGGGGGAGAGGAGGTCCCAGCAAAATGGAAGATTTCGGGGGGAAAGCCGGGGCCCCATGCCCCCCCCTGGCTATGTGCCTGAATACGCCGCTTGCTTTCATTTTTTTATATCACAACTTGAAAGTTGCTTTTGAAGCTTCTAAGGCAGCGAAAGGTTCTCACGGACGCATGAACTCCAGCAGCGAAAATTTGAATTCTACAATGACTTGTTTGTGTCAGGTGCCGATATCACCGAACATCATATCGATGCTAAGTATGTCGATCAACGTTGCTTTGCTGATGAAATATTTTAAAGCGAACATTAGCACGAATACGACGAAACCAGCGAAAACCACAGAAGACGACGCAAGAAATAAAAGAAGCCGGACAAACAGCTGTGTGCAGCCTCGATACGCTGGTTGCGTCTTCGCCGTGTGAAAATGAATGAGGAAATACTACTCCAACAAATTATGGATTATTGATATGGCATATAGCAGAAGATACGATGCCAGAACCTTTATCACTATTCAAAGGGAATAGTAGAAATTAAAAAAAAAAAAAACGACTAATTGGCAGATATTTATCCTTCACAACGATGATCTGGTGAAATGTTTTGGTCCTCCATACAACGCGATTGCGAGGTTCCTTAAAACTTAAAAGTGTATTGGCAAAAATTTTGTATTCGGCAGATTCGTAACAATTATACCAGTCAATCAGTGCGGTTCGATCACCCGGATATTTTCGACTATATTGTCTCTAGAGACAACGTAAGATAATGAAAATTCTACTTTCACTAGATACAGATTTTTCTTAGTGACTCAGTCTCGCATCGCCATCTGCCAACGGTGTGTGAAAACACGACTCGAGAACCGGTTAGTCGCTCGCTGCTCTCTGCATGCATTTTCTTCCGCGAGTCTTTCGTACACGGCGATAGAGGGAGGGCCTGAGGTACATTTTTCCAGTGTCACAGCTGCTCGAACCCCCCCTCTCGGAAGACGGAGTGGAGGGGCCGTGCCATTGTTTCCCAAACTGTGGGTCGCGACTCGCGACCACAAGAGGGATCGTGCCAGATTCAAGTTTCAACAGGGGCTCGCAAAGCGACTCGGGAACTTGAAAAAGGCGAACTGGCTTTCATGCTGTGGCGTCGATGAAAACAAAGTACAGGTTGCAGCTCCACGTCGAGCCAGAACTGAAAGTTGCGGTGTTTAAACTCCGCCTTTGTTTTGAGAAGCTGTGTTCTAACATATAAACTCGATTCCTCCTGGAATCTCTTTTTTTTTCTTGCGATAATTTTTAGTTTAGTTGATTCACTCTGCACTCTGACTATATTGTGAAATAAATTCCAGAGTGAATTTTGTGTATTAAGGCTGCTTCACACACTTTCCACTGCCTACGACCATGAGGCCCGCTCACACATTTGCGTTTGACTACGACCGACTGTGACAAGACCGCCTACGATGGTTTACGACCGGCGGGTCGTATACCGGTCACAACAGGCTTAAACCCCGGTCTTGGCCCCCGGCGGTCGTAGTCAAACGGAAGTGCGTGAACGGGCCTTTAAACCGGTCTTGTGACTGCTTACGAACGACTCCGCACTAACACAGCCGGTCGCAAGCGATCACAAGCGGTTTAAAACTGGTTTTAAGCCTTTCCGGTAGTAAGCAGGGTGGCAAGTGTGTGGTCCAGCCTTTACTGTTCATGTACTGAAATCGGAAAGCCTGTGGCATCGCGAAAGGGGCGGTGTGTGCATGTGTGTGTGTGTGTGGGGGGGGGGGGTGGAAATCGCGACGCGATATTTACATTTTTGATGGGTCGCAATGTAACAGAGTTCGGAAAACACTGCTCTAAACACAGAGTTCGGAAAACACTGCTCTAAACAAATCTCACGTCAACCTTTCCGTGTTGCGGAGTCGCCACTCCGGAGTTGGAATGATTCCAGAATCATTCCACATTTTCGCGACCCCGGAATGGAATGGGAATGGTATGGCGACAACGTTGAAGGAAATGGAATGGGAATGGAATTAGATGCCCTTCGCCCGGAATAGAATGGGAACGGAATGAACCAGGTTCTTTTTTTTTTTTTTTTTAGTTTATGGTGGGCTAAACCGAACCAGTCAGCAAGTCAGTTGCACAGAAATAAAATGAGCGGGAAACCGCTAGCCCGTCCTAACAGACTTATACGCAAAAAAAAAAAAAAATGCAATACAAAAAACAAGCGTCAAAGCAAAGGGCAAAGGGGGGAGGGGGGGGGGGGGACGATGGCGCCCACGGACGCGCAGGCGACGGGCCTCACTGGCGTTACACGAGGTCGAAACAAGAAACCAAGCACCAAGCAAAAGAAACGAATGGAGCGGCATAGAAAAAAAAACGACATGCACGGCTCCTCATGGTCCTTCTTGTCTTGCTTTTTTTTGCTGTTGTTGCGACGGCATGAAAAATGCACGTGCGCACAGACTGAGATCTGAGAGCGGAAGCGACTCATAATTCGCAGAGCTCCGATAACTCGTTGACTCGCGCGCCGCCGAAATATGATCAGGGTTTGTTTTCTTATAGTTCGAGGAGCGTGGTTCAGCAGGCAGCCAACCCTGCTGCCTTCCACGTTCATTCGCGGGCACTCTTTTGAAGTGCGAAATGTGGGTTTGCTTCGGCATTAAAACAAAGCGAGATTCACTTCTCTCTTCTCTTGCGCATTGCTCCGAGGCCTGTTTTTTTATACGGCATTTGTAGTGTAGGTCCGCCTTTTACTTGGTCTTTGTACCGATGCTTGTTTTCTGTGTTATACGTGCCACATTCGGTTAGGGTTACAAGCAAGCTAGCGGATTCCCGCTCATTTCCTTTGACTTTAGTCTCTGCATACTTTGTTTCACCTTGCGATGGACCGCTGTGGATGCTACGAGTCACCCCAGGCAATCCAGCACCGTGAGCGGGACTGCAGGGTCACGCGACACTCAGAAGGCACTGGATTGGTTTCGACGCTTCTCGTGCTGTCTGTTGCGGTCCATCGTAAGGTGAAGTAGACTATCGTCACCGCTCTTGTCACGGTCACCTGACCGAACTGACTAGACTTGCAGAAAGACCGTCCCGCGCCAGAGGAGGCGCGACCGTTGCTGGGAGGGCAACTGGGAAAGAGAGCTGGGTGCTAGCTGCTGCTGGCTTCCGCGCGTCTCGGCTTTCCGGTCTGCATTCGTGCTCCTTGTCCTGGACGAGCCACGTGGTCGCGAGACGGATGTCTTAAACAAGCATCGACATATCAAGGGGCTTTCTCGATGTTTGCAGTACAATGAAAATAAACGCTTTGTGCCACTAGCGTTCCGCTTAGTAAAATCAGTGCTTTTTTTTAGGTATTTAGCATTTCTTTTGCAATTGTCTCTGTATTTGATAATGTCAGCTTTATGCTGCTTATGCCGGCAACACAATGTAGCTGTCAAGTGCCAATTTTTACGTTTAGGAATTAGATGAATGCAATGGAACGATTCAGCCATTCCAGGAGTGGGAAAGGGCCCAGTGTCTCCATTCCTAGGAGGGAGAAAGGAATGGAATTATCGAAAACTCTAATTCCCCGGAATGGAATTGGAATGGAATGAAGGTGCCCATTCCGCAACACTGCTGACCTTTTCCCTTCACGGCAAGCGTTGCTAAAATAGTTTCAGTTAGATGATCACAACTGTTAGAGTTCTCAAAATACGACCGAGCTAATTTTGTTTTTTCTTTAGTTTCAAAATTAAACTTGAAACTCAATTTCGCAGACATTGGGCGTTTCTTGCCTTTCCTGTGTCTTCTGTATCAATCAATATAACTCGGCTTTTTTTTTTTTAAACTTATCTAAGCATGAATGCACTCCTCTGTTTCGTCCCTGAAATAAGGGGAGTACTTCCACACCTTGTTCTTCTCCGGTGCGGGAAAGCACAGGACGTTTTCGTTTTTGTCAAACTTCTGCCCTTATTACTTCGCGAACAGAACTTGTGTTTTGCATTAAAAAAAAACTACGTTTTTTTTTTGTTTTTTTTTTAAATGCCTTACCTCCGAAACGTGACAAGCGAGAAACAAAGCAAGGCAATCTAAAAAGGCAAGACCTTGGTCTGCAGTAGCGCTCAGGGCCAGAAACAGCAAAAGCGAGCGAGCAGGTGATCAAAAACGTGGGTTCAAAGCTCTCCGAATGTTAACAAACTCAAGTACTCTACGAAAAGCCTTCCTAAGGCTGGTTTCATTTTGCATTCAACCAAACGTACCTGAAGGAAAGGGGCGGGAGTTCGATTTATTCGAGAGAAAAATAAAAATATATGCGGAGAGCAAGTCGTACTGCTTCTTGCGCTGGAGTTGCGGTGACGTCAGAAGGATAGCTGACGTCACCGCTGACGTCACTCCAATCAGCCAATAAGAGCTCGCCGTTCAGACATCATCGCCATCCATGTGCAAGAAGCAGACGAACTTGCGTTCCGCATATGATAGCTCAATTCCTGCAATAAACAAAACTGTCATTAAAAAAAAAAAAAAGTTTTAATTTAGCAATTTAAGAGAAACAACATCTGAAGTGCCACATGCTGGATGGAATACGTAAAAATCAAATTGATATTTTTTTGTTGTTCACGTTGCTCACACAAACTGTTAACTTCACTACAGAAACGCAGGGCGTGACCTATATAAGTATCCCGCTTTTTGATCTGTGATTCGTTCTTCAGTGTTCTCATCGGCTGATGCTACAATCGTATTGGCTGAGGAGCCACAACAAGCTGTAGGTGCTCGGGACTCGGGGTCAGCCGTATCCATCCGTCCGTCCATCCATTTGCCCTGTGTTTCTTAAGCTGTCAGTACCGATAATAGTAGTGTTCTTTTTTTCTCTTCATGTGGTTGTAACAATTACGGTCAAGTGTATGAAGTGAACAAATTATTTCTAAATTTTATGTATGTGAGTGTTTTTTGTTTTTTTTTACAAAATTCAGATTTTTTTGTTTTTATTTTTTGTTTAGGGCGATTTAGCCTCGTATTCAAATCATCCTAGAAAATGAACTTTAAAAGCGTTGACATAAAACAACTATTGGTACTTAGACATTAGCAAAAGCTATTCGATGATACTATACTATTTGTTACGTTAGTAATCTTTTATTAAAAAGTGATACGCTGCTTCAAACTTGTTAAAAATCTACATTTTTAAGATTTTTCTGTCAATCATTTTGAAAAAAAAAAAACACTTTTTTGTTGTGGTTGATAATCGCAGCATATAAAAATGACCTTTTATGTTGCCCAGGCACGTAGCCAGGATTTTGTTTCGGGGGGGGGGGCCCGCCCATGACAAAATGCTGTATGAGGGGGAGGGGGAGAGGAGGTCCCAGCAAAATGGAAGATTTCGGGGGGGGGCCCGGGCCCCATGCCCCCCCCCCCCCCCCTGGATACGTGCCTGATGTTGCCGTATTCTCGATACAACCAGTTAAATAAAGAAACAAACTTTTTTGGCCGCAAACGTGTTTTTAACCTAACATATTAAGATATTTAATATTCGTTTTTTCAAAGGACCTACATTGTATTTTCTTCGGACTTTTTTTTAATTGATTTCCTACAAAGTTGCGAATTGCTGGATATTCGCGACTCCAGCGAAACGGACGCCACCAAGCGGGAAAACCGGGAACCAGCCGGACCAGGTCGCTCCGCGCCCCTCCGCGTCTCTGGTGCCTTTCGCGGCGGACACGTGTTGTCAGCGCGGTGGCGAACAATGTAATTTGACGAAGGTCCGAAAATTTCTTACGTTTGCCTGAGTGTTCATTTGTGTGGTGAAGCCTCAGTAGATTGTTTCCTTCCATCACGTGTTTGAAAGCCCGTTCGCTCCACAACACACGGTCGCGTGCTTTCGATTTCTTGGATGGGGAGGAATCACAGAAAAACGTTTTGATTTCTTGTCTGTCTCGAATCTCATTCAAAGTGACGACTACTTGGTAACTGATAAGTGGTTTCTTTATAAGAGTGTAGAACAGTGGACTAAGGACGACAGGCGATGTGTGTCACTGGAGGGAACACCAATGTTGCAGTCAAGTAAATGGGAAGGTTCGATAGCTGCTTTTCTTGAGTTTGGTTGTGTTCGATTAGCTTCAAGTTTGAGCCACACACGCCGGTCGGTGCGTTGGCTATTCATCTTGACTGCTTTTCGCCAAAAAAGCCTCTGGAGCACACTGAAGAAGTCGGGCTGATTTCGCAATTACTTGATTCAGGAAAACCTGCTCGCTGAATATGATTAATGAGGGAAATTATTTGCTTTCAAAAGGGTGGGGGATGCGTCTCGCAAAGTTAGAAGCTGTCACGACATTATTATGATCAATCGCGCCTCCAATATTTATATTATAGCCCCGTCGAAGCCAGCAGCAATGTCTACATTGCTCAGGTTGACCGGCCAGAAAAAATACTAATTTTATCCGTTCAGGATTCGAAGTCAAGTTCAATGCAGGGAGGTTTTGCGTGAATCTCCGATGAAAACTCTCTTCAGTTTGTCCGCATTCGTCTCCGTGCTACCGGCTAGAACCATTTGGCTAAGTTTAAGAAGTAGCTCTCTGTCTGTCAAATATACTTTTATTCAGCAGTTCACCTAATAGCTCGTCAACTAAGCTCATATTTCAACAAAAAGAATATACTAATATCGCTTTAGTGGGACATAGTACGTAATATAATACATAACCCGCTCGTCAAAATGACTTCTCGATTGCTACTAAAACCTGAATTGAAATACAAGTACCAGCTGCTTAGTGGGGCGCCAGCGAACTACATGCTCCTTGGCTCAAGAAGCGCTCGCTTAATTTTCGTAATTTTCCTGCAGCCTGTGTTGTTCACCGAGCAGACGACTGGAGCTGTTTCGCTCGATTTCGCGGACAGATAAGTCGCATGATCGAGGCACGCGAGTAAGCTGAAAATTACTCTCGGTAGAACAATTCTGTAGTCATAGCCGCTTTCCTTAGATGATCAGAACTGATAAGAGTGTATTACCGTCTCTCCGGAGCCCATAGTTTCGGTTTTGAACGAAATCTCCGAAACGAAAGTTTGACATGAAAAGAACAAAAAACACCGGGAAAACAAAACTATGCTCTGCATATTTATGTGCACCGGCTACACTTAACCGTCTCAGTTCAAATACCTATAAAATTGGGCATTAAACAAAAGAAAATCTGTTAAATTGAATGCGCCACCCCTGCAGGCGGCCCGGCCGAGCCGACGCGACCTGGACTCAGCCGCCATGTTTGTTTGGTGGTGGCGCCCCCTATAGGTCGCTGGAGTCGCGAATAAATATTGGCTGACCTCTCTTGTATTCTTGAAACAGTCCGTTAAATTAGCCACTCTTTGTTGCAAACTTGCTAATAGCCTAAAATCTTAAATATTTTTAGGTCAACTTAAAAACAAAAATTAAGCTTGCATTGATTGCCTCCAGGGTTGAGAGTCACTAAATATAAATATTTGTTGGCCTTTTTTCCTTCTTGGGTGTATTCTTGGGGAACCAGGTAAATAAGCCACTTTTTAGTTTGGCTCTTATCTTCAGCTATGGCATGTTGTATTTTGTGGCCTTCATAATAGCAGATGTCACGAAAAAGTGCTTCAGCATGGCATATCCCTTGTCAGATCTCTCTCGCAACTCGAGGAGTAAACCCAAGACACTATCCAGGGCCAAACGAATCGTTTCGATTCTCCCAGGTTGCCTCTAATTACAGACTGTGGCGAGCCAGTCTTCGTGCCTCTACCTCTGGCGGGGGAGCATTTTTCTTTATCGAAATAATCCAGGACGTATCATGCGGCAACCATACGGGCAGTAGCGTACCAACTTGGTTTTGAGTGGGGGGGGGGGGGGGCACACCAGACCCCCCCCCCCGGGGGCCGGGGGGCGGTGCCCTTGGTATCCCTTGGACGCCGCCGGCCAGTGTTTGCCCTACCCAGTGACGGCTGTTTCAGGGGGGGGGGGGGGGGGGGGCAAAACACATCACTTGCCCCCCACTATGAGAACTGGGGGGGGGGGGGCAAGCGCCCCCCTTGCCCCCCCGGTTGGTACGCCCATGCATACGGGTAGAAACTGAGGGAGAGAAGGAGACGAGAGCGCGCCGGGACGCCAGAACATCGAGCTCTGGTTGGAATAATTACTGGATATAGACGGAATAGCTAGCTTCCTTTGTCTCTACTCGCTGTCCGAACGCTCTCGAACGCGAACGCCGAATGACAACGTTCCAGCATGTTCGAAGAGTGAGGAGAGACAAAGGCAACTAGTCTTGCGTTAAGAGACGCATAAAATGGAGTAAACATAAAAGAATCACCCATTATACCCCGTTTTACTTTACGATAGACTTACACGGTACTGATTGCAACTACTCAAACTATTTGTAATCGATTACATTTTGGAGTAATTTTGTATTCATTTGATTACCTTCATTAGGTAGTAATCCTAAGAGTAATTCGATTACTTCTGAAAGTCCTAAAATTACTCGTAACAGTTACTATTTATCCCTCCTCTTCCAAATATGGAGCTCTTTTTTTCCCACATCCTTCTATACCTCATTTCAGACGCAGCCGATGTTACGAGCTAATGGGACAAATCCAGCAGCGTCAGAAACGCGAGTCACTGGGCCTTTTTTGTTAATGATCAGTTCAGCGATGATAGAACAGGCACAGAAGCACGACGAACACCACGAAGGTTTACTTTTGACGCTGTCTGATGGGTCCCCATCAGCTCGTAGCGTTGGCTGCGTCTGGACTTGAGGTGAAACGAAGTGAACCCAGGAACCCTCGAACTATGTCTCTGATAGAGGAACGGCGTATACCAAAAGTGGTGCATTTAGAAAATGAGCAGCTTGTATTCCGATGATTGTAATCCAATAATGGACAGTTCAAAATACCCGTTTTCAAACCTACAGAAAAATATGCCGTTTTGGAAATCGAAAGTAATCGGAAAACGAATGGTTAATTTTTTCAAGTAACGGTCAATTACTTTTCCTTTCAGGTAATTCAGGGAACTAATTGAAATATTTTTAACCAAGAGTAATATTAATCGTAATCGATGACTTTTTTCAAGTGTACAAGACTGCTTTACGATGGACCGCACAAGACGCTTGAAGTCATCGAAGCCAATGCAATGCCATGTGAGCGTCATGTATCTGTCCTTCGGGGGGGCGTAGCGACGCGCTATGTTATATAACTTGTAGCGTCAACTGTGGTTCATCTCGAAAAGAAACAAACTACGTAGAAAACGGGTCTGACCATCTGCCTTGTAGCTCTTCAACCCATCGTTGCCCTAAACCTTTTTCTTGTATTTCCCTTTGTCTTTTTTGTTGTTGTTTTCTCTAGAAAGAAAAAGAAAACGAAGGAGGACGTTTTCAGATAAGATCGAACAACCATGTCCGTTGACCATTTTTTATTTTGATGAAAAAATATATTTGCTGGCTTTAAACTCAGAAGAATAAAACCAATCCTTGTTTTCGGAAAAAAATCTTTGTCTTTGCGAAAACAATTTAATTGTAAGCGCCTTCTCAGTCACGTGGGCGTTTTGCGTATCGCGCGATGTTGACATTTCGGGCGGCTTCCTCCAAAAAGACTGTTCTGGCTACGGGTCTAGAAATATTCATTGACAAATTAGGCATAGGAAGGATTGATAAAAAGTGTTAACCCCCGGTATTAGGGTAGTTGTTTTGAGAAACAAAATCGCAAACACGGCACATTGCGCAATGACGCTCTGGATTATAGATTTGTTTTTCTGTATCTATAAAAGCTAAGGTCTTCAAACCTTGCGAGTGTGGTGCCTTGTATATAGTTCATATTTGCGTGAAATATTGTTGTCCTGCTTAGCGGGAGAAATTTACAAGAACTGCTCACACAGAGGCATTTAACTAAAAATGCATTATTTTGAAAATCATTTTAAAAAAAGGCCATCTTTAATATTCTTTAAACTCTGAAGTTAACGTTTATAATATGTACAGCAGATTCTGCAAAAACATAATGCAATATTTGTGTGGCTTTTAAGTTATAAAGCGAGAAATATGACCAAATTGACGCTAACGCGGTTGCCATAAATGGGGCGTGCACATACGCGTTCTTCACAATTAAATTATTACTAAAAAGCGTAAAAAATGCTACGGGGTGGTCAGGAAAAGACAAATTGACAGCGCAGAGGTGGACGGAAGTTTTGAAGAGAAAATGCCTAATACATTTTCGTACAACCGACCCAGAAATGCCCATGGGCAGGAGTGATTGAGGTGCGCCACCCTGCAACATGCTTCGCGGTGGCTGTTTCAACAGCCGGCGTATAGCGTCGCCGTCTACGTGACGTAAAGGAAGCAACCGGAGCGACTTTGCAAGCAGATCAGCCTACAACCTTGGCCGCGGTAACATGATATAGGAAGTAGGGAGCGGCAGAACCTGAACCTGCGCTGCCTGTGAGCGCCAATAGATCCGCCGCCGTGGACGGCCGCACAACTCGTAGAAAATAAGCGATATAAAAAAATCCGATTGTCTGGGTGTTAATAATAATAATAATAATAAATCCTTTATTGCACAGTGTTTTGTACAGTGAGATCGATGGCCTGCATAAGCGCATAAGCGCTTGTGTGCGGGACCATGGCAACCCAGCAACGCACTCAAACAGTGCATACATCTCGCCCAAAACAAAAGTAAATAATGGCAGTCACATCTTGCCTAAAACAAGGTTACAGAATGTTAAAATCGTGGTGACGAGTCCGCTGGGAAAATAGATAATACAAAAGAATTGATAACGTTTATAATTCAAACCAACAACACCATTCCTTGAGTTTCTGTTTTGCTTCTTTTAAAGATGGCAAGTCGCATAAATCTTGAGGAAGTTTATTAAAGTAGGAGGGAACATAGTATTTTCTTAGACGACGTCCGTAATTTGTGTATACCATAGGGATAGAAAAGGTTTCCGAATGTCTTGGGGTCTTTTGTCTGGTGACTCTGCGCTTGTAATTATTATTATAATAATATTTTATTAGAACAACAAATTCCCTTAATTCCTCAATTCGCAATATTTGGAGGGAGGCCAATTTTTCTGCTTTATCAAGGTTTTCATATTTAGAACCATAGGCAATGCTAGTTGCAATTTTATAAATTAGTTTATTTAATTTTTGTTTTCGGTGGGAAGAACAGGAGCCATACACAGTGATTCCATAACGCAAAAGAGAGCCTCCGAGCGCTTCGTAAACTTTTTTTCTGAGTGTAATATCACGCAAATTTCTTAGTTTATACATATACACTAAAACCAATCGCAGGCGTTTTACTAAATTTTCAATGTGGCTATTCCATGTTAAGTTTTCATCAAAAGTTAGTCTTAAATATTTTGTTTCTCGAACATATGGTAATTTAGAGCAATTACAAGGACCACAGTCGCTTGAATGTAAAAAGATAGGATGTATAAGGTTTACTCTTTTTTTATGTGCCCGGAAGCAGATTAAGTTGGTTTTGGTTTTATTCACAAATATTGTATTCCATGAAAACCAGTCTGCTAAACTATTTATATCACCTTGAAATATGGGAACAGCATCATAGTAGTTTTTGTGTGCTAATACAATCGCAGTGTCGTCCGCGTATTGAAATAGCTGAGACTTGAGGGGTAATTTGTCTAAATCATTTATGTAAATATTAAATAGTATGGGACCTAAAACCGATCCCTGGGGCACGCCAGAGGTAACGAGCAAAGGTTCACTAAAACTGCTTCCTATCCGTACTCGTTGTGCCCTGTTGTGCAAGTAATTCTTAAAAAACTGAAGAAAGGGACCTCTAAAGCCCATGTTTTCTAATTTACTTAATAACAACTCGTGATCAATTGTATCAAAAGCTTTTTTAGGTCTAAAAAAAGCGCTAATATGATATAATTATTTTATATTTTTTCGTTAATATAGTCAGTAAAATCTTCTAGTAGAAGAGTCAGGCACGTATCCAGGAAGGGGGGGGGGGGCCCATGGGGCCCGGGACCCCCCCCCCCCCCCCCCCGAAATCTTCCATTTTGCTGGCACCTCCTCTCGCCCCCTCCCCCTCATACAGCATTTTGTCATGGGCGGCCCCCCCCCCCCCCCCCCCCCCCCCCCGAAACAAAATTCTGGCTACGTGCCTGAGAAGAGTTGTACTTTTTTGCTGTCGGAATCCATACTGACATGTATTCAGTAGGGAAAAGTTTTCACAAAATGATTGCATAATTTTGACTATATACTTTTCTATAATCTGCGATATAAATGGTAAAATTGCTATGGGTCTGTAATTGGACATCACCTTTTGATTACCCTTTTTGTATACTGGACGTACTAGCGCCACCTTAAGCATGTCTGGAATTCTCCCTGTTTCCAAAATACCGTTTATTATGGCAAGTAGAATACTTTTTATTTTTTCAAAATTATAGAATATATCCTTTACTCTAATCCGATCACATCCCTCTGGCTTCGTGAGTGGCATCTTTTTTATTATATTGCTGAGGTCTTGCTCAGTCATAGGCGGCAAGTAGGCAGAGGTTGGTGAACTAGAGACACTATACGTAGCACGTGTGGTTTTCGGTGCTTGGTTTCGCAGATCCTGTATTTCCTTTACAAAGCTGCGATTAAACTTATTGTTTAAAATTTCAAAGTCTGTTCCAAAACGCTTCCGTATGACCTCATCAACGCTGTCTTTTGAGGTTTTCCCAATGATTTTGTTGCCTATGTCCCACGTTTTTTTCTTTACATTTCCCTTTGACCGCTGGATTGTTTGTATTGAGCGTTTTCAGATGGGATCAAACGACCATGTCCGGTCCACATATTTTTTTAATCTTTATCAAAAGATATATTTTACTTGTTGTGCGACCGCAGAAACATAAACTTTTTTTTTACGGAAAATAAGATTTCTCTCGAGGAAAACAAAATCACAAAGTCGCTGTCGGCAAACGCGCACGTTTTTGCGACTTGCGTGAAACCGTCTTTTTTTATTTATAAGGAAACAAAAACTGTTGTCGTCCTAGGTTTAATTTTTTTTTTTTTTTTTTGTGTGTAGAGACTTTACATAAAATAAAAGGAGGCAAACATATGCATTATCGATCACGAAGCAATTCAGAGCTTTATGGATCCGGATCTTAAAAAACTGCAAATTCAGATTTTTTTAAAATGATTTTGACGCGTCTGTTTTATATTTTCATAAATTGTCATTCAAACTGAAAATGATAACCTTTCTAAAAAAAATACACTGAAATGCAGACAGGTTACAGAGTTTGCAATAATTGGAAAATCAGTTTAAAATGAAGGCCATCGTAGTTTTTCTTCAACTTTTCACAGATCAAGGCTCATAATCTGTCCTATCAGGACCTTCAAAAATGCTTTGCAATATTTTTTTATTTTTATTTTACGGGGCTTGAATTATATACAGAATTGCCGTAACGGGAGTAGAGAAAGATAGGACGTTGCCGATTTCAAACAAGGGCAAGCAAGGGGTCGAAAAATGTAGGAAGTCCGTGAAGAGAAAGCACTGTGACAGGAGTTCGTGAAAAATAAGGATTCATACAAAAGATTACAGATGAGTTTGAAGCACAAGTCAACGATTTAAATACAAATTTCTCGGATCAGTGAATTTCGGAGCCTACCCTTCGGGGGGCGGCTGGGCTGCTGACGACCGGGTTTAAATAGTGTTAAGAAAACATGTTTAAGGTGGTACAATTGAAACGAGTTTAATTAATCAAGATCGTGTGCGCACATTCGGAGCTTGTCGCGTAAATTCTTTCTGCCGGACGCTGACCTGAGTCGGTCACGGCGCTCTTCTGGCACTTCGAGGAGAAACCTTTTTTTTCGTTTTGCCTGTAGCGATCACTGTTCGTTTCTTCTCAGTGGCACCGCAAGCTCGCTACCACGTTCTGCTTTTTATACTTTTAAAGGTACATCTTTTCTGCGTCTTCTGTTCTTGCTAAAACAGCTGTGGTTGCGAAGTGTCGGACCGCGTACACTGCCACACGTGACAGGACTTAATGCCACGCACAACGGAAGCAGAGTCACAGTTCTTTGCTTTCATGTCCCTGAACGCTTTGACGTCAGCTTTCAGGAGGTGGATTAGTTTCACGTTCGGCAATTTAGTGTTCAGTGGGGCAACCATCCCTGACGCCGACTTGATCACCGACTTGGTGGGCCGTCGGAGGCTGTTCAACGTTGCATGTTGCTTGACACGACCCCCGATTCAATAACAGGCACTCTTGCTATGTCAAGTTGCGGAAAAAATACGCCTCGCTGACGTGTACTTGTGGCTCTGCAGCTCGTGTAGTTGTTACTTGTTCTTAAAGTGGCTGGCTGCACCATCACTTACGTAGGTCACATGAGCATACTCAAACTGGATTTCACGATTCTCCCAACCGTTGTCTTATAAGTTAAGTTACAGACAATCTCATTCGATCGCAATAATTTTTCATTTTCTTATGTATCTTTATTTTCTACGCGTTGCGCGGCCCTCCATGGCGGAGGATCTATTGGCGCTCACAAGCGGCGCAGGTTCAGGTTCTACCTGAACCTGCGCCGCCTACACCCTACAACCGCCAAGGTTGTAGGCTGATCTGTTTGCAAAGTCGTTCCGGTTGCTTCCTTTACGTCGCGTAGACGTAGACGCTATACACCGGCTGTTGAAACAGGCACCGCGAAGCATGTTACAGGGTGGCGCACCTCGATCACTCCGGCCCATGGGCATTTTTGGGTCGGTTGTACGAAAATGTACTAGGCATTTTCTCTTCAAAACTACCATCCACTTCTGTACTGTCAACTTTTCTTTTCCTGACCACCCCGCAGAATTTTTACGCTTTTTAATAATAATTAAATTGTACAGAACGGGTATGTGCACGCCCCATTTTATGGCAACCGCGTTAGCGTCCATTTTGCCATATTTCTCGCTTTATAACTTAAAATTCACACAAATATTGCACTATGTTTTTGCAGACTCTGTTAGTACATATTATAAACGTTAATTTCAGAGAGTTTAAAGAATATTAAAGATGGCCTTTTTTAAAATGATGTTAAAAGTAGTGCATTTTAGTTAAATTTCCCTGTGTGAGCAATTCTTGTAAATTTCTCCCGCTACGCAGGACAACAATATTTCATGCAAAGATGAACTATATACAAGGAAACACACTCGCAAAGTTTGAAGACCTTAGCTTTATAGATACGGAAAAAAATATTCTTTAATCCAGACCGTTATTGTGCAATGTGCCATCTTTGCAATTTTTTTCTCAAAATAACTACCCTAATACTCGGTAATTAATACTTTTTGTAAATCCTTCCTATACCTAATTTGTCAGTGAATATTTCTAGACCCGTAGCCCGAACAGTTGTTTGTGGGAAGCCGTCCGAAATGTCATCATCGCACGATACGCAAAACGCGCACGTGACTGAGAGGGTGCTTACAAATTTTTTTCCGCATAGCCAAACATTTTGTTTCCCCGAAAACAAGGATTGGTTTTATTCCTCTGGGCATAAAGTCAGCAAAATATGTTTTTCATCAAAATTAAAAAATGGTCACCGGACATGGTTGTTCGATCTTATCTGAAAACGCCCAGGATATGTTTCGCAGTCCGATTCACCAATTCCTTCCGCCGGGAATGTTTCGCGACTTCTTTGTCCTATAGTAAGTCAAAGAGTAGTTTGCAGCCTCGGGGCATCGTATACCGTTGTCACGTTGGCGCTACAATTAGTCTCATGTCTAAATGTCAAAAAAAAAAAAAATCACAAATATATATTTTTTTGTTTTTGTATTTAAGCGCGCGTTTCCGCGCACTGGATTGGCTCAAGGTAAATAGCAGTGTAACATAACTAGCGTAGAAACTGCAGCTTGCACGCTTCATTGGTACATTTGTTTTTCTAACTTCAAGACTGACTTCTGTCAAAGGTTGACCTAGAGCGTGGGCCAGCCACTACTGCACCTTCATCCTGCCAGCGACTATAGATGCTGTCAACCTGACATTAGTAAAATGCTTAGTCATTTTTGTTGTCTCCTCTGGTTCTGTCATTAGCTTGCGTCCATTTGAATATATAAAGAAACTATAATAACGAAATAAAAATGTTTCATTAAGATGTACAGTTAGCAATGTGTCGACTAAATGTGTCATGTTCTATTTATAATAATTGGGGCTGTGGGGATATTTAGACAGCGTGTGGTTGGTCAGCCATTTCAAAGTTGCGACGAGTCACTCGCTGTAGATGAGAAATCTAGCCTGTGCAGTACAACCGCTAGCCTGTGGTCTTTAACGTGCATCACACAGTAGTGATACACGACCGCATGCCGGTACGGTGCTCATCCAGATCGAAACGGGCAGGGGTGGGCATTGAACCCAAGATCCTGGGTTCTGCAGCGCGAGCTTTCGCTCCACGTGCTCCAAGCTGGTGTGCGCTAGCCCACTCGGCCACCGACACCGATCCCCCCTGTTCTATTATGTTCTATTTATACTTTCACCGATTCTGTTCTGTTTATACTTTCTCGACACTTGGACAATTGTATCACTCTTGAGATTAAACCAATTAACCGATTTATTAAACGCTCAAATGTCACCGATTCATCAAAAAATTGTTAATCGACGCACAGACCGAGTCTAGTGTTTTTTTGTTTGTTTTTTTTGTGCATTGCTTCCGGAAAACAAATAACAATTATGAACCATTTAGACACTGAAAGTATTTATTCGGCCTCAGATTTCTCATACCAACAAACGTTTTTGATGTTATGCGGGCAATTTTGCTTTGATAATTGTTTGTGATATTGATCACTGAACAGTGAACGATTGATACCAGAACATTCACCCATACTTCGAACGGAAAACCGTGTTAATAGGGAGTTTTCGTAGACCGCGTTTGCCCCTCTGCTAAGCCCTCTGCAACGGAAAGGCCGCTACTGCGCCTGCGCGCCGATGGCCTTGACTGTAGAGTTCCGGGTATCGTAGCGAGTTACGGGACAGCGGAAACGATCTACGAAAACTTCCTAATAAACGCTACGCAGCGCGTCATGCTCCCTGACATTGAGCAACCAGCAAGAAAATTTCACTTCCCCCTCCCCCCCCCCCCCCCCCCCCCCGCCCCCTTCAAAAAAACTTTTTGTTTTCCTTGATGGGGGCAGATTTGAAGTCGGAGGGAAGGAAGTGAAAAGAGGGGGGGGGGGGGGACTTCACTTCCATCCCCCGCCTTCAAATCTGCCCCCTTCAAAAAGAAAAAAGTTTTTTTTTTTTTTTTTTTTTTTTTTTTTTTTTACGTTCTTTCTTTGTAGTTTGATTCCGGAATCATTCCGCCCTTCCGCGGCCCCGGAATGAAATGCGAATGGAATGGCGGCAACGCTGGGAGCAGTGGAAAGGGAATGGCATTACGTATATGCCTTCCGCCCGGAATGGGATGGCGGCCGCCCTGGGAGGAATGGAAAGGGGGAAAGGGAATGGCGGCAACGCTCGGAGGAATATATGGAAGGGGAATGGAAATGGAACGGCGGCAACGCTGGGAGGAATAAATGGAAGCGGAATGGTAATGGAACGGCGGCTGCGTTAGGAGGAAGGGAAAGGGAATGGAATTAGATGCCTTTGGGCCGGGGGGGAGTGGGAATGGAATGGGCTCGCGGTTCTCACGTGACCGAAGGGAATCGACCGGCAGAAAGACAGCCCCGCACTAGACGCGACGGGACCGCTGGTATTGAAGGCCACTGCGAAAGAGGACTGGGTGCTGCTGCAGAGGTCTCGTCTGCCGTCCTGTCTCGGCTGTCCGGTCTGCATTTGCGCCGCTTGTTCTGGTCCCCGGCTGAAGCACTCAGACGCGAGTTTGACGATTGCTGTTGAGGACAGACCGGTGAGAACTTTCGCAAAAATCCCAAAGCGCCGCGCGCCGACAATCGTTCGCCGTAGCATCTACCACGTGATACTGAAGAGAGCGTGAGGGTGCCGGAGTTGCTCGCCTGCCCTGACTCACTCGCCGTCGCCTCCAAGGTTGCCTTGTCGTCTGCTAGAACCGGTTATACATAGCGTTCCCGGCATTCCTTTCGGCGCCGCGGACGGCGCTGCACGCTGTGCAGAAGGTCTGTTCGAACGGATGCGGCATTAGCCCGGAAGTCGTGCCTCTTGGTGTCAAGTCAGCCTCGTCGACGTCGCCAGAGCGCGAACGACCAAGACACCGAGGCAGAAGAAGAAACAGGTCGGTGGTCCCGTCCGCTGCTTGAACCCGCGGCTCCATCGGCGTGAAGAGGGACATCGCAATTCGGACAAGACGAGAGAAAAAGGATGGATCGAGTCACAACATCGTGGAAGGCATTTTTCGACGTTAGTCGGGAAGAAAACAAACAAGCTGCACGCTGCAAGTTGTGCGATGAAACTATACACGGTGCGATCGGCGTGTCGTCGAACTTCATTCGCCATCTGAAGAGGAAGCACAAGAGCGAGTACGCGCAGGATGGAAGAGGGCAAGCGAGAAAGCCGAAGATAACGTCCGCCCTCACCGCTGAGTGCAGCTCTTCCACAGGCAGCAGGTGAGCTTTTTACGCTTGATCGCGCGATTCGCTTCTGCGGCGTACGCCACCAAGTGCTACCGTCGCCTTTTGCGACCGCTCGGCTTGTTGGATCAGTATTCTTGGGCCGGCTTTTGCATATTTTAGCAGTTACCTGTGCATTCGACAACGTCAGCTTCATGCTGGTTCTGCCGGCATTACGATGTAGTTGTCAAGAGTAATTTTTCACGTTTAGGAGTTAGAGGAATGGAAGACAACGGTTCAGCCATTCCGGGAGCTGGGAGTGGGCCAAATGTTGGTATTGGTATGGTATTTATTTGCGCTCGTGAGCGCAGGCGCCACAGAAAGGCGTGTAGCCCGTACAATAATGCCTGTGAGGCCCGTCTAGAGGGGGTGATTATGTTAGTGATTAATGAACAGTGAGGTAATGAAGGGCGGGGCAGTGATGCACCGTGAGGGATGGGGCAGGGTTATGCGTGTGATCGTAGGTGTACTCCAGCCTCGTGACAAAGTTCCAGTATTTCAAGCTTGTCGCTGATGGGCATGCTGACAGGTGGCAATAGATGCCACTCCGCGGGGTTGAAATCATTCCGTAGTTTTAATGATTTTGGAGTTGGAATGATTGCGGAGTTGGAATGATTCCGGAGTTGGATTGACTCCGGAGTTGTAATGATTTGAGAATTACTCCGCACTTCCGCAACCCCGGAATGACATGGGAATATAATGGCGATAGCGCTTGGAGGAATGGAATGGGAGTGGAATGGTATGCCTTTTGCCCAATATGAAGTGGGAATCGAATTGGCTCGGTTCTGATACTAATTTTAGTCGATTTTCAGCTGAGCCCTGCGGCCTGCTAGCGTAACACTATCGCGTGGTCAGGGTGGCGATTGAAAAAAACATAATTGCATTTACATTTAAGGTGACTAACGACTTGATTTTCTGACTGGCTCATGCTCCTTTCAGGATATGCAATCACAAAAGCGCTCTATCAATCAGTGTGGCGGAGTTGCTACTCCGGAGTTGGAATGATTCCGCAATCATTCGGCATTTTCGCGACCCCGGGATGGAATTCATGGGAATGGAATGGCGGCAACATTGAGGGGAATGGAATTAGATGCCTTTAGCCCGGAATGGAATGAACCCGGTTCTTTATTTATTTATTTATTTATTTTTTTTTTTTTTTGGTGGGGGGAGGGGGTGTTTAAGTTCAGCTAAACCAAACAAGTCAGCGAGTCAGTTGCTCAGAAATAAAATAGCGGGAAACTGCTAGCCAGAGCCCTAACAGACTGTACGCAAAAAAAAAAAAAAAGCAATACAAAAGACAAGCGTCAAACCAAAGAGCAGGGGAGGGAAAGGGGGGGGGGGGGGCGGTGGCGCCTTTCGCGGACGCGCAGACGGCGGGCTTCACTTGTATGCGAGAGCGAAACAAGAAACCGAGCCCCAAGCAAAAGAGACGAAAGGAGCGGCAAAGAATGAAAGCGCCACGCACGGCTCCTCGTCGTCCTTCGTGTCTGGCTTTTTTTTTTTTTTTTCGGCGGCATGGAGAATGCATGCGCGCGCACAGACTGAGATCTGGGAACAGGGGCGACTCGCAGAGCTCTGATAACTCGTTGACTCGCGCACCGCCGAAAGATGATCAGTTATTGTTTATTTTTCTAGTCCGAGGAGCGTTGTTTAGCGGGTGGCCAACCCTGCTGCCTTCCATGTTCATTCGCGCGCACTTCTTTGAAGTGCGAAATGTGGGTTTGCTTCGGCATTAAAATAAAGCGAGATTCACTTCTCCTCTTGCGCTTTGCTCCGACACTTGTTTTTTTATACTGCATTTTTACGTGTAAGTCCGCCTTTTACTTGGTCTTATAGCATTAGCATCTTCGATCAACTCGCACCGGAATCGCCCTGAAACCTGGACAGTGCACAGCGCTCCTTGGTCGTGCAGCACGAAGTCGGTGCGACATCGAAGACAAACTGCGCCGCGGCGGTGCACCGCGGCGAGCTCCACCATGCGTCACCTCGCATTTTGTTTGTTTTTTCTTGCGTAGGTCCGCGCGCGGTGCCCGTCTGCTGTCAATTTCTCCTGTTTTTTTTACTCGCGGATTTGGCAGTCCCACACGAATGAACATCGTGGACGTGATTGTCGATGGGGTCACGAAGCGGGTGACAATTTCACAGGTATACGCTGCCCATCAATGGGCAGCATATACCGAGCAAGAGAACCACCACATAATGGCCGTACCTCGGTGTCATCGAAACACCTCGCAACGCTTTCCACGAAGTTCATACCTTTCGGGCGCTCCTTGCCACCGCAGCAATCGCCGGTAACCACGGTGATGGTAAGAAGCTCGTCGTCTCGCTCTCAGAAAAGCTGAGGAATTCATCGAGCGCAGATGCGAGGCGTGTTCGTTTTCGCTAGGTCGCCACCTCGACAGACTGCGCGTCTGCTATTCCCGCCATCTCCTCGATTCCCGCTCCTGGCCGCAATGCCTGATGGGACTGCACCCCGGCGCACCGTCGATTTTCTCGGTGCGCGTTGGGGCAACGAAAAGCTGCACCGGGAGGGTGCGCTCCGTTGATCGAGGACGTCCGGTGCGCACCGGTGCACTTGATCGAAGACGACGGGGCGCACCTACGTGCACCGGTGCGCACCGGTGCGGATGATCGAGGATGCTATTAGTTCCGATGCTTGTTTTCTGTGTTAAATGTTTTACATTCAAGTGGGTTAGGGTTACAAGCAAGCTAAATTATGTCCGCTCATTTCCTTTCACTTTAATCTCTGCATACCTTGTTTCACCTTGCGATGGACCGCTTCGGACGCTACCAGTCACCCCAGGCAATCCAGCACTGTGTGCTTAGTAAGACCAGTGCTTTTTTGAAGCATTTAGCTTTTTTTTTTTTGCATTTGCGTTTGATAATGTCAGCTTTAATGTTTGCCGGCATAATGCTGCTTATGCCGGCAAACCCAATGTAGCTGTCAAGTGCCAATGTTTACGTTTAGGAATTAGAGGAATGGAATGGAACGATTCAGCCATTCCAGGAGTGGGAATGGGCCCAGTGTCCCTATTCCTAGGAGTTGAAAGGGATTGAATTATCGAAAACTCTAATGCCCGGAATGGAATTGGAAGGGAATGGGGGTGCCCATTCCGCAACACTGCTATCAATCTTTGGGTTCTGAGGCATGCCGTCATTCTCAACTTTCGGCAAAGTTGGCTTCACTTAGCGTTGTTATGTTCTACTGCTCTACTGCATTCAATCTTATTCGTGTTAGGCGGGGAATGAATGAGGCACTTCAGTCGCCACGAATCGCCGGTAGCTGAGGGCTCGCGATGCACATACATCTTGAACGACTTTGCAGGTGTATACCTAAACCCCGGACGTAGAAGAGTGTACTAGCTCGTGTTTGAAGAATGACGAGCGATGATAAACCATTTCCGGATAGTGAACCGATAATGTCTAGATAACGCCCGGATGATGAACGGACCAGGCTACTTTAAGTACAGCAGACCTTCTAGTGCTTGCCTGGAAAACAAATAAGGCATTCAATTGAACATGGTAAGAAATCGCGAGATTTGTACAGAAAACGTAAAATTGCGATCTTTTTTTTTTTTTTTTTTTAGGCAGGTCATATGTCATGGTACTACAGTGCCTCGTGCTGCCACCATAGCGACTGTCCTTCGTCAGCTGGTTTGAGTTCTTGCCGCAGTGCACGGATAGTTAAGAAAGGTCTACGCGGGAGTCTCTTCTGGCAGCGTATTGGAGGCGCCGCTGTGCATGTATTCAAAGCAGACAGCAAGATATAGCTTCTTCTTGCGCCCCGCACAAATCATACGCTCCGTTCACCCCTAAGCTGAAATGTGTGGTGGGAGCTACGGATTCGCCGGGCCAATCAGCCGCCTCCCTCGCATCACCTGATCTCGCTCTCCGCGATTGGATATGGAAGAGAGCGTGACCGCGTGGCGACAAGAATAGACGTATGACTGGCCCAACGAGCACGTAGTTTCCACTGCACTGTCAGCTGAGGGTGAACGGAGTACAGACGTTTTTAAAGCCGCGGTCACACTTCTAGTACATCGTACGAAAAACAGTCTGCAGACTGTCTGAGGCGGGTTTCTTTGACGATTCTGTCACAATGTCCACAAAAAAATGCAGACATATTGGAAGCATACATGGTACTGAAGGTATGAAGCAAACATGTTGTAGGCCTGTCCGCAGATGTCATCACATCTACAACGGACACGGTGTCTTTTGTATATGACGTATGAGCTGATGAGGCCAAATTACTCATTTATTGTAATTAAATCCCATTACTAATCACTTTCCTAAAAACGACTGAAATGTAATTAAATTACAGTACAAATTACCACTACACGAAAGTAATGAATTACAATTACAAATTACTGCATGAAAGTAATGAAATTACTTTCAAACTACTGTTTCATATATTTTAAGGACGCACTCTGCTCTGCATTTGCAAAGCAAAAAGTAACATGCACTCCCAAACTGAATGGACTGGCGTTGGGTCTGTCTGTGTTGTGGGTTCACGTTTTTCCGAAATACCTACTGAGCACGCTGTCGATCCCCGGATGCGTCTGGGTTCGGAATGCCTTGCTATCGATTATTCCTGTGGGCTGTGTCTTTTTTATGTGAACTTCGGGGCAAGATAATCTTCAAAGGGGACAAAAGCCATGTTTGGGGAAGCTTATTCTTGGTCACAGCAACATAAACCTTGCAGGGTTTAGGTGGCACGATCTTCTAGTCCGACCTAGAGTGCCTTCAAGCAACGCGCACATAAAGTCACCCAGTCCGACCGTCGCTCGAGCCAGCGGCCACAAAAGAAAACCGCACTTGTCGTTTCTTTTTCGTAATTGTTTAAAGAAGCTTCATTTTTCTTATTTTTGGCAAATGCAGGAACTGTTTTCTTTTTTGTTCAATTCCGGGCAAATAAAAAATATGCAAGAAATAGCCAAAGAGTAATTACGATTTTAACTTAAAATTACCGCCACTAGGGTAATTCATTACATTACTAAATTACCTTCATCAAAAAGTAATGACATACATTACAAATTACTCTCAAAAGTAATTTACTTACTGTAATGAAATTACAGTAATTTCATTACTGCGGGGCGACTGTGGCTTTATGGTCTCATCAAACAAACACGCTGGACTTGTAATCTCCCAGAAGAAAATGGGCGGTTGTAATTTTTGCCGTCTGTTGCGAGGTTTTTACGCTCCATCGAGCGTTCGACGCCTGCAGTGCCACCGAGTGCCACTAAGCGCTGTTGTGCGACCACCGCTCAACTTATAGGATAGAATCGGTACTATGGGAACGCGTTTTCACATATTTTTTTAGCTGTCTATGCGCTTGATAACGTCAGCTGTATGCTACTTTTGCCGGGAACACAGAGTCGCCGTCAAGAACCGTTTTTTCACTTTTGGGAATTAGAGGAATGGAACGGTTCAGCCATTCCAGGAGTGGGAATGGGCACTGTGTCACCTTCACTCGGAGTTGAGAAGTAATGAAATTATCGGGTACTCCGATTCGCCGGAATGAACTTAGAATGGAATGGGGGCGCTGATTCCGTGACACTGCTCGGCTTCATATTGCTTCATCATGATGATAATTGGGGCGAATGATGTCCTGTCTTTTAATCGGCCAGAATTAATCGGCTTCCTTAATGTTTTCTCGTTTGTTCCTATTGAACCAGAGCTCGGCCCGGCTCGTCAAACTTGTCTTTGTCGACCTGTAATTTAGGATTATTCTGTGTCACGACTTGGTCTATTATCCGTGCTCTCTCAGTTCAATACCGGAAGATGCCGAAATGTTTCGGTGGCGCCTTCTCATGGTTCCTATCCCTGACCTTACAATCAGGATTTGCCTTGCCATGGCGTCACTAGATGTAGTCCTGGCTACTTATAATTGGTTGTGTGCAGAAGTTCAGTAGAGTGTATAAAAAGCACAATGAAAGTTTGGAGTCATCTTCATTCGTCTTAAACCAATACCGTCAAAGTTAACAGTCTGACATTACTCTTATATTCTTCGATGAAAGCAGAATTAACCCTACCATAGACGTCATAGGAAGCGTCTGACCAAGCGTGGAAATCCGATCACAGAGACGCTTTTGGTGACGTACGTCGCCGATAGCAGTGTAGTTGTAATGTCATGTAAAGGTGACTGAATGATGCCTAAGATGCGATAAATGCATTCGGCGACAGTAGTTGTAGCCCTTAGAAAAACCGGTCGCATAGATAGAAGCCACACGCCGCGAGCAAAGCGAAGAAGAAAAAAAAAAGGAGAAATCTTCATATGCAAACCTTGTAGACCGGAAAGTCGGTCAATTGAAATTGGTCTGTAGCAGCACTGCTTTCACTATTCGATCTGCGAATTCAAGGCTATAGCATAAGACACGTCAAGGCTTATAAGAAACGCTAAAAAATAAAAGGGTCGTTTAAATCACAAACGTGTTTGTGAAACTGAACGGTTTATCGCTGCAGCCTTGGAGGAGCTAACCCAGCAGACCCCAGCGCGTTTTGCAAGTTCCTCTGTCGGTATTCTGAATCTTCGAGCAAAGGTTTGAAAGTTTGAATTTATTTGAAGCGCATTTAAAAAAAAAAAATGCAGTTGGTCAAGTCCAATGAACCGCTGAGACAGTAGACTCGCCTTGGCACAGGAGAATGATATAAGTTAATAACAAAATAGCTGTGTGTCGCGAGAAAGAAAAGAGAAAATGATCAAGGAGCTGGGAGATGATTGAGCTGGCATACAGTTCTTGGCACACTGGATCTTCTTGCAAGTACCGGCAAAGAACAAAGCAGGGAATGATGACCACGGTACTTAATATAATTTTTCAGCTACTTGTCATATTTCTTTTCTTTTTTTCTAGCTTCACTTAATGGATTACCGCGAACCGTGGCTGACGATAGGGCATCAAACCTGGCATATACTTATATTATAAAGTTGTAATTTAATTAAGCAGCTTTTGTTGTGCAGTTGGTTTTGTTTTTTTTTTTTTTATATTTTCTCCTGAATGTCCTCCATACTAAAGAAGGATTTTTTTTCTAAGACAAGCAATTTGAGGGGGATAGAATGTCACTCTATATTTAAAGTAATCACTAACTAAAAAAAGACACGCAATTTAGTATAACCAAAACATTTCTTCTTTTTTTTAAATAAAAGTTAACTTTATTTTTGTTACGCTCTTCGGAAGTAGACTTCCTTTTGAAAGAGACTCACTGGTATCTGCGGAAAAGCTAAATGTCTCAGACCGGTCTCACAGAAATGTCTTTGTTTTTGAGAAGTAAATAATTACCTCTCGCAAGAAAGAGGCTTTATTTGTGACGAGGTAATAATTATTACAATTGGTGATTCGTCTGAGAGAAGATATGAATTTTATTTTTGCAGGTGATTTTTTGTTTTGCTTTTAGATCAAGGTGTATTTTAGATAGGTTAAACTCGAAGGTGACTACGTTAAAATATAAAATGTGATTCGTTTTCCTTTCTGCGCTCAATCACGTGGCTGATCGTTCTGTCCCGGGTTTTTTCCGTTCTGGGAGCAAATGATTCCTTCTGAGCGGTATTTATCATAATTAAAATCGTTTCGTGATATTTTAACTCGGTGTTGGCGGTAACGGGTTACAAGTAACGGCATTACTGGTAACACGTTACTTTGTTTTCGGTAACGTGTAACACACTCGTTAAATTTTCAAAACAGTAACGGGTAACGTATTTATGATACTCATTTTGAGTAATTAGTAATGTAGTTACGTTACTCTTTACATATTCTTCCCAAGACTTAAAACAATTTACTCCTAAATTTTCTCGTGTGCCCATCTGTTTTTTTTGTTTTTTTTTTCGTTTCTCTTTGCGTTTTTTTTTTTAGCATTTAAGTGAAATTGTAAAATAATATAACGTAATTATGTTCAGTTTCTGCATGTACAGGGTGTCACAAAAACAAATTACACGGTCTTTTTTACCGAAAAATAAACTAGGCATCGCCGAACGCTCATTCTCTGTCCAAAGGTGGCGCTAGAGGTCACAACCAGATGCCAAAGTTTCAGCCCGATCCGATACCTTATTTAAAAGTTATAAGTGATTTTCTGAAAATTTTAGTGGGAAAATGGCGGCCGACGAAGTTTTTGAATACATGGGGCTCTATGGCACCAGAAACCGAAAACGGGCAAAAATGGGCTCCATTTTCCCATTGAACTTTTCAGAAATCACTTATAACTTTTGATTAAGTTATCGGATCGGGCTGAAACTTTGGCATCTGGTTGTAATTTCTAGCGCTACCTTTGGACGGAGAATGAGCGTTCGGTGATGCCTAGTGTATTTTTTAAATTAAAAAAAAAACCTGCAATTTGTTTTCGTGACACCCTGTACATATTGTTTCTTGAAATATGGCTCTTATGCATACCTGTGACGTCAAAACAGTAAAATGTGTTAATTCATAATAAAAAAGTAACGCAAAAGTAACGTGCGTTATTTTTATCGATAATGGTAACGCGATCCTTTTATATTGAGGTAACGTAGGTCAGTAACGCGTTCCTATTATTTGTGAGTTACGAGTAACGTATTTCGTTATTTTTTATGTTTTCCCATTAAACGTTTTACACACACACATTTTTCGGTAACACCTACAACACTGCTTTAAGCTCAACTTGAGGTCAGAACAAGTGGTCAAGTGTTCATTCGCAAGCTCACGCCACCAATGTATGCATCATAACAACACGCAGAGCATAAGAATGCTCCATACATTGCTATACCCGTTTTCACCTTAAGAAAAAAGTGGGTGTGTCCCTCTCGTCGCATGCTTATTGGTCCCATGCCGTCGCACATGTTATTCCGTTCTGCAAAGTAGTTCCGATAAAAGTTTGCTCTCTGGAAGCTAGCGTTATAAGCTTAGATAAATTTGTTATTCTCAGTAGGATAAATAATATACCTCCTTAGTACGCGTGTATTCACGTAGTTCAACGCTTCACAAGATCTGAGGATCGATGTTCGTAGCCAGCCAGCCAGCCGCTGTAGCTCGCATTCTAAAATGGCGACTCCAACAACTCTGGTTGATCGGTCCGTGTTGTCAGCACTCTCTCCTGACGTTTCCCCTCGGGTGTACTACAAACGTCACGCAATTGAAAATGTCCTGTCGAGCCAGACAAAGCAGTGTGTTTTGAACGTTTATTCTTGAATGCGGCGGCAGTACCAAGAAAAAAATGTGGTGGAAGTCGTCAATCTGACTGCCGCCGCAACGGGGATCAGTGTTAGCTCGGTCTACGAGATCAAGCGTGGCATTAAACGTGCCAACGGAGCTGTGAAATCTCCTTCAAAGAAGCGCCAGAAATTCGCTGAGAAAAGAAAGAGGACTTCAAATCACGACGCGTGCACGTTGACGGCCGTGAGAAGCTGCCTGCACAATATCTTCCGTCGGGGGGAGATCCCAACGTTGAAGAAAATCGCCGCTCGTCTCTAAGAAGACGACGTGCTGCCGTCCTGTTCCGGGACTACCCTGTATCACCTGCTGAAGGACATGGGTTTCGAGAAACAGAAACGGAATCGCAACTCCTTCCTAATTGAGAGAGAGGACATCGTCGAGTGGAGGCGGCGGTATTTGAGGGAAATCGGAAAGCACAGAGCCCAGAACCGCAAGATTTACTTCCAGGACGAGACTTGGGTGAACGCCGGCCTCACAGTTGACAAGGTGTGGACGGACAGCACCATAAAGTCAGCAAGGCAAGCCTTCATGTCTGGAATGACGACCGGGCTAAAGGCTCTTTCTGGAAAAGGTGAAAGAGTGATTGTCACCCACGCAGGTAGTGACACTGGCTTCGTGTCCGGCTGCCTGGACGTGTTCCGTGGGAAGAAAAAGGGGGAGCTACCACGATGAAATGGACTCGAACAGGTTTGAAGCATGGGTTTTTCATCTGCTCGACCACATCGAGCCTAACAGCGTAATTGTTATAGACAACGCGCCGTACCACAGCAGAAAGGCTGAAGCTATTCCGACAACTGCAACAAAGAAGGGTGAGATCCAGCAGTGGCTCTCTCCCAAGAACCTAGACTGGACTGCCACAATGAAGAAAAAAGACCTTCTGAGCATTGTGGCAACGGTGAAGGATCGCTACACAAAGTACAAAGTTGACGTCATGGCTGCGGACGCCGGACACACAGTGTTGAGGCTCCCACCGTACCATTGCGAACTAAATCCCATAGAGTTGATATGGGCACGAGTCATGCAGGAGGTCGCCTCCAAGAACATGACATTCAAGCTTAATGACGCTGAGCGGCTCTTGAGGGAAGCAGTGGACAGCGTAACAGCTGTCCATTGGCATGACTGTGTAGAGCATGTGAAACAAATGGAGGCGAAGTTTCGAGATTGTGATGTCCCAGAGTCGAACCTGGAGCCAGTCATCATCATACCCCTCGATGCAAGCGACACGGAGGAGGAGAGTGGAGACGACGACGAAGCTGACGACGAGGACGAGGGTGAAAAGATCTTCGGTGTTCAGCCTTTAGAATGGAATTGACCATGAACTAATGTGCCCCTAGGATATGTCCTCTCCTGAAAGTGGCTAGAACTGTGGACTGTTTGTCATTCCCCAGAACACCAAAGCTAGACGAAGGCTAGCTACGGTCACGTGACGTGGTCTGAGTAAGGAGAAAAATGAGAAAGAGGCGAGGCGTCAAGGGAGCATGGCTTGTGGAGGCTACGCGGCCGACGTCATGCCCTCTCCTACCCTTCTATCCTCCTTGATGTCAGCTCATATTTTTGCTTTAGCGCTCTATGGTTGCCATTAAAAACTGTAAATACGCTAAAACTGGCAGACATTGATTTTTTTTCTCATGGTGTTTTTAGAAAGCCGATGGTATAAACAATGTTAGATATACAAAGATATGTTTATTGAAAACAGTTTAAAGAAGCGATGCAAAATTGTGCATAGCATAAGCATGTTTATCAGAAACAAACGCTATTTAACGAGGTATGTTCTAGCTTTTTGCCACTAGGGCATGCTGCAGTGCTCAATTCATTTTGGTTTCGGTCTCTAATTGTGGATCCCACCACCTCCCGACGAAGAGAGGTGAAGTCTACGCGATATCGCGCCATTTCATTGATGGAAACCCAAAACACTCCGCCACCGGCTGGACTTGTTTTACTTCGGTTCTTAAGGTGAAAACGAGTATAGAAGTCCGCGATTTCCGTACGGATGGCTGTCTTTTTTACCGCGAGCAAGCCAACTGGTGGTGCAATACTCGTGTTCAATCAGCGAGCTGCGTTCGACCTTAATTGACACTCCCTGAACCGTCTAAGCCCGAGCGGATCATGACAAAATCCAAAAATCTTTCCAAACAAATGAGAAAGAAAAACTGAAAGCCGTTTACAACACACTGTAACGCCGGATTAGAGCGCAGCTCTTGAGGAGGAGGATGGAAGGGTACTGAGGGATAGGTGACTCCCTGAAGTCACGTGACCTCAGGGGGGGGGGGGGGGTCACGTGACCTCAGGGGGTGGGTAACGTGAGGATAACTCTCATAACCCTCGTGACCCTCGTGAAGGTAACCCTCGTGACTCTCGTGAGAGTAACTCTCGTGACCCTCGTGAACCCTTTTGAAGGTAACTAACCCTCGCAACCCTCGTGAGGGTAACGCTCGTGACCCTCGTGAGGATAGCCCTCGTGATCCTCGTGAGGGTAAGCCTCGTGAGAGTAACCCTCGTAACCCTCACGAGGGTAACCCTCGTAACGTCATTATGGGAAACTACCCATAATGCAACGCGCGGTTACGCCATCGCATGCAACGTATGCGCGTTACATGCGCGTTGCGTGCAAGCCTTGTATGCGCGTTGCATGCAACGCGCGGTTACGCCGACGCCGACGCCGACGGTGACGGCGACGCCGCTCAAGCCGGAAACGGGCGCATAAAAGCTGCGCTTCAAAAAAAAAAAAAAATCCTTTTAATAAGGTTTATTTATTTCTTTTTTTTTTCTTAAATTTCACTGCAAGTTTACTTTTCTGGCTACCTAAAACTCGCCTGTTAATTATCTTGTAACCGCAACTAGGACACATGCACTAAGTAAACATCGGACCCAGTATGTTTTCGTGGCCTCTTTTAAGAAGTTTCGATTTCTTCTGGGCACGCTGTAGATTTAAAAATATATATATAAACCCCAACAAAAGAGTCAGATGGGCTAGTCGGTTCATCGCCTCGTGTCTTGTCTCACCTTCCGTGTACGTCTTCTTAGCGTGCGTAGACCCAGAGAAAACGACACCTCCCTCACCACAAACAGAACCCAGATCCTCCAAGCGGAGCAGACAAAACCGTGAACGGATCTGGTGCGAGACTTGTGCTAGATGCCGTAGCCGGGTACACATATTGACAGGCGGGTGACAGAAAGGAATGCCGACTTTGCAAGCGTTGTCTTCAGCACGCGCAGCGTGCATGTTTTGGTGTCGTGCGTTGTGTTGTTGGCTGGCAGTTGTAGTGAAGTGCCGGAAGACTTTCACTAGACACTCTGTAAACACATCAAAGGGGAGCTGAGTTCTCAATTCGGGGCAGATCTGCGGGTGCATTTCTAAACGGACATTTCTATTGGCTCCCGGACGTGAGGATGCTTTACCTTGATCCGCAGGTACAAACGAGAGGAAAGGCCCGTTCGAGGTGAAACCGGAACACGAGGATAAATTATATAGATATTACGCGAGCATCCAAATGAAAGTCTTTCCTCAATGCTGGATTCGAAAAAATTCTAAAGTCACCGACAGGATAAGAACGGGAGGGAAGTCCTTCGTTTGCCCATCCTCCAGCTTGAGCTTCCTATTGGTGAGTCCAGCGAAATCGACGGCACCTAGCGGCTGCAACAGAAAGCTGTGGCGGCAGGTTCGCCCGCCAGCCCTCTCGAGCAAATCAGTTATTCACAGCGTCTGGTGGTATAAAGACGAAGCTGCGAAAGTAGGCTCGAAAACATGCTGTGAACATTGTCAATACCTTCGATCATGCTTCAGCGTCTCATGAGCCTCGACCGTGCACGCGCTGCCAAAGCACGGCGGAAGGCAAAGTGCGCATGCTGGAGGCTGGGCAGCCGAAAGAGAGACGTCCTGCTGTTTTCATTTTGTCAGTGATTATAGATAGGAGAGCAATCAAAGAGATCCCGTTACTACGCGCGATTTGCTCTGAGATTATTTTTTTTTTTTTGGACCACGTATGGTTAATGGCAGTGTCTCATCGATCACAGTGGTACCGACTGTTCGATACAGGGCGTGAAAGTAGTTTGCTGCCTTTGCGCAGGTGTAGCCACGCGAAACTATTTTGTCATTTTGTTAAGGAGAACTTTCGCGCACTGAGACGAGTCGTTTCATCTGAGATAGCAATCCCTGCCTAATAGTTTCTCCACGAAAATACCACTCCTGCGGCACAAAGGTGACGAAGTTGACCTCATGTCTTTTTCTCAGCACGCCACGCTCATAAAGAACCTCTTTTTATAACAGCAGTCGGGGGAACGACCGGACAAACTTGCTCGACGCGTAGGCTCTATACACCCCATTTTACAAGTGTAAGCCAAGTAACGACGATTTCACAGCGGGAACACGTTTTAGCAGATTCTGCTGTGCTTGCACTTATGATGAAACTCCGCATAGCCGCTCTGTCCCATGGGGTAAACACCACGATTCAATTTGAATTTGAAAGGTGTGGGAAAAGGGGGGGGGGGGGTACTTTTTTTAAAATTAAAACTGAAGGTCTACAAGAGGATAAACGGAGCGGATAATTAACACTTTGCGCTATATTAGATTTGTTTTGGTTCGGGTCAAGAAGAAGTTACTTGCTACTATAGTTGGGCAATTGATCGATTAACCTACTGATTAATCGATTAATGCTTTGATCGCGATTATTTGTTTAACCGGTTAATCGATAAAATTTTGACGAACAAAAATAACAAATTACACGGTTTCACTTTGCAGACGTGGACAGTACAACTGTATGAAGGGCAAAATTTAGGTCTTTACCCTAAGGTAAATTGTAGGGGCAGGATTTGTAATTCCTGACAAGGGTGCAGAAGGTCACAGGTGTCCCGGGCCATTTGAACGCCATTCGAGTGTCTGTTTAGCTCAGGAAACTATTGTGAACAATCAAAGGAGGTCGCTCTTGCCGGAGAATATCAACGAACCTCTTTGCCTCATGCTGATGAAGTAATAATCTGTGAGTGTGCGTGTTTTTGTTGAGTGTCGTTTAGCACATATTCAGCAAAGGCAAAAAAAAAATCGGAATTTTGACTTTTTTTTTTAGGCATGAAAATTAATGAGACCGATAAATTAATCGATCAAAGGGTGGCGATTAATCGGGTTAAAACTTTTAATCGACGTCCAGCTCTAATTTCTACTACCAACACCCACTTCTGAAAATAGCTAATATTGATTCCGATGTCTTTGTCTAATAATCATTGAACTCTATGACCTTCAAAATGATACAAAGTTACCGCGTCATATAAAACGTCCCGTGCTGTGTACCCTATGTACAAAATAATAAATCTAAAAAAAAACGCACTTATGCCACCGGTAAATGCACCACAGCGCTTGGCATCCGCGTGGGTCGCGGCAGAGGCCACGTATGAAAACTGCAAGTGCCATTAGTACGAGCCGCGGACTGAACCTGAAACACTTTTGCCATTTTTCAGACCTCCTCCATAGTTCTAATATGGGAGAAAAAATAAGGCGAATACTATCTTGTTGTTTTTTAGACCCGCACAAAAAACCTTGTTGTGGACGCAAAACAGCGCTAAGGACGAGAACTAGAGAAGTGGACAGGACGGACGCTGACTAGCAACGGACGTTTTAACATACAGGAATAAGAAAAAGAAGAAAGTAAATTGTAAGTGGGAAATATGTAAAGAAGCAAACGAGGAAGAAGACTAAGGAGCTGCGAATCTGGAATAAAAGAATGCTATAAATAAATACGAGGTAAAATAAAAGTATTTCATGTAAAACAGAAGAATAAAAAAGAAATGCTTCAAGAATAAACTGGCAAACAGGTGAAAAAACATAAATAAAACATAAAGAAAAAGAAGTGTAAAGAACCTGCTTCATGCGCATTTTGTTCAGCAGCAACCAAAAAAAACTATAAATAAAATAGATTTTTGCCCCCCAAGTATGGTCTGAAAGCTGGCTGTTTAATAGATTAACCGAGGTTCAAATCGTAAATGTGGCACGCAGTAGCACAAACGGAATGGAATGGGGAAATAATTTACTTGTTCTTTCCACTTATTTCTTAATTTCTTCGAACTGAGCTACAAGCGCAGGTGGTTTGCGGTTGGCGTTCCGATGAAAGCTTAGAAAGAGGCTCGACGTTCTTCAAAAGAGACAAGCTTGTTCCGTCGTGCTTTTACGCGATGTGAAGCACAACTTTTGACGGTTAAAACTTCGACATTTTTTATCTACAAAAGAAGCGGTCCACGTTTCTGATTGGCCTCAACTATACTAGTTTAGTTCTTGAACAAACAGGAAAAAAACGCAGCAGAGAAATTGAACGATTGAAGCGCAGTGTTGCTCCGTCGTAAGGTTGCGGCGATCACTTGGGTCACGAAACGCAAGACCGACAGAATTCGAAACAAGCCATTATAAGGTGGTAAAAGCTGGTATGACAAACTCAAAGAGGAGGAGCTTCCTGGAAGCCTCGTCGCAGCCAAGCATTTTTGTGAAACGTCGGCTGCCACAAAAACACCTCGTATAAAAACTAGAGTTACAAAAAAAAAAAATCGTTGCACACGCAGGGTCCTATTCAACGGCTAATTTTCCAGACAAGTAAAGATTGCACGGAAGGGGAGTTTACATTATAGCCAGCAAACTCTCACTGAAATGTAAAGTCGCACCCTTAGCAAAAAGAGGCCGTACTTGAAACGAATTTGAAATATATTGAATATGGATATTAATTTTGTATTCATTCTGTATTATTTTGTCCGCATTCGAAATACGCACGTAATGTATTCAAAATATATCATAAATATTAATCAAAAAAGATTTTAGATATACCAAAAATATAATTCCTTCCCCCTCAAGATGTCATTTTTGTCCTAAAAAGCGGCTACTCCATTTTTTATTTTTTTTGGATTTTGTTAGTAAATGTATTTGTGTGGTATTTAGAGGCTCTACTAAACACGTCCCACAACTACACATCAGAAACGAACACAAACACAAACACCATGGCGCACTGGACACCTGAATCGCAGTCCCATTGACTGCTCTAGAGCCTTATATAGCCTACATATTCAAGGTAATCATTTGGCCGGCGACCAGCTCTGCACTTATTAACGTTCTAAGTATTCTATCTTCTCCTAGGGAGTCGGTCAAATGGGGAACAGTGTTTGAAGTTCGTGGACGATATCTCTTAGTAAAAAGCATTGGTACAACTAATAATAATTTGTCGCAGTCGCTAAAACAATATCCACAAAAACGGCTTCTAGAAGAAATGTTATTGCGTCTCTGCATAGCACCACTCAGGATGAAGCGAGTCAAGCTAGTTTCTTTACTTTAAAATAGTAATTTTGCTTTTCTTTACTAGTTGACTATTTAATATGGTCATTAACGTCACTATATTAAAGTTACTACTCACATCACATAAAATGGCGAGTATACACATTCAGTGAACTTACATTGCGCTAACACAATTCTACACCAAACATATCTGCTCACAGCTCTTGCTGAAGCTTTCCAGCATCAGAAAGTATTGTGGTTGTAGTTCCCAAGCCCCGTTTGTGATTGGTGTGCAAGAAACTCATCAGGTGTGTTCTTGATAAAAAAAAAAGGAAACAATAGCATACACTTCTCTGATTCATGAGTGCGATGCTGCACAACTCAATTGACAAACTAATCAAATGTTGTATTTAGGCAGTTCAATGTACTCCACATCTGCTTGAAGTGAATTTCTGATAGGCGAGCTTTCCAATACTTTGGTAGTTTAAGTCAAACTACCAAATTATTACATTCAAAAGGTACTTAGGGTATAACACAACAGTATTTACGATTTCCAGGTATTTTAAGAGCATTCTGCGCATATTTTTGATCGCTGCCTTTTTTTTAGCGTTGGAGTATATTTTGCATGAAATAAACTAATATTTTAAGAAATCTAATTGAAAGGTATTTTGTGCCTACTAATTTAGTATTTACATATTCCAGAACGCATGAAGAGAACTTCAAATGTAGTTCAAATAAAGGCATTTAAAACTATTTTCAGAAATGTATTTCAGAACTAAGTAAAAAAAAAAGTGGTGTGTATTTTCGGCCTATTTTTGGTGTACTTAAAATTATGAGCTGTACTTCAAATACACTCAAATTAGAATGTGGTATATTTCAAACGTCTTAGTTTTCACTAAGGGCAGTCACACCAGACAGTTTTTGCACGACCAATGTGACCCGGTCATACAACAAATCAGACATTCACTGCAGACTGTCTTTTGTATGATGTGTTAGCGGTGGGACCGCTGCTTAAGGTCTTCACCGGTGGCCGTATTACACTAGGCATCTTTAAACAAAAAAGAACTAAAGACTGTGACCAATGCGCGTCAGAGCCTTGAGCGGCCATCTAATGCCTCACCTGGTAATCTTGAATGTTCCGCGACTTGGCCTCGGCAGTACCAAGAGCATCCCAGCACTACTACTATTCCGTCCCACTGACTGAGGTGGTTATCGCTGCTCCGCGGTCTTCCACGACACAGCGTCACCAGGGCGCGGCGGTTCCCTGCGCCAGTGCTCTGCACCGCGCGGCAGGGCTCGAGGACTATACTCCCGGGGCGTCGCGTGTGCGCTCCTCATTCGAGCGACTTTACGGTCCGACGCCGTCGGCCTCCGCCGGCTGTGTTCGTAAGCGGCTTCCGCACGTGCGCCCGTGACCGTGCAGGCCGCGGAGGCGTAAGGGGGCGCGTAGGGCATATGTTTGGTTACTACGACCACTGGGCGCGACAATGACGACGGGGTTAGACTCACCGGTACGCACTTCCGCATCTCCGTGGTACGTGCGCGAAAAAGCGAAGAAGGCACGCATTTGGCTGGCGGCGCCCTATACTCTTATGTACTGATATTAAGAAACAGTCGTTATTTTCGTCGTCAGACCAAGGAAAGAGCAAGTTTTGCGAATTGTTCATACTGCGCGCCAACTATACCTTACAAGATTTGGTTGTCGGGAGAAGAAACGATGCATTTGGCGTTTGAAATGTGTGCGCCTTGGTAATATAACATAACTTATCTGATGACTGAAACGCACCTCACTACATCCTAATTTACCCCATAAAAGAATGAATTAGTAATGCTCTGCAAAAAACTAAACCTATTTTTTTTTCTTTTTTACTGCGGTGTTTGAGATAATAACGAGTATTCTTTAGATGGACGATGGATGGATGAATTCGGCTGAGCCCTTTGGATCGGGCGGTAGCTTACGCCGCCTAGCCATTTTGTCTTACCCTTTAAGCTTAGAATATTTAAATGTGAAAACTATATTCACTCCGTACTGAAAAGAAAGTGAGGCTATAAATCCCCCTTGCCATCAGTTAATAAGAAAATGCCTAGTTTTCTCTCGCTTTCTGCCACCATTCACTTAATCTTTGCTTGGCAATCTCTACTGTCTTGAAATCCACTTTTCCTTCGCTGTCTCTAAAACCCAATGACTTTATTAAATCTATGTTGTCTTCGGTATGCATAGGGTGAAGCCCTTTACAGTAGAGTATCAAGTGCTCAGCCGTCTCGTCCTCCTCTCCACAAGCAGCGCACACTGTGTCCATTTCCTGGTACTTCGCTCTGTATGTTCTGGTTCGCAAAACACCTGTCCTTGCCTCAAACAACAATGCGCTTCCCCTAGAATTGTCATAAATGCTTTCTTTGGCAATAACTGTTTTGTTTAATCTATATATATAGCCTTCCAGAGCCTTCTTTGTCTGCATTCTCTCTAGCCACCGATCTTTTTCTGTGGTCTTAACTTTCTTCTTAACTGAGACCTGCTCTTCCGTAACCCCACTATAGCCTAAAAACTTTCCTCTTAATTTCCTAGTGCGCTGTCTCCATTTTGTGTCTATACTCCTCATGTATAAATAGCTGAAAACCTTTCGTGCCCATTGCTCCCCACCCATTTGCCTCAACCGATCCTCAAATTCTATCTTGCTCACAGCTTCCCTGCCCTCAAATGACGCCCATCCCATGTCTCCTTGTACTCCCTGGTTTGGTGTTTTGCAATTTGCCCCCAAAGCCAGCCTACCTACTCCACGCTGTTTTATTTCTAGTCTTGCATGCACTTCGGATTTCATGCATAGCACTGCGTTTCCAAAAGTCAAGCCAGGCACCATGACCCCTTTCCAAATCTCTCTCACCACCTCATACCTGTTGTAATTCCAAAGTGCTCTATTTTTCATTACAGCCGCCCCAGCAAAATGAACGCCACCTAGTGGGAAAACACTGAACTGAAAACAGGTCCTTTCAAGATTTCTCCCCTTCCCTTGTGGCTCCTTTCGTTACATGTTGTCGGCACTTGGCGCGATGTAACAGTTGTTCCGGTGACTCTGTTGTTACTGTCGTATAGGCCTGTTGCTCAGGTCGCTCTAAATGCAACCTACGCTACCGCGTCAACTAGACATTGTGCGTTCATCAACGTTCATCAGCACCGCCGTCCTTCCGTCGCTTTCCCGAAAAGGGTCAAGCCTCTGGAAGCTCGCTTACTCCAACACATCACCGCAGGTTCGCAACGACGTAGTGAATAAAAATCGGGCAGGCTAGTTTGAGTCTAATACTTGCCTGCGGAAACTCGAGCGTTGTGCGTTGAATTGGCGCATGGAACGGAACGACCTGTCCAAGACCGCCATATTCTGCTGGTAGTGTCGACCTCTATGCGGAGCTGAAGTTCATCTGCTTCTTTTGCAGGGGGTTGCGGTGACGTCAGAACGTTGAGCTCTGATTGGCTCCGTTTGAAGGATAGTAGGTAGACCTCAAGGCAGCTTGCTTTGAGGTATACCCACTAGCCTTTAATCAGAGCCAATCAGAGCTGGGCGTTCTGACTTCACCACAACCCCTGGGAAAAGAAGCAGACGAACTTAAGCTCCGCATAGGTCGCTCAAGTCGCAAACAGGTGTCTCCAAGCTTTTTCTTCTAATATGCGTCACTACGTGGATGCCTGATTTCTCACGTTAAATTGTTTTAAAAACTCTACTATTTCCGAAGGGTGTATAGTATAACTCGACCATGGATTGTATCGAATTGTATTGTACTGTAATGTATTGTATTGTACTGTCAAGCTTCTGTGGGGACCGAACTGATCATCCACACTACATTTGGTTGATCAAATCCTTATTGGCGTTGAAGCGAGAAATTAGCTAACTTCAATACTAAGCAGACAAGTAGCCTTTCACACATGCGCTCGTTTCAACCAACTTGATTTCAGACAGAATACTTTAATCTATCTTAAACGCGAAAGCAAAACAAAAAGAGACAAGTCTAGCCTTTTTTTCCCCTCTCTTCTCGGGATTTCATAAAATTTTTAATAACGTCCTGAAAAGAACATGGCAATTGAAAAAATTATGAAGTACTTTGCATTTGTCGTAATTGTTCCGCGCTTTTTAGGTTGGTCTTCAGCGATATGGTATGGCATAAGTTTACAACTTCTACTTCCGATCGCGCATCATGCGGTATTTTAGTTTCTGGACTTATGTTTCTAGATTTTTCAGAGTATTTTGCTTTGCATTTATTTTCCAG